>OY986987.1:1729614-2929614 GCA_963920545.1 Lepidium didymum
ACACGACATCAAATTTTATATATTTCTGTCTCACTGACTTCGTCATTGTGATTTTACCTTATGAATTACTCTAAATTACTTTCGTGTACCATCAAGAACTATTTGACCAAAAAGATTTTCCTATTTGTGATTGTAATAAAATATAATTTTATATATGTTACCAAATCAAAACAATATAAATTTAATTTTAAGAATAATTAAAAATTAACAAAAAGGGAAAATTAATTCAAGTAAATGTTAATTGGCTAGTTAAAATAATTTAAGTTTAGCATCATAACAAAATAACAAAACTTTAACTTTTCTTTCTTTATTTGATAAAAAATCCTTCTCAATTCTAACCTCCAAAAACATAATTGCTATATGCCAAGTTCTACAAAAGCCTTGAGAAACACATGCGCACTTCTACGAGAAATTCATGGTCTTTATTCAATCTTATTGTATTATTACCCAATTAGAATTTGTCTTTTCGTTAAAATATGTTTTTTTTTTGTCAATTCGTTAAAATATGTTTTAAATCTTCGAAAACGATTTACCAAAAACTATTTTTATATCTAAAGGTGAATTACATCACCCCCACCATTTAAAAAAATGCCAAATACAAAAACTGATCAAATATCTGAGAGTGAAACTCAATTTCTACATAATATAATTTTATATAAAATGCAATTCATATAAAACAATATAAAAATAAATAAGATGAAATTCCCAATTTACCCTTCGTGGTACGCTCTATTTAAACGCAAGTTGTGGTAGACTTAACCGAACTACTCACAAGCCAAAGACCAAAGTAACTAACTAAACACTTGACACATTTTAAGCTTGTCTTCTTTTACTTCTCAAACACTCAAGAAACTTTTCAGTTTTTATAAAACTCACCCCAATACTTTATCTTTAGTCAAATGGCCCCTGAGATTCCCTTAAATTCGATCTATGTATCCGAAAAGGTGCATCAAGCACCTTCAAGGAGAGCTTATGTGACATTTTTGGCAGGTAATGGAGATTACGTGAAGGGAGTAGTGGGATTAGTAAAGGGTTTGCGTAAGGTCAAAAGTGCTTATCCTCTAGTTGTTGCTATGTTACCTGATGTGCCTGAGGAACATAGAGAACTCTTAAGGTGTCAAGGTTGTGTCTTGCGTGAGATCGAGCCTGTTTATCCTCCAGACAACCAAGTTGAGTTTGCCATGGCGTATTATGTTCTCAACTACTCAAAACTGCGTATTTGGAATGTAAGTATTTCGATTTTTCACAAGAATCTAGTTTAAGACATGTTATAGCTGAAAGCTTTGTTGTGGTTTGATTTATACTTCGAAATTTATTGCAGTTTGAAGAGTATAGCAAGATGATATACCTTGATGCAGATATTCAGGTCTTTAACAATATCGATCACCTCTTCGATTTGCCTGATGGGTATTTTCACGCTGTGATGGATTGTTTTTGTGAGAAAACATGGAGCCACTCGCTGCAGTATTCAATTGGGTATTGTCAACAGTGCCCGGAGAAGGTCACCTGGCCAGAAAATATGGAATCTCCACCTCCTCCTCTGTATTTCAACGCAGGTATGTTTGTGTTTGAGCCTAGCCCTTTGACTTATGAGAGTCTTCTTCAGACCCTGAAGGTCACACCGCCTTCACCATTCGCAGAACAAGTGAGTTATATTAGTTCAACAGTTTTGTAATACTCCTAAACAAAATCTGGTTTTGATGATGTTTGTATTTGTACCTTTGAATAATTGGCAGGATTTTCTCAATATGTTCTTTGAGAAAGTGTACAAACCGATCCCTCTGGTTTACAATCTGGTTCTGGCTATGCTTTGGCGTCACCCAGAAAATGTGGAGCTGGAGAAAGTCATGGTTGTTCATTATTGTGCAGCTGTAAGTAGTTCCCTCCTTGCTTACAAGCCCAAGCCTATTTATATTTTTGCTGAAACTTAATGTCTTTTCCTTCTAATGGTGAAATTGATAGGGATCCAAGCCATGGAGGTACACAGGAGACGAAGCTAATATGGACAGAGAAGACATTAAGATGTTAGTTGATAAATGGTGGGATGTATATAATGATGAATCTCTCGATTTCAAACCGAAAGATGTCAAACAAAAAATTACAAAATCAAGCATCCTAGCTTCAGTACTCGAATCGGAAATTACCTATGTTCCTGCACCTTCTGCTGCTTGAGATGTCTTGCAGAGAACGTGTACAAGATTTGGTGTGTTCCTCTTATCTATTTTAGTTTTTGACATATGTGTATACATAGTTTGAAATTGTATAATCAGACATAGATACCTTGGTGAGTTGGAATCACAGTTTTTAGCTGTTCTTACTCGACCAGAGAGGTTTCTGATTTTCCAAGTAGTATATGCTAAAGTGTGAAGGTTGTAAAACTATGAAGGAGTGAAGTATTTGTATTACTTATTTGTGTATCGACCAGAACAAGTGATTATGAAACTGCAGAAAACAGAGCTACTAATCTTCCATTGTTTAAGCCTAGTAAATCACAAGGTGGCCTGACCTTTGAGTTGTATAAAGCTTGGTTTAAGTTTATTAGCTTCGAACAAGCTATATCAAGTACATAACAACTTGCAGACTTATTTAACATAGATCATGTAAGGTTTCTATAAACAAGTCTGCTCAAAACCAGATGCAAATCCATAACTGATATTTGCACAATTCTCTTATCTAGTCTATGCTTTATCAGAAGTAGATATCTTATTCAAAGGAGGTAGGGTAATACTCACCTTCTAATTCCTCATCTTCTAAGAACAGTGTCTCTGGTTCGTCTTCAAAAAACAGAAAGGGAGCAGCTTCTTGGTCTTTCTGGGGTTTCATATCATTCATTCCTATAACCGTAACGATTTTTCTCTGGATACAGTCTTCAACAGCCTCACGTTCAACTTCTTGAGGCTGAAGTCCAAGAACAGATAAACAATCTCCTTGAAAGTCCAAGTCAGTAGAGGAGAATATTAGGCCTGCTAATGATCTTGCAAGGTCAGGGACATAGCTGCAAATCTAAGAATATGATAAAATAACAGCAGAAAAAAATCCTGGTCAAACCTTAGAAGTTTTAGAGTTTGATAATAACAGTTCAGAGGAGATTGATCGTGAGAGCACCTTACGAGCATGTGAGCTCAGCAGAAACCCCTCATGTTTAGCCTTCAAATCATCCAAGGCACTTTTAATTCCTTTTCTCACAAGATTTATACCAGGTCCATTCTTCTGTCTTGTTGGATATTGACTGGGATACCAATGCAAGGCGATTTGTATTTGAACATATGAAGGGAAATTTTCCCATTCGAGAAACACATGTCCATCTTGATCAATCACATTTGCGAGGATCAAACCGTAACTTTTCCAGTCAATCTTTTTTAATGCGTTCAGGGCAAAGTGCGGAACAGAGGTAGGTGAGAAATTTTCGAAGTATAAAACCTGGGGAAATCCATCATTTAATGTTAGCCAATCATAGTTTATATCTCAGTATAACCTATTGTATTAGTTTGAGAAATGACCAACCTCTGTTTTGCCGTCACATGATCTGCTACAATTCTTAGTTGTCTCTAGCAAGTCACTTATCACAATCACCACTTCCATCGTCCCTCCAAGTCTCTTATGTTTTTCTTCATAGCATACTACTCCATTTCCAACTTTTAGATGCTCTCTGAATGTAAATATAACGAAATTTTTCAGACTTGACTTTTGGAATAACTTGACAGACATTTCTTATGAGTAAGTAGAAGCAGAACTAAGCTAAGTCAAAAGTGTATCAGTAAAATGAATGGTGTTACATTTCATATACCTATCAGAGAAGCAATAGTCACACATCATATCCAAACAGTTCCCATGCGTTAAAACATAGTCCTCTAGACCAGACTCCAACCGTTTAAGATTCGAGGCAGTAAAGCATGGAGTTCCGTCAGCATTCACTGCAAAGACGTATTGAGTTTTACTAGCAGGAGAATCCCCTTGTTTAAGCATCAGATCCATTGTGATATTCTACGAGGAAGAAAAGAACCAGCTTTTTTAGTTCCATGATTTGTTGTTCTGTTACTAAATTATCATGTGTTTGACAAAAGGAAATGGTTTTCTCAACAAAATTGACAAATGGCCAAAGCAAGAAGCTTGTGAACTTACAGGTACTCGCAGAACAAGCATCTGCAAGATAACAGGGTAGAAATATCACTACACAATAACTTAAGAAATCATGAGGACACTAAACTTGACAAAACTGACTACACTCAAGTAATAGCGCCAGGAGGTGGAGAGTACCAATTTAGTAGATATGCGAGATCATCAATTCTCAAAGCTTTAAAGGCTAATTCTATCCACTAAACAAGCTTTCAGAATTCTTGTCACAGATTCATTGCTTGACATAATTGAATCAGTAACTTAACTACTGGCTAGCTAAAGAGCAGCCGTCAAAGGCTTTATACATCAGCAGTAATCCCAAATTGGAGTTCAGATCCATTCTCCCTCCCTTGAAGATGGCATATGTTTGTTCTTTATCTTGGTTCTATAACAAGTTGTTAACAGTGTTTTTGTAACGCTG
Source organism: Lepidium didymum (assembly GCA_963920545.1). Taxonomy (NCBI): domain Eukaryota; kingdom Viridiplantae; phylum Streptophyta; class Magnoliopsida; order Brassicales; family Brassicaceae; genus Lepidium; species Lepidium didymum. The sequence continues at coordinate 1,734,152 of OY986987.1, forward strand.
TGTCTATAGTCATATTATCTCATATTCTGAACACTAACTACCAAGAAGCATACTTGAATTCAGCTGATAACTAACTAGCAAAACGGGAAACAAGGATGCAGAAGAGAAGTGAAACCTTTTGAAAGAAGCCAATTATCTGTGCTACGAGAATGTCCACACTTCCAAAAACACTCAGGGATACTTCTGACCCACTGGAAACAACACAATCTGAATATATGAACAACAGAACAAGTACACACTGGCATAAAAATCAGTGAAAGAAGATATAGGTTGAGGAATTGTCACACCTGAACTTTGCACCATTCTTATCCTGAGAAGGTTGTCTTTTCACTCTTTTGTTTGATGCATTCTCATCAATATTTATATGATAACAGTATACCTCATCGTCAGTAAAGCCTGCACTTCCGTCAGCACAGTGGAGGAGAATGAGAGAAGAATGATAAGAAATACACAGTGATTCTTTAGAAACTCAAAATTACACTGTAGCAGCTTGAACTTGAACTAGACAAATAACAGTTAAGCATATGACCCAGAAAGTATATTTTTCTCCTTTAAAGATTAGTGAAGCCCAGAAGACGCATTTTAGGCTATAAGCTAGCTTTTACGACTTATAGCAAAAAGAATAATTCAGAGGAACAGAAGTTACAAGTCGTCTTGACCGAGAGTAAGCCATCTGCACACATTTTCCACACAGTCAGAATTGCTCTAACTTAGCGTATAAAGAAAAGAGGGGAAAACTGATACTCAGCTAGAAGTAATACAATGTTTAAATGATATTAATGTTTGGTAGTTCACATGTAATACTGACCCCAAATCTTCGCTCCGCTGAATTCGGTAGGGCACTTCAGATCCTGAAATTCTACCAAATTGCATCCCATTCCCGTGTCCACAACTGTACGCAGCATCAATATAGACAGATATAGCACCAAATCAGCGATGGCAAATTCATTTTTATAGAGAGCGACGCAGAGTTCAGAACAAAATTAGGGCCAAATAGAGTGAAATTACTCGAAATAGATATAGTCGGGGGATCCTTGTTTGTACATTGATCAAGGAGAACTGATAATCTACAGAGATCTTCAGTTAAACGACATCTTTGAAAAGCAGACGAGATCAACTGTAGAAATCGGATTCCAGAAGAGAAAACCTCAGGGGAAATAGAGAAAACGACTATCGAAATCTATGAAAAATTCGAAATATCAATAATAACGGATGTGCAGAAAGTGATGAAGATGATCGGTGAGTTACTTGTAATAGAAGCTTCGGAACTGAAGCAGCGATCTCCATGGCAGGTCCTCCGCTTTCGAATTGTCCCGCGTATCGCCAAAATTTGAAATCCCTTCACAGTTTACCCTTTTACTTGACCGTGACTCTGCAAGAAGAGTCTAGATAAATAATTGGAAATTTATAATAAAATAAAATGAATTTGGGCAAAAGTTATTCTTTTTTTTTTAACATCATCAAATATATTATTAAGCGGATGAAGAGTAATCCTCATGTAGAATTTGAGTAATACAGACTGGAACTAAAGGAAACAGAAGGTAAATGAGACTTAGCTAAAGTATCTGCAGCCCGATTACAATGACGTTTAACCCAGGTAAATTCAACTTGATTGAACCGTAAACTCCAATGTTTGATCTCACGAATCCATGTATGAAGACCATAGTTAGTATCCTGCTAATGAAGAAGCTCAAAAACCGTGAGATCATCACCTTCAAATACGACATTACGGTAACCTTTGATCCAAACTTGATGCATTGCCATTAGTAGAGCTTGTAGTTCAGCCTCAAGAATTACACGTAAATCCTAACTTACTTCCAGTTTCCAAATATGTACCTGTTTCGTCTCTCAAAATCCACGCCCCTTTTGATTGTGCAGTAGAATTATTAAAACTGCAATCATAATTGCACTTTATATAACCTGCAGGTGGTCTGATCCAATGAGTTCGTAAAGTACTCTGTGCTACTGAATCTTGATTGGTGTGGTATACATGGCTAGAAGATTGAGTCATTAACCATTCATTCACGTCCCGTTGAACTGCTAACACAGTCGAATTCCAACTTAGATCCTTCCTTTGATAAAGAAGTAGATTTCTACTTTTCCAAATCCTCCAGTGTCCAGAGGGTAATTGCTGATGATATGAGGAGAGAGTTGAGTTGTTTAAGAACTGAAAAAGAAGTCTCAATTTGTCTTCAAAAGTGATCATAGAAATAGCAAAAGCCGGAAATGGAAGATTGATTCCTCGCCAAACAGCTCGGGCATAGGAGCAAGTGAAGAACAAATGGTCAAGAGATTCGTCCGAGATACAACAACGTCGACATTGAGCATCCACTATAATCTTCCGAGACTTTAACAAATAGCCAGCCGCTACCGCTTTAGAAAGTAATCGCCAAAGAAAGTGTTTCAATTTAGGAGCTGTCGGTAATTTCCAAATCCTTTGTTTTAGATCAATAGCGCCTACTGGTGGTTGAATGGCATTATTCTGAACTAGATGAGTCGATAACCAGTATCCTGATTTCACAGTGTAAACTCCGTTTTGTGTGTAGTTCCATCCGATAAGATCATCCGTTGCAAAGAAGTTCAGCTTCAATTTAAGAACTTCTGGTACGTCATCAGGATGTATAGAAGCATGCAAAGTCTCGGTATTCAAAGCTCGTTGGTTCTGTTGAATAAGATCAGCAACGTGAACAATATTCAACTGAGAATTCAGAAGTTGCCTAGGAGGTCGCTGAGGATGAGTGTTCCAACCATGGATCTGTCCATATATGAATTGATTTACCATCGCCAACTAAGCATCGCATTTCTTGTTTTACCAAGTTCCGGCCTTCCAATAATGATCTCCAAAGAAATGATGGTTTATTTCCAAATTCCGCCTCCATTATATTTGAATTTGGATGATATCTATCTCGTAAGACTCGTATTTATTTGTTTTTTTTTTGGTTTGCTGAATTTTACTATATAGTATATTTCAACAATATGTGAATTTTACTTAGTATTTTTCAACTTATTTGAGACATTAATGTGTAGATTCATGACCTAGTTTACCAACATAGATATTAGATACACATCCTTCATAAATGAATGTAGATTATGTTATATAATTTACATATTATAACATAACATAAGATACTCTGACATTAGGCAAAATTAGTTAATTTCAAAATCTCAAAACATTTTTAAAATAATCTATATTGTCTTAGTTATAGTTATTATTTTTAATTCTTATTTATATCTTCTCTTATTTTCTCAAAAGTAGTTTGAGATGTGTCTCCATCTAAACAATATTTGTGTATATATAAATATCTTTTACAATATAACGACCTATAATTTGAAGATTACTAAAACCACATCTCAAATTTCAACATATATACATACAAACACTCCAAAATCCATTAAACGTAACAATGGAAAATGAAATGGAAGAAAAGTTTGAAGATTGGAGAGGGAGAGAGATAGTCCTTGACAAACATGGTGGGATTAGAGCTTCTTTAATTGTTTGTGGTAAACCATCTCAAAACTTAAAACTTATATTTTTGAATGATAATTAATGTTTGAGAAAATGTATTTCGTTAAATCCACATCTGCAATCTTTTCCAACAAGGTTCGACTTTTTTAGGAAATTGTGTAATTTTTGGAGTCAAATTCTGATGAATCGGACCTTGTCGATATTAGTGTTTCTAAAGAGTTATAATATATAATGTTATTTGGTTATAGTTGTGGCGTTAATGGAGATAATGGTGTCAATAGCAATTGGAAACAATATGGTGTTATATTTCATGAATTCAATGCATTACTCATCAGCCAAAGCAGCAAACATGGTGACCAATTTCATTGGGACATCTTATTTACTCACTCTCTTTGGTGGTTTTGTGGCTGATTCATTCATCACTCGATCCACAACTTTCCTCATCTCATGTTCCATTGAAATCTTGGTAATGAAAAAACACTCAAAACATATTTTGTCTGAAAATAAAACAAACCAAACAACTCAAAGTTTAATTCGATTTTTTGTTAGGGTTTGGTTGTGTTGACATTGCAAGCTCATAACCCTAATCTACAACCTGAGGAAGATAAATCACCTTCAACTCTTCAATCAATGGTTCTTTTAACTGGACTCTACGCGATCGCTTTTGGTTCGGGTGGTACTAGACCTTCTTTGCTTGCACATGGAGGTGATCAGTTTGATCGTAGACATCAGATAAAGATCTCTAAGTTCTTCAATTGGTATTACTTCTCTGTTTGCGTTGGATGGCTCATGGCTGTAACCGTTATGGCTTGGATTGAAGATATATTCGATGTATCAATTGTGCTTTTAGCTATTGCGCTATTCATTTTCGCAACTGGATTACCATTTTATCGACTGAAATGTCCAAGTGGAAGTCCCTTAACAAGAATTGTGAATGTGTTTATATCGGCTGCAAAACATCGAAATGGATCTGTTTCAGATGTAGAAATGACGCAAAGTCTTATATCTACCGACAACAACATTCATTACAACAAGAAGTTAAAGTAAGTGTCCTAATATTCTTGTAACTTCTTCTATTTTTATAATTCGGGTAGTTTAGTTCAATGGACATCATGGGTTAAGAGCCAGGTCAGGGGAAACTTTGCTCCTTAGCTAGTTCTCAGGTCAACAAGCCACATGAAATCCGACCATACCTGAGAGACAAAGGGAACCATGTGAAAAACTTTTGGAAAATGCCACACACAATTGCGAATCTGTGAAGTTCAAACCTGAAAGCTCCCAGACTTGCCAAAAACATGCTCAACCACTGGACTATGCTAGTGCGGGCAATTTTGTTGTTATTCAATCTTCTTGGTTATCCTACAATTAAGTTAGAAAATTTGATCGTTGTGTGAACCTAGCTAATATTTTTTTTTATCAGGTGTTTAGATAAAGCATTGCTGGACAACAATATCTCATCAAGACAAATTGAAGAACCAAGAACATTTCTCAGTCTCTTACCAATCTTTGGGAGCACACTAGTCATGAACTCTTGTGTGGCTCAATTATTGACCTTCACCGTACAACAAGGCGTGACAATGAACAGAAAAGTTTCTTCTTCATTCGATTTCGAGATCCCTATACCTTCCCTCAACGTCATCTCAATCATCTTCATTCTCTCAGTCCTACCTTTATATGATCTCTTCGGAAAAAGCACCAACAGAACATCAAGCTTCTCTTTAAAACGCATTGGACTTGGCTTAACTCTCTCCTCGATTTCTATGGCGGTTGCAGCCATTGTGGAAGCTAAGAGGAAACATGAGGCTGTTCAAAAAGACTTCAAACTATCGGTTTTCTGGCTTATGTTTCAGTATATTATGCTAAGCTTCTCGGATATATTGACATTGGGAGGGATGCAAGAGTTTTTCTATAGAGAAGCTCCAGTGAGTATGAAGAGTATAAGTATAGCATTGGGTTGGTGCTCCATTGCAATGGGGTTTTACCTTAGTTCACTTCTTGTGGAGGTCACTAATGGTGTCACTGGTTGGCTTGGTCATCAATGGTTAGGTGGGGAAGATCTCAATAACTCCAAGCTTGAACTGTTTTATGTACTTGTATGTGTTCTTAATACTCTTAATCTTCTTAACTATATATTTTGGGCAAAGAGATATTGACCAAAATGAATAAAGTATGTTTTATGGATATTTAGTTGCTTCTATTGTTGTGTGTTTTTGGAGAAATACACAAAAGATTAAAGAAGAATAATTCTCAAAGATACATCATATTATTGTTCTCACATCTTTATTACCTCTTCATTCATATGATATTTTTTAGTTTTGATTTTCTCCTCCTTTTTGTTTTGTTTGACGGAGTTGATATTTTCTTACCGGCCAAAGTCTTAATATTACTACTTTTTTATGTAAAATAAAGTTTTAAAATTGTTCAATATAGTATTTGGATGTGTTGCTATCATATGTACATGTTTTATTCAAATTTGTTAATTTTATTTATTTCGTTATAGAACATGGTTGTATGAAAGTATATATAATTGTATATACATACGAGTAAGTGTCGAGTTCTTTGTCATCTATACAATTAATGACTCTAATTTTTGGGTTTCAGCTCCAACGATTATATTGGAATACTTGCAAATCTATAAATTAATTAATTAATTAATTGTTATTAATATAAATTTTAGTGCTTCACCTAGCTACTCGACCATTAGAGAAAGTATTTTATACGAAAGGAGAGTTGGTCAAATTATTATGTCTGTGAAATTTTTTGTTAAGTTTCTTTTTTTTTTCGTCAACCTTACTTTTATAATTAGATCAACAAAACTCGATTCATAGTTAAACTTCATATCTTTATATTCCTCTTTTTTCCCTTCTCTTTGCATCGGAAATAAATCGAACCTGGTGTCTGAGGATTTGTTAAGTGACCACTATCACATGTTTATAAAGTTTTATAAAACAAAAACAATTCTTCATAACAAATGCCTCTGACATCGGTGCCTACGAATGATCTGGATTTCCTATATTAAAATTGGCCATCTCTAATGCTTCTACATTTTTTTTTTGGGATTTTCAATATTAATATTTTTTTCCCGAAAATTGTATCGATAATATCAAATCTATAATTTAAAATATACTCTCTAAAATTTCTTTTAAATCTATCAACTGTAGTGAAAGGAATTATTAGCTGGATTATATTGAGAAAAATTCTAATTTTAAAAATATATATATTTATTAAAAGTAAAATATATTCACGAGAATTCAATATTGATCAGAAATGAACAACTATCGTGGGGAAGCTCAATCGAATTTGGTATGAGCTGTGAAAAGATGTTTAAATTAGGTCTCGTTCAGTAGATGGTAAATCTAATATGAATAAGAAATAGTTACAAGAAATTACTGGAGAAGAGATAAACATCGATTAACTCCTCTCGCCCTCATGCAGATTTCTTCCATTGCATCTTGAAAAAAAGAATCATCTATTCCAAAAAATTTCAAGAAAACAACGGTATTATGTGAATCTTTGAAAACGATTTTCAATTATGTTTTTTTGTATAACATTTTGTTTAACACCTCATGGAACGCAAGCATCACTTAAGTATGGTTAAAAAATGATCTCTCGAAATTTCAATTATGTTTTTAGAATATCTTGAATCACCCTCATGGAACGCAAGTACTATTAAACGAAAATGTCTCAATATTGAATTATATTCTTACAATATATAGTTCCACACTTTGTGGACCGCATTCAAGTATTATTAATTACTAATAGACTACATAATTAATTAGTAAGACAAAGCAGAGAAGGGTGCAAGTGACATTTAGTCTAGTGGCAGATGGTAAGTCTATTAAAGACAGCGCACTTGTACAACTAGGGATCGAGTCTCACCGCCTACATTATATAGGAACTTGGCTAATGAGCCAGCCAGTTGTGGCCTAATGTTGATAAAAAAAGCAGGGAAGGGTTCCTTTTATTTCCAAAACACATGGAATTGTGTATATATTTTAGACACCTCCATTATTGTATAAACATATAAACAATTCCGTTATAACATATTAATCATGCATCTTTTAAGAAATCAGGAAAAATATGCAAGATTTTTTAACAGATACTACTAACAAAAGGAAATGTATGCTTTTATGGTTATATATATATATATATATATATTAACAATAACTCGATCGATAACGTTGCCCGATCCTTAATCAAAGATTTCCAATTAGAGTTGGGTGGGATTCGAATTCAGCACTTGAGACAAGTCAATTGGGTTACATGTTTCTTGACATGGTCATACATTTTTCAAAAGTGTTTTTTCAACAATTTGATAGAAATCTGTTGTTTAGCCTCAATTCTTTTATGCGGGGTTAAATTAGTTAATATGATTGGTAGAAAAAAAAGATGAAACATTTTACAATTTTTAACCAAATCACTATCATAGTGGCTATTTCTTTAAAAAAAGAAGGATATTTCATGTCATTTCCTTATATAGTTTGTTTAATATTTTTAAAACAGTTTCTTATAACCTTACAAGTTTTGAACACGTGACTAATTCTTCAAGATATGTATCTGTCCATTACCTAATTACAGTAATGAATTAATATAAAATGTACAGTAAATGTTTAATATGTCTCGGATATACTCACTTCGTTGAAACTTATACGCCTATATATACAATCAAATGTTTAAGGTAGCTTTCATAAAAACTACTCTAATTAAAGCCAAGAGGCCAATTAATTACACATTCTTAACCATCCTCCAGAAAGAGTCCTTCTGTTTATATTTCAAAATCCACCCTACATTTTACAATCGATCAAAATGACCCGTGGAACTCCTATCGACTCGATTCACGCATCGATGAAGGCTCAGAAAGAGAGAGCCTACGTGACATTCTTGGCAGGATCAGGGGACTATGTGAAGGGAGTGGTGGGATTAGCAAAAGGTTTGCGTAAGGTCAAAAGTGTTTATCCTCTTGTAGTTGCTGTGTTGCCTGATGTACCTCAGGAACATAGAGAGCTTTTGATGTCTCAAGGCTGTGTCGTGCGCGAAATCGAGCCTGTGAATCCTCCTGATAGCCAAGGATATGCAAGGGCTTATTACATTATTAACTACTCAAAACTTCGACTTTAGAATGTAAGTTTATGTATATATTACATATATATAGACTTCATGAAACCTATTAAGGAAACCTTCCATTGTTATTCTATGCCTTTGTTTTTATGAAAAACAGATCATTATTTAAATATGGATGGATTCTTTCAAAAGAAAATTAATTTCTTAGTAGCTTTAATCAAATTTCGTATGTTAATTTGTGCTTCTATATATATACAATTTAGTTTCTATAAGAAAATATAATATTTATGATCGATGTTTTGTTTTTTGCACATCCAAACGGAAACATAAATTTAGTTTGTTTGAATTTAAGACTGTAAAATTATATTTCATCCATGCATTATATTATAGAATCTATCTCTTGTCCTTGTATTTTTAGTGGAAAAGAACCAATTGTAATATCTGTATTAGTATATATGAAAAACCCCTCAAAATCTGTTTTTATATATAAAACCAAAGAAATTTGTTTATCCTTATAAATTTATTTTTTTCAATGTCTTAGTATTTTTTTCTAAATTTAACTAGGTGATAACTGGTACAAATGCATGGAATAAGTCTATTTGTAAATTATTGTAATTTTAATATAATTTACGTACAAGTAATAATATAAAAAAATGTGTAGTTTTTGATTCAATTCAATTTATTTGAGATGAAAAATGTTAATTATAAAAACCAGGACCTCAATTATCTTTGCATATTATGACATAAAATAAATACATATATTACGATTTTTTTGCTAAGAAAAGTTTCATTAAAACTTTTAATACATTCCGTTATAATGTTATTTGTAATTAGAATAAATCAAAAATGTTGAAAAAACCATATTTCTTACTTATAAACTTGCAGTTTGAAGAGTACAGCAAGATGATATACATGGACGCAGATATTCAAGTCTTTGATAACATCGATGACCTCTTCGATTTAGAAGATGGCTATTTACACGGCGTTTTGAGCTGTTTCTGTGAGAAAATATGGAGTTACACGCCGCTTTATTCGTACGGATATTGTCAATATGGTTCAGAGAAGGTCACATTACCGGCCGAGATGGAATCTCTTAAGCCTCCTCCATATTTCAATGCTGGTATCTTTGTATTTGAGCCTATCCCTTTAACTTATATGAATCTACTTCAGACCCTCCAAATCACACCACCTACACCTTTCGCCGAGCAAGTGACTCATCATCTCAAAATATAGTTGAGCCTCTATAAATTAATAACGTTGGTACTATGATTTTTTATTAGTTTACAATGAGTATTAGTTTATCGATATATATATATATATATTATTTTTGTCAACTAGATTGATAAAATTCGTTTCATAGTTGGAACTATATAAACTATCAGACTAAAAATAACTCGATAATTTATCAATATATTAATTAAACTAAAACTTTAATTTGAAAGAAAATTTTTTAAATTAATTTATCAAATATTAATTTAAAGAGGTTTAATTATATATATATATGGTGGATTGTAAAATTAGGGTATAATTTTTTATGTGTATGTAATGTTCCAAAAGCCTAATTTTTCTCAGTCAGATTGTTAGGATGATTCGACTAATATTAACATCAGAGTTTGATCCCTCTCTACTACAGTTGATAAGTTATAAAAGGATTTTAAAAAATATATTTGAGATAATAGATTGATTTTGTCGAGCCAAATGGTTGACAAAAGAAAATGTTCCAAATCGTCTTTTGATGTTTATTGATGGAATGGCAGGATTATCTCAATATGTTTTCTTTGAGAAAGTTTTTAAACAGATCCCTCCAGTTTACAACCTGATATTGTATGTGCTTTGGTGCCATCTGGAAACTGTTGACCTCGACAAAGTCAAAATTGTTCACTACTGCCCCCTGTAAGTATTTCTGGTTAACTTCTTAATTTGTGCAAATGAGTTAGGAACTGGAAATTTCATTTTGGTAAAAAAAAAAAGAAGAAAAAAAACTGGAAACAAAAATTAGTTGTATGGCCTCATAAAAGATGAAATAAAACAAAAATAATCTCAAAATAAAGAACATGTGCTTACAATTTTAAAACACAAACTCAGTTTTAAATAGAGTCTTTAAATATTTAGTCATCTTTTTTCGTTAGATGTGATTTGTATTATATAATATACATAAATATTGTAAACAAATGTGTTATACATTGCCCAATAAATACAATTTTAATATATTAAAAAACTTGATCGTCCATCATTGATTAGATCATATAAAATATAATTAACAGTAACATATAATATATGAATTGATGAATTAAGTTGTTCCAGATCTCTGGTTCTCTTCCTTTTCTAAGCTTAAATCAAGGTTATAATATTGTCCCATATGATATTTAAATGAAATTTTTGCATGCTTTATGTTGCTTATTACAACATTTGAAAGTAGCTTCTTGGGTTAAGCTTGGCTTTTAACTTGAACATTTTATGGTTAATATTATAAGTGTGATTGAAATGATAGGGGTCCAAGCCATGGAAATATACAGGAGAAGAGCCAAACATGAACAGAGAAGACGTCAAAATGTTAATTAAGAAGTGGTGGGATATTTATAACGACCAATCTCTTGATTTCATACCCAAAAGCCCTGCAAATTTCTAAGCAATTAACTCTTACGAAATCAACAGTTATGGTTTGAATGACCAAAACTTCAGTTTCCTACTACAACACCTTCCTCCGCTTGAGAAGTCTTAAACACTCTTGTTGATGTTTCTTTTTTCCATTAATTTGACAAAGTTGGTGTACTCTGATTCTCATTTTTCTGTTTTCTTTTTGTGGTTTGAATTTTTTTTGTTAACTTATTTTGTGCCAAGAATCACTCACATCAAACTCCGAAATACCATAAATAAAGCAGCACATAGCCAATTTAGCTAAGATAATTTTTTTGTTAATTTTTTTTTTGTTAATAAGTAATTATTAGATCGACAAAATCCGATCTATCACTTAAGTTGTCTAATAAAATGAGATTCAAACTCACTACTTAGTATCCAACTAAATAAGGGCTAAACTTTATCCAATTTGGCAATATTTTTGTTAATAATGAAGACAGCAATATATTAATACGTGGATCGCGGGTTTAGCCAACCCAAACCTAATTTTTAGGCCCACGACTCTGATTGTTGTATTGAGTTTTCGAGATCGAGGATCTATAAATTAGTCACATGTATTCATCATCGTGTCCCGACCATCCCAACCAATGTTCTACGAGGTTAGAGAAGCAAGTGAATGTATAATTTATTACAAGTGGTCGACAAAAGTTTCCATAGATTAATGGATATGACAAGTGTACCCAATAATTCGGTTAAACTGAAAGTCAATAGTTAGCATTTATTGCTGATTTTTATAGATCCTAACTGGTGAGTGGTGACAGTTAATATTAACTAATCAATTTCTTTCAATAACTAGATCAACGTAATCCGATTCATAATATAAATAGACTCAAACACTATCTTTCATTCTTTGATACTATACGATTTTGAAGAGTTGAATTGCGGTGAAAAAAACAATTATTTGACTAAAGACATTTACCATGTATAATTAGTTAGTTATGAATGATAAACCAATTATTAAAAAATGATTAGTTATTTTGGATTAGTTTGTATTATGTATATAAGTGGTTCATCATTTATACTTATATTTAATTGATGGACGAGTTACAATTAGGTGATTCTAGTTCTCCAAACCAACTTAAAATTAGTCATAATTCCATTTCCATGTTTTATGAGATGACTTTCAATGTATCTGTTCCGATCTTTCCATGCATACACACAAACCCAGTCCAACTGAAATTCTATTGTGCTTTAAATAAAATTTTAAATTGTATTTTAAAATGATTTATATTTCTAGAAACCTCTTCAAAATCATGTCCTCAAAGGATTTTGTCATTGTCTATTATATAATTTATGGAAAAGATAGATTTGTCTTTCTCTATATAAGTAAGAGGATGATGACGATCATTAGAAATGGTAAAAACAATATTGGTTTTTTTGACAGATCATTCATTCTCAATTTTGCATTGCAATTACAAGAAATTGTCATATATGACATTAACATATATAGGCATAAGGGATCAATCATCAACCAGCTATTTTATATATATTCTTAGCAATTTGATTGATCCATAAGTTATATATATATATATATATATATAATTATTGGTTGTATACTTGTATTTGTATTGTAAGTAAAATTGCTATAAATTTAAAATGTTAAATTTAAAATCAATATATTAATTAAATGGGAAAAACTGTATAAATAATTTCGAGACGAGGACTATCAACAAAAAATTTCTTCGAAATAAATTTGATTGACTAACATTAAACGAGCGATTGCATTAGCAGTTGCTTATTTTGATATCAATCATAACTCTATTTAAAATCAGCGATTAAAATTGGCATATAAAATTTATATATGAGTGTTTAACCGCTGATTTCAAACAAACTTATTTATAAACATTTTCTAATTATTGGTTCCAAATATCCATTTTCAAACAGTCTTCTATTTAACCGTCTATTTTTCTTTATCGTTTCACTCAAACGAAATTATCAATTGGACTAATTGTACACTTTATGTGTTTAGTTGTTTATTTAAAAAAAATTAATAATTAAATAAAAAAATTTAAACAGTACAAGAAGCCATAATGCTAGTATTTAATAATTACGCAATAAATTTGGACAGCCAAACATTGCTCGATGGAGAACAGAAACAAGTCAGCCATGGAAGAGGGAAGTGGATAGGTTAGATCCAAAGTAGTTGATCGTTGAAATTTCTTGTTTTTGTCAAAGCGTTTAAACTTATTTTAAACGTTGAAAAATACTCGAAAAGGAGAATTTCGAGGAAAACAAAAAAAGACACCGCCATGGATGCAACTCAAATCTCTCATATGGCTCTCGACATCGGAGGTAAAACTAACCCAGATTGGCTTTGTATGATTCATTTTAGATTTCTTCGATTCTGGATTCGTTTGGATTGATATCGACCCGAGATGGTTTGTGTGATTTCATTTGGGGATTTATGGTTTCGCAGGGACTCTGATCAAGCTTGTGTATTTTTCATCAAATGATGATGACCATTGCGAAGATTCTCGTAATGGTCAATCTGTTGTTAAAGGGAAGCTTTGTTTCGCCAAATTTGAGACCAAAAAGATCGATGATTGTTTAGAGTTTATTCGTTGTAATATTCTTAATCATTCCGGTAAGTATAGATCTTTCTCTGATACTACTTCTATTCAAGATCAGATTCATATGTATTCAGAAGTTTTCTAGCTATTTGGAGTAATGAGTTGAGTCACTTAGTTTTCTGATTTTGCAAAAAAAAATTGTCTTTTCTGGATTTTACTGACAGAGGTGATTGTTCAGGTGTTCAGCATCCGAATGGTGTAGCTCCTGATGATAAATTTTCTGTTAAGGTATAAATCGTCATTAGTTAGAGCTTGGCTAAAGTTTTTGTAGTGAGGAATGTTGCAATGGAAATCTCAGTTTGTAGTTTGTTCATGGTCTTCTAATTGGTATGCTGTTCCAAAAGGCCACAGGTGGTGGGGCGTTTAAGTTTGCTGATCTCTTTAAGGAGAAACTTGGAATTCTTTTCGATAAGGAAGATGAGATGCATTCTCTTGTTGGGGGTGTTAATTTTCTCTTAAAGGTTGGATCTTTTATATCATCATCTCTTCATTTTGTTCACCAAGCATTACCCAAATGAGGATTCATATGTATATGCCGGTGTCTGCATTTCCAATGTACTTATTGTATGCACTTGAGCAATGTTGCACTGTGAAGAGTCTAGGCCACATACTCATTCACCTTTGTCAACAAGCTGTTGTTTATTTTTATTTATGTGTTTAGTTGTATTCTGCTTTCTTGATAGTTTTGGATCTGATTGCAGACAGTCCCAAAGGAAGCTTTTACCTACTTGGATGGCCAAAAGGAGTTTGTGGAGATCGACCACAATGATTTGTACCCTTATCTACTTGTCAACATCGGCTCTGGTGTTAGCATGATCAAGGTTTTCAATGGTTTTGGCTTCTCTGATCAATTTTTGTATATTTATTTGCAACTACATCAGCTATGTTGCTTATTCGAACTTGATCTTATGCAGGTTGATGGAGATGACAAGTATGAACGTATAAGTGGTACAAGCCTTGGTGGAGGCACATTTTTAGGTCTTGGAAAGCTTTTAACAAAATGCAAGAGGTGTGACTTCTTATTTTACTCTAATCATATAATTTTTCCTCCTTGCCTGAGTTTCTACTATCTCTTAACTTCAGTTTTGATGAGCTGCTCGAATTAAGTCACCATGGAAATAACAGAGTAATTGACATGCTTGTGGGGGATATCTATGGTGGAACAGATTATTCAAAGGTAATTTACTAATATTGTTTTGCCAAAGTTATAGATTGGATTCATATGTTAAATTCAACCTCTTCTTTTCATTCTTTTATGGTAGATTGGTCTCTCCTCAACAGCTATCGCTTCCAGCTTTGGGAAAGCGATTTCTGATGGCAAAGAACTTGAAGATTACGAGCCAGAAGATGTTGCAAGATCCCTTCTAAGAATGATATCAAATAACATTGGTCAGGTCAGTTTTTCATTCATTTCAATGTCAATTTACAGAAATCTCGAAGCGGATGAATTTTCCTGATTGGATTGTATCATTTTCACTCTCTGTCTATCTAGATTGCTTACTTGAATGCTCTCAGATTCGGCCTTAAGCGTATTTTCTTTGGTGGATTTTTCATTCGTGGGCTCGAGTACACCATGGATACAATATCTGTTGCTGTTCACTTTTGGTAATCCGAAACTCAAACTATGTACTGGATCCCTCTAGTTCTAAGACTTATTGTATGTCCACAAAAATACTTTCAGGTCGAGAGGTGAGGCAAAAGCAATGTTCTTAAGACATGAAGGGTTTCTTGGAGCTTTAGGCGCATTCACAAGCTACAAAACTCAGAGCCATAACGACTTAAACTCGCATCATCGCACAGTGCAGAAACCAATTTTCAACTTTTCAGGTGATAACCTTCGGCACATCTCAGTAACCTCAAATTTAGACGATAGCGAAACCATACAATGCAGCTTCAATCTAGTTTAGTTTATCACCAAATGTATTATTGTCAAATCAGTGTAGAAAATTGTCTTTAAGTAACATTTATGTAAAATTGTCAAGACCTGCTCATAGTAGTTGTTGAATGTAAGATTCATTTATGTAAAATGATTTACTTATTCATTCTTGTATGTCAAAGGTAACTTGTACTATAATCACAGAGAATCCATGGAGCTTGTTTGATTCTCGTTTCAATTTTCGGTTTAATGTGTGTATCTCTTCATTTATGTTTAGTCTTGGTTTATTGGGTTTGTGTATAGCTTATCAAAAACAAGAACTTTACATAATTCATCTCTCCATCTATGAACATTATGATCAGTTTATGTTGTTGAAGATCAGACAGAGTTCAATCCGGTTAAAACTCATTGAAAACTAAACCGGACACAATATTTTGTAAACCGTGAAAGTCAAACCGGAATAATAGTAACAAGTCCCGCTTCGAAGCAATTTTCCTCTCTACCATAGTTCTTTCCTTTTTTCTGATTCGTCGATTTCAATTTCTGACCGCCGATTAGTTTCCTAATAACTATCTCCGACCACCGTTACTTAGCGACCGATTCTTCACCGTACAAACTCTTCACAGCTCTGGATTAAGAATTTGAATCCGATCTGTCGTTTACCAATTTCAGAGAGGTAAAAGCTTTCCTTTCTACATTTTAAAAAATCAATCCTTTACCTAACGCTGAATTCTTACATTTTCATTATCTGAATTTCAGGAGATCGACCTACGATTCGATTCTTCTCCTTCCCGATATCGGTTCGTTGTTCATATTAGGGATCAAAATGGTAGGAAGAATCAGTTTTTTATTATCTTCAATTAGCTTCAATTCTAATTTTGATTTATTGACATATAACTAGTTAGATTCAATTGGATCTTCTGGAAAATTTAGGTATTTCCTTGAGATTGTATCATTGAGCCAGAATGTGCATCACCGATTACTGAAACATTGATTTGATTCCATGGATTATTTGATTCCATGGATTATTTGAATCCACTGCTTCTACTTGTTAAATCTCTGACACTCATTTTGTTCCATAATCCTCATGATTAAATTATCCAATCAGGTTTATCACTCGAGCTTTGTGGATGCAGAAGGGATAACAGAGGCATGTGGTTGTCCTTTACTTCCTCTTAAGAGTCATATAAAGGGTCCTGCACCTATTTCAGAACAAGGTATCAATCAAAACAAAGCATGAATGTGGTTTCTCATAAGTGTAAGATAAGCGTTTATAATTGTTGGTTTGGTTTGTATGCAGATAAAACCGATATCGTGGACGAGGCAATCACCTTCTTTCGTGCAAATGTCTTCTTCACAAAATTTGATATCAAAAGTCCTGCTGATAAGCTCCTTATATACTTGACGTTCTACATAAATGTGGCTTTAAAGAGACTCGAAGGCTGTAGAACATTAGCTGTAGGTACTAAGGCGATAATCAACTTGGGTTTAGAAGATATTCCAGTTCCTGGAGAAACTGGCTTTCCTTTCCCAGGTCTCTTTCCGCTTCCTAAGTCCCCGGACGAAGCAGGTATATTAACTCCTTGCCTTCTCTTTCAGTCAATTTTAAGCTGTTGTGATAAATCAATAGGTCCTTATGTCTTGTTGTTATGTTGGTTTCAAATTTCAGATCTTTTGAGGAACTATCTGAAGCAGGTTCGAGAGGAAACAAGTGGGAGGCTACTGAATGTAGCGTATAGAGCTAACGGGACACCAAACAAATGGTGGCTTGCATTTGCCAAGAGGAAATTCATAAACGTGGTTGCTATATGATATAAAATTGGGTATCACTGGTAAGTTATGAGTAATATATAAAAGCATCACTATAGTAGTTTACTGTCTACAGTTATCCAAACTTCCTACATGATCTTTAGATTCATCTTAAATGGTTGAAGACATTATCTTAGATCAGCCTCAGATACTGCAATTCATGCTTAAAAAAGTTCTTTTGATCTGAATTTTTCGTTATCTTGCAGTTGGTATACGAATGATAAGATCTGAAGCCAATGAAGATAATTAGCATCGCTGCCTTTAGCTTCCTCTACATAGGTGTTAAGCCATTTAAGCCAGGATGACGTAAACTTCATCTCAGTTCAGTGATCTCTCGCTGCTCTCTCCCAATATATACATATATAGTGTGCCAATGTATTGTTTCATACTACTCTTGATGGAATCCAAAAAAAATTAATACAAGATCAAAGTTAAATTAGAATATACTTTAGTTTTTCTCTTTAGATTACTAGAGTTCTCCAAAAGATATTAATCAGATTGTAGCCACACTTTCTCATTCTTATTAATTACAAAGAAACAGCTTAGCATACACACAACTGTGCCTGAAGCCATCTATCAGGCCTTGGTGCACTCATTTCCATCACAAACCCAACCATCTTTGGACTCGCCGCCACCTTCCACAGCCACATCTCCGTTTGCTTATGTCTGCTCCTTTAAAGCACACTTGGCATGAACGTACTTAGCTTCAATCTCCTTCAAACGGTCCTCAGTAAACGGGTAAGCATCAGCTCCATGTGCTACCACAAGGCTCCTTGCTTCTTTTGTTATGGTTCTCCCAGTTGGTCCTAGAGCTGCTAGCATTGGAATATCACCAACCTTAAAGGTCCATGCCAAAGACGATATCCTAGGATCACCAAATGGAAGAGCCAGCCACGGCATTTGCGAGTAGTACTCATCGAATGATTCTTGGTCCCTGTCACTGGAGATGAAGATTAACTCAAACGCTTCATCTTGCTCCTTTATCTGCTTGTATATTTCAACAAGCTTTGGCGTAAAAGCACGACAAGGACGACACCAGTGAGCTGAGAAATACATAAGAATGTTCTTTCCCACTAGATCCGAAACAAGCACCTAACAAAAACCAAAATATTTGAGGTTGGTTTAGAACGGCCTCAAAGAACAATGTTTGGAAGGTGAAACGGATCTAGAGATCTTTACCCTTGCCCCATCTTTTCCGAGAACGTAGTTGAGATCACCAGAGACAAGAATCGACTCAAGCGTTTGAGCCTCCATCTTTGCCTTTTCTATCTCCTTGAGTTCTTCAAACTTCTCTGGAGTGAAAGGATATGCAAGAACTCCGTGTTCATCAATAGCTTCAGCGACATTCGAGTGGCGGATTTTTCCATCGGGCCCAAGAATGACCATCATTGGTAGCGCTGACAGCATGAAGTGCCGAGCCAGTTTTGATGAGCTTTTGTCGTTGAATGGCAATGCTAGCCATGACTTAGTCTCGAAGTCTTGATTAAAAGACTCCTCAACATCTTCAAGAGATATCAGTACAATCTCAAAGTTCTCCCCATTCTCCTTCAGCTTCTCATAAACTTCAACAAGCTTTGGAGTAAACTCTACGCATTTCCTGTAAGAGGCGACCGAGAAGAGAAGCCCAATGGTTTTCCCTTCGAGTTCTGATACAGGTACCTAACAGAAATATCAACTTGATCAGTCTCATTAAGTAATAAAGCCAAAAAGAGAGAGGGTCACAACAAAGAATCTAATCTTTCTTTAGGCAACAAAGAATCTAACTTTCACAGTCAAAAGCTAGTATAATTCCAGTGTACCTTGTCTCCATCTCGCGAAATCACAAAGTCCCGTGAAGGAGTCACCAAGACTGATGTTAAAGTCTGTTCTTTCCGAGCTTTATCTTCTTCCTCTTTGATCTCTTTCATTCTCTCTGGTGTGAAAGGATAAGCATCAGCTCCATAACTTCGTATGACCCCAACCCCATTCTCATTCACAGTTTTACCGTGATCATCAACCATCACAAGGTTAGGAATTCCCCTAACCTTAAACAACTCTTTCAAACGGTCACGGGTTTCTGAATCCGTAAACGGGACAGCGAGCCACGGCATCTTACTGAAATAATCATTGAAAGACTCTTCATCCTTATCACCCGACAAAAACACAATCTCGAACCCAGCTTTTGGAGAGAGTTCGTTGTACACCTCCACCAGTTGTGGAGTAAACTGCTGACATGGTCCGCACCACGTAGCTGAAAAGTAAAACCAAATCTTCTTCCCTTTCAAGCCATCAATTTTCACCTGAACACAAAAACGATGTTTATCTTCAAACTCTACTAAAAGACCTGCAATTTACTGTGCATATTTCCAAAGTCGTGTGTCAACTTCGAAAGATCCTCCCACAATTAATCTCAGATACCCAGTCTGCGTTTGTGTCACGTTTGTGTCAGGGCGACTAATCTCGGATAATATTTTGGTAGCACAGGAAATATTATGGCGATTAAAAGCGGGTTTATGGCAATTAAAACAGATATGAGTAAGGCGTACGATAGCATTGAATGGGATTTCCTGAAGCGATTATTACTCAAGCTTGGTTTCCATGAAGCAATTCAGGATATTTCGAAGTCGTAGACATACTCCCCAATTTAGGTTTTAAAGAGTGTTTGTTGAAAAAAAAACAATAAATCGTATAACATTTATAATTTGCATAACATGAACCCACACATTTATTTGACAATAAGTTGTGAAATCTTCTTAAGTTTTCAACATTATTTAAGTTAGATACTAACAAATATTTCAAATATACCCACCGTTTGCCTAAGATTTCGCCAAAAGAAGCATAGAAGTAGAGTACTGTGCACGGAATGATTATCAATAAGGTAAAGAGAGCTAGGGTTTCAAAGTATTAACAACAAGCCAAAGAGAGATATAAAAATTTCACTATTAATAACGAGTTTCAGAGACAACTTGATACATTGATTTCAATTTTACTACAGCAACTTCACACCTTTTAAACCTTTTCAAAGTGTTTTGATACTCTTCATCATGATCTCAATAGAAACTCTTTACCTTTAAAACTAATTTCTCCAAGACTGAACAATTTTGCCGAAAATAATCAACTACTTTCCTTGTGATTGGTGTCTCTAAATCTCCGGCTAGTGTCTGCAATGTAACAAACTTGAGAGATGACCGAAAACATTGAGGAACTGGTGAAGCTTCAATCTCCTTTACATTGGAAAAACTGTCAAGTTTCTAAACACATAACCAAAACACAAGTTTAACTCTCAACACATGAACTACATAAACATGATTATAGACAAATGAAACGTACCACGACGAGAGACTGTAGATTGATGCAACAACCAAGAAAGGTTGCTAAAACTTCCCAAGAACGCATTAACAAAACATTTAAGAATGACAAATTAGTGAATTGAGGCAACGGTTCCAAATTAGAGAAGTCATGAATGACCTGTAAAAAACAAGAAGAAACTAATATGATATGTATAGAACAGTGTACAAGCTTGATGAAGTTATTGAATCAATCAGTTATATTTACCCATAAACTTTGAGCAGAGATTCTCATTTCTCGGGCTTTAGATAATCCGATGATAAAATCACGGATCCTAGTTATCTCCAATGGATCTAAATGCTCGAAATTAGACACAACATCAATGTTTACCTCAGTAGAGGGACCAATCCTATGTATTATGCAATTTTCACACAGATAATTGCTGATACTCATATACTCAAGCCTTGGAGCATCGATTCCAAAAACAGGATCACCATCATCGACCTGTGAATTTAATTTGAAGCTTTTTAGATACTGAGAGCGCACACACACAACTTCCAAAAAATCATTAGGATGTGGGATTACGACCAAATCTTCGAGAACTGGACAATTTGATATAAGAGTCTCAAGAATCGAAATGTCATTAAACTTGACTCCCTCTAGAGACATTTTCTTGACACAAGGCAAAGAAACCAATTCGGATTCCGGATTATCCATGACAACATTGATAAGACTCAAATTCACCAATGAAGCACATGAGTAAATCGAGAGAAGCATTCGAAGATTTCCTTCATCACGAACAAACCAACTCGTAATAGTTAGATGACGAACTCTACGCTTAAGCACTTTCGAGATCCTCCACACAAAATGAACTTGTCCATCAAGATCATAATTCAACTTAAATCTTTTTATGTCTAATTCTTTGTTAGATTCCATAAATCTATCTGTGAAATCCAGAAACTCGTAATAATCTCTAAAATTTGTGGTATCCAAATCCAAAGAAGGAACTTGTAACCAGAGATTCCTCCATCGCTCCGACAACACACTAGTCCGAACAGAATCTTTCGTTGGGAGTTTAGAGAGGATCAGACATAACAAATGATTTGGTAAATTGCTTAACCTATCTTTCCGAGCTCTATCTTCTTCCTCTTTGATCTCCTTCATTCTCTCTAGTGTGAAAGGATAAGCATCAGCTCCATAACTTTGTATAACCCCAACCCCATTCTCATTCACAGTTTTACCGTGATCATCAACCATCACTAAATTAGGAATTCCCCTAACTTTAAACAATTCATCCAAACGGTCACGAGTTTCTGAATCAGTAAATGGGACAGCGAGCCAAGGCATCTTACTGAAATAATCACTGAAAGACTTTTCATCCTCATCACCCGACACAAACACAATCTCGAAGCCAACTTTTGGAGAGAGTTCATTGTACACCTCCACCAGTTGTGGAGTAAACTGCTGACATGTTCCGCACCATGCAGCTGAAAAGTAAAACCCAATCGTCTTCCCTTTCAAGCTGTCAATTTTTACCTGAATACAAAAAAACGATGCTTTTCGTCAAACTCTACAAAAAGACTTGCAATTTACTGTGTAAAGATCAAAAGAAAAAAAAAGTCCTCAATGTTTTCATTGTCAACTCTAGCTGAACTCAATGTTAAATACAGAGGCCATGTGAACTATAGACTCAAGCCTAATCATCCAGAATATAAGTTCCCAGCAAAAAGCTCTCAAATGCAGTCGTTTCAAAGACTCTTAGCACTTTATTCGAACAAGAGAAATCGATCAAAATCATCCATAACAAAACAAAGAAAAGAAGCTATCTTTATGAAAACAATCTAAGAACAAGGCTTGATTACTTCACTAACGCAGAAGAATCGGTTCAAAAAGTAGCGAAACGCAGCACATACACGAAACCTAAAATCAATATCGGGTATAAACTAGAGGAAGAACGAAAACAAATTTACCTGTTCGCCGTTATTACGAACGAAGAAATCCCTCGCCGGAGAAGAGAGAAGCGAGTGAGAATCCTGGGAATCACCGCCGTTTACTTCCTTCGCAATTTCGGCCATTTCTTGTACGGAAATAGAAATGAGATAATCGCGATCACGAAGACTGGTCTTTGAAGGAAGGGCCAAATGTGCTCAAAACCAAGAAAAGAAGTTGTGTTCTTCCGAAAATGATACTATGTAGTCTCTATTAATGAAGACATGAAGCGATTGAAATTGGGTTTAAATTGAGTGACCAACACGTGTATTTTTAGTTCACTTTTCCGGTTTAGGCCATGATGGAAATTTGTAAACCGGAATCGTCAGCAGACTCAAACCCATTCAAAAGTCAAGAAAACCTCTAGTAGTCAATGAATTTTTTTTTTCTACAATTGGCTCGATAAAATTCAATTAATAGCTTAAAATCTATCTCTAAAAACTTTTTTTTAATCTATTATGGTCATGATTAGCATAACAGATTTAGCATTAAGGAGCATAAAGACTAGCTAGAATAATATTAAGTTTATGATATGTAAGTAGTTGATTTTAAAATTACAAAACTAGACATTGTAATTTTTTAATATTATCAACAAAATATTAATCAAATTAATAAAGGTAAAATTATATTTTAATTGAAGATCGTCAGGATCCTTTGCTCTGTAATTAAAGTGCCCTATGTAATCCTTACGTTTTTAAGAGTAAAGTTGACAAAAAAAAATTATATTTTAATTATATTTAATACTCTATGTTTTGGAAAACTCCACTTAGGAGGATTGAGTTATTGAAAATTATGTAACCTTTTATGCTCTTTGTTATGTTTAGTTAAAATAAAATTGTTTGGATTTTTAGAGCATTAAGCCCCATATTATGCTTTACCAATCAAATCATATAACATAGCGGAAAATAATCGAATACATGATGTTAAGTCATTAGCTGAATCATCATAACTACCAGACTGAATAGAAATCAACAAATATAAAGTCTTTAACTCTTTTTTTTAATGGTAAACTTTCAAACAATTTTTAGAAAAAAAAATCATAATTAATTAGGCTCATAATATTTTTATAATTAACTATGAAACATACAGTTACTATATTACAAGCAATATCAATTACTAAAACATTACATTAATAATATCCCATAACAATAAAATAATAAAATCATAATCGAAATAGAAATTACAATAATATATACCAAATTGTTGTTGTGTGAAATTCAATTTTAGTGATGTGTAATATTTCTTCTATGTTAATATTTTTATTTTTATTTAAGATTTTTATTCAATACTTTTACTAAAAATTAATTTATAAAGATTTATTTGTATACTAAAATTGCATAGATTAAAGTGATAAACAATCAAACCAATTAAATTATTTATAACAGTATAACTTAAAGATTGAAATGCACATAAAAACATAAAACTTCAAATGTTGAAATATTGAAGTGTGTTTTGAAGTGCAAAATACTTATATAACATACTAACAGTATTTTATATCTAATCTAGCCACAGATTGCCTAATATTTCGTCAAAAGAAGCATAAAAAGTGGTGGTCTTAATTCAGCCTAACCTTTTTGGGAAATTTCATAATTATGAATATTAAGTGGGTTGAAAGATTTACTTGATTCATAATTAACATTGGTTGAAGTGAAATAGCTATAAATATCTCCCATTGCAAAATATTTAGTGGTTTTCTAATCATTTTTTCACCGATTGAGTAGGAATATTATAGTCTTTTCTCCACAGAGTTACTTCGTAAAATCAAAATCCAAGAGTCAGATTTACTTGTAATGCAGTACGATTGTAAAAATTGAAATGCAAACAAAAAATGAAACTTTAAATTAGAAATATTGAACTGTCTTTAGGAGAGCAAAATACGTTTATAACATTTTGTAATGTTTGGTATAATTTTTCTAACTACAAATTGTGCTGATGAATTCTTATCAATATGGTGATTTAAATGATTTACCTAATGATTTGACATAAAAAATTTGAACTGTGAAAAGATTAAAAGAGGTTTTAGAAGATGTTTGTTGGAAAAAAAAATTAAAAATCGCACAACATTTATAATTTTCATAAAATGTACTCCCATGAACCCAACACATTTATTTTAACAAGTTGTGAAAACTTTTTTAATTTTCAACATTATTTAAGTTAGATACTAACAAATATTTCAAATATAATCTAACCACAATTTGCCTAAGATTTCGCCAAAAGAAGCATAAAAAGTAAGCTTAATTAAGAATATCCTTTGTGACTGTAATAATTACGAATGTTACATGAGTTGCCCAAATAAATAGTAGAGTATTGTGCACGGAATGATTATCAATAAGGTAAAAGAGAGCTAGGGTTTCAAAGTATTAATCACCAGCCAAAGAAAGATATAAGTTTTTCACTCTTAGTAATGAGTTCGAGAGACAACTTCCTACATTGGTTCAGTTTGGAATGTAATTGAAACTCTTACCTTAACACAACTTCCTCTAAGACTGAACAATTGCGCAGAAAATAATCAGTCACTTTCCTGCTATTTGGTGTCTCTGTAACTAGGGTTTGTGTCTCCAATGTAACAAACTTGAGAGATGAACTAAAACATTGAGGAAGTGGTGAATCTTCAATCACCTCTATATTCGGAATCGAGACAAGTTCCTGAATACATAACCAAAATTAACTCTCAATATATGAACTACATAAATTATACATAGACAAATGAAACGTACCACAACGAGAGAATGTAGCTTGATGCAACAACCAAGGAAGGTAGCTAAAACTCCCCAAGAAGGTTTGATTAACGAAGCTTGTAAGAATGATAAGTTAGTGAAATGAGGTAATGGTTCCAATTTGGAGAAGTGATGAATGACCTGTGAAAAACGAGAACAAACTCATGATATATATAGAATATTGTACAAGCTTGATGAAGTTATTGAATGAATCAAATATATATACCTTTAAACTTCGAGCAGAGATTCTCATTACTCGGGCTTTAGATAATCCGATGATAAAATCACAGATCCTAGTTATCTCCATTGGATCTAAATACTTGAAATGAGTCACAACATCAATGTCTACCTTTGTAGAGGGACCAATACTATGTATTATGCATTTTTCACACTGATAATTGTTGATACTCATATATTCAAGCCATGGAGCATCAATTTCGAAAACAGGATCATCATCACTATGCTGTGAATCTAGTTTGAAGCTTTTTAGAGACTGAGAACGCACACAAACAACTTCCAAATAATCCCCAGGACGTGTGATTATGACCAAATCTTCGAGAACCGGACAGTTTGATATGAGAGTCTCAAGAATCGAAATGTCATTAAACTTGACTCCCTCTAGAGACATTGTCTTGACACAAGGCAAAGAAACCAATTCTGATTCTGGATTATCCATAACAACACAGTACAAACTCAATTCCACCAATGAAGCACATGAGTAAATCGAGAGAGGCATTCGAAGAAATCCTTCATCACGAACAGACCAACTCGCAATAGTTAGGTGACGAATTCTACGCTTAAGCACTTTCGAGATCCTCAACACACAATGAACTTGTCCATCAAGATCATAATACAACTTAAATCTCTTTATGTCTAATTCTTTGTTGGATTCCATAAAACTATCTATGAAATCCAGAAACTGGAAATAATCTATAAAATTTGAGGTATCCAAATCCAAAGCAGGAACATGTAACCAGAGATTTCTCCAACGCTCCGACAACACACTCGTCCGAACAGAATCTTTCGTTGGGAGTTTAGAGAGGATCAGACATAACAAATGATTTGGTAAATTGCTTAACCTATCTTTCCGAGCTCTATCTTCTTCCTCTTTGATCTCCTTCATTCTCTCTAGTGTGAAAGGATAAGCATCAGCTCCATAACTTTGTATAACCCCAACCCCATTCTCATTCACAATTTTACCGTGATCATCAACCATCACTAAATTAGGAATTCCCCTAACCTTAAACAACTCATCCAAACGGTCATAAGTTTCTGAATCAGTATATGGGACAGCGAGCCAAGGCATCTTACTGAAATAATCATTGAAAGACTCTTCATCCTCGTCATCAGACACAAACACAATCTCGAAGCCAACTTTTGGAGAGAGTTCATTGTACACCTCCACCAGTTGTGGAGTAAACTGCTGACAGGGTCTGCACCACGCAGCTGAAAAGTAAAACCCAACCTTCTTCCCTTTCAAGCTATCAATTTTCACCTGAACACAACAAAGATGCTTATCGTCAGACTCTACTAAAAGGCTAGCAATTTACTGTGTATACTCCAGAACAATCCAAAAGATCAAAAGGAACAAACTCCCCAATGATTTCAATCTGAACTCTAGCTGAACTCAAAGTTATTACAGAGGCCATGTGAAGCATAGACTCAAGCCTAATCGTCCAGAAGATAAGTTCCCAGCAAAAAGCTCTTAAGTGCAGTCGTTTCAAAGACTCTTAGCACTTTATTCGAACAAGAGAAATCGATCGAAGTCATCCATAGCAAAACAAGGAAAAGAAGCTATCTTTATGAAAACAATCTAAGAACAAGGCTTTATTACTTCACTAACGCAGAAGAATCGGTTCAAGAAGTAGCGAAACGCAGCACATACACGAAACCTAAAATCAATATCGGGTATAAGTAGAGGAAGAACGAAAACAAATTTACTTGTTCGCCGTTATTACGAACGAGGAAATCTCTCGCCGGAGAAGAGAGAAGCGAGTGAAGATCCTGGGAATCGCCGCCGTTGAATTCCTTCGCAATTTCGGCCATTGCTTGTACGGAAATCGAAATGAGATAATCGCTATCACGAAAACTGGTCTTTGAAGGAAGGGCCAAATGTGCTTAAAGCGTTTACAAGAAGTTTTAAAACAAGGTTTTTTTTTTTTGGTCAAACATCGTAATAATTTGACGATCTATCAGCCAAGTTTCTACCTCATAGAGCTAATGTCACTCGATCCCTAATTATGTAAATATGCATTGTCTTAGTGGACTTACCGTATGCTACTACACTAAAAGCTACTTGCGAATTTTTCAAAGAAATATAATTATAATTAGTTAGGATTATTAAAGATTTAATTTTTATAATTATTAAAGATTTAGTTTTTAACTTCTGGGTTCAAATTACGTTTTTTATCCAAAAAAAAAAAACATTTTTATAATTAACTATGAAATAAACCCCCTTACTCTATTACAACCAATATTAATTACTAGAATATTACATAACAACAAAAATAAAAACACTTAATCTAAATAAAAATTACAATAATAAAGCAAATTGTTGTTGTATGAAATTTACCTTTGGTGATGTGTAATATTTTTTCTATATTAATATTTTTATTTAAGACTTTTTATTCAATAGTTTTACTAAAAATTAAATTTATAAACTCTACCAAAAAAAAAAAGTATAAAGATTTATTTGTATACTAAAATTGTATAGATTAGAGCGATAAACAATAAAACCAGTTAAATTATTTATAACAGTATAACTTCGTAAAGATTGAAATGCAAATAAAAACATAAAATTGGCCTCATAGACTTTAATCTCGCTTCTATTACTGCATGTAGAAAGCACTACTTCTAACTTATATGTCCTCGACAAACATGAAACTTTAAATGATGAAATATCGAAGTGTGTTTTGGAGAACAAAATACTTATATAACATACTAACAATATTTTATATCCAATCTAGCCACAGATTGCCTAAGATTTCGCCAAAAGAAGCATAAAAAGTGGTCTTAATTAAGCCTAGTTACATAATTAGGTAGGTTGAAAGATTTACTTGATACATAATTAACTTAACATTTTTTCACCAGTAGGATTATATATTATTCTTTTCTCCAGAGTTTACTTCGTAAAATCAAAATCCAAGAGTAAGATTTACTTGGTGAAAGAACCAAAGATAGTAACTGTATGCTACATAAATTCAATCCTCTATAAAAACAAAATTATATTTTACAAGGTATTTCAGGTATATTTATCTATCTGGTTTCCCTTGACTTCCGGATATAGTCGAACTTGAGACAACGGTCATACGCTACTCAAGTCCGAACCACCGGAATATCAAAAAAAAGTAATGATTGTAAACCGTGTGATTTTAACCTAGTTGGAAAAGGATATAAACCAAATTAAATAGTTAAGAGTATTGCGCAAGGAATGATTATTAAGTAGGCAAAGAAAGCTAGGGTTTCAAAGTATTAACAACAACGCAAAGAAAGATATAAAACTTTTCACTATTAATAACGAGTTTGAGATAAAACAATTTCAGTTTTACTACAACAACTTTTTACCCTTAAAACCTTTTTAAAGTGTTCAGATACTCAGAAATCATGATGTAATTGAAACTCTTTACCTTAAAACCAATTCCTCCAAATCTGAACAATTTTGCAGAAAATAATCATCTACTTTCCAGCTATTTGGTGTCTCTGTAACTCGGTTTAGTTTCTCCAGTACAACAAACTTGAGAGATGAACGAAAACATTGAGGAACTGGTGAAACTTCAATCTCCTCTATATCGGGAAAACTGTCGTCAAGTTCCTGAAACACATAACCAAATAACAAAATTTTACTCACAGTATATGAACTACATGATTATAGACAAATGAAACATACGTACCACGAAGAGAGACTGTAGATTGATGCAACAACCAAGGAAGGTTGCTAGAACTTCCCAAGAAGAATCCATTAATGAAGCATTTAAGAATGACAAGTTAGTGAAATAAGGCAATGGTTCAAAATTGGAGAAGTCATGAATGACCTGTGAAGAAACAAGAAGAAACAAATGTCATATATCTAGAACACTCTTGATGAAGTTATTGAATGATCAGTCAATTATATCTACCTCTAGACTTTGAGAAGAGATTCTCATTTCCCGGACTTTGGATAATCCGATGATGAAATCACGGATCATAGTTATCTCCACTGGATCTAAATACTCGAGATCTTGAGACACTACATCAATGTTTACGTTTGTTGAAGAACTAATACTATGTATAACAAAATTTTCACATTGATAGTTACTGATACTCAAATACTCAAGCCTCGGAGCATCGATTTCAAAAACTGGATCATCCTTGTCACGGTGTGAATCTAGTTTGAATCTTTTTAGTGATTGAGAACGCACGCACACAACTTCCAAGTCCTCATAAGGATATGTGATTACAACCAAATCTTCGAGAACTGGACAGTTTGAAATAAGAGCCTCAAGGATCCTAATGCCATCAAACTTGACTGCTTCTAGACACATGGTTTTGACACAAGGCAAATAAACAAATTCAGATTCTGGATTATCCATAACAACAAAGTAGAGACTCAAATCCACCAATGAAAGCACATGAATAAATCGAGAGAGGCATTCGAACTAAGGCTTCATCAAGATCAACGTAATTCAGAACAGTAAGATGACGAACTCTACGTTTAAGCACTTGAGAGATCCTCCACACAAAATCATCATGATTGTGTTCATAAGCATAATAACTTAACTTGAATCACTTTATGTCCAACTCTTTGTTAGATTCTAAAAATCTATCTATGAAATTCAGAAACTCGAAATCATCTTTGAAATTTCTTAATGTATCCAAATCCAAATCAGGAACATGTAACCAAACATTTCTCCATAGTTTCGACAAAACACTCGTACGAACCGAATCTTTCGTAGGAAGTTTAGAGAGAATCCGACATAACAAATGATCTGGTAAATTACTTAACCTATCTTTCTTTAACTTCCTCTTCATTAAAGAGGTAGAGGTTCTAATCATGACTTCCCCAAAAACCCTAATTATCCACACGAAGTAACAAAATAGTATTAAGAGTTGTACAAAACTACTGAAAGAGGTTAGAGATTACGTGAGCGATAAAAGCTGAGAGAAAGAGGAACAAGATGAAGAACCTTCAATTCTCCGACAGATCTTCTCGCGATCGCTAGATTCCCTTTCTTCTTCTTCTTTTTCTTTAGCTAAATAATTTTATTGGTCGGCAATTTATCTTCCTCTTCAAACGTGGTGCTCTTTCGAATCCCATGGCTGTAAGCATTTCTTTGTATTTTACATTTGGATTGATAAGACCGATTTATAGCTAAAGTCCAGATCCTAAATTTTAGTTTTCTACTTGTATCAAAGAGATCCAAATCTAATATTTAAAAATTTGTAAAATAAACGCTACCATTGGACCACATGTCATCAGCAATCATTGTAAGTTTTTGAAATGATTTTTTATCAATTACAGTTATAAATTAATTTCTTCATTTATAAAAATAATTATGAAATTTTATTTATAGCTATCTGAAGAGAGAACTCGAGAAACTATTTGAATTTTTTTCGACTCTTTGGTCTTTCAATTTCTCGTCTCGTAACCTTAAATAAACAGTGCCCACCTAATTAAAAATAAATAAAGAATTAACTTTTGTTAACAATGTGTAAACCATAAGTACAACTAAGTTAATTTATAGTATAAGCAAAAATTGACAAAAAAAATAAAAATAAAAATTCAAAATCAGAATCAAAAGTTCAAAATTGAGATGATGAATTTATAATCTACACCGTGCAAAGATACTTTCTAGTTTTCTCTATAAACTAAATCTTTGATACTAAACTTTTAATTCACAAAATCTAAACTCTAAACCAAAATTTAAACCTTAAACCCAAACGCCCTCTAGATTCTCGCTAAACCTTAGCTTATAAATTAGTTTAGTTTGTCTATAAATAACTAACTGCTTGAAAACATAAATAAAGGAGACTTCGAACTGATGAACAATTAGAGTCTTTCCTCGAAAAGATTGTGCCCTATTGTCTAGTTGCTTTATTTGACAAAGAAGTTATAAATTCAAATTCACTTGAGAAGGATCTACTTTCTAAAAGATCCACATGAAAAAATGTATGGGTCTCGGTCTGGAATCTTTTAGTCATAGAAAAAAAAGTTTATGCCCTATTGATACATAAAACCACATAAATTTGGAAGTTGAAAGATGTTCGTACATATAATGGGTTTTTTTAAACAAATTATGTTAAACCATGTATATACAGTCACATATATATATATATACCTAAATTGCATCCATGCCAAACCTAGGAAACCTTTAGGCATGTCTACATAAAAGTATAAAAATCTCTTACACTCGATTAAAACTATTGGTTTTCCTATCACAATTCACAACTTTACTCCTTTTGGATCTTTTTGGAGTCACCTTTTTTAATGAGGTTGCTACCAAAATTATTAGAGATTAACTCCTTAAATTTAGGGAAGAGTAGAAAGTGGAGAAAACAAGTTCCTGACAGTGGGGAGTGTGTTCTCTATTTTAGTACGAATGACTTAAACAAATTAAAGCCAAACATAAACCAGAAGTCTGGTCCGGTCCGAGCTCTATCGTCTTCCTCTTTGATATCCTCCATTCTCTCTGATGTGAAAGGATAACACTCATAATATTATAGCTCCATAGCTATGTATGACCTCAACTGCATCCTCATTAACAGTTTCACCGTGATCATCGATCATCACCAGGGTTGGAATCCCACTGACCCTAAACAACTATTTTAAACGGATACGATCGAGTGTCCAAATGATCAAAAGAAACAAAGTCCCCAATGTTATCAATCTGAACTCAAAGTTATTACAGAAGCAACTCAAGCCTAATCATCCCTAATGTAAGTTCCCAGCAAATTAATGGCTATTAAGTGCAGTCGTTTCATAGACTCTTAGTATTTTATTCGACAAGAGGAATTGGTCGAAATCATGCACAGAAAACAAGGAAAAAACCTATCCCTCTGTAAACAATCTATGAACATTTAGAATTTTCATGAAACTTGCTCCCATGAACCCACACATTTATTTTGACAACGAGTTGCGAAAACTTTTTAAAATTTTCAACATTATTTAAGTTAGATACTAACAAATCTTTTATATCCAATCTAGCGACAGATTGCCTAAGGTTTCTCTTCTAATTAAGAATGATTCTAAGCCGTGTGATTTTAATCTAGTTAGAAAAGAATCTAAACCCATAAACAGTAGAGTATTGTGCAAGGAATGATTATTAATAAGGTAAAGAGAGCTACAGTTTCAAAGTATTATAGCAACAAGCCAAAGAAAGATATAAAACATTACATTGATTTCAATTTTACTACAACAACACTTCACACGCTTCGAACCTTTTCAATGTGTTTTGATACTATTAATCATGATGTAATTGAAACCCTTAACGCAAAGCAACTTCCTCCAAGACTGAACAATTTCGCCGAAAATAATTAGCTACTTTCCTTGTATTTGGTGTCTCTCTAAATTGGCTTTGTATCTCCAATACAACATACTTGAGAGATGAACGAAAACATTGAGGAACTGGTGAAACTTCAAGCTCCTTCACATCGGGAAAACAGTCGTGATCGAGTTCCTGAAACACAAAACCAAATAACAAAACTTAAGTACTCTCAATGAATCAGATACATGATTATAGACAAATGAAACTTACCACAAAGAGAGACTGCAGATTGATGCAATGACTAATGAAGGTTGCTAAAACTTCCCAAGAAGTATCCATTAATGAAGCATTTAAAAATGTCAAGTTGGTGAATTGAGGCAATGGTTCCAAATTGGAAAAGTTATGAATGACCTGTGAAAAAACGAAATGTCATATATTTAAAAACTGTACAAGATTGATTAAGTTATTGAATTAGTCAAATTATATGTACCTCTAGAGTTTGAGCAGAGATTTTCATTCCTTGAACTTTAGATATTCCGATGATAAAATCACGCACCTTAGTTCTTTCCATGAGATGAGACATAACATCAATGTTTACCTTTCTGGAAGGACCAATACTATGAATTATGAGCTTTTCAAATTGATAATTGCTGATACTCATATACTCAAGCTTTGGAGCATCGATTTCGAAAACAGGATCCGGACTCTCATCATGCTCTGAATGTAGTTTGAAGGATTTTAAAGACTGAGAGCGTACACACACAACTTCCAAATAATCATCAGGATGTGTGATCACAACCAAATATTCGAGAACCGGGCAATTTGATATGAGAGTATCAAGAATCGAAGTGCCATCAAACTTAACTGCTTCTAGAGACATAGTTTTGAGACAAGGCAAAGATACCAATTCAGATTCTGGAGCATCCATGACAACACAGTAAAGAGTCAAATCCACCAATGAAGCACATGAGTAAATCGAGAGAGGCATTCGAACTAAAGCTTCATCAAGATCAACATAATTCATAACAGTAAGATGACAAACTCTACGTTTAAGCACTTTAGAGATCCTCCACACAAAATCAGCATGATCGTGTTCATCACGAACATCATAACTCAACTCAAATCTCTTAATATCTAACTCTTTGTTAGATTCCAGAAATCTATCTATGAATGCCAGTAACTCGTAATCATCTTCGAAATCTCTGGTATCTAAATCCAAAGCAGGAACATATAACCAAAGATTTCTCCAACGTTTGGACAAAACACTCATACCAACTGAATCTTTCGTAGGAAGTTTGGAGAGAATCCGACATAACAAATGATCTGGTAAATTGCTAAACTTATCTTTCACAGATGACCTTTCGTTTTTCTTCAACTTTCTCCTCTTTAAACAGGTGTTTAAAGATGTTCTAACCATGGCTTCACCCAAAAAACCCTAACTTCCACATAAAATTACAAAATATTATTAAAGAGTTATGCTAAAACTGAGAGAGGTTAGAGATTACTTGAACGATTAAAACGACAGAAAGAGGAAGAAGATGAAGAACCTTGAATTCTCCGGTAATGAGAAGATCTTCTCGCTTTCTTCGGCTTTTTTTTTTTTTACGTTTCGCTTTCTTCGGCTCTTAAGAAAATTTTAAAGATAGATGAAAATTAATAAAGCCTTTACAAAAGGCCACGAAACGTGGTGCCTTTTCGAATTCCAATCGTTGTAACCTTTTGTAATGATTTTTTTTATTACAGTTATCAATTTTTTTTTTTACTGCTATCAGAAAAGACAACTCGAGAAAGTATGATTGAATATGGTTCGGCTCTTTGGTCTCGTTTCCTAATCCTATAACTAATAAATTAAAAGAAATTTTATTAGTAATGACTATTGTATTAAATAAAAATAAAAATTTGAAGAAAAAAAAACTACAAATCAGCGGTTTTTAACTCAAATATCTCACAGTATTTTAATTAAATAGTGCACTACCTAATTATTAAAAAAAGAAGAAAAAAAAAGAACCAAATCCGTTAATGATAACATAGCATAAAACTGTTGAAATAATTATTGAATCACCTTCTAAGTTTACTTTGGATAACAATATGTAAACTTGTACAACTAAGTATATATATAAGCAAAATTTCAGAAAGAAAAAAAAACAAAAAATAAAATCAAAAATCCAAAGTTCAAAATTTTGAACTTATTTTATACGGTGCAAATATATTCTTCTTGGTTTTTTCATTTGAAATGCTACTTTTTTCTGTATAAACTCTAAATCATGGTTGACGGAAAAAAAAAACTCTAAATCGTGATACTAAACTTTTAATTCACAAAATCTAAACTTTAAATCATAAATTCCAACCTATTAAACCCAAACGCCCACTAGATTTTTGCTAAACCTAAACCTTCATTTATAAGTCAGCCAAATAATTATCTAGTTGTTGAAACTTTAGTTAAAGGAGAATTAAATTGATGAACAACTAGACTTTTTTTTTAGAAAAAATTGTGCCCTATTGATACATAAAATCACAAAATTTGGAAGTTGTAAAATGTTCTTACATATGATGGGTTTTTTTAAAAAAAAACTTTATGCTAAACACACACACACATATATATATATATATATATATATATATATATATATATATATATATATATACATCCATGCCAAACCTAGGAAACCCTAAGCCATATCTACATAAGAATCTAAAAAATCTCTTTTAGATCTTTTTTGGAATCACATTGTTATAATGATTTGTAACCTAAATTAGCTTAGCACCAAGTCTTTCGAAACTGCACAATCTCTCAAGAGTATATAGGTAGCTATAGATCTATTATACTTGATGTTTCTTCTCTGTTGCTGATATCTTCAGATGATCAAACTCGAGAGACGATATGAAACATTAAGGTACATATGGTACTTTCATGTCTTTGGAAGGCTGTCAAATTCCTGATAACATATCTAACCAAAATAAAGTATAAAAACATCTTTTTGGGATATGAATATCAAAGTATCCACCGTTGGTGGCCTTAACATTTCAAGCTCGGCCCAAAAAGACCTATACTTCCCAAACCAATTAGTAAACTCCATATCTTCTTGACTTAGGTTATTAATGGTCTTCTTCACCTCATACATACGGCTAAGGTTTGAGAGATAACCATACAACTTCTTGAGAATGTCTCACAAATGCTTTGCACTTTCACAATATGAGTAAGCTTCATGAATGGTCGGATCTAGTGAGCTTTGGATGATTATAAGAGCCACTTGGTCATCTTGATACCATTTGGCCTTCTCATCATCAACCGTCACCATCACACTAGCTTCACCTTCTTTTCCCTTACCCACGGACCGAACCGTCGTCTTTGGAGGTTCACCTTCAATATGAGCCCAAAGTCCACGACCACACAAGATGGTATTCATGGTTCTAGACTACAACAAGTAGTTAACTCTTTTAAGAGTAACATGGATAGAAAAGTTCTTGAAATTATCTATCAAAAACAAAGAAAACACCCTTTTACCTAACGATTAAAGAGAAAGGTTCAAGAACAACAATGGAGGTTACAAATGGAACAGAAGAAAAAGAGAGAGAAACTTAATTTTTTTTTAAATGAACAAATTTTTTAATAAAATCAAATATGTTATTGACTAATTTTGTATATAACAATTATATATATAGAATGTTTAATTAATATAGTATGTTTATTTTTTTTAAACCATCAATTTTATACATATTTTTAGAAAAATCTCATCCATTTTATTTTATTTGGTCTTCTATTCCTCTTAGCTTCATACTACTTATACCCCTCTCCCTTCTCATTATTCTTTTCATTATCCTTCTCCCCATCCTCCTCATCATCATCTTCCTATGTTTTCTTGTCTTTCTCATTCTCTTTCTATTTCTCATTCTCCTTCTCTTTATTCCTCTCCGTTTCCCCATCCTTATATATCATATAGATGAATATTTTTATTGTTATGTACTATATGTTTTATAGTATATATATGTAGTTACATACCATATAGTATAATTAGCAACGTAGCGGTATTCTAGAAAGTATGCTTGAGACTCAAGTCTCTTTCATCCACATAAGTTTTTTAAAAAAAATTTCTAAACACAATTAAGTAAAAGGTTAAATTTGTAAATAGTTAGAGTTTTATATATACTATTCTCTTTACTACATCAAAATACACATGTTAGATACTCAATTAAATTATGGATTTAGGCTATTTTACCAATTCTCCCTATATTTAACACCAAAACAAGGGAATGTTTATTTATGCAGCAACCGAGACAAAGTGTATATATTAAAGAATTGAGACAAATTAGAGAATTGAGGCAATGGCTCCAACTCGGAGTAGCAATGGACAGTAGCAGATCCAGGGTAACTTTGAATGTGAGGCACTAGTATCTAAAAATAAAAAAATTAGATAAAAGTTCAAAATATAAAAAATAGTATGAGAAAAAAATTTTGAGTCTGAGGCACTTGCCCCACTAACTTGTGCGTCCGCCAATGGCCATGGATAACCTCTATAAAGCAAGCAAAAAATAATAAGTCATATAAATATTGTACAAACTTATGTTATTGAATCAATCAATCAGGTTGTATACCTCTAACTCTAGGATTGAAGTTGAGTGCCAATTCTTGAACTGAGAATATCCCAATGATAAGTTACGGATCATAGCTATATCATCAAACTCTAGATCAAAGACAACATAAATGTTTACTTTTGCAAAGGGGCCAATGCAATGTACTATGAAGTTTTCAGGTTGGTAATTATAGGAGGTAGGCTAAGTCCAGTTGGGCCCACGACATTAGATTTGGGCCCATCAAAAATGACATCAATAGTGTTGGGCTTGGCATCCCACGAAGACCTGCTGCAGCGGTCCGGTGCAGTGAGTGATGATGTCGATTGAACCATACTCAATTATCGTTCTATTTTCTTAACAAACATCGTCGTTTTAGAGTTTCTAAATATTTATCTTCTTTTTGAGATTTTTACATTTTTTTGTTGTTGTTAATGATTAAAGTATTCCAAACTTTGGATTTAAAGAATTTTATGGTTTTAGAGTCGAGTTTTTCAACAGTCTGCTGGTTAGGATGATTTAGCTAACGACTCAGCCATCTAAAATTTGATTTTTTTTTTTACCGTTGGTAGATTAAATAGAAATTTAGACTATGAATCCAGCATTTGTTAATCCAATTGTTTGGAAAAAGAAAAAAAAAGAATTTTAGGATAATGTCATTGATTATATAATCATGTCAGTCTAAAAACAGAAACTAACTGGTCCAATAATCATTCCTTTGTTTTGATCTTTTATATTTGGTGTTCTGATTTGATTCCAGTTAACTTTAGGTTTTTTTTTTCTTTTACTTTTCCTCTGTCTGGCTTCGTTAGTAGATTTCCTTTTCCCAAACTATTCGTATATGAGAACAGTTAAATTCAAAAAAGGATTGTAAAACTCATAAAATATCAAGTAAAATTAAAAATAACAAATTTCTTCCAGAAGATCTTTAAACAACATAGAACAAACCACACAGATTCTTATGCGTCCTTTCGAACATTCATTAAATGTTATGCAATAATAATAAAACTAAATTCGGCTTGGTCTCTCTCTTTTTTCGAAAAGATATGTTTTGTTATTCACCATTTTGTCCATATTATGTAGAAACACATAATATTATGTAAAATCAAAAAGCTTTGACAATTAATACCAAATTCTTTTTACTATATATATGTTATATTGTAATCTATATATAGACAAAAACATAGTGACAACCATAACATATTGTTTCATTTTATGTTATTTCTGTAAAAGGAGATCAATATACAGCTAAGCAAATTAACATCTTTAAGTAAATCACAGAGATATATTAGATATACATAATAAGGTATTAATAACATTTTTTCCAAAAATATTTCAAAAAAGAAAAAAGGATTGATTATAGGATTCAAGATTTACATTATTCACCTTTGGACAAAGATAAAGATGACAATGAATAGGATTCAAGATTTTACTTTACTCTTTTACCTTAGATTTTACTTTATCAAGTTCAAGGTTTTCTTATTGCAAAGTAAAAATTTTGAAATTCACCATGATATATAAAAGTTATATTCCCTTTGTTCAAGTATTATTTGCTTATTAAAATATTTAATATTAGCAAGTGGCATTTAGTCTAGTGTCAGGTGATAAGTCCACTAAAATATGCGTATTTACACAACTAGGAATCGAGTCCACCATTTACATTATGTATGAATTTGATCATTTGTGACCCAGTGTTAGAAAAAAAAAATTAATATTATTGTCGGCTAACATCGAAGAGCCCATCATCGCACCAAGTGCAAAATTGCGAGGTTCTGTGGCCATTAATGAACAAAATTAGTACAACTATTAAATGTACCAAAGTTACATTGGTCGCACGTTAGCCTCCACCACATATTTCTCTTTGAATTTGATGATCCATTCCCAACATACATTCAATCTAAACATCTATATTCAACTTTAAACTTTTTGAGTTTCATGTATATTTTTGCGAATAACATTCAATAATAATCACCTTAAACACACACAAATATCAATATTGAAGAGATAATCAAACTTTAATATTGCAATACCTATATAAATTAATAATGTTGAAACTATACTAAAGTTCATTTTTTATTAATTTGTATTGATTATTAATTTATCTATATACTAATTTAATCAAAAATTCGATATGAAAAAAAAAAATATTAGTTTATAAAAGTTATTAATGAATCAGTATTATTTAAACAGGTTTTACTGTACTATTTTCATCCGTTTTTTGTTTCAAATTTTTCTTTTAATTGCTCAAAACATTTTAAATTTTTTGTTTAAAGCTAACTTAAATTAGGAAATTCTTTTAATCAAGTAGTTAAATGTCATTTTCAAGTTTTGTATATCTAATTTGGATTTCATCAAATCGCATTGCCTCGATTTGATTGTTTGAAGTTTTGTAAGAGAAATAAGTTATAGATAGAAGCTTAGGGATCGAACTATTAAAACACAAACATAACTTAGTGCTCTTAACTATTTGTAACATTTGTTTCTGTAATTGACATGTCTTAAGGCTTTTAGATATTGGATTCTGTACTTTCGAATAAACTGAGTAGAAGACAAAATATGTAATATAATAATTTTTGAGAATCTTTGTTTTGGTGGAAGACAGAATTAGAAAGTCACCAATTAGAAGTCACTCTTAACAGATAGTATGTTCTAAATTAATTTCCATAATATATACAAGTACAGTGCATTAATGAAGCATCTATAGTGTAGTACCCATAGTTCAAGGAGCCAAGTTCATCAATACCAAATTCAGTGTTTCAAAAACTATCATTATTCATTAACACGAAATACAAGAACTAGGACTAATCAAAAACTACTAATTTTTCAATATCTTATAAATTAACTAATTTATTTTTTTGTCTCTTTACTTTCCTTTCTTCAGCAACAATCAGTCTCTTTCAGCTTTTTCTTTTTCTTTATTTGTTCACTTTCATATAATTATGATCTTTTTGGTACTAACTATTGGAGAGAGATTTATCTTTAATGTACTTTATGCAGTCTTTATTTAGTTATTCAGATATTGACAAAGTCTGATCCATAGCCTAAATTCTATCTTTATAATCTCTTTTTTAAGCTACCATAATACAACGGCTAGAAATCGAACATGGTGTCAAGTCATTAACTGGATCATCCTAACCACCAAACTAAGAACAATTTGGCTATTCGGATTCTTTCTTTTACTATTTTAATTGAAATCTTTAATATTTATATAGAAGTTATAAATGAAATGTTTCCTCTTTTTGACTTTTCATAAGTTTAGTTATACCAGCTAAAGCTTTCTTTTTTCTCTCTTTATTTTGGACCCATTATCGTTGATTAAAACAGTATTAATCTTCTTTCGAAATACCTACTTAATTTGATTTTAGAAAATGCTTAATTCTCAAATTTAGGGGATGTTTTTAAATATTATATATTAGTGGATTTTAAATCCAAAGCAAAATTCATGTTAAAATCACATGTTATAGACAAAAATTAAAATCTATTGGATTTGATTAACAAGAGATTAGATTTTATTAGTCTTTCACAACTAATCCAAAATCCCACTTTTTAGGTTAGTATTATGAAATTTACAACAAAAAAACAAATTAATTTCAGTTTTAATCCCACATATGTATCTTAAAATCCACTAAAATGCCTACAAATCCATATGTATTGAAATTTATTAAATTTCTCAACTAAATAACACCCCTTTATTTGACAAAAAAAATAAAATAAATAACACCCCTTTATAATCTGAAGTTTATGAAGCTAATTAAATTTAAGAATTTACAATTGGCATAATTTTCAAATCACTCTGTAAATTTGCATTTTAAAAACATAATATTGGTAAATTAGTGAAGCTTAATTTATATCACAGTTACAAGATTTTGAAATAATAAAAGAGTAATTACTACATGATTTTTAACTCGATTACCCGTGTAATTACAAGTCCTAATCTACTAGACCTAATAAAATTGATAACAATAATAATTAAAAAAAATCACAACTAGACGATCTATTAGCCAAGTTCATACGTAATATAATATGTATGGTTAATTAAATTAAATAAAAATTGTTTAATTATCAAGTTTATAACTTTAAACGTACTTCATAGTGAAGTCTCAATACTCGAGTCTCTCTTCATGAAATCATAGTGAACTCTCAAATCTCTCTCTTCATATTATTTTCCTTCTCAACCAACAATCTCTCTAACCAGAGAAGATGAACATGATTGAAGCAGC
The DNA here is from genome assembly GCA_963920545.1 of Lepidium didymum. NCBI lineage: Eukaryota > Viridiplantae > Streptophyta > Magnoliopsida > Brassicales > Brassicaceae > Lepidium > Lepidium didymum. Next base: position 1,775,793 of record OY986987.1, read on the forward strand.
TTTAATCCTCTGCTTCTTCTCATCTTCTCATGTAAGAAACATTTCATCTTTTGACTTATGTATTAACTTTTTTGATAAATCCCGTTTTAATCCAACAATTTTGCGATTTTTTATAGGTGCATTTCGCCGGAGCTAAAGAAACCACCGGAAACTTCACGGTGTCGGAGAATCCATTCACACCGAAAGCTTCTTTGATTCGATATTGGAACAATCACATCAATGGAGATTCACCTAGACCTTCTTTTTTCTTCTCCAAAGCTTCTCCATTAACAGCCGTGGAATCCACGCGCTTCTCTTCACTCGCTTCACGTCACGCGCTTCACAAATCCGATTTCTGCTCCGCCGCGAATCTCTTCTGCTTCCCTGAGCTCGCCGTCGCTAATTCTCACTCCGATAAACACGACGATGACGTTAACTTCTCTATTTACAGCGGCAAAAACTTCACCAGCTATGGCTCAGATCGTCTCGGTGGAGCTGATTCGTTTAAAAACTATTCCGGTGGTGACAACATCGCCGTCGATTCGTTCCAACGATACAGTCGTGATTCCGCCGGACATGACGATAAATTTTCAAATTACGCCGATGAAGTTAACGTCGCTGATCAAAGCTTCACATCTTACGCCACCGGAACCACCGGAGGCTCCGGCGATTTCACAAATTACCACATAAACGCCAACGAACCAAACGGAAGATTCACTTCTTACTCCGATAAAGCCAACGGAAGATCACAATCCTTCACTACTTACTCACCAAACGGAAACTCCGGAGCTCAAACATTCACAAGCTACAGTAAAAACGGAAACGGAGCTCCGAATGAGTTCTCGGGTTACGGAACCGGGTCAAATGTAGTGAAATCGGGTTTCACTGGTTACGGAACTACAGCTAACGGAGCTAACGACAGTTTCACGAGTTACGGAGGCGATGGGAATAATCCGGTTAACGAATTCAAAAAATACGGTGACGGAGCAAACGGCGCCGTTTACGAATTCAAAAACTACAGAGACCAATCAAATATCGGAGTTGATTCGTTCTCTTCTTACGCCAAAAAATCAAACAACGAGATGGTTAATTTCGTAAATTACGGTAAATCTTTCAATCTCGGCTCCGATAATTTCACCGGTTACGGCCAAGGTAACGTCAGAGGAAACGTCAGCTTCAAAACTTATGGCCAGGGACCAAGTTTCAAGGAGTATACAAAAGACGGCGTCGTTTTTGCGCAGTACACTAATAATGTGAGTTCTAGTGGCAAGACAGTAAATAAATGGATTGAGGAGGGCAAATTCTTCAGAGAATCGATGTTGAAAGAAGGAACTACAATGCAAATGCCGGATATTAGAGATAAAATGCCTAAAAGGACGTTTTTACCCCGAACCATTGTTTCGAATTTACCGTTTTCGTCTTCTGAGGTTAGTGAGATTCGGAGAATCTTCGGCGCTGGAGAGAATTCGTCAATGGCGGGGATAATTTCTGCGGCGGTTACTGAATGCGAGAGACCACCGAGTTACGGAGAGACGAAGCGGTGTGTTGGATCGGCGGAGGATATGATAGATTTTGCTACGTCAGTGCTTGGACGCGGCGTTGTGGTGAGGACGACAGAGAATGTTGTTGGGTCAACGAAGAAACTCGTGATTGGAAAAGTCAAACAAATCAACGGTGGAAATGTAACGAAAGCAGTTTCGTGTCATCAAAGTTTGTACCCGTATTTACTTTATTATTGCCATTCGGTTCCTCGGGTACGGGTTTACGAATCGGATCTTCTTGACCCTGAGAGTTTAGAGAAGATTAATCATGGTGTTGCCATCTGTCATATTGACACGTCAGCATGGAGTCCGAGTCATGGAGCTTTTGTGGCTTTAGGTTCGCGTCCTGGTCTGATTGAAGTTTGCCATTGGATCTTTGAGAATGATATGACTTGGAATCTAGTTGATTGAGTGAGATTTTGTTTGTTTTTAAATAGTTTGGATAAATTTCTTTTTTCTATTTAATTTGGGATTTCTTTCATCGTTTTTTTCCTGCAAATTAATTGTGTTATCTTTCTTTCATTTTTATTTATATAATGCATTAAAATTTATACAAATTAATATAACTTTATAGTTCTATATTAAATTTTTGATTTAACTAGTATATCGATAAATTAATAATCGTAATTAAAAAATATAATTTTGGTGTACTCCCAACATTATTAATTTATAAATGTTTTAATGTATATATTTGATTAACTTCGCAATTTAAAAAAAAAATCAAAAAATGCTGGTTTAGACACTAATATGCTACTTAAATTACACTGATATGAAGTTAAAAAAAAAACTGAAATAAATTTTCCCAAGAGGAAATAATAATAGAGCCAATTTAATAATACTTCTTAATTAAGATATTTATCCTATGTCAATTTATGAGAAAATAACTTCTAGTTAATTTGCTTGATTCTTGAGTATCTTTATCTTCATAAATTGAGTTTCATCATGAAGAGCGATTTTTTGTTAATCATACACAACCTGATCCATGAAGAAGACGACAGAATTATCTCAAATTATTTGAATTTTTGGCCTCAACACTTCATCCAAAATGATAACTTGTTCAGCAAGAGTTATACCTATACTTATAACTGTTAATCATCTATCTTTATTCCGAATTAGCTCTCTTCTTCTACCTATACTTATAACAATCTTTGTCTTTTTCTTCTTGTCTGCATAAAAGAACTTATTGAAATAAAGCAGAAATTCCATTGATATACGAATAGTTGTTTAGTTGACATATATTTGTTTTGATAGAAATATTAAAGCAGAAATTCCATTGATATATTTAAATACCGTTGATTAGTCATAATATATAAATATTTAAAATCAAACATCCAAATCCAAGTTTAGCAAACAAAAAAATATTGAATGGATCACAATGGAACATCATAATTATTATGTTGGAGTCAATATCAAATTCATTTATTCGACACGAATAATTAAATAATATTATCATTCCAATTCCAATGTTTACTTATCCACAAAAAAAACAATAGTAGAAATTAACACAAAAGTATTGTTTTCAAAGTAAACTAATCTCATATTTAATTGGCTTGATCAAATTAAAATTAGCTTGAATCATAGTTCAAATTTAAATTAGCTTGAATCATAGTTCATATTTAAATTACCTCAAAATATAATTAATATTTTAATTTGACAAATTAGTAATTTACTAATTTGAAAGCTTCACATATTAACGAATTAATAACAATGCTAGTCAACATTGTTACCGTGTGAAAAAAAAAATCGTTAAAAGAAGGCTTTGAGGTAAGTTAAAGGAAAATAGAGATAATGATTCGTCTATCGACAATGAGGCGTCTTGGAATCATCAGTGTCACTAATTCCGCCGTCGTCTCCTCGACGCTACTCTCTTCAACGGTGGCTTTCCCCGGAACCCTAACTCTACCTTCCAGCTTCCGCAACCACCGTCTTATTAATTCCATTCATTTCCTCAAGTCCCAAAGCTTCTTCCCATGCTTCTCTTCTTCTTCTTCTTCTTCTTCTTCTTCTGCAGCTTATCTTCCTTCACTCGAAGAATTTTCATCAACTACAGGTGAGTACTTTTGATCTACGCATTGTTTCGTGTCTGGATTAAAGCACTGGAAAATTTAAGAATCCATCTATCTGCAAGGTTCTGTTGCAAGAGATGATAACCAGAAGGTGATATTGAAGGGTATGACTTATGCTTCGCTCCAAGTACGTTTTTTCTTCCAATCCTTAACCTTTTCTTCATATTTTTGGATTTGAAATTCATTACAATTCCATATATTCTGTTTCAGTTTATCCCAATTAAGTTCTGGTTGAATCTGGTGTGACAAAAGTTCATGACTTTTTAATGGAAATGAGTCAATTTCTACTTGTAGGAATGGGTTCAATCTCATGGATTTCGACCAGGACAGGCTATGATGTTGTGGAAGAGGTTATACAAGGACAATATATGGGCAAATGATGTTGATGATCTGGAAGGTGTTTTTTTGGTTCTGTCTTTCTCAGAAAGATTTTGTGTTTCAGCAATGCCTGCTGGTTTCAGTTTATGTGTCCTTTCTTATAGGCCTGAACAAAGATCTCAAGAGAATGGTAGCTGAACATGCTGTGTTTGGGGCATTATCTTTCAAGGATATTCGTTCGGCTTCAGATGGAACTAGGAAGGTGGATAGAATCGTTTTTTTTATTGTATAAATTCTTATAAGTATTCCGACTATCATAATTTGGCAATGTTTATATCTTATTGAGTTTTGGGAATCTTTCTCATTGATTGATAACTCGCAGGGTGTTGCAGATTCTGTTCACGTTGGATGATGGACTTGTGATTGAGACGGTTGTTATACCTTGCGATAGAGGCAGGACCACAGTTTGTGTTTCGAGTCAAGTAGGTTGTGCCATGAATTGTCAGTTCTGCTACACTGGCAGGTAAGCCAGAATGAAGGATAGTCACATGAGCTGCTATCTTGGCTTTCAGTATCTGCTGTAATGTATCTAGTTTATTTGCTTTCACAGGATGGGCTTGAAGAGAAATCTCACTACTGCTGAGATAGTTGAGCAGGCTGTTTACGCCAAGCGATTGCTTTCCCATGAATTTGGATCAATAACAAATGTCGTTTTTATGGTATGCATGTTGAATAGACAAATCAAATATTTTCTCAGCATTAAACCTAGTTGAGTCACTTTTAATAGTTTCTCATGGAGCTGGATGTGTTTTTGTAGGGAATGGGAGAGCCATTTCACAACATTGATAATGTCATCAAAGCTGCAAACATAATGGTAGACGAGCATGGACTTCACTTCAGTCCCCGCAAGGTCACAGTCTCAACCAGTGGCCTTGTTCCTCAGCTGAAGCGTTTCCTCCGTGAGTCGAATTGCGCTTTGGCAGTCAGTCTGAATGCAACAACCGATGAGGTTTTTTCTTCAGGCTCTCTCTAAAGCAGTCATTATATCATGAGGTATCATCTGACATCATTGAATGTGAACGGTGCAGGTCAGAAACTGGATCATGCCCATCAACAGGAAATACAAAATATCTTTGCTCCTTGATACGCTAAGAGAAGAACTCAGTTCGAAGCACAAGTACAAAGTATTGTTTGAATACGTGATGCTTGCAGGAGTAAATGACAGGTAAGGGAAATCGCCACTAGAGACTGTTTCACGATCTTAAGTCTCCTCCGCTGAAAAGGTTGAAAAAACCATCATGAACTAGAAGCTCTTTAATTGTGCAGCATGGATGATGCGAGGAGGCTAGTGGAGCTTGTGCAGGGAATTCCATGCAAGATCAACCTTATTCAGTTCAACCCACACAGTGGTTCTCAGTTCATACAGACCGAGGAAGACAAGATGATCAAGTTTCGTAACATATTGGCTGAGGGAGGCTGCACTGTTCTCATGCGGTTTAGTCGAGGCAATGATCAAATGGCAGCATGTGGGCAGCTTGGCATGCTTGGGACAATTCAGGCACCAGTGATGCGGGTTCCCGAGCAGTTCCGCTCTGCTCTAAGAGTGTCACTTTGATATGTCAAATGGCGGATTAGAGCAAAGAAAGCCAAATATGCAGCCTGTTGTAACACAACTTTGATTAGATGCCACCTTTTTTTTTCAGAGGTTAGTTTTGGAAAATTGGAAATCCAAATTAAAGGTTTTTTGTTGGCTATTACTACCAAAGGTACACTATAAACTGGAAGATGTATAATGAAGTACAACTTGAACCTATGGAGCCAGTGTCTAACTTTACTTTTGGCCCAAACAATACTTCTCTCGATGTCTATACATTTGACTGTTAATGCACTGAAGCATGTAATTAGGATGCTACTTGATCATCAGATATCTTTTGTTCTATAGACGTTTTGTCTGTCTGGCCATTCTGGCAATCTGTCTGGTTACTGACACGGAAGAGATCGATGAGAGTTTCTCGGATTTTGATTCTCAGAGCAGAGGCTTCGTCGGGTCTAAACCATTTCTTGTCAAACTGGATGAAATGAGATACATGAGTTAATAACAAGCTTAGAAGATATGTGATTCAGTATGCGGAAGATAATTGAGATAACTCACCATTGCCAGGTCTTTCCTTTTCAACCTTTGAGGTGCCTCTTCCATGAACCGTTCAATGAAGAAGAGAACAAATGGACCACAGTCGAAATCATTCTTTTGTTGCGGAACCTGGTTACACAAGAACTACTATAAGACATATTGATCTTCTTAAGAGGTTGTAGTGTCTCAATATACTCATATTCAGAAGTAACTGTCTAACAAAGTTCCTTGAATCATGGGACTTAAAACTGGACCTGTATATCAGCTTCACTGATCCTGCGGGGGAGGTTTCTCCAAATTTTTTCAGAGATTGGTAAATCCGAGTAATAATCCTCTTGATTCAGATAATGCCATTCGTCTTTTAAAAAACTGCAACAAGTTGGCATAGGATTTAGTGAAAATGATATCTGCATTTTCAAACCATTGTAGTAACTTCTCCTAAATGGATCAAACCATATGCATAAAACCCCAAGCACGTATAAAGATGTAGACGCTGGGGGATGATCCTGGTGTGTCCCACCTTTTGACATTTTTAACAATCGATGTTCTGCAGTGAAGTCCCAATGAATCCAGGTGAAGTATAGTCAATCCCGACTCATCTTTCTTATCTGGGATGCAAACTATCACAAGGCTCCAGTGGAGACTGAAACATGGTAAAAATAACATTCTGAATACATAAATACTCTAAAAATCCTGTAGAACAATTTAAAGATTTGCAAGGCAGCTTTTGGTTTTAGATGACAATGACCATTCAAATGAAATCAGGTTTTTCTCATATAAGTTACAAAGGAAAATAACTTACTCTTCATGTATTGGTATGAAAATGTAAGCCTTGCGGAATAGATCAATACCCTTCCACCACCGCCTGAACTTAACAAAAAAGGCATCCTTGTCACTCCCCTGTTTTGTTGAAAGGAAAAGACGATAAACTGATCGACATGAGTAACAAGGACAAAAAATTGACTCACAAGAAAGCTATCAAAGTTATTTTCTAAGGATCACATTGTTAAAGCTTGGATGGCTTATCTTTCTAAGTTTCTATAGAGTGTTGCCAATAGACTTTAACAGCTTCAGAATTTTTATATGCAAAGCAAACACAATGCACAACCAATGATGCATTCTTCAAATAATTACGAAAATTAATCACCTTGTATGCAACAGCGTCACTGAGCTTCTTGTAGAAATAAGTATTGAAAAAATGACAATCAGCAGAGATTTGATTTGCTGAGGATACCTGCTGCTGCAAGAATCTAGCCAAAGAAAACAAAGACAATATCACACAAGAAATCATGCAATGTTTTTACCAAAAATACAAATAAATCTCAAAGTAGTCAACACTTCGTATGGACACGGCAGAGGCTAATTAATGAAAATAGTGCTAACATTATATATGATAACATATATCACAAGTCTTATTGTTTTTGGTCAAACATATCACAAGTTAATGACTCCAAAAATACCTGATGTAGAAATTCATAATAGGCGATGTTAGAAATTCTCGAGGGGCAAGGCACTCAAGATCTTTACGACAGACTTGAACAAAGTGTGGATCATCACTGAATCACCAGATGAAATGAAGAAAAAAGTGAATGGGAGTTATAGACTTACTGCAAGTTATCCTAGAGCAATTTTGAGATAGATTTACCTTGATGGGTAGCAAATATCTTCTGGTAAGCTGCAGGTTTTGGCAAATATTAGGTTATATACAGCTCTAAGTTATCTAAAAGAAACAAGGTAGATTTTACCCTTCGGGCAGTTTGACATCTTGCTCCGCCTCCATTGAAGGCTGAGGCTCCTCTTCATCCACATTAATCACTGTATCATCTAATTTCTATAGTTTTTTGGACGATATTATCAGTAAATTAAAAGGACGGAATAGAGAATATAAAGTTTTAGAAAAAGGAGCCAAACTCCTGCTGAGGGCTATAATGATTACATAAATATTTGCAATTGCCTGATATATGGTAATGAGAATAAAAAGGAATACCTTATGGCGCTTTGAACTCTGTGAAGGATATTCTTTCCAAATAAACTCCCTGTGAGAGAAAGAGGTTGACCGATTACAATACAACTCATTCTCTTGTGTACAGGAACAGCATGTCACAATAAAATAGCCGTAAGCAATATTAGTACACTTGAGAACCCCTTAAGTGACAAGAGACTAGTAGCAGAAACAGTAAGTAAAGGAGAAAGGAAATGGACCTAGGAGTTCCATGGCCAACGGGGTCGTCATCATCATCAAGCAGAGAATAAGTGGAAGATTCCTTGGGCTTTTTCTTTCTGTAAGATTCCATGGATCTTTGATTCCCTTTTGATCCTTTAAAACCAGAATTATACTGGTTTTCACTGTGCTCAGCTTTACCTACAATTGACAACATCCGCCAAACACCCCTCTGCCTAGTTATGGTCTTTTTATCAGTTTTTTGTTTCCCACTTGTACATCCTAAATCTTCTAGTTCTTTACTAAATGCTTTTGTTGGCTGAGTATCGGTCTGTTAAACAGAAATTACAAAGTTTGATCATGAAGTGCTCATCTAAAACAGTTTAAAATGGCATATTGTAGAAGCTCATACTTTTGGTTTACTAAAACAAGCAGCAAATGTAGACCGTGAGACTTCTTTTGAGTCTGTATCTCCTTGTCTAGATGTGTCTTCTGAGGCTGTATTCCGTCTTGCAAAGGCATCTGAACCTACGTGAATTGTGTGCCTCATTAAACTTAACCAATATTGCAGATCATAGTTACTTGAACTTAACCAATATTGGGAATACCTGAACATGTCGAATGCATGAGCTTCGAACTTCTCTCCACATCCTGCAGAAATTAGAGGGTCTTGTATCATTAATCAGATAATTATCAATTCCATTTCTAATCAGCTAACAATCACTATCACAAATTCCCTTGCTTTAACATAAAGTAAATGTGAAATGCAAACCATTTTCGAGGGATTTGAAACCCTGCGCTTCTTCTCATCTTCGAGGACAGCGATTCTCAAGCGGATTTTCTCGCCCTTGTCAGGTAAATTCGGACCTACATTCACAAGAAGCGCTTTGTTACGCTCCAGCTCCTCGTGAAGGCCACGATCGGTTAAGGAAGTCTTCGAATCCGTCTGATCATCGGATAGAGATGGCGAAGGTGGTTTGGTATTAACAATTTCCAACTCCGGAACTTCATCTTCCTTGTCCATCGCTATTGTCCAATCAATCACAAAATCTTTTTTTTCCAAACAATCGTCCTCTACTTCCTTCTTCCTCTTCGTCATTCCCAATCAAGTTCGTCTTCTCGCTTGTTCTTCGTCAATCTCCCATTTCTCTTTGTTCAGAAATCTTCAGTTTCAGTTTTCACTTGTTGAGGGCTCTCTATTCACCAAAGAAAAAGAAAAGAAAAAAACCCTCTTTTTTTATCTTCCTTGGTAAGTTCGAACAAATTATTTGCTCCTACTCAATTAAAGGAAAATCTAATGGTTTAGTGGTGTAAACTTTTTCTCTATTCTTGTGGTAGTGTTAATAATATTATTTTGGTTGACCGAAAAAATAATTACCCGAAGGAAAATCATGGGACTATATGTAATGATATTTATTAGCTGTTTTGACCCCCAAAAAAAGTACTTTCGTTCAACTTTATATAGTTTTATTTAGATAAAAAAGTGAATTTGAAACTAATAAATATGTATTTACTAGGAGTAGATGTTGTAGCATATTGTTTTTCATGGACATTTAGATCTTATAAATTTAGATATTTCTAATTTTGAGAGATATAATCTAAAAACTATCACACTAGATTATGCAGTAAAAAATACGGTAGAAATAGACATTAATTATGCGGTCAAACTCACTTCTTAGTTTCATTTCACTTAGCGCGCGGAATTAATTTTAGCGCGCAGAATTAGTTTTAGCGTTTACGTTAAAAAATAAATTACATAATTTATAAAAAAAATATTGCTACTTCAGTATTACTATACTAGTACAAATTGAATTTTTGACAGTTGTACAAACAATATAGTTATGGACACTTTTTATGTTTGCTTTTGGTAACTTTGAATATCATAAATTGTAAAAAGCAAACTATAACAGAGATTTTTTTTTTGTCAACTAAATTTTATTAATAAAATTGATGGGCATTTTTTTCCATCAACTTTTGTGGTACAAGAGCCCAATTTTTTAATGAATTGCTCGCTGCTAGAAAATAATTTTAATAACGAAATTTGTCGTTTACCATTTATGACTAATACGGGTAAAAAAAGCAATCATCAATCAATCAATTTCAACCTGTTATGGAAATTCCAGAAAATTCAGGTAAAGAGAGATAGATTAAATTGAAAAGTCCATGTCTAGATTATTGAAACTCTAAACACAAAGGTTTACCGACTAAACGACAATTAACATCAACCTATGACAAGAAACTATAATCGTTAATTAAAGGTACAATTAAACCTAGTAACCATCTTGAGTTGATCTAAGTGAAAGTTGCAGGTCCATGGAGAAATCACACTAAAAACCAAAATCGAAGATACAACCATATATCCATATAAAAACTGTATATCCTTGCTAAAACTAAAGATTTCATATAAAAACCGATGATACAAGAACAAAGTTATTTATTCTTGAGAGATAACTGACCAACACCACTAAAAGTAGCTAATTGATGCGAGGAACTAGACAGTCTAACCAAAGTCTAAGAAATAATAACAACTAACCACATCAACATACTGTACTAAATTGATTTTAAGTCAGATTTAACATCATTAGAATCAAAATCCAAACTAGATGCTTGATGAGATCATGAACTCAATCCGGAAATCGACACTAACACACAAGATGAGATAAAGAAACCCGGATAGATTTATGCAGAGAAAATCGAGCGAGCCATAAGCTCCACCACAATATCTAGAACTCTGGTGAAAACAACTTTCTCCAGTTCAACAATCACACATAAAATCCACAAATAAAGTCTTAATGAATTTTTCAAACGCGAACAAAAATACATAAGAATGAAAATAGAAAAGATTTGACATCAAAAAATTATGTCCATAACATTTGGAATACACCATAAACAAGATGTGTAAGTTATCATCCTCATGATCCAAATTGGGGTTTCAATATTGTACTATTTTAGAAAAGGTTTTTAACGAAACAAAAAGACGATATAAACATAATGCAAAAAACAATAATGATGATGGTAAGGGAGAATGTTATAATGTTGACGTGTGTAACTCAAACACATTAACATTTTTCCACACCGATCATTTTCGATTTTATGACCTCCATATCACTATTATATACGAATCATAGGTAATAGTTAGAATTCATACTTCTTTGAAATAATAAAAACTTTTGTGATATCTGTCTATTAAAATTACGCCAGCTTAATCAGGTTTTTTAATAGATCATTGTCTTCATTATTATATTTCAGTTTTATAAAAAATACTTTTGAAAACAAAAATCAAAAAAAAAATTCATCAATCAAGGCCTAAGCCTCAAATATTAACAAGGTTCCCTTTTGTGGTTGGATTCAAGTTTTCAACAAAAGTATTGATTTTCCAAAGCAATAGAAATATGTAGCCAATGCTAGACAAACACGTATGAAAATAAATAGGGTTTAATTATTTTATTTTATTTTCTTCGGCCAAACAAATTGTATCTTCGAGTCTTAACACACGCAGGTGATAAAATAAAATCAGAGTTGTGATTTCTAGGGCAAAAAATCCAGATTCGGTGAAAATCATTACTCCATTACCAAGCTTCTACCGAACTATTGGCTCTGATGGCCGACGATTCTTCTTCTCCGGCCACTGGGGATCCTAATTTACAGAAACCGGAACCCACTACTCCGATTCCAAATCCCAATCCTTCACCAACACCACCACCGCCTCAACAACATTCGCAGCCACAAGTTGCTGCTCTGGTTCAGCCTGTTCCTCCTGGTCCACCTTATGCTCCTCCGTCTCAGATTCCTGGCTCACTTGTCTCCAATCTTCCGCCGCCACCACCGTTTCGCCCTGGTATGCAGTTCACTCCCGGTGCGAATTTTCAAAACCCTAGCTCCGGAGTTCCTCCTCCCGGCGTGAACTCTATGGCGGCTCCAGGATCCATGCCTCCCACGTATCAAGGCCAGCTTCCGAACCAGGCTGGTGTGAGACCCTTCCAGCCTATGGCTAATGGTTATCCAGGAATTCATGCTCCTCCACCGGGTGGGTTCTTCTATCTCTTAATTGTCTAAATTTATACTCTTTATAATTTAGAAATACGTTCAGTATGCACTGTAGGCTGTAGAATGTGTCTTCTGTGGTAGTTTTGCATTCTTTGTATGTTGAATGTGATTCGTAAATTAGTAAAGTGGAATCGATGACCGGGTGTTGAGATTAGAGATTAGGGTAGAAAGAAAAGAAGTTTTATTGAATAGAGGAATTAGGGAGAAAACTAGAACAGGAACACCGATGACCGGGTGTTTTCTCCTACAGCGTCTTGATTGAGTTCCGTGAGAATGGTTGCGAGGCATCACATATTGGGTAGGGACTCACTTCTACGACTCCCTCATTTTGGTATGCGCAAATTCGTTTTTGTTCTTTTTATTCTCTCCATAAATGTTTTTTAGATAGTGTGACTCCTTTGACGATAACATTATTAACCAAACCGCTAACCTAAAGGTTCTTTAAAAACCTGCCCTTCCCCAACTTTCTCCTATTTTTATGTTAAATTGAGAATTGAGATTTACTGTAGTTTTAATAACTTTAAACTTGCTGGGTTAGCCAACTGCCGGCAACAAGCATTTTCAGCAAGCTGGTCTTGGTTTTGAGGTATTGCAGTTCTTTCAAATTACGCCTTCCGTTACATCTTCCACATGTTTCTCTATCTTTTTCCCTCGTGTGGTCAATCTGCTACCGGTTAAGATAAAGCAAAATTATGATGGAAAAAACTAGTAATTTCAAGTTCCATGTGGATGAGATGATGGGCGTTGCAATATTATGGAATCTTAAATAGAACGTTTGTCAGCTGATTATAGATTCTTACTCTTTCAAGTTTCCCTGTGAGGTATGACTACATAATTTGGTAATAATGACTACGATACTGGCTATCTTCTCAATTTTTCCTTCAGGTTCTCTGTTCAGCTGGGTGGTATATGTACTGCCTCTGGTGTGCATATCTAATTTGCTCTAGTTTGTGGTAACAATACAAAATGAATTTTCAATTCCGCCTCATGATAATCTTGATTTTTATGCCTATGCAGTTGTTCAGGGTATTTCAATGTAAACATTTATTGATGAATTTGTAGAGACTTGTTTTTGTTTATGCAGGGCTTCTCCGGTATCCTTCTCCATATCCAACAATGGTTCGTCCTGGGTTTATTATGCGCCCGCCTGGTACAATTGGTGCTGTTCAACTAGCACCACGTCCTGTTGTCCCAGGAATGCCTGGTCTCCGTCCAGTAATGCCTCCTATGGTTAGACCACCTTCTGTTCCTTTTGTAGCACCTGCAGAAAAACCCCAGACCACAATTTACATTGGCAAGATAGCAACTGTAGAAAATGACTTTATGATGTCTATTCTCGAGGTTTGTTTTCTTCTTTCTATATGCATCTTCCCGTCTACTACTTTTAAGGTTGTTTAAGGTGACTTAGAGGCACTTACTTTGATCATTTATGCTATACAGTTTCTTAGTACTGATCTTGTCATTTATTTGCAGTTTTGTGGCCATGTCAAAAGCTGTTTACGTGCGGAAGATCCTACTACCAAGAAACCTAAAGGTTTTGGATTCTATGAATTTGAATCAGCTGAAGGGATACTTCGAGCCATACGCCTGCTGACCAAACGTACTATAGATGGACAAGAGCTTTTGGTAATTGTGGATTTCTTATCCTTTGAAAATATGTTTGTTTCTTCAAGCAGATGCACTTCTTCGTGTCAATCAAAATCTATATATGCTTCTACAGTAAACATATTCTCATCTTTTCTTCTATATGGTTGGTAGGTGAATGTTAATCAAGCGACAAAGGAGTATTTGCTAAAATATGTGGAGAAAAAAATAGAGAAAGCAAAGCAAGCCAAGGAAAGTCAAGTTGTAGGTGCAGAAGATAAGCAAGCTCAAGGTCCTGAGAGTGAGCGAGAAAAACTTGAGAGTGGTGAAAAAGAGATAGAAAAGGATGGAGAACCAAAGAGTAAAGAAAACATCGATATTGCAAATTCTGCGGTTATAACTGATGAAGAAAGGGAAGCAGATAGAGAGGCTATGGAAAAGATTGAAAGTGCTATTGAAGAAAGGTTAAAGTCCAACCCTCTGCCTCCCCCACCTCCACCACCACCTGCTGATGGTTCAGGCATGGAATGTGCTTTCAAATCAAAAGATGGTGACTCCAACACTGACATAGCTAGGAATGGTTTGTTTTGACCTCTTACTAATCTTTTTTTCTTTCTCTTTCTCTTTCACTTAATTCGGCTACCTTTTCTATTATAGTTTAATTATATGTTTCTTTATGTAGATGCCGCTGCAAATGAGGTTGAGACTTCTGGAGAACACACTAGGCCTGACACAAGCTCACCTGATTGGAGTAAGAGAAATGACCGAAGAAGCAGAGATAGAGGTGAAAAGGAGCAAGAAATGGATAGATACGAGAAGGAGGCTGAACGAGAACGAGCAAGGAAAGAGAGAGAGCACAGGAGGAAACTGGAGGATGCAGAGCGTGCTTACCAAACTCGTCTTCGACAATGGGAACGCAGAGAAAGAGAGAAGGAGAAGGAACGGCAGTACGAGAAGGAGAAAGACAAAGACAAAGAGCGTAAAAGGAAAAAGGAAATTCGCTACGAGGAAGAGGAGGATGAAGATGAGGATGATTCAAGAAGAAGATGGCATAGGGCTGCATTAGATGAGAGAAGAAGAAGACGGCTAAGAGAAAAGGAGGATGACTTAGCTGATAGATTGAAAGAAGAAGAAGAGGTTGCTGAGGCAAAGAGGAGTGCTGAGGAGCAAAAGTTGCAGCAACAGCAATTAGATGCCTTAAGGATCCTGTCTGGACAGGCAACTATCGGAAGTGAACCGGTTCCCATTGAAAACGATCATAAGGCAACTCTTGAAACTGTTGGTGACGGCCATGAGCACCACGCACCAGGTAAGGAGTTTATTTCCTTTCGTATCACTCATTATCATCTTTCTCTTTTTCTGTCTCTCTTTCAATTTCTAATGGCTCTCTTTGCCAGGTACAGATGTTGAACAGAATGGTTCTGGTAATGAAATGTCCATGGCTACTGATAATAATAGTGGCTCAGAGGCACATGCTCCCTCCAAGAAATTGGGATTTGGGCTTGTGGGATCTGGCAAGAGGACATCTGTGCCTTCTGTGTTTTATGAGGAGGATGAAGACGATGCACACAAGGATAAAAAGATGAAACCTTTGGTTCCTATAGATTACTCAGCTGAGGAACAGGAGGCCGTGGCCCACGGTGGTTCAGGAAATACACCACCTCATTTGGCTTTAGCCGCTGAATTTGCAAAACGAATTTCAAGTACTAATCCCAAGGAAGAAACAACAGACACTGAAAAACAAAGGAGCAGACGTTCTCATGATAAGGCAAGCCACCGCGACAGGGAAAGGGATAGAGAAAGAGTCAGGGACCGAGGTGATGGGCATAGTGGTCCAACCAAAAATGCTAAAGAGCCTGGAAAAGCAAAGACACCTGATACCAAGTTTCTGGATGCGAAACAATTGATAGATACTATCCCAAAGACAAAGGAAGACCTATTTTCATACGAAATAAACTGGGCTATGTATGATAAGGTAAGCTACTCAAAAATCTCAATATCTCATTTCACTTAAGGTCAATGATTCCTTAAAGTTAAAGAGATTACTTGTTGCCTTTTCTGGGAGTTTGTCTTGGTGCTCACATGTTTTTGCCTGTTTTTAATATTGAAAAGCATCAATTGCACGAAAGAATGAGGCCATGGATCTCAAAGAAAATCATGGAGTTTCTTGGAGAAGAGGAAGCCACACTGGTAGATTTCATTGTCTCGAATACTCAACAGCACGTGAAAGCGTCTCAGATGCTTGAGCTGTTGCAATCGATTCTAGACGAGGAAGCTGAGATGTTTGTGTTGAAAATGTGGAGAATGCTCATCTTTGAGATAAAGCGAGTCGAAGCTGGAGTCCCGGTAAAACCCAAAGCCTAAAACTTTTACTTCCTTTGTTACTTAGTGTCCCAATTTTTGTCGAAGTCTTCTTATCTTTGGATTTTCAAAAAGAATCACCATGTTCACAAGCTTAATGCAAAAGAAGACATTTAAACTATATAACAGAATACATATTCTTATTCACAGAATAAATATTTGCATGATATTGCTGTCTTGTCATCTTGTCAATCATATTCTAGAAAATAAATTATGTTTTGAAAATTAGTATAAAACATATATCAAGATGATGAGTCATTGAGTGCACTAAGATTCATTACTGTTGAAGTATTGATTCGTTGGATTAGTCCATTTTACTCTATTGCTGGTTAAGCTCCTTTGTAAAGTTCTTACAATTATTTATTATTTCAGAAAATAAACAATATATAATTACAATAAACATTGATATTATTGCACACAACTTCTCTATGAAAACCAGAAACTGATTAAAATTGTATCAGCCCTTTGGTATAATTTGTAAATTATATACATGTAAATATTATAATTTCCTTAACCTATCAAAAAAAATCTGTTTTGTTTCTTTTCAATAACTCTTTGATTAAAAAGGCTCAAAAAGTTCATCACTAAACCAAAATCACCAAGCGTGTGTAAACCGTTCTCTTTCTTGAACCGGTTCAATCGTACCGGTTTTCCTCTCCTGAAAGTCGTGTATCATTTTGATAAGAGCACTTGCCTTTTTCAAACCTCCTAACTCGCCGTTACTTGACGCCGTGTAAAGAGACTCCATTACCGTAGGATTTTTAGCGAGAGACCCAACGACGTCACTTCCACCGTTATAACACAGATTCAAAAGCAGAGCAACACATTGCTGCTTTGTCGCCGGCGAAACCTCCGGTGAACCTAGAATCTTCACCGTGAGTTTCAATCCTCCACGACGAAGCACGGATATCATCCCATCGGGATATTCCGCCATTTTTGCGAGAATTGCCATCGAATCCGCCTTGACTCCGTCGCTAATCTCGTCGGACTTCAAAACATCGAGAAGAACGGAAACAGCTCCGGCGGCAAGAACGCGCCAATTATTATCAGGTTCTTGTATTAACAAGCTCCTAATCGCGATTAACGCGTTGCGTTTAGCTGAATCTCCGTAATCAGAAGATTTAACGATTTTCACCAATCCTGAAATCGAATACGGAATTTCTCCGATCAATCTACTGTAATCTTCGTAAGAAGATAGATAAAACAAAGCTGCTGCTGCGTATTGTCTACTCTCTCTTCTCGCTCCATCGTTGAGAACCTCCACGATTAACTTTAATCCACCATCTCCGGCGATTCGAGTTTTCCCGGCGGAATCCTTCGATAGATTCATAATCCCAGCCATAGCGTTCTCCTGAATCCTCGGATCTTCTGAACGCAAAATCTTCATCAACGATTCCACAACACCAGCTTCAACCAAGCAAGATCTGTTAAAACTACTCGTCTTCGTAAGAATTCGAATCTCTACTAATGCTTTAACCATCTCTTCTTTATCTCCGCTAATCAATTCTCTAACAATGAATTCTGCAGTAAGTTTTCCAGCTTCTTCCGCCGCTAAACTCTCCGCCACAATCTCCTTCTTCTTCTTCGAATCATTTATCATCAAAACAATGCCGTTTCGTTTACAGTAACTTTGAATCACTTGCTTGACAGAGAAGTTATCTACCAACACAGCACTCGTTAGAGTCTTACCGGTTATAGGACACGTAATGTTACCGGAGGCGAACCATTTCTTAATAGAGCTCCGATCATACGTGTGACCTGTTTCCAAAACCACTGGATCACTCATAATCTCCAGAGAAATCGGACATCGAAGTTCATCAACATTCAAACCTCGAATCATAAGATCATCATGTTCTTCTTTCTCAACTTCATCATCAACATCAATACCTCGAAGTATCACGCATCTACAGTAACATATGAATCCAATTAAGCTACTGATAAGCTCGATTTCGGCAGTACTCTTCTTCCCCATAGACATTTCTTCTCGTAAAAACTCGATTTCTTTGACACAATCTCTCCATTTTTTGACACCAATGTGATTAAGAACTCGAAGTATTTCATCTGATTTTGGATTAATTCTGTTCTCAAACAGATTAAAGAACCAGTAGATCGAGTCTATAGCTCGTTTATCTTCTCGACCAGGTCTTGCTTCGGATTTTCGAGTCTGACGCATCACTAGATAGATTAGCTCTTTAACTTCTCCAGGTAAATCAACAGACCCGATTGGAAACGAGTCGAGAGTAGTGGATATGGATCGGGTCAAGACCCGGAAATGAGCTGAGACTTGATCGGAGTTTATCAACATATATAGCTTAGCTCTGTCACGTGTACAGTCTTCTAGAAGAAACTTGAGTTTCTGGAAGATGACGTGAAGCTCTGAAAGGCTTAAGATTGCTGAACGACCCGTTGATATTGACCCGGCCCGGATTTGAATCCGGAGTTCTTCTAAGAAAATCACAAGAGTTTGTACATGTCGGAGAGTTTCATTAACACTTCGTTTGTTGGTGGAGAAGTGTTTTGATTTGAAGCTGAGAATCTCGCCGGCGATTTGTAACAGTGAGTCGATGAGAGTGGTTATGGTGATCGATTCACATGGATTAACCGCCGGAAAGGTCAGAATCCGACGACCCGACCCGGTTTTTATATGAATCATAATGGATAAAAACTGAAATTAGAGAGGTTTTTTATTCAACTCTTTGTTGAAGTTTTTTATGTTATGTTGTGAAGATATCTTTATACACTTGGTGTTTGAAGTTAACCTAAACTCGACGACGCGTGAAGAGTTATGATTGGTTAAATAATCTTTGGTGTTAGGAATTGCCACGTGGATTACGACGTCTCGAAACGTGTAAAGATATTATTTGTTGATAAGCTTTAGGGTCTGTAAAACTGCCACGTGTTATAGCGTGGTGATGAAGTGTCGTCGTTGTGTGCATGGAAGTAGCCGACAATTTTGTATGACGCTTCTTATGTTTTTTCCTTTTTTATTTAATTATTTAGTTTAGATAAACATGAATTTTTCATTAATTGATGGATCCAATGATTTGTATTTAATTAGTTTTAAAGGATACTTCGAGGATGTTATTGGATGAAACATTATTGAAGTGTTTGTAATTGTTCTCGATGGACTTTGTCAAACTATATAATTTGGTTTAGAAAATATTATTTCCCAAATTTTTGTTGGTATTCTCTGAATATTACGTGAAATTTAGACACGCAATTTATATTCATGACATATTTCAAATGATTGATTGTGAAATATATTTTCTTGCAAAATTGTGACATATTTTATAACTTTTTTATTTTTGTAAATTATGATTGATCTTAGACTGCTTCAAATTCAGATATTTAGGACTTACTTTATTGATTAACGACTCAAGAGACTGTGCATTAAATTTGTCTTTTATTCAATGTCTGCCTTTAGAAAAAATGTCGATTTAACACCGAACTTAAAATCAAATTAAACATGAAATTTTCATAATTACTGATTAAACAATAAAATTTGTTGTTAACTTTCAATAAAATCATAAATTTTGTATTGATCAAACCGATTTACTCCAACGTTAAATTATTAAACAAAAATAACTTACTCCGTCTATATCCGTTAATAATTCTAGGTTAAGCAAAACTGTGCGATTTGGTTTCAAAGAAATGGAGAGAATTTAGCCCGAAATCTTTTCAAATTTCTCAACGTGATAAAATTTAAACTTCTAAATCAAAATTTCTTCCTCTTGATTTCAAATTTCTTTTTTGTTGTTGTCGATTTCTTGTAATCTCTTACCTTCTTATCTCTTTTTGAATTGTGTTTATTATGAATTTAGGGATTTAGGGGAAGAACGAGGAAGAACTCGACTTTTCTATCCTTTAAGGGATTTTCAACTTTCAATCAATTCGAATAAAATCTACGAGTTTAATCTAGGTTTCTCTCCTTTAAAATTTCGATGAAGCAAAACATGTTGTTGGCTCACATCCATTCTGTGTATATCTTTTGACGGTTTCCAATAATTGATGATGACATGAGCTTCTTGGAAGAGAACATTGACAGCTACACAGTTTCTCTTGTTGGTGTTATTTCCATGATATCTGAATTCTAATCTAATGAAAAGTTTATCTTAGAACAAAGATTCAAACTTTGATTTTCCTCGTTGATCTTCCTTTCCAAACGAGGTAAAGTAATCTATTGAGTTAAATATCGATAGACTGAAAGAGAAAGAGGAGAAGAGAAATCCAAATTGATTTGGGGATTGTGTGAGTTAGGTTTCAAATTTGGCCCCATTTCAATAGATTTTCTGTTGAGTAAAACGCAGAGTTTAGTTTAAATGAGAGTCATTAACAGAGTAAGTGATTTTCGTTTATCAATTTAACGTCGAGATAAATCGACTCAGTTAACTTTAAGTTCAAGATTTTATTAGAAGTCAACTACAAATTCATTGTTTAATCAGTAATTATGATAGTTATATGTTTAATTTGATCATTTTGGTCAGTTTGGTCGATATTTTCTCTCATTTTTATTTTATTTTATTTGTTGGTCAAATATGAGTTGTACAAAAAACAATTGACGGTGGGATTTTCTAAGAATAATCAAGCAAATTCTTTGTTTTATTTCAAATTATTTTCTTTAGATTACAAAACTTTCGTTGTACACTTTTTGTAGATATCTTAAATCTTCTAACACTTGGCATAACTGATTTTTAAGTGAGACATACGAAAGAGTCAAAGAAGTTAATCGTCACTATCTGAAACAGTTTACAGTTTTTATTTTATTTTGCAATGGCTAACTGTTCAGTAGCTTCCTTTCTAACTTCCTCTTCTTTGTCGTTTAGCGTAAGTGAAAGATTGTTGCTTCATGGACTGAAACTTTGATTGGGCTTCGTAACACCTTGGCCCATTTTCTAAGAAGCTGTGTTGGATTTGGGCTTCGTAACACTCTGGCCCATCTACAGGGCTAGTACTATAAGACTGTGGTATTTATATAATTTTGTTTTCAAAATTGTAGTAAACACGTAGAAACCTATTTTTTAAACAAAATTTGTGATAATTCATATAAATGTCTGAATAATAAAAAAAAAAAATTTTATACAAAATTAAGTGGGAAATAATCGGATTAGACACACAATAATTAACACAATAATTAGATTACGTAAAAAAATTATCGGATGACTGATTTTTTACGGAGATTTTTAGAACACCAATCTAAATTGTTTTGTGAATTTTGCAGCTAATCTTGTATCTACCTTGTTTAATGATTAATCTACGTTGAGTTTTGTTCTAAGCAAAATCGAACAGTTTTGAACTCAGAATCTTAATATTCATCTCATAAGTTGAGGTTTGGTGACAAAAGTGATACAGAAGAGAAATAGAAAGTGTTGTTTTGTCTCTTTAGTGACTGAAACCTTAAAAACACAAGAGAAATAGAAAGCAGTTATAACAACACTTTCTTCTACTATTGTGTCTTCATTCATTTACACACACTATCCATCATCTTCAAAAGATAAGATCCCATGAGTATCTAGTGCTCTGTTTGCAAATTTAAATCTTCTTGAGCTTTGAGAAGGTTCCTGACTCTGAGAAGTAAGTGCTTTGAGTCCCACTCCCTAATCCTAAAGCCTGAGGATTGCACAGTTCTATTCCCTGTCATCAATTGAAGGTTCTCAAGTCAGACAGTGGACGCAAATGGATCACGAAAGATGAAACTTTGAAAGAATCAAATCAAATGTTTGTACCTGCACAGGAGTAAAAGCGAGGCTTGATGTCAAACCGGAAGTAGTCGCACCACCTGCTGCATACTGTCTTTCTTTGAGCCTGAAAAGTTATTTGATAAACAGTTTACAACGAGGACATAGAGGAGATATGATGAAAGAGCAGTGAAGGATCATTAAAGATTAATCTACAGGGTAATATAATGAAAAACATAAAAATTGGGGAAAAATCACAGGAGAAATGGAGGAGCACTTACTTTTTGGCGACCTTAGCATTAAGTTTCAGCTTGCTCGGAACACTGGAAACACGAAGTCTTTTGCTCCCAGCCTGGCCAAGCATCCCATAGCCTTCACCTAGTCCATCACCTATCATCATGAAGCACAGATATTAGACTAAGTGCCTTAAAAGTGGGCATTGACAAGTAGAAGTACAAGAAAACTTACCGAGGGAGCTCTCTTCAGGTGTACCAAACGCCATTCTGTTGGCCAACTTCCGCATATCTGTCACTGCATACCTAATTTAAAGAGAAAGGTTAAAATGTAGCAAGTAATAGAATTCCATTTACAGTCATTTAGGCTAGATTGTAGGATGGAAATGCTACCTTTCTTTCATTTTCCTTAGACGCCGACCACCTCTTTTTTTCTTAGGCTCAGAGTCTGGGACAGGAAGTGGCTTAGGTTGCCTTGCAGGAGGAGGTTCTTGCCACTTCTCAATCTTCTTACGGATTTCGTCCCTGAAAGCCTTTCCATTTGTTCCTGATGGGTCTCCTCTAGTAGCATCAACTCTTGCTGCCAAAGAAGATTTTGTAGCCAAGATCCTACCAGCACGCGCCCGAAGTCCAGGAGGCGTGCTTTGGAATATCTCTGTCTGCTCCAGATAACCTATACGGGACTGAGATGTTGCACTAGAGAACCCAGCAAGATTCTTCCTCTTGTGGCCTAGAACTTGAACATTACAAGCAGGCATTTTAGCGAGTGCTGACAACCCTCCCGCAGTCCCCATGAGCTTGGCTGCAACAGCACTCCCAACAATGGCAGAAAGATTTGGTGCAATAGATCCCATCTTACTTTCAACAAAGTCAAGGACCTTCTTCCGAGCGGAATCAAGATCTAGAGCTCGATCACAAGCCTCTAACGTCTTTTGCAGGACATCCTCTGGCAGTGGGTTCCCTTTTGTGGTTAAAGCAGTAACTGAAACAACCATGATAATAGCAGATGGAAGAAGGCCTTCAAGATCAACAAGTGTTAAATCCGTCTCATTGGCAATTTTTTTCACAACACGAGCATAATCAATTGGGTGATGCACCAGCGACTCAAGCTCTTGGAATTTAAGTCTGTATTTGTCACGGATAAAGTTGTGGACGATGGCAATTTCATTCTCAATATCAACTGAGAGCTGATTGCAATCCACAATTAGCTTGTACTCAGGATCATCTTCTAATACTGTTCCTTTCTCTGCTTCATCAGAATCCTTTCTTAAAGCCTCTTCCACTTTGTGCATTATATCAATATATCTCTGACTTTTCTGTAGCTTAGAAACACTATCAAGATCATCATAATTAAGTGACTCTAAGTCTGCCATGTCCATGTCAATATCTTCTTCATCCTTTCCAGCATCATTATCACTTGCATCCTGAATATAGGTAAGCAACAAAATTACAATTTTAACCACATTCTCCTCAAATTAAAAATGACTTTTAAGTAATATCAAAATATAAAGCGAAATATAGATAGTAATCAATTTTTTTGGAACACTCACCAATTCTGCTTCATTATCAGATAACTCGTCAAGGTCAGCAAGAAAAGAATCCTCAAGAGTAGCCTACAACAATTCCCAACACATTTAGTTAGCAATTTCAAGCTTACAACAAAGATAATCATGTTCATATAACATACAACAGCCAGTATAAAATAGCACAAAGGATTAAAACAACAACAAAGAAGAGAACGATTATCTAATAACTCGGAAACCCTAAAATTGAAACTGAAAATTTGGCAAAGAAGAACCAAAAATCAAATTTGAAATAATATCTCTCGCATATAATGAAACCAAGTGTGAAAACAGTCGATGGCAAATCAATTATCAATTGAATAATCGTTATTTAGTGAAATTTTTCAGAAAAAAAAAGAAAAAAAAAAGAAAAAACTTTTGAAGAAATAGAGAGATCAACAAAATCAAGGAAGCAATAGGGCGCACAAATTTTGAAGAACAGCTCAGAAGATAGAATTGCTAGACACTGAAAAGATGAAACGCTTACCATATCTTCTGCTTTGAACGCAAAAGCTTCGTGTTAATCCTGCGAGTTATAAGAAAACAAACGATTGTTTCAGAAACCCTAATTTATACAAAAAGCTTAGAATACTAATTTAATCCACGAGGAAAATCAAAAGGCACCTATATCGGAGAAGAAATCTAGACTCGACAAGAAATTGGAGAGCGATTAGTTTTTCCTGAAAGCTGTAATGTTTGAAGTGGAAATTGTTCTCTCAACGTCGGCTTCCCAGTTGGGCCTTTTTTTTGTACCTAACTTAGAAATTGAGCCTATTTAGACGAGCCTTTCTTGCACTTAGCATAGTAATTGGGCTTCCACATCTGAAACCAGATTGCTTACCAATTGAGCCTTTCTTGTACCTAACTTAGGAATTGGGCCTATTTAGATGGGCCTTTCTTGTATTTAACTTAGGAATTGGGCTTCCACATTTGAAACCATATTGTTCCTCTTTAAATATCTTTGCGACTATTTTTGTAGAAATTTCATGTTCCCTACAAAAAAGGATAACGTTTTGAGGTTATAGAATCGAGAATTAAAAAAATTCATATTTTTAATGGTAACGTAAAGTTCTATAACCAAGAAATTCAAATAATGATACAAATTTTGTCAGTTTCTTTGCAGTAATTATGAACATGTTACCCGTGAGAGATATTGTCAGTGAAGTCACATTCAAGCAATAATTTTGACCAATCCAATCTCTTTAAGTTTCTTCCAACCACCATTAAGATCCTTTGGGGAAAGAAGAGTTTCTTTCTTGTTGTCAATCTATCTACTTCTCGTTTTGAAGAAGAATTCACAATAATGGAGGACGAAGATAGGATTGAAGAAGCAAGCAGCAATAATAGCCTAAGACGTGTTGGAACTGGAAGCAGTGACCGGAGATGGGTTGATGGAAGTGAAGTCGACTCTGAAACGCCGCCTTTTACGGAAATCAGAGATAGAGATTATAGTTTTGGGAATTTGAGGAGAAGATTAAAGAAAAAGCCCAAACGAGCTGATTCTCTTGATGTTGAAGCCATGGAAATTGCAGGTGCTCATGGTCACCATCTCAAGGTTAAACTCATGAATCAAGTTTTGATTTTTATTAGTGCCTAAATGGTGCTTGTGTTATTGACATAATCCAATTGCTTTTGTTATATTGAAAAATGGATTTTTTTTTAGGATTTGTCACTTTTGGGTACAGTTGGGATAGCGTTTCAGACGTTAGGTGTTGTTTATGGTGACATGGGAACAAGTCCTTTGTATGTGTTCAGTGATGTCTTCAGTAAAGTTCCTATAAGATCAGAAATTGATGTACTTGGAGCCTTGTCTCTTGTTATCTACACAATTGCTGTGATTCCTTTGGCAAAGTATGTCTTTGTAGTCCTTAAAGCCAACGACAATGGTGAAGGTAACTGTCCCAAATCAATGTTTTTGTAAAGTGATGTTTATGTGGTTTCTAAGGATGTGTTTGTGTGTGTGTATCCAGGAGGGACATTTGCGTTGTATTCACTTATTTGTAGGTATGCAAAGGTGAATAAACTGCCAAATCAACAACCTGCAGATGAACAGATCTCGAGTTTTAGGCTTAAACTTCCGACTCCAGAATTGGAACGAGCTCTGGGCATTAAAGAAGCTTTGGAGACAAAAGGGTATCTAAAAACTCTCCTTCTGCTCTTAGTCCTAATGGGAACTTCCATGATTATTGGCGATGGAATTCTAACACCAGCTATGTCAGGTGAGTCTGATTTGTGTTGTATTTTTTGCAAGAGATTTTCCCATAAGATTTGGTCCGGTGTAACTTTTCGAAACATTTAGTTGAAACTTCATAAAGTAAAAAGTGGTTAAGGTTGGAATTATTGATCGTCCTTGTGATTCATATGCAGTTATGTCTGCAATGAGTGGTCTCCAAGGTGAAGTTAAAGGATTTGGAACAGGTGGGTATCACAATCACATGATTTCTCACTCTTTGTCTAAGCAAGTTTGTATTGATGTCATTTTGATCTTCAAAGTGTGTTGTTATCAGATGCATTGGTTATGTCATCGATTGCAATTCTCATAGCTTTGTTCAGCATACAGCGGTTTGGGACTGGTAAAGTGGGTTTCCTATTTGCTCCCGTTCTCGCGCTTTGGTTCTTCTCTCTCGGTTCTATTGGAATCTATAATCTGTTGAAGTACGACATCACTGTCATAAGAGCATTAAACCCATTTTATATCGTTTTGTTCTTCAAGAAGAATAGCAAACATGCCTGGTCTGCGCTTGGTGGATGTGTCTTATGCATTACAGGTAATTAAGCACACTCTCTCCCCTCATAACTTCTTGAATTTTTCTTAGAAAGTGTTAAAACTATGCAGGAGCCGAAGCAATGTTTGCAGATTTGGGACATTTTTCAGTTCGGTCTATACAGGTTAGGCATCACCTTATGATCCTTTGCTTATGTTCAATGATGATGATGACCAAAATATTGATTTCTGGCTCAGATGGCATTCACTTGCGTGGTGTTCCCCTGCCTTCTCTTAGCTTACATGGGTCAAGCTGCTTATCTGACAAAGCATCCAGAGGCCTCAGCTCGCATATTCTATGATTCAGTGCCAGGTAAACCAATCAATATATCCCAAGGTCTCAGCTTTAATTATAATAAATGTCAAAAGTGCTGCATTTTGTAATATACTGCAGAGAGTTTGTTCTGGCCGGTGTTTGTCATTGCGACATTAGCCGCTATGATAGCTAGCCAAGCCATGATTTCTGCAACTTTCTCATGCGTCAAACAAGCCATGGCTCTCGGGTGCTTTCCGAGGCTGAAGATAATCCACACTTCTAAGAAACGGATGGGTCAGATCTACATTCCTGTCATCAATTGGTTCTTGATGATAATGTGCATACTCGTTGTCTCCATCTTCAGAAGCACAACACACATCGCCAATGCTTATGGTCAGTTTATTGATTCAATTCGGTTCAGTTTTTTTTCATCTTTCTTCTGCTTTCTGATACCTTTTCTCCATTCTTCTATATTCTTGTTTCAGGCATAGCAGAGGTGGGTGTGATGATGGTGAGCACAGTGTTGGTAACACTAGTGATGCTTCTTATATGGCAAACCAATTTATTTCTTGCCCTTTGTTTTCCACTTGTATTTGGTTCCGTTGAAACCATTTACTTGCTTGCTGTTCTCACAAAGATCTTGGAAGGCGGTTGGGTTCCTCTAGTATTTGCCTCTTTCTTCCTCACAGTAATGTACATATGGAATTATGGAAGCGTGCTCAAGTACCAGAGCGAGGTCCGGGAAAGAATCTCCATAGATTTTATGCGTGAACTCGGTTCAACTCTTGGAACAGTTCGAATCCCTGGGATTGGACTCCTGTACAATGAGCTTGTCCAAGGCATACCTTCCATTTTTGGACAGTTCTTGCTCACTCTTCCTGCGATTCACTCAACAATCATCTTCGTCTGCATCAAATATGTTCCTGTCCCAGTCGTTCCTCAAGAAGAGAGGTTCCTCTTCAGACGGGTTTGTCCTAAAGACTACCATATGTTCAGGTGCATAGCGAGGTATGGCTACAAAGATGTAAGAAAAGAAGATTCTAGAGTCTTTGAACAGCTTCTTATTGAAAGTCTAGAGAAGTTCTTGAGACGTGAAGCATTGGATGATGCTCTAGAGAGCAATCTGATTGATTTTGACCCGGATAGAATTTCTGTTGCAAGTGATACTTACGCAGACGACCTCACAGCTCCTCTCATTAACCGTTTCAAGCGGCCTGAACCAGAACAACAAGAGTTGGATTCAGATGTTTTGCCGTCTTCAAGCGTAGGATCATCAATAGAGGAAGATCCAGCTCTGGAATATGAGCTTGCAGCTCTGAGAGAAGCCACAGACTCGGGGCTAACTTATTTGCTAGCTCATGGAGATGTGAGGGCAAAGAAGAATTCGATATTTGTGAAGAAGCTTGTGATTAATTACTTCTATGCGTTTCTGAGGAGAAATTGCAGAGCTGGAGCAGCAAATCTCACTGTTCCTCATATGAACATCTTGCAAGCTGGAATGACTTATATGGTCTAAACTAAGGTTGATTCTTTAGTTATACTCTCTTTGGATCATATCTCCTTAAGAATCTCCCCGCGAAATTCAAATTATAGTTATAAGCATTGAATATAAACTCCATTTATAGTCGTTAGAAAAAAAACACTCAAATTATAGTTTGAGGGATTGTACTATTTAGACCGACAAAGTTCCACATATAGTGAACACCATAAACCTACAAAAGCAATTTCATGATGTCTAATTCTTTGAAATCTTTTTAAATCTATTTCATGTAATAGGGAGGAATCGAATTCTTGATACTCATTAGGTGGATCATCTACCACTAAACTGAGAAAAAACTCTCGTGTTTGTTGTTTTTGTAAGATTAATTGATAATTTATTTTTAAAAACTCATTATATCAACAATTAAGTTTTTTTGTGAAGTCAATTTCCATAAGATTTAGGAAATCTTTGACTGCTCATCCTAATTTTTAGTATTTTCTTAACTAAATGTGCATATCAAAATATTTGATGAATAGAAAATTCGTTTAGTGGTAACAATCCTGTAATAATCTGAGTTTTGACTAAAACAATTTGTTAAAAAACCATAAAGACCAAAACTGCTAGTGGATTTGTGAGTCGTTTGATTAGATGTTAAAGTAGATGATGTTGCATTCCTTTCATATTTATGTCAAAAACAGATTTCCAATTACAAAGCTTTCTTTTTTTTACAAACTTGTTGCTTTAGATTACTAGAAAATTTTCAGTGATACAATATTACATGTAATCACAAAATATTTATCGGAGAATCTCTGATACATATCAGTAATACAATACATATTGTCCGTAATATTAAAGGATTATCGGAGAGTCTCTGATACATATCAGTAATACAATACGTATTGTCCGTAGTATTAAAGGATTATCGGAGAATTTTTGATACATATCAATAATACAATACATATTGTCCGTAGTATTATAGGGTTTTCTCGAAACAGATTATTTATTATCAAAGACAAAAAATAATTATCAACAAATAAGTCGAGACTTTCAAATTTTTGCGACGAGTTTAATGTTTTTCTAAATGCCCATTAAATAAATTATAACAAACCTTTGGATTTAATTTAATTAGGTAGTGACATGGCTGAAGTTGCCCTCCACAAACAATATCTCAAATATTACAAAAAAATTGTGCCAGCCATTGACACAAAAATGTCAAATTCAAAAGACTAGTGTGCATGAAGAACTCTCAAGTTTATGTAAAGTTTTATCATAGAAAAAGTCATGCAGTATATAATATTCATATTGGTCAAAAATTAATATTACATATTATATGAATAAGGACAAAGTCACTACAACAAATTTGAAGAGACACATTCACCTATATACGGCATAATAACATCATTTATTATTGTTTATAGGAATTTAAAGTTGCTAGCCAAAGGGACATTTTCTGAAAAAGTTGACTTTTTAATATTACTATCAATATAGTATTAAGAAGAAAACTTTTTATTGATATAGTATAATGCTATTTAATCCTTATTTAAATTTGGTTATCATGCATATATGATGAGTTGTAAATAAGTAAATAACAACAACCAAATATCACTAAACACATCAGGACTAAATGTAGATATATTTTATATAATGAAGCTTATGCAAATATCGATTTGATTTTTTTATCACAATTGTTACCTACTACCATGCAATATCCATATTAAAACTTTGTCATGTCACTATGTATTATTTTTTCATAGTGAATTAAACTAAGACATTAAATTAGAAAATATTGACTAAGTATTTTTTTAATCGAGTGGTAGAAGGTAAGATTTGATTTGGGATAAGGTGTAAATCCATGAAACCTGATTTCCGATTTTTATTAGTAACTAAGTTGTTATTGTTTGGTGAGACAAATATGAAACCATGTCTTAAATTTTATTAAAAATCTGAAATTCAAAGTTAGACTATTCGATTCTAGTTTTTTGGAGATTAACAATAAAATAAAGTTATCTTTTATTGTGTCATCTTCGATATAACATTAAACATTAGAAAGCTCGATTGGTTATAATATGATATCATTCCTAGACCCACATTACATGTACGATTTTTAGTTTTTACTTATACATGTTTAGAAATTATAGACTTATAGTTATGTGATTGTACCTACAAGTTGGCTATAAGTGTAGATACACTTGGTGAATATGAATTTGAATATGCACAAGCACAAGCACAATATAAACCTAATGTTTGAAGAGTCAAACTAATATTTTCTTAACGTTTCTCAAAACTTAACAAACATTGGATATTGAAGAAAAGTAATTTAGAACATAATGGTGAATGGTTAAATATCTATTTTTATAATTTTTCTTTTACCAATAATATTCGACTTTAAATAGTCACGTCATTTTGTGTGATAAAATTTATATTTTAATTTTGGTTTGGAAGCTAAATCCAGAGAGGATGTTTCTTAAAAATGAGTTGTAATTCACTCATAAGTCTGAACTAAACAATATGCATTTCGAGTAATGTTTATTTTTCAAAGAAAACTAAAGAATTGAAAGTTAGTGGATTTTTATTTAGTTAAAGAGTGTATTGTTGTTTATTTGGCTGGTGTTTGGTCTATAAATTTGCCTTTTGGACTCATACCTAACACTTTCACTAAATTGATAGATTATTCTTTTTCACATTAATGACTAGTTTAGGATCAAAACACAACTCAAACTAGTTTGTATAGGAATATTTAAAGACTGAAATGATATAAGTTGAGACTTAAAACTATTGAAGTGGCCTTTTGATTGATGTCCACATATAAAATGATGTTTATAACTTCAAGACAATTAATTTAGTCTGTTTATCCAATCGTTAGGTCATTTTCACTTTCCATTTCACTTTCCAATCTTCATGTTATCTTCTTTAATTTTTGTCTTTTTTTGAAGAAATAAACATATATTTTTTTGGTTGAACCAAAAAAAAAAACATATATTTTTTGGCTATTTTCAGTGCCGACTAGAGTCGGATACACCTACATATCCTAAAAGTTTATGGATATATCTAGATTCAAAGAACAATTAAAAAATGATAGATTTATCAATAATATACTCAAAAATATATCACGTGCATTCTAAAACAAAAACGCTTAATATCTTATTTTTCAATGTTGAATGAATTGGACCAAAAACCAGAATTCTAAGTATTTATCCATTTTGACTTCAAATAGGTAATATAATAATACTAGAAGAAATTTATCAAATAATAATAATAATAATAATAATAATAATAATAATAATAATAATAATAATAATAATAACTATAGAAGAAACATTTTGGTTTTGCATTTAAATAGTAAGCCCTTTATATAAAAAAAGGAAACATTTTGGTAGTATGATATAATTATAATAGAAATAGCAATTATGAAATGTTATAATTAAATAACAAGAGTGTCGAAGACAGTTATATCAACGATAATGTTTTCTTTATAAATTTTTAGGTACTACGATTCGAATTTCTTAAATGGCAAGAATGAAAAGAGAATTTCCTTACAATTTTTTCTTTTTGGAATTTATCGTTCAACTGAATTTAGTTATAAGATTTTGTAAAGAGTTGAGACAACTATGATTAGCACATTGTTATCTAAGTCGACGAATGAATCTCGTCCACTATACTTTCATATCGGCTATAAACCTATAAAGATGCCTTTAGTTGCAAAAGGTTTAAAAAAATCGAATTATGTATAAGATTTTGATTACCGAAAGTTCGGATTTCATGATTATCAATTATTTTAAAATGAGAAAATTAATCAGGAAGGGAAGCAAGAGACAAATAAAGTTGATATTGAAGATCTCTAGTGATTGCGACTGTATAAAATATCGGACCAAATGATTATAAATATTTAAGAGTTTTACTTTGGTGGGTCTGCCTAAGATTTTCTTTGATTCCTTGTTAGTAACTTCTAAAATATATACATTTTTTAAAAGAATTTTTAGATACATACTACATCATGCGTACAATATTAAATAAATTTAAATCTTATTTTGATATGTATATCACTAGGAAAATTTTATAAACTTTTTTTGTTCACATCCATAAATTTATTAGGATTCACGATATATATATATATATATATATATATATATATATATTTCTAATAACGTAATTATTACTTTTTAACATTTTTTGGTTTAGTGGTTATATGTCCCAACTAATGATTCAGATATTCGAAGATCAATTCCGTTCTATTATATATAAATAAAAAGAATTGAAAATAAACTAGGTTTAAGTTATAGATAGAGTTATTATAAAAAATAACGTTTAAAATAAAGTGAAAATTGTTTCCTAAAGTAGAAAATAAAATATAATATAATTTATTGGACCAATGTTTATAATATGTCAACTTCTAAAAAGAAAAAAGAAAAAAGAAAAAGTATTGTGGTGTGATTTATGGTCCGTCGGTGAGAAGATGAGGATGAGACCATTAGGAGTATGGGTCCCTACATTTTTATATAAAACCGTAAGACGCGGCGAAGTGGAAAATTTGTCCGATAGGCTTCTGTTGAAAATTTCTAATATGAAGGGACATAGTCTTTTTATTTTTTGGTCCAAAGAAGGGACATAGTCTATTTCAACAAAATCATATGTTTTTCATTCCATATTTATATAACCATTTCAATTATAAAAAAATTCTTAAGCTAAAAATGATAATATTCAAAACTATGACTTATTTTCTGGTCGGACGAGGAAGACTGAAGGCTATAGTTTTTAAATATGGATATACCATCGCACATTTAATCTCATTTGGTAGTAGACAGATAACTCACCAAACAACTAGGGCTTTGGAGGCTTCATGCATCCACGCATTATT
This sequence comes from Lepidium didymum, assembly GCA_963920545.1. Lineage (NCBI taxonomy): Eukaryota > Viridiplantae > Streptophyta > Magnoliopsida > Brassicales > Brassicaceae > Lepidium > Lepidium didymum. The sequence goes on from OY986987.1 coordinate 1,808,806, forward strand.
TGTAAAACTAGTCCAAATATAAATACTTATCAAATATCTATATTAGTCAGAAAATTCATATTATAGTGTTTATACTATTAACATTTTTTAGGTATCTAGGTTTTTGATTGGCAAGTGCTAATTCACTAAAGACTTGTAAAATCACAATGTAAATATAATAAAAACTATGCAGATATAGTTTACATTATAGAATTGTCAATAAATATAAGCTGATTAAATAGAAAGCCTGAGTATGATTATTTTATAACAATAATATATTTCATGAATCTTGTAGACTCGTATAATTGATAAAGTTGGATTAAAACTACTGATTTACTATTCCCTTAAAATAAGTCATAACATCGTTCGTAAGTTTCGAGTATACGACAAATCATATTTGCGATGATAATGTTCTTTATTCTTCATTAGCATCGGTGGCACTTTCCCTCTTAATCACGAGATTAGGAGATATCTTAAAGTCTATGAATAAATTAGGAATAATAATGCAGTAAAATTACAAACTTGAAGTCAAATATGTATATTAATGGTTTTTAAGATGTTTATTTTTGTGATCTTATTGGTTTAATACTTTGTGAAATGTAATTTAAGTTGATACATAGCTATGTTGGGACCAATACCATTCACTTCAATTTAATTACAAAATATTTTTTTAGATTTCTTTCATATATAATTTTTATCGTTACAATATTTAGATTTGAATATAAATGATAATAGCATCAATAACATTAATACAAACCATTCAAGTATAAATCTTGCTTGTTTACAAATATTTTAACTAAATTAAATATTTTAATAGCCTAATATATTTTAAAAAACCTCAATTTTGTTATGATAAGTATAATAATTTGCCAAAAAAAGTTGATCCAATTTGTTTGTTTCTGATCTATCTTGACACTAAGTGGTGAGTTCGAATTTCACTAGTTATAATATTTAGGTTATGAATCGGTCTTGTCAATTTATCGACAAAAAAAGTTTAATAATTAAATTCAAACATCATTTTCGGCAAAATTCCATTGAATCAAGATTTTGTATTTCACTTTTATGTAGCAAAATGTTATTGTAATTATGTTAATTGATTAGGAAAATTAGGTTATTTTAACCAAAAAAGAGAGAAAGAAAGAAAAAGAACACGTTGGTGGCTAATTAACAAAAAAAGAGAGCCGCACTATAGGATTAGGCTCTTCGTGAACAAGAGAGTCGTTTATTCTGAGATTTGCTTCTTCTAATTTTTGTTACTAAAAATTCTATAACATAAATATTAATTTGTTGTTGGTTTTTTTATATAAAGTAAGTTTTCATTTAAAAGTATTCAAACATAGTATATATTTTTGTTGTTAACGGATTTTTAAAAAGTGAATAGTGAATACAGATAACAATTTAAAATGAACAAAGAAAATGACATGTCCTAGTTTTGAATTTTTATTTCATTACTTTATTTTATATTATACAAAAAATATGGATAATGGGTTTATGAAAGATAACAATAAAAATTCATTCCATGTGGTACAATACACATAATTATATAACGGATAAAGTTAATTAAGAACAACTACTAATTTAAAAGTTCTTTATTTAATTGAGTTTCGTCTAACCCGCACGACTCCATACAAAGTTAAGAAAAATACCACAAACTCGCCTACTCTTGTAATATTCAGACAAAACTATTTGTCCAATAGAAAAACTACACGAGACATTTTTATTATTTTTATATACCCAAATTTATTTCATTAATAAACTATTTGATTAAATAATTATTTTTATTACTAAAATTTGATGGTATTTGAATACTATATATAAGATAAAATTTTTTTTATTTATTGTCAATTGGTTTTGAGTTGAAATTTTATAATTTGATATGGTATTAGAACCTAAACACATCTGTCTTACCCGAATCGACTGACTTATCATAATAGATCTGATTAATTTAATCCGAAATTAATTTTATAATAAATTATTATCGAGACTAATAGCTAGACAGATTATTATTTTGAAGGAAGTTACAAGAATATCTCGCGTCAAAAATTTAGATGAGAATTGAGTCATGTACAATTGTACATATCTTATGAATTTACTATGTTTATCTATCCAAAATTAGAAAATGTCAACAAAGAGTTTTATTTATTTATTTTTTTATTTTTTTCTATCGTAAAACTCTGTTTTCGTCAACAGAAAATGAATATAGTTTGTTTTTTCTTTGACATAAAAAACAAAAGATAGTTTAAAATTTTAAATAAAATATAGAAAAATAGGAGTCTATTCGTGTATAGTCTAACTAGAGTGTAAATGGAACATAGCCAACTTTTTAATAAGATCGAACTTATCGTTTCTATAATAAATATTAAAAATTCGTTCGTATTAGTCTTGTTGTGTCTCTCAGAATATCCACCTTCTGATTCCAATTCTCTCTCTTTCGAATCGATTGATTTTTTTTATCGCCGGTGATCGGAGTTATTTCTCAGACGGTGACCTTTCTGGCCCTCTCTTTGGTTAGTGTGTTTTGTCTTCGATTTTTTAAGCCTTCGCTCTTTTTTTTTTCGATTTTACTTTCTACTCTAATCTTCCTTATTAGTGTTGAATCGCCTGATCCTTTCTTATCTGGTTGATTTTTCATTGATTCGTTTGGGTTCTGGGTGAAACGTGCCCTAGGTTTTGGGGATTTTATGTCGGCTTTCCCAATTTGGTTTTAGAACAGTAAAAATTGATACTTTGTGTGATTATTTTTACCTTGTATGCAGTAGTTTGAAGATTTGATTAATTATGTTATAAGATGAGAAACAAAGCCTGTGTTTTTTACTTTCATTTGAATTCAATAATCATCTTTGCTTTTTGGTGATCAGGTCACTGATTAAAGAACCTTTGTAATCTCCATAATCCATGACTCCATCTACTTTGCAATTTTGACCAAGATGATTAGCATCCAAATCTGATGTTGAAACCTAACCCTCTATATGACCCGGGTTGTGTTTTGCAATATCCATTAATATTTAACGTATCTCATTTCATTTCTCACTTGTTTCGTCTCTGGTGTATTTGACTGATTTAGTTTGATTGATGTGTGTGGATTGTATTGCTTGATTTGTTGAATACGCTATTGACATTGACTTTTCTTTTGTACTTCTAGGTATAAAGCATAGTTGCTTGGGTTCTTTTTTCAGCTTGAGAGTATCTACTTTTGATGATTTTTTGTTCCAATTATGGGGTCAAAATCATTTGGAAATCTCTTAGACTTGGCTTCTGGGGATCTTTTGGACATTCCTCCGACCCCAAGAGCTCTTCCAAGAGTGATGACTGTACCTGGTATCATTTCTGACGTTGATGGATACGGAATTAGTGATGGTGATTCAGATGTCATTTCATTACCTTGCCGCGAGCGAAAAATAATTGTCGCCAACTTTCTTCCTTTAAATGGTAAAAGGGATTTTGAAACTGGAAAGTGGAAATTCAGCCTCGACAATGATTCTCCCATGTTACATTTAAAGGATGGTTTTTCTCCAGAGACGGAAGTCATTTATGTTGGATCACTCAAGACACATGTTGATGTTAGTGAGCAAGACGAGATTTCCCAAAAACTTTTTGAGGAATTCAATTGTGTACCGACTTTCCTCCCACAAGACGTGCATAAAAAATTCTATCTTGGCTTTTGTAAACAGCAACTATGGCCACTTTTCCACTACATGTTACCCCTGTGTCCTGATCATGGTGAACGATTTGATCGAGGTCTTTGGCAGGCATATGTTTCTGCCAACAAAATATTTGCAGATAAGGTAATGGGTGTTATTAATCTTGAGGAAGATTATATCTGGATTCATGACTATCATTTAATGGTACTCCCAACATTTTTGAGAAGGCGCTTTCACAGGGTTAAGCTTGGTTTCTTCCTCCACAGTCCATTTCCTTCTTCAGAAATTTATCGAACTTTACCTGTCCGAGAGGAACTACTAAGGGGGCTCTTAAACTGTGACTTAATTGGTTTTCACACCTTTGATTATGCACGGCATTTTTTGTCATGCTGCTGTAGAATGCTTGGATTGGAGTATGAATCTAAGAGAGGGCATATTGCTCTTGACTACTTGGGGCGTACAGTTTTTCTGAAGATTCTTCCAATAGGTATTCACATGGGAAGGCTGGAATCCGTTCTGAATCTTCCTGCTACTGCTGAAAAACTGAAAGAGATTCAAGTTAAGTATCAGGGTAAAAAGGTGATTCTCGGTATTGATGACATGGATATATTCAAAGGTTTAAGCCTAAAAATTTTGGCCTTCGAACACCTCCTACAGCAATATCCTAGCATGCTAGGTAAATTAGTTCTTATTCAGATTGTGAATCCAGCCAGGGGTTCAGGTAAAGATGTTCAAGAAGCAAGGAAAGAGACGTATTCAGCTGTTAAAAGAATCAACGAGCGTTATGGTTCGCCTGGTTATGAGCCGGTGGTTCTGATTGATCGTCCTGTTCCCCGGTTTGAGAAGTCTGCCTACTATGCCATGGCAGAATGCTGCATAGTCAATGCAGTGAGGGATGGGATGAATTTAGTTCCATACAAGTACACTGTGTGTCGGCAGGGAACTCCTAACATGGATAAATATCTTGGAGTAAGTGATGATTCTCCTCGCACAAGCACGCTTGTCCTGTCTGAATTCATTGGTTGCTCACCCTCTCTAAGTGGTGCGATTAGGGTTAATCCTTGGGACGTTGATGCGGTGGCCGATTCAATGTATTCTGCTATTACAATGTCTGAGTTTGAGAAGCAATTACGACATAAAAAACACTTCCATTACATTAGTACACATGATGTCGCATATTGGGCGCGTAGTTTTGCGCAGGATTTAGAGAGGGCTTCTCGCGATCAATACAGTAAACGGTGCTGGGGTGTGGGTTGGGGTTTGGGTTTTAGGCTCGTTGCACTGTCTCCTAATTTCAGAAGGCTATCAATTGAGCAAGCTGTTAGTGCTTACAGAAGATTGAGCAAGAGAGCACTATTTCTTGATTATGATGGTACTTTAGTTCCAGAGACCTCCATCGTTAAGAACCCAAGTGCCGAAGTTATTGCTGCGTTGAAGACACTGTGTAGTGATCCGAACAATACTGTATTTATCGTTAGTGGGAGGGGGACAGTTTCTTTGAGCGAGTGGCTTGCTCCATGTGAGAATATTGGGATAGCAGCTGAACATGGTTACTTCACAAGGTAAATAACTGTTTTGTCTTAATTCTGATAGTGTCATGAAACTTTTGTTGCCAGAGAATAAAACTTGGAAGTTAATCTCTGTAATGCAGGTGGAATAAGAATTCTGACTGGGAAACTAGCGGATTATCTGATGACCTTGAATGGAAGAAGATAGTGGAACCTATTATGAAACTATATACAGAAACTACCGATGGATCCAATATAGAAGTTAAAGAGAGTGCTTTGGTCTGGCATCACCAAGATGCTGACCCAGACTTTGGTTCTTGTCAAGCCAAGGAACTACTGGACCATCTAGAAACCGTTCTGGTGAATGAACCGGTTGTTGTGAACAGAGGTCACCAAATCGTTGAAGTGAAGCCTCAGGTAATACACTTTCCTCAACCCATCATTTGTTGATGAAAAATATGGAACCCATAACATAATGATCCATAAAGAAATATCTTCTATGATTTATAATGTCCCTGTTTGATTCCACTTTATCGAAGCAATCCTTAATCCCCTGGTTTATATGTAGCCCTCAAACTGAGATTTTTGAACTAACAGGGAGTAGGCAAGGGTCTTGTCACCACGAAAATTCTTAGCAGAATGCTTGAAGATGGGAGAGCACCGGATTTCGTGGTATGCATTGGGGATGACAGATCAGACGAGGAGATGTTTGAGAGCATATCAACAACTCTCTCAGCTCAATCATCTTTAATGTCTACAGAGGTATTCGCGTGTACAGTGGGAAGAAAACCGAGCAAAGCCAAGTACTTCCTCGATGAAGTAAGTGATGTAGTGAAGTTGCTTCAAAAACTGGCAAATACATCGAGTCCAAAGCCTAGGTACCCTTCGCAACTCAGAGTGTCCTTTGAAAGCGTTGTATAAGACATCAGAGATCAATGGGGTTTACCAAATTTAAGGGGAAAAAATGTGAAACTGAATCATGATGAAAACATGATTTGTACATAGAAAGCACGTTAAAACAAAAAGAGACAAGACTTAATGTTGCGATTTGCTCCTGTGAATTGAGGCTTAGTTTACGTAATTTATGACTTATGAGCGAGTTACTTTCGTTTTTCTTGCGAGTATAAAACCATAGAACTGAGTAAAAGAGATTGATACAAACACTTCAAGTATGTACAAAGTGCAGCTTGAAACCTCAAGTAAACAGGCGTACTATAGAGAATATTTGTTTTCACCAAAAGAATTTCAAGTGAATAATAAGAACAAAAAAAAGTAGAGCTCAGTAGGCAAGGCAATATGACATCTTCAAGATCAGATGATTGCGAAGGACCCAACCAACGCTTAGCCTCTATCATCATCGCTCAGAATGCACCAGCCGGGAATCGAACCCGGGTTTGTACCGTGGCAGGGTACTATTCTACCACTAGACCACTGGTGCTTCTTGTTCAATTGTGCTTCTTTTAATTCATATTTATCCAGAAAATGTAATATTGGGCCTTTCGGGCCCATTTAGAGTTTAAAGTAAATGAGTTAGTTAATATCAGAGAGACCTAGCCGTCGTCATCGTCACCGTCACCGTCTCCATCTCCTTCCTCGTCGAATCATATTACTTACCGCGCCGCGAGCTCTTAATCTTCTTACATTCTCTTGCTTGTAATTTCTTTGCTGCGAAAGTTTTGTTCATCAATTCTCGCGTTTTTGTTCCCAGGTAAGTTCTGTATTCCTCAAAGAAAAGTGTATTCCTGCTTTGTTGATGAAGTGTAACATCTGTTTGTGAATTTAGCTTCAATGGCGAAAAAAAAATTCTTTTTATTGCTTTTAAGCTTGAGGTTTTGGTATATGAGTGAAGATGAAGTTTTATCTCTGTTCATATGAGAATTGATTTATTGCTTGCTGTTTCTTATGTGATTTTTGAGTTGGTTACTATACTTTTGCTGTTTGTTCGGACAGAAGCAGAGAATAAACATGGGATTACCAGATAAATCTCAAGACTTGACGTCGGAGATAGAAGTTGATGCTTTCAGACGAATTTTCCCTCTTCGTTTCTTTGAGCGTCATCTCTCTGAATCTCTTCGACCTGATGCTAGACCACTTGGAAAAGCCAGAGACACCATTGTTAACCTTGGTAAAACAGCTTGGTTGGTTCTTTACTTTTGATAAAATTAAGTCGATCAAAATTGTGACTTGATTGAGTATGTAGGACTTGTTTCAACCGCTGATGGATCTGCTCTTGCTAAGATTGGTTCCACGGTATTATTTTTGTGAAAAGATTCACACTTATGAGCATTGTTATTGTGTTCCCATGTTTTTCTTATTGGTCTTTTTGTGTGTGTGTGTGTGTATAGACTATGCTCGCTGCTATCAGAATGGAAGTTATGACTCCTTCTGCAGACTCACCAGACGAAGGATGCATAGGTTGCTAGTTGCCCTGACTATGTTATCTCTAGTTGTCTCTTTCTATGTGTTTTTGTTCTTCTTCTAATGTGTTGCATTTTGTGACTGATCGATTCCTTTCTGTTAGCTCTCGAGTTCCATATGCCTCCTATATGTTCTCCAACTGTTCGGCCTGAAAGACCAGCTGAAGCTGCTCCCGTTATTTCAAAGCGTTTGTCTGATACTATCTTAAGGTGTTTAGATTTTATCTTTCTATATATATTTACTCATTCTCCTTGGGCATCAACTACAACGCCCCTTATTAATTGTTTCCCTTATATTGTAGTTCTGGAATGATTGATCTTAAAGAACTGTGCCTAGTTAGTGGGAAAGCTGCTTGGATGGGTTATCTGGTGAGTCCATGTTGACTATCAATTGATTTATCACATCTTTTCTATAAGGGGAGCTTCTCTGTGGAAATTTTAACCAAGGTGAAGTCTCTAGCATATATATTTATGAACATGTTGCTCTAAAATTTCTTATAGGACATATATTGCCTGAATGCTGATGGTGCTCTTTTTGATGCTGCTCTGCTTTCTGCTGTTGCAGCCTTTTCGAATTGTAAGTTCTCATCCTCAAGTTGGTTTTACAGCTCTTCTAGAACACCATTGACTAAAGCCAATACTAAGCTCTAACTGAAGTTGGAACTTTAAAGGTCATAAGTTTCTTTTCGAATCTGAGAAAAAGAGCAAGCCTTAGAGAATCAGTAATCTTTCTAAGTCATAACAGAGTTATCTTCTTCTCTGCAGAATAGAATAGTGGTTGTTCAGAAGTTGCATAATTGGTTTACTAAGATGGCATGACCTTACATGCAGAAAAATTCTTCTCTGATGCATAAGATCTTTGTTTTGCAGTGCAAATTCCAGTTGTGGCTCTGAGTGACAACGGAAGAATAGTTGCCATCAGTGGAGAAGAAGGAAAAGGCAATGCATCGGAGAAGGAAGCAGTGAATAAAGAGAAGAGAAAACTCACGCTTAAGAACATCCCTTTCTCTTTAACTTGCATACTCCACAAGAACTACATTTTAGCAGATCCAACAAACGAAGAAGAATCAATCATGGACACTCTAGTGACCGTTGTTTTAGATTCTTCTGATCAAATGGTTTCTTTCTATAAATCAGGAGGAACAGTTCTCGTTTATTCATCAGCCATCAAGGTGAGAGTTTTAGCATAATCCTATATTAATCAATGGCGGTCTTTCTTATTAAGTTGCCTTGTTGGTTTTGCTTTTTGCAGAGCTGTGTCGAGTTAGCAAAGAAGAGAGCAAATGAGCTCAAGCAGATATTGGGAGAGATGGATATCGATTGATCGATCAGAGGGAATGTGATAATGTGAATCATTCCATAACATTGTTGAAAATCTTGATGGTTACATAATTTAGTCAGACCACCAAAAACCCATTTAAATGGCCAAGGATGAAGCCCATCACCATTTTTGTTTCAGTGCTCTAAAGTTGGTGTAAGTGCAAAATTATATGCTCTCTATTTCAATCGGATTAAGATTGAACAGAAATATGCATAAACCGAATGGTCTTACAAATGCTTAAACCCAAAACACAAAACAATTAACCAAATAAACCAAGTTGTTATCTTGGCCTCTTGTCTCTTAGAAAACCGTCAATTTTATCAAGTATGCTTTATATTTTTTTTTGGTCAAAGGCTTGTTGTATTGCATACGTGAAACATGATAATGCAACACACATAAGAGCTTTAATTAAAAGCATACTACTACTGTATATCCATAAGATAAACTTAAGCATAAACACATTGATAAAATGTTTTGCATCTTTTGCATTTTAGTGTCCAACTCCTCGGAAAAGCTAACAAAATAGAAAAAATGATTAAAAAAGAACACCCCAGAAGCTGTTGGAACCTCCGGTTGGCAATCCCGAGGCAAGCTTGAAGATAGTGACTGTTAGGGTTTAAAGTTTCGTCGAGAGAGTTTTTCTATTTTTCTAGAATATCGTTTATGTAATTCATGAATAATTCTAATGAAAAAAACTTATCGCTTCCTTAATTTTTCTTTCTTTTCTCTACTTTTTAAGCTTCTCTTTCTTTGGTTTTTTTCTAATCTGTTAAAATAAAAAATATTATTTCTCTAATAAAACCATTTTTTTTTTATTCTATTTATATTCCCATCTATTTTCTTTATTTTTTAAATTTATATTTTCTAGCAGCTTTGCGGATGTTGATGAACTTCGATATTCAATGTACGAAATACAATTGATGTGGAGGAATTTCATTGTACAGTCCATGAGTGGAGATGAGAGTGATGATTATCTTCGATGCTTAGGGAGAAAAAGAAAAAGCTATTAATGGGGTATGTCATTTACAAAGGAGAAAAAGACTTCTTGAGTAATCAAATTATCTGGTAGTTTTTAAGTATTTTTTCCAATCTAAACGAAATTCATTATGCTTTTTTTGGGTGATCGGTTTAATTCCACTTCATAATTTTTATATAACTATGAATATACTTAAATGAGGTGTTTGTTAATTACAAACAAAACTAAAATTAAAATTCTAATTTCACCTGAAACTATTACAAATAATACCAAGAACACCCGAATTTTTTCCATTTTCTTAATTACACACAAAATTAAAATTTTCATGAAGAACATGCTATGAAAATATTATTTTTATGGAACGTGCACATTTGTATCTGAGTGTATTTCTCCATGAATTATGTATTCGTTGACCTATTTCAATTCTCAGCTAGTTTCCTAGTTGACTCAAGGTAGCTTGTAAAACCGCGGCTGAGGAACTTACGGTTGTAAGTACACATTGTGCTGCTATTTGTGCTTCAAAGAATGCAACAACACAATATGTGTTAAACACTAATTCATTGGATGCTTATCATACTCAAGACTCTAGTGGCAAACAACAATGTACCAATCAATCAATACTCTTCCTAGAGCTTTGACTTATTGCCACATTGTTGTTTGTCACCAAAGACCACGATAAGCATCAAATGAATTAGTGTTTGCAACATATTGTGTTGTTGTATCCATTGCTTGATCACTAGCTTCATTTTGGTAGGAAGAAGAGCTCTGATTGATCGGCACCAAAGAGTCTTGAACATGATAAGCAATCCAATAAAACGAATAAAAAGCTCCTCTTTCTATCTAAGTTGAGTCAAATGTTCATAGATAACAGTTTGTTAGTCACAATACAACATGAAACAGAGAATTTTAAGAGTTAAGATGAGATCAATAAGAAACACTTCATTCCCTTATATTGTAGTTTTGCAATGATTGATCTTAAAGAACTGTGCTAGTTAGTGGAAAAGGTGCTTGGATGGGTTATCTGGTGAGTACATGTTGACCATCAATTGATTTATCTCTCTTCGCTCTAATGCTTAAATTCTCATGAAGAGCCTAACAGTTATGGAGTAGCACAATCTACTCCAATGTCAACTCTTGACATAAACGACACATGGATCATATCAGATTTTTCACAACCACTCAGATAGTCTGGATGCTGGCTCATTGGAAACAACTTTCTATGGATCTAATACTGATCTAGGCCTCTAGGGTCACCATTATTTCAGTCATCTTCACTTGGCTATGTTGAACTTACACCAACTGGAACAAACACAACATGTCAGCTCTTTTATTTACTTTCCACATATTTTAGTCATTCTATTACTTGAACTCTTCTCCATATGCAGGACAAAGCTTCAATTTTGAATATGAACTATGGTTCAACTTCTTCAAATGCATTAGGAACTCTCTCTCTATATCTAGGTTGAGTAAAACTGTCATGTTCTGTTATATGCAAGCATTTTTGTTGAATTTTCGATGTTAAGCTATCCCAAATGAATGAATATTGGAAAACAAACCTATCTAAATGAATAAGAGGGTTTTACCTTTGTAACATGAAACTCATGAGACTCACAGAATCACAAATCAATGCATCTGAATCTCAACCTTCAAAAAACTGTTAAGCCGGACTCCGTTAGTTTTTTATCTGTTACCGTTAAAGTATTGTCGTCGTGGGTTGATGATTTTGTTCGAAACAGCGACTCCGTTAGATTTTTCCGTTGTCTTTTAAGGAAGAAGAAGAAAACACAGACAGACATCTCTCTCTCTCTCTCTTTCCTCTTTCTTTGTTCATCTTTTCATCGATAGTGGAAATTAAGTGAATGAAAAAACACTCAGATCCGTATAATCAATCTCTGGAAAATTGAGCTCTTTAGATCTATGATTTATCGAATTTGTTGATCCATTTCTCGTGTCAATCGTCCCGGATCTGATTTCAGCTTCGTTCCCCTCGGGCGTGGATACAGTCATGAATCCCTTTTCTTCTGGCACGCGTCTCAGGTTAGGGATCACTCTGCTCCTGTCTTCAACTAGTAGTTTGCTTTTTCTGTTGCGACTGTGCACCGTAATGTAGCTTGATTCTTCTAGTTTTACTGGGGATTCTCTGTTTGCCAGGATTTTGCGGCAACTCAATTGGAAAGTTAAGTTTGTTAGAAATATATAGGTGGATTTTGGAGTGCAGTTCATTTAAGCAAAATTTAGTTTTGTTAAGTGAGATTAGGCATGTATACAGTCATGGGAGGATCAGTTATAATGTCGATCGATGAATTGGTTTTTGGATTCCTATGAATGGTTGAGAAATTGTTACATATCTGAGCCCTTCAAGAATAGATCAAACATAACTAGATAAAAGAGTAGAACTAGACATCGAGTGAAAGTTGCAGAAGATGAAGAACATGTAGATTAGACGAGGTTGGTTTTTCACATTCTTTTCATGAAGAATGTGTTTTGAAAACGGTTTTGGTGGTATAATTTGTATGGAACGTACACAATTGTATATGACTGTATTTCTCTATGTATCCTGTATCCTTTGACCTGTTACAATTCTCAGCCATTTTCCTAGCTGACTCAAGGTAGCTTGTACTAGCGTTACAGTAATAAATTTACTCAAGCTATACCTTACTTCAATTCTTTATAATTTGTAAATACAAATGCATTCATCATTTATTAGACATTTTATGTTGCAGCGACATGATTCGAGCTATACGTGCAAGTAAAACCGCTGCTGAGGAACGTGCTGTTGTAAGGAAAGAGTGTGCTGCTATTCGTGCTTCAATTAATGAAAATGATCAGGACTACAGGCACCGAGACCTAGCAAAGCTCATGTTCATTCACATGCTTGGTTACCCGACTCATTTTGGGCAGATGGAATGCCTGAAGTTAATTGCTTCTTCTGGATTTCCAGAGAAGAGGATTGGTTATCTAGGATTAATGTTGCTTCTTGACGAAAGGCAAGAAGTGCTTATGCTGGTCACCAACTCACTGAAGCAGTATCCTCTATAATGAAAATTTTCGAATTTGATTCTTTAATAGCACTTAGCTTTTCTCTGTTAGTTCTTATAATTTTCTTATTCACCTTGTGAGAACCTTGACTCTCATCTAGAGATCTGAATCATACGAACCAATACATAGTGGGGCTTGCTCTCTGTGCCTTAGGAAATATTTGTTCAGCAGAAATGGCTCGTGATCTCGCCCCTGAAGTTGAAAGATTACTTCAGTTTCGTGATCCAAATATACGCAAGAAAGTGAGTATTTTCTTGTCTTGTTATTGTACCTGTTGAGATAACAGGTGTTTGTAGCGAGGTTCAGTGGTGGACATGTTAGAAATCATTAGAAGCTAGGTTCAAGTGCATGTTACCAAATGATAGCTGTAACTTAAGAGCGATGTATCTATTTTCATGAATCTTCACTTTACAACTCATTTTTTGTATCCATAGAGTAATACGCTATGATGAACTTTTCGTTCATAAATATTTTTCTTTATTTAGGCAGCCCTTTGCGCCATAAGGATCATAAGAAAAGTTCCGGATCTTTCTGAAAACTTTATTAATCTTGGTGCTGCCCTACTGAAAGAAAAGCATCATGGCGTTCTCATTACGGGAGTACACCTCTGCATGGAAATCTGTAAAGTCAGTTCCGAAGCCCTTGAGTATTTCCGGAAGGTAATTTGCTAATATCTTGTCTATTTGATTAAAAGAATATTAGGATGCGTTAGATGTTGTAGTATGCACTCTTCTTCTTTCTTAAGATTCTGAAAGTAGCTCTGCATCTGTTCACCAGACTCTTCGTTGTTACCATTAGCCTCCTACTCATGGTTTCATGACTCTTGTATCTGGAATCTAATTATCCTTGCATTGTCCATTTTGTCTCTTTAGATTCGTGATCTTCCTGGGACTCTTGCATAACTTTTGTTTATATGCTGAATTTATATAAGTGTTTTCGATCTTTGCTCTTCTTGTCATGATGGAAAAATTAACGGATTCCTTATCTGATTGACAGAAATGCACAGAGGGTTTGGTTAAAACCCTGAGAGATATGGCAAATAGTCCATATTCACCAGAGTATGATGTCGCTGGAATTACAGATCCGTTTCTTCACATCAGATTGCTCCAACTGTTGCGAGTTTTGGGCCAAGGGGATGCAGAGGCCAGTGACTGTATGAATGATATACTTGCTCAGGTTTGTTCGTACTTAGTCTGTCGAGATTTTTCGCGAGGCTTATGTTGACCTGATTTTGCATGCTATCTTTGTGATCCTTTATTGCTTTTTCAGAATTTTTTTTTTGTTACTGTCTCCCCTTTTTGATTTTCAAAACATTAATAAAACGACATCTCAAACAATGGTTCAAATGAAGCTTTTCTTCCACACCTTTATGGTTTTTGCTACAAGGATCTTTTGTTACTTTTACCTTGAAAAAGCTTTTGATCTATAACAGTCAGGATCACAATCACATAAAATCCTATTTGATTCCTAAATTGATTTTATTGTCTTAGGTGGCATCAAAAACCGAGTCAAAAAAAAATGCAGGCAATGCTATTTTATATGAATGCGTTCAAACAATAATGAGCATCGAAGAAAATGGTGGCTTGCGTGTCCTTGCAATCAATATTTTGGGAAAGTTCTTGTCCAACCGAGATAATAACATCAGGTTTCTGTCTAGTACCAGTAGTATTCGAGTTTTCTGTAATTTCATCTCTGACATCTTATCTTTATCTACAATATTCTATAAATTATTGTTTGCTACAAAGCCAATAAAAGTTGTTTCAATCAGATATGTCTAGTTTGCAGTGACTCTGTTTTTTTTCTGGAGTAACTGTTTTCAAAGAATACCATACCTGACATGTTTGACAGTTTTGTGTATGATTGAACTATTGTATCTTGAATTTTTTGACAAATAATAACACACTTCATCTGCTGCATTTCTCGTCTCTCCACTGACCACCATCCGAAAAAATAAAACCTTAGTTTTGGTTTCTCAGATACGTAGCACTAAACATGCTGATGAGAGCCTTAACTGTTGATTCCCAAGCGGTTCAGAGACACAGAGCTACAATCTTGGAGTGTGTTAAGGTAATTTATATGGTGTTACTGTTCTTTGTTGGGTGTATCTTATTGAGGTGCCAGACTTTTCTGTTTCTACTGTTTTTCACATGTAACCATCCAGTTCTGTTTAAGTGGAGTGAGGTCACTTTATTGAATGGAAATCTTTCTTTAATATCTTCTGTTTTAGGATTCGGATGCTTCAATTCAGAAAAGAGCACTTGAACTTATTTATCTTCTGGTGAATGAGAATAACGTGGAGCCATTAGTAAAGGAGCTTATAGAATTTTTGGAAGTAAGTGAACAAGATTTTAAAGAAGATCTTACTGCAAAGATCTGCTCCATTGTCGAAAAGTAAGTTGCACAACTTTTCAACCAGCATTTGTTGAGATTTCATTCTTCTAGTAAGTGGTAATTGAACTTGTAGAAAAAATTTGATATACGCGCAATCAAAATAATGCATGATTTTATTAGAATTCTTGCCTGGATGAATGTTGTCCATCAGGCCTGATTAGCTACTAAATTTGGTATTTTCTTGGTGATTAGGTTTGCCCCAGAGAAAATCTGGTACATCGATCAAATGCTGAAGGTTCTATCTGAGGTATACTCTTAACCCAGGTTGTGAGATTACGTATTTCTATACATACACTTATCGGCAGCAATGAACAATACAGGCTTCTATAACTTTCAACAAACTTTTTACTTCATATGAAAATAAGTAGATCATAATTTTAGACTTCTGATCTTGATTCTGTTCACAACAGGCTGGAACTTATGTTAAAGAGGATGTATGGCATGCACTAATTGTGGTAATAACAAATGCCCCTGATCTCCATGGCTACACTGTCAGGGCTTTGTACAGAGCGTTGCATATATCTCCTGAACAGGTAGATGACACTTTTCTTCAGTCAGATATCTCCCGAAAATTTGAATATCTTGTAACTTAGGAATAAGATGGTCATTATGATATATGGGCAGGAAACTCTTGTGCGGGTTGCAATATGGTGCATAGGAGAATATGCTGATCTGTTGGTTAATAATTCCGGAATGCTTGACTTAGAAGATCCAATAACGGTGAGTACTATCATTTTGCTCTAAGGGTTTATTTTTGTGACCAATACTGGGAGTACAGGTACTGGATATGTTTCTTGATAGTTCTTTTTTTGGTCTTGTAACAATTTTCTGCTTCGCTAATTTTCTTGGGGATCACACACCCTAGAAAACGTTAACTATCGTTATGTGGGTTTTCTGCACTGCTTAGTTCTCTAGTTGATAAATTGCATAGAAAGTGGTTTCAGTTGCAACTGTTTGTGAATCGTGGAATTTTAATTCTTAACTGTTTGATTGCTCATTCAAATAATTACATTACTGAATTTTCTGCTTGTAAATTTACTAAAGATCATCGTTACTTGCTAAAGATTTATTTTCGATGAGTGTAGATATTAATTTGTATTTTCATGCTTCTGTAATTAGGTAACAGAATCAGCTGCAGTGGATGTTGTTGAGACTGCTATTAAGCATCATACATCAGATGTCACGACTAAGGCAATGGCACTCATTGCTCTGTTAAAGATCTCATCTCGTTTTCCTTCGTGTTCAGAGTATGCCAACTTTTACATAACTTTATTATGTCTACACAGATGATTTAGGATTTATCTGGTTATTAGCGTATAAGCATTCGTGAACTCTCAATTCGCGTCCTTGTATATATTTTATATATCAGGTCGCAATGAGAATTAGTCTATGATAGAGAATCAGTCTATGATACTTCCCACCCAGTGATGAGCTTGTTGTTTTGCTTACAGGAGGGTTAAAAGTATTATAGGACAGAACAAAGGTAGCTTTGTCTTAGAACTGCAACAAAGATCCATGGAGTTCAGTTCAGTTATTCAAAAGCATCAAAATATAAGGTAATTCCTTTGATTCTATTAGAGATGTTTGTTTACATCAATTCTGATTGATAGAGTTCCACAGATCTTGACCAACAACAAAAAAAGAGTTCTACAGATCTTAATCTACTAAATTTCCCAACAAAAATATATGCAGATCTTCTCTGGTTGAAAGAATGCCGGTCCTTGATGAGGCAACATTTAGTGGAAAGAAAGCTGGTTCTTTACCGACAGCTGTGTCTGGAAAATCTTCACTTAGTATCCCTAACGGTGTTGCTAAAACTGCTGCAGCTCCTCTTGTAGATTTACTCGACCTGAGTACTGATGATACTCCTGCACCTACCTCCTCCAGTAACAACTTTCTTCAAGATCTTCTTGGTGTTGATTTAACGCAGCCTTCAGCACAGTCTGGTTAGATTTCCCAATATATACTGTTTCACTCCACTGTTGGAAAAATAAATAACATGTATCTGTTCAGAGTGTTCTGGTATTGCGACTGATGATGATAAACATGTGTATAGCATTATATTCTTGGAGTCTAAGATGTCATATATGTTTCTTCAGCCATACTTTTTTCTGGTCTTGTTTCTTCAACTTATTGGCTTCAGCAGCAATATGACCAATTTTTATTATTACCTGTAGAAAACTGTAAGTTTCATGTAGTCAAGATAAGTAATTAGTGTTATGTTTGGTAGAGAGTTTGGGATGTTCAGATGTGAAGTTGCATTGTAATGTTTAAATTTCCAGCCTCTTTGTTTACCCATGCGTCTATCAGTTTCAGGTAGCATGCAGTCCCCGAAAGCTGGTGCGGATATTCTCTTGGATCTGTTGTCAATTGGATCTCCTGCCCCTGTGCAAAATGGCTCGTCGAATGGTGACTTATTATCTATTCATGATAACAATGCTCCAATAGCCTCCATAGATACAATTTCAACAAGTTCTCCCACTGCACCTTCTTCAATGATGGATTTATTGGATGGATTTGGCCCCAACCCCCCAAAGAGCGGTAAAGATGCTATGTTAAACATTGAAAAGTTACTTTCACAATTCCCTTCTTTTTCATTCCTAAAGTGTTAAAATGGCATCATTTTTTTCATGACAGAGGATACCGTTCCAGCATATCCATCCATTGTTGCATTTGAGAGCAGCTCCTTGAAGATTGAGTTCAACTTCACGAAGCAAACAGAAAACTCTCAGTCGACAGATATTGTGGCCAATTTCACAAATCTTAGTCCTAACGTGTACACAGATTTTCTATTCCAGGCTGCAGTTCCAAAGGTCAGGTCCCTAACTTTTTGCTCCTTGTAGTATAAGCCTTACGATTCATGGTTAAATACCACAATATCTTTTCCTAAACAACAAAAATTTCATGGGATTGGTACTTTCCTAAAATGGTCCACACTTTTATGGCTACGATAGATTCATGTTTCTGCAGAGGCCTTACGTATTTGTTAGTTCCAGAACTTGGAACTGTTTTGGATTAAGATTAGTTTTCATGATCTGTTTTCTTTGCTTGATGAGATTTAAAACAATGATCAGAGTATTCAGAAATAATCTGGTTTCATTTGTTGCAAAGTTCTAATAAATTCATATTTTCCTATCATCTTACACACTGCAGTTTCTACAACTTCACCTGGAACCTGCCAGCAGCAACTCTCTACCAGCCAATGGAAGCATCACACAAACTATGAAAGTTACAAATAGCCAACACGGAAAGGTACA
The DNA here is from genome assembly GCA_963920545.1 of Lepidium didymum. Taxonomy (NCBI): domain Eukaryota; kingdom Viridiplantae; phylum Streptophyta; class Magnoliopsida; order Brassicales; family Brassicaceae; genus Lepidium; species Lepidium didymum. The sequence continues at coordinate 1,827,335 of OY986987.1, forward strand.
GTTTCTCTATGACTTCCTCTTCATCAGATGTACACAAAACTCGTTTAGTTGTGAAACCGAGACCACAGAATAATCTCTGCTCTTCACCATTTCAGAAATCAATTGTGATGAGGATGAGAGTAGGTTATAAGATTAATGGAAAAGATGTATTGGAAGAAGGACAAATCAACAATTTTCCACGTGGGTTATGAGAAGTTTTCAGGTATTTCAAAAGATTCATATACATATTCCTAATTTTATATATAATCACTTCCCATAGACTAAAAGAAACTCTTGTAGAACGTTTGTATGTGTGATTCATTGGCTTGTGTGAAATCTTGGTTTAAAGAGAAAAATCTTTTTGATGATGATTTGAAATATGAGGGTACATGTCTTCAAATGTCAGTCTTCTTGCTGCTTCAAGTTCTTTTCATCATTATTAATGGAACTCTTTCTTTTTTTGTGTACTCATAATGTTTGCTATATGCTCTAATGTAGATTCTAAATTGAAAGAATTGAGTTTTGAGTGACGTAATATGTACAGTGAGTGAAGTTAAGAGCCTCGACCAATCTCAGATTAAAGTTATCAGTCCATAACCAAATACGCCTTAAATGTGTGTCGACAAGAAAGTGCTAGGTGTTAAAACAAACTATGGATCGACGCAAAATGCATAATGCATTTAATCAGAGCATGACCAAATTTAAGACAACTTTAAGAAATCTTGTATAATAATGTAGTACATAAAATGCATTATAAAATATGTAGTACATAAAATGCATTATAAAATAACATTAATGAAATAACATGATCAATAAACAACATAATTGATACAATATATTTCATTAGATTTAAGACTACTCGTATAGGTCAAACTAGCGTGGTCAAATGGTTGAACGAGACTTCAGGAAGTCTAAAAAATTTCGGGTTTAAACTTTCTTTGACTTGCATATGTGTGGCATTTCAAGGGTTTTCACTTAGCTCTTTTTGGTCCACAGATGTAGTTGAATCTTATGGCATGTTGAACTCACAATTAGATAGCACAAAATTCTCATGACACGGTTTAGAGTTTATGGTGTCCGTTGAACTGAACCACCCGAATTATTAAAAAAACTATATGTATAATCTTACACATTGTAAATAAATAATTTATTATTTTATTTAAGAAAATAATGAATTTCATTTGTTTTGTATAATATTATAAACTTTCTTTAATTTTTGAAGTCTATTTGTTGAAAAAAAATTAGTGAACACTGACTAAAAATAAAACATAAAACAATGTACTACAATGATTTGACTACTTCATGGTTTATATATAACTAGAAAATGAACACATTCATCAAAAATTTATCAATTTCATTGTCAACATTTACAGTAGCTATATATAGCTAAAGAAAACAAAACAAAAGAACTCCTCCATACCTAAAATTTGTGGACTCTATTCGTAAAGTTTAAACTTTCATGAGATATATTTCAGATAGAAGAGTACAGTTCATCAAATTGTAAGCGTTTATAGAGTTTGACAATACCACTCAAATATTTTCAGGGTTTGATTCTTTGTACATAATTTCAAAAGTCCAGTCTGATAATTATTTCCAGAATTTTAGTCCAATCACTTCTCTGAAATAGCTATGATTTTTAAATTTTATTTAAATAAATATATATATATATACTTATATATATAGGTTATATACTTATATATACTTATATATATACTTATATATATACACCCATGGCTCTGATACCAATCTTTCTATAGGTTTAATCGTACCCTTTGATATGTAATGTCCAAGAAATCTAATTTTGGTTTGAAATAAAACCCTAACTCTATTTTTGTTTTTCTAAGTTCCCATTTGAGATGTTTTTGGAGTTTTAAATCTTGACAGATTTTAAGACCTTCTTGTTGAACTAGACTAACTAGTTCTCCATAGGTGTAATCATCGTAGTCAATTATTTGGATACCACTAGATTCTCTAATTTTTGTCCTAACCTTTTCTCCTAAGAGAGTTGGTAGTCCTGCAAGAAACTTTTCTTTCCAGAAAGGTTGGTTTGAATCTTGCCGAAGTAGAACCCTAGTGAGGAATGTGTTTTTGTACCATTAGTAAGTATAAATTATTTTCTGTATGTTTTATAAATTCAAATATAATACAAATTTATCTTAAACTTCTTTCAAATTCTGGAATACCTTCTATCATTCCTTAATCACTCTGAGACTAAGTCCTCAATAGTCATAGACTCTTGAGTTGTGATAAGGCTGATAGTATGTATTCGTAAAGAATACATGAAAGAATGTATGTTTAGTATCGATCCCCTTATTTATATATATATATATATATATATATATGCTCATCACTTAAATATGAAAAAAATATCGGAAATTCGAAAATTCATCTGATAAACCATTCTTGACGGATTTCATACAGATAGCTTCGACTCACTTTTATCGACAATTTTATCATACTTTTGCAGTCTTTTTAGTGGTGAGCAGAGCTGTAGAAATTCCAATATTACATATTAATTTCATAATATTGTTTTCATTTTATGATTTTCTACGTAATATTTTGTACAAGACATGGAATCTGCAACATATTTATCACAAGTACCGTTAAAATAACGTACTATGTCACTATGTCAGAAACAAGACATAAAATACTGCAACAATACAATTATTATAAGAAAATAATAGTATTTATGTTTTTAGCCAACTAATAGAAAAACAAAATCTTGAAAAATTACAAATGTCAGACTACGAAAATTCACAGTACTACAATTTATACTTATTGTACGACAAAAAAAAAAACATTTTACTAGCTAGAAACTTAATTAATAATCTTCACTAAGAAACCCACCGATCTTATTCTCTCTATCGTAATTATTATTGCCGCAATTGTTGCTATAGTTATAAATATCATTATTACTATTATAATTATTATTATTACTACCTTCACCAACCAAATCATTACGTTCACCTCTAAAGGCATCGTTTTGACCTTCATTTTCCTCTTTAGTACTATGGTGAAATGGGAAGTAACAAGGCTGAGTCGTTGGAGGTACAACTGATGGAAGCTTCGAGAGAAGAGCTTCGAGGCTGCTCATTGACGGTGTTATCTTCATCGGTAAAGGCGGTGCAGCCGGTCCTATTGGATGTGGCTGGTTGTGGTTGTGGTGGCTCATCAACAAGCGGTGGTTGTGGTCAGAGTGGTTAAACTGATGTTCAGGTTGTTGTGGAGGAGGAGCTACTCCGAGGAACTGCCACGTGTCAGAAGGAGAAGCGTTCATGAAAGGATAGCCGAAAGAAGAAGGATGAGGAAGAAGTACTCCAGGAATACTCTCTATGTAGGTTAGCTTCTTCCTTAGCATCACTACATAGCTTAAATCTTCTACCACCTTCATTATAACATTTGTATCATATGTTAACACATTTATATAACATTCATGTAACCTTATGATCATCATGTATATATACACAAAATGTATAACGTATATATATATACATATATTTTAGAGAGAGACCTTGTTAACAGCTCCTAACTGGACAACACCTTCACGAACAGAAATCAAAGCAATGGTCTGCAAAAACATTTTCATGAAATTACATACACTTAAATAGTTAAATGTATGATAATGCATTTACAAATATATGTATGTTTTTTTTGTTGACTCGGGGTTTGGGGCAACAAGGATCCATGAGCACTGAGTGAGCTTTAGCTAACTCCGGAAAGTCGGATATTAGGTCAATAAAATATGAGTTTCAGCTAATCTCTAGGGAATCAATACCGACAAAACTAGTTAGACTACTACAAATATATGTATGTTAGAATGTGAAAAAACATAAAACATACTTTGATGCCAGACTGAAACTGAGCCTCCCATGTCCTAGGGTACTGCATAATTACATAAAATTTTAATTAATGTTGATGATCAATGTAATTAATGGTTATATATATTGTACTAAACGATAAGCATACATGTGTATGTATAAGGAAATGCTTACTGAGTCAGCAGAATTGTGCCAAGCAGATAAGAAGTTAATCTCTTGGTCATTAGGCTCTTTGTAAATCCACTTGTGACTGTGATCTGCTGCTACTTTCCCTATCAACCTGCACAATATTTAATATTATTTCAATCATTAGGGTATTATTATTTAATTAACTAACAACAGTTATTATAATAATAATACTCTATTTAGTTGACAAGATTAATTTATTTAACTAATACTTCCTTTGTCAAAAAAAATATGATTAAATATTCTCTATTATCTATATCAGCTTTTTGATCAAGACACTTTGCAGATTATTCTCAAGACTTTATAACAATCATGGATCATAAAACTTTGAATATAGTAAAAGAAGTAACTTTGACTCATAACTTTCTAAAACCAACTTATTTACATATGTCTATACTTAAATAAAAACAACAAAAAACCTTATTTGCACATATATATATATATATATATGTACAGTATATGGATATGAAATCTGAGTAAGAAAAAATAAATAATTATTGTATGAATTTTGGTACAAAAACCGCGTTAACAAAAAAAGTGAAACCCAAAAAAGACAGAAAGTACTATTTATATAAACAAGAAAAATCATAAATTAAAAAAAAATTTGTATAAATTGTTTACATATATCTTTTCTTGATTTTTTTCTTTTTTTTAGTATAAATTATTCTTACATACCCTTCTCCATAATTGTAGATTTCATGAGACATCTTGAAGAACAACTCAGGCTGAAGCCCTTGGTATTGTTGATATTCACTATTTCCATAAGCCACTGAGCCACCACCACCGCCACCGCTACACTCACCGGAGCTCAGTTCTCCGGCAGAAGCTGCAAAGTTGCAAAACCCATCTTCCCAAACCAAGATCCTACCGAAAATTAATATACAACTATATTATTCACATATATACACCAAAATAAATCTATATTTAGTTTGTAATATAAATATATATACATATATACATCTATAGATGGTTTTATTTATACCAGTTTCTTCTGTTCCCTCTTGATCTATCATAAGCTCCTTGACCATCCCACCTACTTACAAACAACACTAAATGATCAGAAGAGAACATATTTATTATATTTAACTTTAAACTTTAAAAACTTTACATACTTATAACTTAACCCTGCAATAATCCAAAGAACAATACATAAACAAAGTAGGGTTTGATTTCGATTTCGATCATATGAAGCTTACTTGGGAGGAGGATAGTTTCTGGGCAAGATTCTCCAGAAAACAGCATAAACCCATTGAGAATTTTCATGGATACATAAGCTTCTTAGTGTGTGTTGAAGAAGATGAGTCACTGTTAATGGATTTAGATGTTCTTCCATTTATTCTAAGGATTAATCTTTCTTTTTATTTGTTGTTTTCTCTTTGTTTTTGGTTTTGGGGTTCTCTGAGTAAAAGGACTTCTTTTATAAAACCCTCACTATCTATCTTCCTTTATATAACAAGCTATATAGATCCCACCCCCCAAAGCATCTTTTTTTTATTTAAATAATAATAACATTTATCATTCTGTTTGGGTGGAGATAAGTTATTGAATTCTTGACTTTTTGTCGAAGGTCCGTATTGAGCATTTTCATTAAAAAGCCTTTAAAGGTAAAGTACAGTGGATTAAATTACATAGAGATATTGGATCAGATCAACAATGGCCCAATAAAACAAATGGCCCAAGTAGAGAACTTAGTGCCACTAATCCCGCTCCGATGATGCAACGTGCCGTATTCGCTTGATGCCCAGATCTTCTCCTTGAATTAATCCAACTGTTCGATCAACACATCCAGAGAAATCTCCATCAGAATCTCCGCGCCGTCAAGACCCAAGTATGTTATGGACATGCGTAGATTTGTCACTATAAAATGATAGTTAATACACTCAATTATACATAAGTATATTTGTATTTGTTTCTATTGTTTGGGTTACTTCAAAGTTTAGACATATACAAATTTTAAAAGAAAATGAATAGTTTAGTTTTAATATATATTTATAATAATGTTTTTGGTTTGCTAATGTTAATTGTAGTATTTCGAAGAAGTAAAACTCCACATAAATTAATTTCAATTTTTTTCTCTGATGTATCTTCACTAGTAATATACAGCCCCTGTGGTTGTGGTAGTAGAAGTTAAAGTTTTTTTTCTTGCTAAGATCGATAATATATAATCTATAATTTAATCTTAAATTTATAATAATATCACATGGGATTGTGATTCTTTGAAGTTGAATTCCGTAGAAATTAAAGATGTGACAATTTAACCATAATGTTTTTTTTAACTGATATTTAATATTAAACATTAAAATAATGTAATTTTTATTAGTTAAAACTTAGGAACGATTTTAAGTTTTCATATTTATGTTCGTTCATGTGAGTTTACAAAAACAACAAGTACAATGTAGTATGGGAACTGTAGACATCAATACGTGTTATGTTATCCATTTCGTAGTCTTCATATATCCTATCCAAAATCTATCAACACCACATTTTTTGATTAATTCGTAAAATTTAATATTTCTTTACAAAATCTATTGATAGTCTGGACCAAATTTAATAAGTTAAATGACAGTCAATTTCTTATAAAAAAATCTGACTATAACATACTCATCATTATTGTTTTTTACACTAAATGAGAAACTGTCTTTTTACCTGAAAATCATAAGTAAGTTCAATGAAATACTTTTTTAAATAAGTAATTTTTCTGACAATAAAAAAACTGACAAATTGAACTAATTTCAAATCCTATGAAATAAAAGTTTGGGGTTTTCCTTTTACCAACACATTCATTTATTTTCAGTTCAGTGGTCAGTTAACGAAAACTGTACCTCTTATTTTGATTCTTTTGTACATGTGTTCTTAAATTTCTTTCTCTCATTTTTCTTCTTCTCTTTAAATATTTTTCTATTAAAAAAATCAAATTCAGTCTACTAATAATAGTGGAAGGAGTCGGACTTATTTATAAGAATGAGCTGGTATTCTTTTTAGGACAATATTGAGGGCATCAATTTCGAAGCATAAAATATTCGACATAGCTTATTTTTTCTGCATTCAGAATTTGAAATGTTTTTATAACTATGATATGTCTCTCATCTCTCTAGATTGTGAAGGTCGAATTTCTGGTCGATTGTTCTGAACTTTTCATAATCGAAGAGCCCCAATGCTGGCTTGCTTTCCTACCATACATGAATGATTTCTCAAGACTTCGGAGTACCTTCAGGTTATGTTCCGTCCGCCACATTCCCCGTACACTGAACTATAAAGCTGATCACCTATTCCGCATAGCCAGAAGTTTCACTCGGTCTTATGCCTTTGTACACAGTGTGTCTCTGCTCTAAACTATATATGTTCTATGAGTTAAGTTGACAAAAAAATAATAATAGTGAATTCACGTGTAAATATAAGTTTATTAGTTAGCTTAAAACATTTTTCATTGTATTTTTAGGGTTTTCGCAAAAAATCTTTCAAAACACTATTTTTTTACAATTATACTTTTCATTTTAAAATAATGTAAGCCATTTTTTTCAATTTATAAATAATACACAATATAACTTTTCAAAAAACTTTATAGTTACATACATTAGATCATCATGAGGAGTTAGATCGTCCCCTAATAAACATGATTCTTTTTTTGAACAAATAGACCAAATTTATAGTTAATCTCAAACATTAACAATATGTAAATATAACTTTTTGAAATCGAAATCAGTTGGGCAAGACAACAGAAATAACACTCAACCACTTAATTAAATATATATTTTTGATAATAATGATTTATATTGCATATTATCTATAATAATATGTATAGTAAAATTACAAAATATAGTGATATGAATATTTTTATTTTTGCAGATTATACAATTGAAGTAACCATGATGTGAAAAGTATGAGTTTCAAAAAAGGAAATTGCCAATACATTCACGAGAGTTCATGCTTCAATTATTTAAATCATTTTTAATAGCACAAAAAGTCAAAATATAGATGTGTTTATTGTTTTATGCACATGTTATGGTCTTAGGAATCAAAAATCTCATCGATGGTAGTAAGGATTTTAATCAAATATATTATACGAAAATGTCACCAAAAATAGAAACCCATGTTATTTTATGTCAAATCAAAACTCCAAATCATTAAGAAGACACATCTCTATATAAAGATGTTACGTTTGTGAAAATCATAATAAAAGGACCCCACAAAGTTTGTGGTAGAGAACTAATTCAAATGTGTCACATGGATCTTTATGATAGTTTTGACGAATTAAATGATTCGTTTTTGGGCAGGGATTTTGAGACATATATTCGAAGTTTTATATTTATATTTTTAATTTTTTACAGCTACTTTAAGAATTATTATAAAAATATAGTCCAATGATTTTTGTCTTATGTTGGTCAAAGCTAGCCTATGAATTGATTTTATTACTGTTGTATCATATGCAACATCAATATCTCCCGAGATGTCTCAGTGATTTGATTTTCTACTTTAGATTTACCTTCAACGATTTTGTAGCCTGAGAGCTAATGGCAATCAATGGGCGAATAATTTATGAAATCAATTTAAAGTTATTTCGTACTTTATTTCAAAACAATTATATCACTTGCTAGTGATGTCATTATTATATTTTTTTGTTATTTTATTATTGTTAGAAATTAGATCGACAAGTTTCGATCTACAATCTAATAACTAATACACAAAATTATATGACTATCTAAATTTAAACTTCTATAAAAATACTGAAAAGAATATTTAACCAATAATAAAGCTAGGTTTTGAAATATTTTTTTCTTGGTGAAGTATTTTTGTTAGATTATAGTTAAAAGTAAATATTTAATGTCTTTCTCACTAGAATTCAATTTCAGATAGCTGCATCTTTTCTATATAATATTGTTAAAGGCATGTATTATAGATCGGATATTTTCCATCTAGTAATAAAAAAAATATATTATCATCTTTCTTTATCAAAAGATTGAGTCATAAATACTAACTAGTTCTCAATGAGGCATTAAGGTCCAAGTAGGTATAGCGATTCATGAAGCCAAGTAAAACAAAAAAGAGTAGAAAAAAAGAAACAGTGTACGTAAGAAAACTTTTATCATTTGGGTACGAAGATTGTGTGCCCACGTAAATAGGTCTAGGGACTAGAAGTAGAAACAATAATATATGCGTCATTTAATTTATCATACATCTCTCTCTATACGGATTGAAATAATCAATTCTAAAAATTATGGGAATTGTAAGAAATAAAAAAATATTAAAATAGATTGAAGGAAAAAGACATGATGACTAAAAGGAGCTTTCAATTCAGCTCTGAGGCTGACACTAAGAAAGTGTTTTTGGGCAGACCATTATGCTCTTGTCTTTGACCATTCTTCCTTCCTTCTCTCCTTTTTTTTTCTTTTTAAATTACTTGGGATTAGCCAACTTCTCTAATTAATTTTGATTCTAATTATGCTCAAAATTTAGCTGCATGTTTATTATTTGGTATATAGAAATGAAAAAATTAACAGTTTTTACACGTTATAAATATTTCGTTGGCACATCTTAGAAGAGCTCATATATTTATTCGGGTCTAGATTAGTTTTGCTTTCCTGATAAAATGAAAAAAGGTTAATATGGGTACACGCAACATAAGAAAAAGTCTCTCTTCCCTTCATTCAGAGTTTGAAGCACTCATGTGGGTTATGTCTTGTCTCAGTTCTCTCAAAATCACTGAAGTAGAATTTGCAACATATTGTTCGGAATTGAAGAAGATAATCGAGGATCCACACGCTTGACCAATCTTTCTACTTTACCTCGAAGATTTCTCTCGTATCCAAAATTGTTTTAGAGTTTGCTCCATAGTGGTGATTCCACATGCCCTTAATTACAAAACAGATTATCTATTATGTAATGTAAAGAGTTTATATATGAATCACATTTTTGTAAATAATATATTTTCTCTTTAGACTCATTTTTTTATAATTGAATTAAGTTGACAAAAAAATATGAAAAAGTTAAGAATGTTGAACTAAATATTTTCTCTTCATGTTGTCTAGATAAAAAAAATTAAATAATGGAAACAATATTAATATCTTTTTGTTATCAGTTGGATTGATAATATTTCAATCCGTAAAACCCAATAATAAAAGATTACGTCATTACCTGTATTTGAATTTTGATGAAAAAAATAGTCGATATGAATATTTAACAAGTTAGACCCAAAATTATTTCCACTGATATTGAGCATATTTACACATGCCAAACTCAATATTCTTTTTTCTTTTAAGAATTTTGATAGCTCAAGTTTTGAGTTGATGCATGTGTAAGGTTACCGAAACTCAAGATTTTTAGTTCCATTTTAAAATAGAAATCAGATGTTATGAAAAAGGCAAAATACTTATAATTTACATTATGTTTCAGAAGAATATGGTGATATTTTTTGGAGATGCTAGATATTAAGTATGCTACAAAAAGTTGTACCTATGTAAGTTATGTGATCATGTAAAAAAGGTATCTGTGTAGAATGTGATGAAGTGATTTCGTTAGAAGTTCTTTTTTGTTTTAGAGAGTTGAAAATGGCGATCAGGCTTATAAAAAAAATATTTTTTTCAAAAATCGGATCGATAATATTTTCTTAAAACTCTTAACAATATCATATGAGATAAATGCAATTTTTTGAAATGGAATTCTGGTAAAAAAAAATAGCTATAGAGATAATATTTAACAACTTAACCATAACATTTTTCTTTTTTTATCAACAATTATAGATCAACAAACTCAATGTATAACCTAAAACTCACACCATAAAATATATTTTTAATGTACTATATGTAGCGAGGGATGATCAAACCTCTGATGATAGAGTTATTAATTGAATCATCTTAACCACTAGATTCCGAATAGTTAGGCGACCAAAACATTTTTCTATATAAACAGTTTTTTTAACTAATGTAAAAATAAAAATAAAAGAAAAATTGACATGCAAAATAATAAATGTTCATAGGTGTAGCAATTTGTCTACACCTCTTAGATTTTCTAGATGGGGACAGACATTGCAATCTCTTCTATCTCTCTCTTGCCTTCTTCTCTTCCCTACCCATATTTTATATTTTCATCCACATTTATACATAAATACACACATATGTACGCGTTATGATTTCATATATAGTTCATGAGTTCTTGAATGACATATAATTGTAATAGATAACATTTTAAAAATAGGTTTAAAGTGAATCATAAGTTATATTGAAGCATATGGTACTAAAATAGTATCTAGTAGTTGGTTTTTTCTTATCATTTAGCATAGTTTGAGTGTTTGTAGGTAGATGATTGGTGATGTTATATGTTAAGTTTTTCGAAAGTATTGAGAACATGAAATAATGATGTATATATATATATATATGCATATAATATGGTATAAATTGTATGTATGTATGGGTAGTGTTGGACCTGAGCCCATGATGATGCAACATTTGAATGGGCCTCCAAATATATATGTATAGTTATGTTTAGTTTAGTAAAAAAAATTATTGGAAATAAAAGAATGCAAAGAAAATTAATGAATGTAAATATGAATACTAGTTTTTTCAACATGAATATGGATATTAGTTATTGTGTGGGTTCCTAAATTTTTGGAGCTAGATATTATACATATTTGATAAAAGGAAAAAAAATTTGATTTTTAAAACTAACTTCTTTTTTCCTTTTCTTTTTTCCCTTCACGTTAAACGCCTCCAACCTGCAAAAGAAAAAGAAGAATCGACATTGTTAAGAAAAAATAGTTTTCTTAAGATAATCATTGAATGTTTAATATTCTCAACAGAAAGATGAGTTCACTAAGAATATATGCATCTGAAGCTAAGAAAAAAAAAGAAGAAGAAAAGACTTGAAGAATCAGTGAATCTCAATCTGGTTCTCTTTTTAGGTATTTTAAAAAACCTAAATATTAAAGTTCTAGGACTAAAGATGTTGATGAAATTGATGAGGTTTGTTAAGATCATTGTGAGGCTTTTGAGAAGGGGAAAGAAGTGGAATTAGAACTGAATGTGAAAACCAAGAAGATAATAAGAACATGGCTAAGATAGATGATGTGGATGTCAGTAAAACAGTAGAGGATGAACACTTTACGGAATATGATTCATTTTTAGATATTATGGATCCTGCAAATTGGAAAAAAAATGACCAAAGGTTAAGAGATTATTTGGTTAAGAAAGGTCAGAAGATTATGTATTTCCCAAGAATGCTAGTGGTAGACATTTTCCCATAGACATTACAAAAGACATTTGAAGAATGGAGACAAAAGAGATAGACGTTGGTTAGTGTATTCAACAACAACAGATAAAATCTATTGTTTTTGTTGCAAGTTGTTTACTCGGTGCCAAGATATTACTCAACTAGCAAGCATTGGGTTTATATATTGGAACAATGTCGTATTAAGGCTTAGCCAACATGAGAGCAGTCATTCTCACATTATGTGTATAAGCCAGTGGATGGAACTAGAGTTGAGGTTGCAAAAAAAATCAGACAATTGATTAGTGTGTTCAAGAAGAAATCAACAAAGAGACAAATCATTGGAGAGAGTTGTTATATAGATTATTTGATGTGGTGAAGTATTTGGCTAAGGGAAATATAGCATTTCAGGGATCTAAAGAGAAAATTGGTGAAGATAACAATGAGAATTTTCTAGGAATTATTGAAATGATAGGTGAATTTGATCCAATAATGCGGAAGCACATCAGATGCATTGGAAAAAAAAGAAACTCAATATCACTATCTCAACCCCAAAATTCAGAATAAGTTGATAGTAATGTTGGGATAGGAAATAAAGCTCATGGTCATTAAGAAAATCAAAGAAGCAAAATATTTCTCAGTGATTCTTGATTGTACTCCAGATATTAGTCACAAGGAGCAAATGTCTCTTATTATTCGATGTGTGGATGTAACAGCTGATCGAAGTCAGGTTGAAGAATTTTTTCTTACTTTTCTGGAAGTTGATGATAAATCAGGGAAATGACTTTTTGAGTTACTTTGTGAGATATTGGCTGATCTTAATCTTGATATTGATAATGTCAGGGGACAAGGGTATGATAATGGATCCAATTTGAAAGGCAAAAACAAGGGAGTGCAAAATAGATTGCTTGATATCAATCCGAAGGCATATTTCTTTGGGATCATACAACGTTTATATTGTTTTTTTGCATCTTCTTCGACTAGGTATGGGAGATTTACAAGAAAATGGTGGGAGGTCTCACACTTAAACTTTTATCAGATACACATTGGGAAAGTCATCTTGAAAGTGTTAAAGCAGTACGTTTTAAAGTTCCAGAAATCAAAGATGTCTTACTTCATTTGGCAGAAAACAATGATGATCCAAAAGTGAGAAGTGATGCTGAATGTCTTGCAATAAGTGAGACACATGGAATTGGTGGATTTGAGGTTTTGTTTGATATGGTTATATGGTATGATATTTTGTTTGTGGTTAACACAGTAAGCAAGAAGCTACAGCCTGAAGATATTGATATCAGTGATGTCATTTCTCAACTAAAAGGGTTAGTTTCCTTTTTTCAAAACTATAGAGAAACTGATTTTCAAGAAGCAAAATGTGAAGCTTTAAAAGTTACTGTTGCTATGGATATTGAACCTATGTTTCATAAGAAGGGCAATCGTCTTATATGAAGAAAGGCACATTTTGATGAGGAGCCACAGAAAAGTGATGATGCTAATCCCATTCTAAGCTTGGACGAGGATTTCAGGATTAATTATTTCATCAAAATTGTTTATCAAGCTTTGGTTTCTTTCCATACAAGGTTAGAACAATTTTAAGAGTATGAAAGTATTTTTGGATTTTTGTTGAGTCCAGAGAAGTTAAATTCAGCAAGTGATGATAGTTTGAGAACATCATGTACTAAGCTTGAAACTTTTTTTAAGCATGGAGAAATTTCAGATATTGATGGGAATGATTTATTTTTGGAAATCAAAGTTTTCAAAGAAATTTTACCAAAGCATTTAAAGAAGATTGCATAAGTGTTTGATTTTTTGAAGAGATTCAAGGATTGTTATCCTAATGTATGAGTTGCATATAGGATCATGTTTACCATTCCGGTTTCAGTTGCTTTAGCTAAAAGAAGTTTCTCTAAGTTGAAGTTGATAAAGTTTTACCTACGATCGACTATGTCACAAGAACGGCTAAATGGATTGGCTATGTTATCGATAGAAAAATGCATGCTTAGAAATCTTGAGTATGCAACTTTGATGAATGATTTTATAGAGAAAAATGATAGAAGAGTTATTTTTCAAAAACATAGTTGTTAACTTGTTGTTTCTTTAATTTATAATACCGATTTTTTTCCAATATCAGTTTTATTTGCTATTAATTTTTTTTACACTATTGTTTCGTTTAAATTTCGAATCGGCCCATAAAACTCAGATTCGGCTTTGTATACGGGTGTGCGTTATATCTCGGTGTTAAGAAACAATTGTAATATTTCCGACACATTAAGATGCCATAGCAGAAGAAGGGACAAGCTCTGAACGAGATGAGGTAAGCACTTGAGTGCTATTAAACTTTTCAATTGTGAGATACATATATATGTATATATCATTGACAAATATAAACATATAAGTCTCTTTTTTTTGGGCTAAGAAAACATATAAGTCTAATCTTGTAAAGCAATGAGCTTTGGAAATAACTTGAGAAACAAGACGTATATTTTGCAAAATAGTAATTATGGGTCATTAAAATATCAATTATGTCAACAAATATTTTTAAAAAATGGTTCGTAAAGATAGTAAAAAATCAGCAGAATCAATAAAATTAAAAATAAACAAGAGCCAGATTAATGTTAAATTGTGTGTATAAATTTCAGAATTAATTATGCTCGCCTAGACTTGGACATTTTAGCTTTTATCAATAATTGGAATTATAACGCTCCGACCATCATTTAATAGACTCTGCATTTTTATATGGCCTGTAAGTCTATTTTATTAGTTGAAAGGTCAGTACATTACGTCCGAAAGATTTTAAAGATTTGTTTACCAATCTTACAAATCACCATATGATCTTTTCTCGTATTTTGTCCTTACTCACATGGTTTCAGGAATAACTTTCCGGAAGGTCACTCATTCTTCAACTACTCCAACTCAAGCACACTTAACCCTAGAATTCTTTTTGGATAAGTGACCGAAAAGATAAATGCAATTTGATAACGTAAGAGACCAAATCAATTTTTTTAAACATCTCCACATGCACTACCATATACCATATTTTCTGAAATTGGGGTATTAAAGAAATTACAAACCATGCTAAACTTCTGATAACTTTATATGGACCAAACATTATTTTTAGGAGTTGAATTTATATGAAAAAAATAATAAAAATAACATTTAATTATTTGACCGAAAATACTTACGGTTACATTATACATGTGTTGACATTATATTAATGTTATTACTATATATATATACGAAATAAATTCTTGACGAGTGAGTTGTGTTTCCAATTTTACTAAATAACTTTCCTAGTTGAGAATTTTACAAAAAAAAAAAAACTTTCCTAGTTGTTCAAAATTTTAAAGCAAATATTTAGCTATTTTGAAAATCATTTACAATATATGTATATATATATATGTGTTATTTTTCTAGTACTAAAATTATTAATATGATTTTGTAAATTGAAGTTTCTTCCAAATTTAATCTAACCGATATATATATATATATACATATATATATACATACATATATGTATAGATATATATTTAAAATTTCCGGTCAAAATTCCCAAAACCAAAGACTAAAGTTTTTGATTTTTTACAAGTTTTGACGATTTAATATATATATAAGTAATAACAATTTCATTGGTACTTTTACTTTACATAACTATCGTAAAATTTTGAAAGAAAAAAATTATAGAGAAATTATGATTTGTTAAACCAAACTTAGCTTCTTTTAATACTTTGATACCCATTTAATTAACTAAACCTAATAACTTTAGTTATAGGAATATTTACAGTTCAATAAACAACCCAAAATCAACTCAAGAACACCCATTTAATCACATCACAACTCATATTTTTATAATATTTCATAAACACACAATATTATCTTATTCAATAATTACTTTATTTGAAATTGATCTAATTTTTTTTTTTAATAATTAGATCGATAAGATTATATCTATATCTAAAATCTTTAACCTAAAATCATTTTTAAACTACTATATAATGGAGAGAAATTCAATCTCTGATGCCAGAATAGTTAATTGAATCATCTTAACCACCCGACTTATAAAACTCAGCTATTTTTAATACATTATAGTATTATAGGATATTTTTATTGATTGTATTATTAAATAGTATTTATCACTGAACATGATGTTTTATATTTTTATAAAAATATATTTTATTACTTAATTTATATCATCACTCCAATAAAAATAATTTTTGGGTCCCCCATTAGTCCCTACATTGGGTTTTTCGTGAATAGCCTAAATGCTTTTATTTTGGTGTTGTTTCATACTTGTTACTTTGTATATGAAATGATTATTTTTACGACTAATTATTGTACATGAAATCCAACAGTTTTTAATTATTTCTCCCCGTTAAAGATTTACATGGCAAAACTTTCTATGACGGTGGTGATCATCTGAAGTAATTAATACGTTGTATGTTGAAAAGGTTGGCATGGGCACAAGTCGAGAAATTTATTATTTCATGTATATGCATTTAATTAATTTAATTTATTTTATTTTTATATTTTTGAGGTCTTAGATAATAAGTACGCAGAGGTAGAGAATGCCCCATCACTTTCCTTCATTTTACGACGTGGAATCTCTGCTCAACCCATTCACTCGAATTATTCCATTTTTTTGTAAAATATTTTGTTCAATATTTAACGGTAAAACCATAAATAACTATTATATTTAAAGTAGAAATAAACATGTTAAAAGACATAGTAGGAATTGTAAGATTCTCTGTTGACGAAAAAAAAATAACAACTAAGATTCTCTAGAGGATTTACACATAATACGATAAATCGAGCATCATTTGAGGCACGGAATATTTACATTATTTTTACACATTAATCGTATATCATAATGTAGTAATGTTTAATGAAAGTAGGTCAAAATTTAAGATATCAATTACAAGCAAACTTTCACTAAAGGGAATAAACAAGGAATCAATGTATTTCCGACGGTTATATTTGACAGATTTCATATGAAATCTGCCATAAAAAAATGTATTTCTGACGGTTATATCTGACAAATTTCATATGAAATCTGTCATAGAAAATATATTACACGGATTCGAATATAGTAAATCTCCAACTATAATTTGATATTGTCAAAAATCCGTCAAGAAATTATAAAAACATTCGCAGAATTGTGACATAATATGTTATGAGTTGCTTACAGATTTTTGACAGCTGTTTAAACCAGCTGAAAATTCTAGATAATATTTTTGTATCTACAGTTGGATTGATAAAATTTGATCCGCAGCCAAACATTTTTATTTTTTTTCTAAACTCTTAACAATATTATATTGAGAGAATATAATTTTTTGGAGTCGAATTCAGGTGAAAAAACTAGCAGAAGTGGCAATTTGAAGATGTAATTGATGCCAAAAAAATTTAGGTAAAAAAATAAGTCGAAACCAAACACTCTAAAACTAAATATGGTGAACTAAGAGAGTCTTAGAGTGTTTAGTTAGTTATTTTCTGAACAATTAATAAAAGCACTATTCTTATTGCTAAAACACACATAATTTTTAGAATCAAACAATGAATTTTATACGAAAGCTCATTTTGACCTCTACTTTTCAGATTTTTTGTAAAAAAGTAACCCAAAATCAAAAATAGGCGATCGGCTCCATTGTTGATAGCATTTGTAATAAATGGGTGTCAAAGTTTCGTTGTAACAGAGGCAAAAGATTTATCACTCTTGATTGGAAGAAAAAAGGGATAGATTTTGCAAATCATGTAAACTCTACCATTAATTAATATATAATATTTTCCATATATTGTTGTTCAAAGTGTAAAGTTTTCGACCAACACTCTTATAGTCTTAATAGGTTATATGTTTCATCTAATGGTTCAAGTATTTAAAATCTGACTCTATTTTGTTATATATAAGTAAGGAATTTTAAAAATAGATTAGATTTAAACTATATACTGGGTATTGTCGATCCAATTCAAAAATTAATGTAAGGTTTTGAGAGCTCTAGTCAAACAGAATATTATCACAAGTATTTCTATATTTGTAATATGTACGTTTTCCTCTGTTAACTTGTTATAGCTATAAATACAATAACATTTCTTGGTTTAACTATCACATTAGAACAATTAAAAGTACTAAATAATTCGACTAATATTTTTTTTGGTATAAACAATTAAACTAACATGGAAGATGACTACGATATTGTCTCCCTTGGCATTCCATATTATTAGTATTGTTTTCATTGCCATTGTTACACATACAACAACACAAGAAAGGACAAGAAACAACAACTATGAATTAGATTATTAGTTTATTCTGAGCATTTGCTAATAATTAAGAAGGTCCCGAATATTTGTTTTTATAGCATATGACATGATTAGAATATGTGAAGATGATGTCCACACAAAAACCTAAATTTCAGTGTCTTTCTTGAAGTGATAAACAGAAATAAGATACTAATAAAGTAAATAAATGTGTATATTAAATAAATGTATATCTTCCAAATATCAACACATGGTACCAAAAATACCACATCGATCTTTTGCCTTTCTAAATTGATAAAAATCTACCAATCTCACATTTCCATCAACATACATAGTTTTAGTCCTCGGACTTTCAAAATTATTTATTTCGTTTTTGTTTCAAAATATTTTATATTTTAAGAGATAATTTATTTTAAACTAAATGACACTTTTATTATGATATATTCTGCATAAGTTTTTTTTGTCAATGAATGAATAAATAATTCAGCAAATATATTTAGACGCAATATTTCGTGGCAATCTCCTAAACCATGCACATGCATTTGTGCCTCCTATATTAGAAGAGAAAATGAAAGATGCAAACAAGTACACTGTTGTTATCATATGTAATCATTGACTTCAAGTTTACATATTACTACTTTCGCTAAACTCAGGCTATACCAGAGGTTTTCTTAAAAGTATTTTATATTCATATTATTGTTATAATTCATAGGAATAAATGTAAATGCTTCTCTTTGTCTGTTCTCGATGCCATGAATCTCCAAGCTTCCTTATGCATCTTTAGCCCTCAAAATAGCCCATGAAATGCTCCAAAATACTCTAAAACTCGCTCAGGCTACTTTAATACTCAATAGAATGAACATGATCATGATCAGGCTACTTTAATACTCAATAGACTGAACATGATCAGTATAAAAACAAAGGAGAAAAATACACAAAATGAATGTTAAAATGAAGCCAATTAATAATGCAAATAATACCACGTAAATAATGAAAAACCATATGCAGGTGGCATTTGGCATTTAGTCTAGTGGTAGGTGATAAATCCATTAAAGTCAGACGCATTTACACATTCAGGGATCGAGTCTCATTAATGTATGAATTTAGCTAATGGGCTAGTTGTGGCCTAGTGTTAGAAAATAATAATAATGTACAAGGGGGTTTATGATCATCTAAAATCTGAAAACCCCACCATCAATATTGAACATATAACTCATAAATGAGAAAAAAAAAACCCGAATTAGAATCATATATATGAGGAAACAGAATAAAAAAATGTTTATAATCATTAATTTCAATCAAATCAATGGACAAACGAATTAGGGTTACCGATGCAATTAATTCAAGTTTTTGGATTCACTTCACAAAACCCTAATATACACAGTTTTTGACTCCTAACAATTACCTTTTATTGACAAAGAAGATTGCATTTTAGCTTAAATAGTTTCTGAAACCTAACAATTACCTTTATTGAAAAAGAAGATTGCATTTTAGCTTAAATAGTTTCTGACTCCTAACAATTTTCATTCACAATTTCTATTGAAACAACCGCTTTTGATACGACTCTTAATGTTCTATTGTTTTATTGAGACCTTTAAAGGTCTCAATAAGGTTTGTCTCTTTTAGAATTCAAAACTAAACCTATGTGAATTTGTCACATAAAAACATGTATCGTAAATTCGTAATTAGATATATAAGCATAATTAATAGCTACAATTTTTAATGGCATATTTTTCCTATAAAGTAGACCAATCAAGATGAATGAATATTGCTAGCTGGCAAATGAAGTAGCTTGACTTATATATATATATATATATATATATAAAGGAATTCTTAAGTATTATTTGATCCCAACGACCGTCCACAATTCTCCTTGGTGCAATATCGTGAAACATGTTTTATATATTTATTTGCATATATATTCATTTGGGTGAGAAGAGAATAAGTACGAGCGAGTTATACATTGTTACTACTGCCATTTCATTTAGCCCGTAAGAATATGTGTTTTAGGATTGTATATTCTCAATGAGAGATCGATTTGGCCAACACAGTTGTGATCTAGTGGCTAAGAGAAAAGATTCAAAACAAAGATATTATGTTATCTGAGTTCAAATTTTCCTAAATTATATTTGTGTAAGTTCTAATTCACTATATATATTTTCTTCTTTTTTGTTCAACCACTATATTATCTTAACTAGAGGTTTATAATGAGTGATAAAGTGATTTAGCATGTTTGTTAGAGAATGAAAAAAAATTATTCATCTTCACCATATACTGGTTGGCAAAGCTTAATAACAACAGCAAAAGAAAGAGATTGGCTTCATAACAACAGTGGACGATTTAGATCTCCTTGAAACTATTATATATTACAATTTAAATATAATGAAGTTCTTTAAGAGATAAAATAAAATGGGTTGAAAAAGAATAATGGAGAGGTGTTATTGTGGACAACAAATTGGTCAAGTGTAAGAAAGTGCAGTACTGCAGATGTTATTGTGGACAAGAAATTGGTGAAACGAAGCTTAGCTACAATTGTTAAAACTCCCAAAGCATCACGTGAAAGCCTTTCTTGTCTTCCTTCTCTTATTTACCTATAATTTAATACTTGTTTTATAGCTTAAAAATAATCAGAATTATACGTGGAAACATACTATTTCCTCTGAGTTAAGACATGAGAACTTCTTAGGACATTTAGTAGCATATTTCATCAAAATTTTATTATTCATGAGAACAACTTATGTATTTATTTTATCAATAATTGGACAAATAAAATCTGATGTATAGTTCAAACCTCTCAAATCTCATACAATATCATGCGAAGCGACATAACTATATGGAGTCGAATTTCCTGAAATAACATATTTTTTCAAAACTCTGATATTAAATTATTTTTTGTAATAATATTTTTGAAAGTTAATATTCATTAAAAAAAATTTGTCAACAAATGTAATGATTTAAAAAGGCTGCAAGAGCATTACGAACCAGAATATAAGATTTGAGATTTAAAATAGAAGGTATGAAATCGGGAAGACTAAAAAGTAAAACAACTCTTAGATCTTTTATAAAAAATAAAATAAAAAACTCTTAGATCTTGAAAAGAGTTCCATGTAAGTTGAAAAATGGACCAAAATAGTAAATTTATATATATATAGTAAATTTATATATAGTAAATTTATGTATATAATGGACCAAAATACAATATAATTGTATATAGTAGACATATATACTGAATTATATATATAATAGACATAACTGCATTATAATTGTTCACCGCGGACACAATTTACAACTTAAAAAATGGATACTTTCCATAATTTAAAATTTAAAAAGTGCATTTCGTAAAAGAAAAAAAAAATTTCTCATAATATAAAACTCAAAAAGAACATTACGTACAGTATTCCCATTTTAATTTGTACTAATAATTTATCTCTATGATTCCACGAGATGGGTACTAGATTAAATTTTACATATCTTTGATCTTTTGTACTAAAACAACTAAGAAACAGATAAATTTTTGTATCTTTTGAGAGAACTTAAAAAAGGAAAAGAAAAAATAAAATAAAATAAAACTTTATATTGCTTACAAGGCCAAAAGAGAACAGCCACTTTGTGTAATTTTCAATGTATGAATTAGACAACTCTGAATCAAAGTTGGTCCACGAATCAATTTACATATTTATCATTGTGTGGAAGGGAGATTTGATAATAATATTAAAAAGATTACTGTTATTTCATTTGTGCATGACAGCAGAGAACAAATATTAAGTATGTGATTCTAAACAGTACTCTTCAAACACTATTGGAATCTAGAAAGTCATGCGCGACACTAACGGTGGATCCACCTCTACATATACACTTACACACACATATATCTATAATTTATATGTAATATTGGAATAAATGTGTACTTGCTAGAGCAACAAAGAACCAATCTATAGTGTTCAAAAATTCATTTGTAGATACTTTTATAACTCTTCATTTGCAAGGCTAGCTCTAAGTTATTTGGCTTAATCAAATATACAAAAGATTATATCATTACATTATCGACCAAAGTAACGCAAAATCGGAAAGAATCTTGTATTGAAAACCAGAGTAGTTTTCTGAAATTCGTATAAATTCGAGTTTTTCTGCCACAAATTATTTATAATTACGGATTTTTTTTGTCAGAAAACTTTTACGGATGTGCCAATAAGTCATCTGGCTTAACCAAATATACAAAAGATTAAACTTTCGCATAAAATTAGAGTTTTTTGCCATAAAATGTTTATGATCACGGAGTTTCTTATTAAGAAACATTTACAGATAGTGCCCAATAAATAGTAGGATTGATGCATAATAGTAATGCAAAACCGAAAAAAATCTCATAGAGTAATCTTCCGAAATTCATATAAACTCGTGGGTAGAGAGAAAGAGGTACGTAGGGAAATGATGAGGTAAGAATGTGAGAACAATAGATGTATGAAAGAGACTAACAATGATAGAGAAAATGAAAACAAAGAATTGGTAAAGGTCGATGGATGGGTTGGACTTTGGAGGACAATATGACTGAGATCTCTTAAAGTGGGTCTTCTTTGAGATAGAGACACTTATAATTGGATCCATCAATTCCACTACTCTCGTTTCTTTTTTATTTTATTATTTTTTTCTTAGCAAAACTTGTTTTCATTCGACCATTTGCACCAATGTGTTTTAATTAAACCCAACTCTTGAAATAGAAATAAGAAAGAAAAAAATTGTGTAAGATACTGTTTTTTGTTATAGATGTTGTTTTTCAAGAACACCACATTTTCGTAACTATAAAAAAAATAGTGATCGATAAACCATAAACCATAACTCAAATTTTAGATTTTATTACGTAGGGTTACATAATTACCTAAAATCGTATTCTGGTAGAAAAATTGCAGAGGTGAATATTAACCACTTGATGAAACTCACTTCCCCTATAAATTATTACTTTGATTAGTTAATATATTATTGGTTCCAAATTAAGTCTTTCATTTGATTAATATATTAATAAAAAATAACTTTATAAATTAATAAAATATCATAGTTAATATTTTTATTTTATAGAAATTTGACCATATTTCAATTCTTTTCTTTTAATAATTCCTAAGAACTTCAAAGAAATGACTTCAAATTTGTTTAACAAGGGTTCTTCAAAGCACCATGATCTTTTAGTGATACTTTTTGCTGAAAACCAAAACTAAAAATGAAATTAATTTTCTTTCAATTTATAAAGTAAAATGAAAAAAAATGTCCCATATGATGCCTCAACGGTATAAAACTATTAGTTATCGACACAAACACATTTTATGTTTATTCTTTTTCCGGAACTATATAAATATATAAATTGTAATGAAAAATATTTGAAAGTATAATAAAATATGAATGAAACAATACTTGTGGCTCGAATAGTAAAGTTGGCTAATGCTTTTATTTGTCCTTCTCAAAGGGCCAAAAGAAAGCTTAGTGATATATACTTTGGTATTTAGCCAAAGACTTTAGCCAAAGATACCCTCACATTTATTTTAACATTTGTATTAGTTTAATAATTATTTTTAGATTAATAAAATATCAAATTGTCTTTTCAAATGTCAAAGCACTCAATTTTATTTGCTTAACAAAATATTATAATTGATTGTTTATTTTCTTTACATAAAGGATGGCACGTGGGAGACACGGTCACAGTGTAAGCAATATCCTCTTCTATTCTATCTTCTCATCAAACTTATCTCCATTTCAAAACATGCTTAAATTCCATCGAATATGCAAATATACCAATACTCTTTTTAATAATAAATACATAAAATAAATAGTCATGTTGAGCTTTTTTCGGTCGTCTTAGCTACATAACTAACTAATGGTTCTAACATAACATTTGAGGTTCGGTCATTTCTCCTCACAAATAATTAAAAAAGATTTTAAAGAGTGTACTTTAAAATAATAACCGATTCTTATCGATCTAATTATTGATAAAAAATAACTAATCTATCTTAAAATTTTTATTTTTTATCAATAATCTATATTATCAAAAAAGGTAAAAAAGCCAATCTAGAAGAGATATATTTACAAAAATACAATCATACAAGAAATTTTTTAGACTATGTGTCAAACTATCAATTCTAAAATTTTAAATCCGCATAATTTATACCACATTCACCAATTTTGAATAATCTGTTGCGAAAACCGTATTATTTAACACAAATCATAACTAGATGAATATCTTCAACTTAGTATGTGTAGTGATATTTGATATCACATTAAAAATTAAAACGATGTTAACATATATATAGACTCTTGCGACACTTTATACAAGATATAAAGCTGTTTTCTTCAACGATAATTTGAAGTACGTACAAGTTACATATAATGCTCAACACTTTTGTGGCTAGTTATGGTTCAGAGTGAATGAAATATATTTGTCTTGATTCCAATAATTTTGGACCACTATTTCTGTACTTTGGATTTTCGTTATTAATCAAAAGTTGTTCACTTTTCTTAATATATGTATAAACATTCAATTTACTGGCAAGATACAAATTTAATAAATTATTGTTTGTATCTTATAAAATCATAAAATTACAACTATTCATTCCACATTTTACCCTCTGCAAGTTTACCAGTAATATCAGAATTCTGTCTCTCAAATATTAACTTTTTTTCTTCCAATAAGTGAATTTTCAGCTATATGCAGTCATGTACTATACTCAATTTTTTTGGCATGTACCACAAAACGATTAATCGACAAAATTGAGATATTTTTATATTTCTTTTTACAATATAAATGTATTTATATATGTCCATTATTTCTCGGAATGTTTAGTGACCAAGTTGAGATATTTGTGTGATTTTCTACACAAAAAAGTGTAAATGTGCCAAATGGATCAGTGGATACGATGTGGGCTTAAAACTTTAACGTTGGGCTAAAGCCCATTTGGAGCCTGGTTTACTTGCACTTCAACCAATACTATAAATTCCGAGGCAGATTTTAGAGATTATTGTCTTTTAACTAATTTTCGGATTAACGATTACATGAGATCCAATGACTTCAAAGACAAAAGAAGCCATATGAAAATCCTTGAGAATGTCATTCACACAGTCTCATTCAACCACTGGACTAGTACGAGCCAATTATATGTGTAATTGTAAATGATATATGTAGACAATTGTATGTATTTCCCTTTGATACCATTTAAATCTCAAATGAATAAAGATTACTAATATTTGACAGAGAAGACTCGGTTTACCGGAATAAATAATCATTTTGGAGATTTATTTGTAAAATTAACTTTTATCCTTTCAAAATCCGAAGAACTGTTTTAAATAAAAGAAAGATAAAGAGAATTGTGAATATTCGATCATCACATTGTGCTTCATGACTATATACTATACATATATAAATATATATATATATATATATATATTCTGACTGTTCCAGTTGGACTTCTTACATTATTCAAGTAATTCTTTATTTATTTTAATAATATAGTATGTATTATCTTATATAATATAAAAAATAAACAGTATTTTCATAGTCATTGAAGATGATGCACTAGAGAATTAGACTGTTCAAATTTTATAAAATTTAAGTAAGTTTATATATGTTATAATTTCAAGCTTATAATTCGTTGATATTATAAGTATGTAGTCAAATTAAAAATTTATAATATATTAGATGAATGAATGAAAATTAGAATATTAAACAAAATATATTTACCAGTGTTCGATCATAGAGCTATGTTTGCTTCATATGTATATCTTGTTAGAGTTTGGAAATAATTTAAGTTATAGGTGAGACTTGTCGATTCGACAAATAAAACAAAATTTTACATTTACAATTTAAAACTATACTTTATTTAAATCAAAATAATATTTTCTTCTGCCTCACCATCATATAGGAATAGTTCAAATGTCGTCCCATTTAATCCCAACATTAATAAAAAGGTGACGTTTCATTCCTCCAAGGCTCCAACTGCTACGTCAAATGGAATGTGACTCTAATCGATCAAGAAATATTCAAAGTCAAACATTATTTTATTAGATTCATTATCTTTTAAAATAAAAATGGTTTCATTCACCGGTAATGAGATTAGGGTTTTCATGTTATTTTATTTCTGAACTTAGCGATCTGCTTATATAAATATTTTTTTGGAGTTTATATTGTTTGTGGATCACTTGACATCTAATTAATAATTTTATAACTGGGTTTATATATATCTGATTTTTTTCTTTAATGGTTCTCAATGTAGTTCTTTTCCACGCACATTAATTCGGTTTTTTTGTCAACTTAACTACTTCATATTTAATTTTTTTAAACAATTGGATCGATAAAAGTTCGATCCATAGTTTAAACTCTACTCCTAATTTTTTTTTTTAATCTACTATAGTGTAGCAAGTAGGAATCAAACTCCTCATACCAAGTCATTAGCTGAATCATCTTAACTATCAAATTTAAAGCAACTCGGTAACTCAATTACTTCATTACAATAAGGATAAAAGCTTTTATCTATAAAGAATAAATTTCCTACAAAGGATAAATTTCGGAAAATGGCAAGGATACGAGCTCTATAAGTAAAATCAAAGCTGATAAAAAAGGTTTTGATTCTTGAGAAATCTTTAAAATAAAATCTGAACGCCGGTCACTTATTTAGATTTATCGCCATCTTCAAAATTTTCAAATTATTAGTCGTCAAAACGACTTCCAAAATATTAAGCGAGATCAGACATGCTATCACCCACAAGGCTGCTTCATAGGTTTCTTCTAAGAGAAATTGTAGTAACTAGCTAACATAAAAAAAATTGGTATTTAGGTGAGTGAAAAAGCTATGATAAATAGCCTACTGTTAAAAAAAGAGTTTAATGCCCTTATCTCTACTCATCTCTCCCATTCTCTTCTCTTTCACAATTCTTTCCTCTTTCTCACTTTCTCATTTTCTTTCTTTCTCACTTTCTCTAATTCATTTTCTCTAATTAGAAAAAAACAACATTAATAATAACAATAAAATATAGTTTTTTTTCTATAAAAGAAGATGAACCATGATTTTCATGATTTTGGTGTATACATCAATAAATTAGAAAGTAGAAAAAATCTTTTTTCTTAATCATTTTCTTCACAAATTTGTTTATTTATTGATAAATATATGTATATGTGAAACTTATATTCAAAAATCAAAAAAAAAAAAAGGAAAAAAAAATACAAACAACCGCCACTGTTGCAAGTCGGCTTAAGCTCAGAAGATGAAGATGATTTGATAAATTTTCTGATAATAAACCGATAACTATTATTTTATCTGATAACTATTATTTTCTTTGATAACTATTAGGTAATATAGAAAAAATTAACTGATAACTATTATTTTATCCGATAATTATTCAGTTATCAGTTAACTTATCTGTACTAACGCGTAACATATTCGTTAATCAAATATATGATTAACAGATTTGAATATCAGATAATATATTTGATGTCTTTTTAAAATTGAAAGTATGATGTATAACTGTGATACCAAATTATTATATGTATTACATTTTTTAACATCTAACAATTTATTTATCATGTAATATAGAAATACTTAACCGATAACTATTATTTTATCTGATAATTTTTCAGTTATCGGTTAACTTCTCCGTTAACTACTGATTTAAGCCCCCAAGATGGTTACCATCATTATGCCCCCAAAATGGTTACCATCATTATTTGAGTTCGTCACGCGAAGATTAAGGTGTGATGGAACCACTAAATCTGAGTTGTCATATGTGTTAGAATTATTTAAAATTTAACTATTATTATATCTAATAATATATAATTGTTAGTTTTATATGTATTACTAATCTTTAAACATTTCATTAAATGGTAGATATATTTAGCTGCTAACTATTATTTTATCAGATAATGTATATATTAACATGTAATTTATGGGATAATGGTTAATAAATCCGGAGACAAAACATTAAATATATACATCCCATATTTAATGTTTTGTCTTCCAAGCAAGCAAATGGATCATTGTCTCATCATAATTCTTAATTTTTTCAGGGTTAAATATGTATATGCACAACTCTGGTCCACTGCTATTTTCTTAAATACAAGAATAATATGTTAGTTACTTAATTAGTTTCTGTATTTATGATATTGATTTAATTTTCCCTTCTCCTAGAGTGCTCACATGTTGACCATCAACTGTAAGCCAAGATTGTATCAATCCTGAGAAATATTTAGACTCTTTCCAGAATTAATCTATGTAGCAACTATAAATGTAAAGGAAAAAAACCAATATTAATTTTTAAAATGCAAGGAAACTCGTTGCAACTAGGGTTTTTTTCACTAACAAAATATATTGTATACATTAAGAAAATTATATTTATAGAAATCAAACATTTCCTGTAAAATTATAATATTTTACAGTTTTTTTGTCAACAATTATATCGACTAGGTCCGATCTGTAGCTTAAAATCCCTTATAATCTACCTCATGTAATAGGAAAAGATCAAACACCTCATGATGTAAAATTGTAAAATCGAATGATCTTTCTTTTGTAGAATTGTAAATATGATAAGTAAAAAACGAAAAAGAAAAGACTTGTTAACGAAAAAAAAAAGTTGTGTGTATCAATATTTAATGTATTTATTTTGTCAAATAAAAACTATTCGGACATCTAAGCCCAAGAGTTGAGGCGCCAAGAATTATTAGCTTCACCCTCTCTCCAAAGGTTAACTAATGACTCTCTCCACGTCTATAGAAAACCCTCTTCTTCATTTGGCCTTCCACTCACATGCAAACACACATATATATAAATATATTAATGAAGATACTTCATACTTTCATTACAAGACAACCCTAACACACACTTGTGTCCTGGACTTGGTCTCTCATCTTCTCCCAGAGAGATAGAGAAATAGATCAACAAAATTTCCAATCTTCTTGGTCCCTAGCTAGGCCGTGCATCAATATATTAGACGCACACGAGATATGGGAGTAATGAATACAAGATGGGAAACCATAGTTCCATTTATAGTCATGGCTTTAATGGAAGCATGTACCATTGCACTCACCATCTTAGCTAAGACTGCATTGACTAATGGCATGAGCCCTTTTGTGTTTATAGTCTACACTAACGCTCTTGGCTCTCTCCTTCTCGTCCCTTACTCTTTCTACTTCCATAGAGATGAAATGTACTTAAACTTCATGATCTGTGTGTCTTTATATGTCTTTATTTCTCAATATATATGAGATTAATGTTTATGTTCTAATAACTTTGCAGGGACGATGAACCTTTCCTCACCAAGCCTTCCCTTGTTCGTATCTTCCTACTCGGTTTTACAGGGTAAATTTAAATCTCAATATTAAATTACGACGAACTCTTCTCAGTCTAATAGTTTAGATGACCTAGTTAATAACTCCGGAATCAGGAGTTTGAGCCCTTTCCTTCCACACTTGGAAGATTAAAAGAGGTTTTAGATAGTGAGTTTTGAGGCTATGGATTGAGTCTTGTCGATCAAATTGTTAGAAATTTTTTTTTTCTCAAATTATATCTTTAATTTTTCCTTTTTCTCTCCCAAATTCTGACCAAAATCTTGAGATTGTATTAGGTTTTTAATTATATGAGAATTATAATAGAAATTAGCTGTATAAAATCAATTCTCCTCTTGATGAACAGGGTGTTTTTGTACCAAAACTTGGCATTTTTGGGACTAAGTTATAGCTCACCAATTGTGGTATGTGCCATGGGCTTGCAATCACCTGCTTTCTCCTTCTTGCTCTCTCTTGCTTTTGGGTAAACTAATATATTCTCTTAAATTCAACTTTCATTTTTCTAAATTATTCTCATATATATTGATCCTAAATAGCAATATATTCTTTGGTTTTGGTATATTTGGAATATAATTAAATAGGGAAGGAGCAGAATTAGGATGGGCAAGTAAAAGAACAAAAGGAAGAGTGATAGGCACGTTGATTTGCTTCACAGGAGCCTTTGTTGAAGTTATTTACTTAGGCCCTTTTATTAGACCTTCTCCATCTTCATCCCCAAACTCCAATTTCCTTACTACAATCTCACATTATTTGACTTTCTTCAAAAACTCTGAGAATTGGGCTCTTGGTTCTCTCCTTCTAGCATGTGCAACCTTCTCTATCTCCATCTGGAATATCATTCAGGTAATAATAAATTACAAGAATACACTTCAATCTAGACACATAAAACCGTCGAGAACCCATCTGAATCGATGGTTCTCGATCGACAGATTCAATCGGAAATCCCATCCGATCTAATGAATTTTCTCATTGTCACAAGCCTCTTAACTTGATTCTTATGTGAATACAAGTATCTATTATTAACTTTTTTTTTCTTTTTTTTTTGGTGAATTACGTTGTATATGTAATAGTTGGATACAGTCCAGAAGTATCCTCAAGTGATGAAAGTAGTTTCTGCCTATAGCTTAGTTGGGACACTCCAATGTGCAGTCTTCTCAGCTTTCATGGAGCCAGACCTAAATGAATGGAAACTTCAACTTAACTTTGACCTATATCTCATTATCGCTACGGTATATCTATAAATGTGATCATATATTATTCACAATTAATTACTATGTGTATATACTATCTGGTTCTTAATATGGGGATGTCTAATGTTAATGCATAGGGAATATTTGGGAGCTTAATCAGAACAAGTGTGCAAGTGAAGTGTTCAAAAATGAAGGGGCCTTATTATGTGCCACTCTTTAAGCCATTTGGAATCCTTTGGGCTTCCATTTTTGGTACAAGTTTCTTTGTCAATAGTCTTCACTATGGAAGGTAAATAGAAATTTCCAAAGTTATATATAAATTACTAAGTGAGTCCCATTATTAATAATAATATTAATCTTATTTTTCTTTGAGCAGTGTGTTAGGAGCTGCAATAGCAGGAACTGGATATCTATTGATAATGTGGAGTCAAATTCAAAGAGAGGAGATAATGGAAAAGAAAGATAATCATCAATTGGATTCGGATGAACAAACAACTCCACTTTTGCTCGAAAATGGTGATTTTGATCAAGTTTAACTCATAAATGGTTGTATGCCAGTTTTTTAGCTGTATTAATTATGATAATATTAAAGGTATGTAAATCGACTAAATTAAAACAAAAGAAAATATAAATGTTGTGTGTGAGGCAAAATCAAATATATACCAACTCTTGTAACACTTTTATTTAATTATGCGAGGAATGTATCAAAGTCTATAAAATTAGTTTACACGTACATTATAGATGAGTTACATTTTTTTTTTGAAAAAGTATTATTGGTTTTTAATTACTTTTTATCCAATGAAACCCACGATGCAGTGCAAAACCATGACGATTGGCCATATCCGTCTGAACAGGTTGCTTAAAAATGTAAATTTTTAAAATCGACTAATAAGTAGTAACATAAAATAAACACTAACCTAAACTACAAAATTACATTAATTGATTATAAACCTTTTTTTGTCATTAGGCATTGACTGTTTGGTTAAGTAAACATGAATGATGATAATCCTTAATTAATTGTTATAGCTATATATCTATATATATATATATATATCAACTTTACTCAATCATTTTTTTTTCTTCAACCAATTTTACTCATTCATTATAAAAGAGATAGAGTTTAGGATACAATTTTACAAAAATAAGATGTGAGAAAATCAACAAACAATGAAAAGCTGGGCCACTCATTACATGTACCCATCATTACGACTTCTGAACGATTCGTCACTATTGCTACCTCAAATTATGAGTGGAAAGAAGAAAGGCTCCTCGTAATTCCTCTCACTCCCATATTAATTTCTTCCACACTATCTGTGAAATAATATCAACCTAGACTAAAAAAATAACACTCTGAATCTTTCTAAAATCCATCCACCAATATGTGACATGTGAATGTCAGGGAAACCGACAAGGGTCTAACCACTACATCCTCACTGGATACTGTGTTGTCTGAGCCTGTAATTGATTTTGGCTCTGATCCTTTTTGTGCCTAGAACCAAATCGGTGCCTCGTCATGCACCATCTTAACAAGGAAAACATTCATTTTTGAACCAAAGAAAGCATTCATTTTCAAACTCATCAGGGATTCTCCAAAACAAAAAAAATCCAAATTAATTAATAGATTGATAATACACACTTTTTAATACCAATTAATCAACAAGTGCAAACACGCCAATGCAAGTACTTGAAGATCGAATCCACAAGGAACCAAGAACTAACATAATAAGATTATAGGATTCTAACTTAAGCTATAGCAATCCAAGATGAAAGTAATTAAGCTACAACTACTACTAATCAACCTAAACCAAAACCAAACAAACACAACCAAAAGACAAACTTAAACTCAAACCAAACTTAAACAAAAACAGAGCAATAAAGAAGCAAAGACGATTATACGAAGGCGAATGGTTTTAGGCAAGGTAAATGATCAAAGGGATAAAACAATTAACAAATGATGCAATAAAAAACATTAAACTCAACCTAGAACATGGAACACAACTCTAGACTAACCCACTCTCATGACATTAACCACTTTACCAATCAATAAATTGAGCAAAACTTTTATTTGTCAATTCAAAGATCAATAAGCATTAAAAAAGTTCATTAAGTTCACTAATCACCCTAACATCATATCTCAATGGCTATGACAGAAAAGCTCATAAAAAGGTCTCTCGGAAATTTCATCAAACACCTCTCGGGCAACAAAATTCCTAGCTTCTAGATTCAATGGTCAAGTTAAATTTAGCATTAAAACACTCTAATATGAAGGATCGAACACCCTAAGCATCAAATATCAATCATCTAAATATATGATCTACCTAACCATCAACCAGTCTAAAGACTACTCACACATCACAACAAATGAACACAAAACACAAGATAAAATGAAAGACATAATGAAATAGAGAAGAGATAGGATAAAGAGATTCTTCAAATTGATAAAAGGAATGATCCAAAGAGAATCATCCAAATGGGTCTCTAGTATTCTCCCTCAACTTTCTCTCAATATGTTCTTAGTGATATGAAAATAAAAGAGTGAATGAAAAAAAAATAGAATGAAAGATTGTCTTAAAAATACCCTAAACATTTGGGTTTTAATGATTAAAAACGGATTTGGGTTGACCCGGGATAAACCGGGTCAAACCAACTTAAGTGGGACGCTTGCATGCGGGGTCGGGGTCGTGAGGTCAGCCTAGGGGTCGACGTACGTGCTTCCCGCAAGCTTCAGGTCATGCGTTTTGGGCATCGGGGTGGTGAGGTCAGGACGAGGCCCGACGTGCCGTGCGTCCAGAGTGCTTCTCTCGCGTGCGTCCGGCGTCGGGTCCCTCGGGTCGGGACTGGTGGCAACGTCCCGCAAGGCTTCACGTCCGTCCGTCCGCAATGTTCACGTCCGTGCTTCTGACGTCGGGTGAATCAGGTCGGGACGAGGCCCGACGTGCCGTCCGTCCGCAAGGTTCATACGGTATGTGCGTCCCGTCGAGTTCATTAAGTCGAGGTCGAGGCTGATGTCCCATCCTCCTGGGTCTTTTTCCTTCATTTTTTCATGTTTTACTCAGCCAACTCCATAACATGAAAGTGTATCTCATCCCAAAGTCCTCAATGCTTCAAAGTATGTTCCAATTCACCTAAAATGGACTCAAAACGGAAAATATGCGACTCGATCTATCTAAAATTCTAAAATGTAAAAATGAACCAAAAATCAATCTAAAACAAGGATTAATGAACGACAAATGATATGAAACAATGCAAAATGATAGTGAAAACTAAGCTAAATCTATATATATCAAATGATTGACTGGAAAAAAAAAACACCTCTTAGGATATTTTAGAGAGTGCAACATTTAGCAAGTTGGTAGACATTTAAATATAACATGGTTAACCGTCTCGGATTCAGGTCCACATCCACTGCATCCATCCTCACAATTGACTCATATGTGAGCCAAATTGATTTTGACTTCACATAACTTGATAGAGGCAGTGCTTGGTATTGGATAGGCACTTTATTCTCCAAATCTATGCGTAGAGTATAAAATTACAAATATATGTGTATTATAGATCGACTATTACTATTAACTTAGAAAATAATTTTTTCGGTAAGAAAAAAGTTGGATGGAGTGTACAAACCCGATCCAAAACCTAAATCTCACTCAAAAAAATAGTATTTCCCTGATTATTTCAAAAATTGTATGATATTATAAATAGTTAAGTAAAGTGCAAAGATGGAGTTATATTAAAGATTTCTTTTATGAAAAAACAGAAATAGAGTAGTAATTAAAGGTACGAGTTGGTATATACGTCTAGGGATTGCTTCCACTTTACGTAATGCTAATAAAGGATTTCTTCTACTTCTTCACATTGAAGCTTTCATTTTATCTTTTTGTTTGTTTTTTAGGGTTCCGTGTTCTCCAAGTGGTTCTTTCTTCTCAAAGGCTTTAACCAAAACGCGGAAAAAATCCACTTTTTTGACGTTTTTGCTTTCATTACATTGACGGTTTCTTATATATATTACATAAATTCTCCGACAAATGTCTTTCTCTTTTTCTAGCTTCTTCATCTTCTCCTTCTTTCACTTTCTCACTCTCATTTCCGAAAGCCCTTTTTCACTTTCTCACTATTTCAATTACATTTCGGTCACTTTCGGTTCTTAAGTTTGCGTTTTCTCCGCGTATAGGGTCCTACAAATATTTCTCTTGTTCTTAAACTGCATAAAGATTCAACCTTTTCTCTGTTTTTCTTCACCTGAATTTCATCAGAAGAGAAAGGAAATGGCCGGTGGTGGAGGAGGAGAGGCGCCGCGGCCAAAACATGATGAGCTTGAGCCACATCCAGTGAAAGATCAACTTTCTTCTATCTCTTATTGTATCACTAGTCCTCCTCCTTGGCGTATGTAACACTAATCTCTCCAAAGTTATTTTCTTCAATCATTTCTACAATGTCATGTGTAACCTAAGAGCTAAAGATCAATTCTTTGTTTCTCTGAATCAGCTGAGGCAATACTTTTGGGGTTTCAGCATTACTTAGTGATGCTTGGAACAACAGTTCTTATACCAACATCATTAGTTCCACAGATGGGTGGAGGAAATGTAACTCTTCTTCTCAAACAAGAAAATTACTCAAAAAAGCTCTGTTTTAATTTTAGTTAACATGGTTTTTGTCTTTGGATTATGTATTCATGTGTTGTAGGAAGAGAAGGCAAAGATGGTTCAGACATTACTTTTTGTTTCTGGACTAAACACTTTATTGCAAAGTTTCCTTGGGACTCGTCTTCCTGCAGTCATTGGAGCTTCTTATACCTATGTACCAACCACACTTTCAATCATCTTGGCTGCTCGGTATAGCGACATTTTGGATCCTCAGGAGGTAAGTAAAAGAAAAACTGAGAGTCTATCTGTTTCTTTGTTAGATTTTTGCACTGATAGAGTGAAAATATTGCAGAAATTTAAGAGGATTATGCGAGGAATCCAGGGTGCTCTTATCGTTGCCTCGATTCTTCAGATTGTTGTTGGCTTCAGCGGGCTTTGGCGAAATGTACTTAGGTTAGCTAAGAATTTTGGTTCATATTATACCAACAGAGTCTCTTCTTCTACTTTCTGATGATTGTTGTTAACTTTTCTAGGCTCTTGAGTCCTCTCTCTGCAGTTCCTCTTGTAGCACTAGGTGGTTTTGGACTCTATGAGCATGGTTTCCCTCTGGTGTGTATTGCTTTAACTGATCTCTTTCTTAAAACTGTTATAACATTTTCTGAAGTACTGAGTTATTCAATTCTCTTTCAGCTAGCCAAATGCATTGAGATTGGATTGCCTGAGATCATCCTTCTAATCATATTCTCACAGGTTAGAGATCTTAACTAAAAGCCCTTGTTTCTTTGAAAAGCTCTTCACAGTATTTCAAAAGAGATCTTAATTGGTTTCTTTCCGCAGTACATTCCTCATCTCATGCGAGGAGAAAGACAAGTCTTCCATCGACTTGCTGTGATTTTCTCTGTGGTTATTGTCTGGATTTATGCACACCTACTCACTGTTGGTGGAGCTTATAAGAACACAGGACTCAACACTCAGAGAAGTTGCAGAACAGATCGTTCTGGCCTCATTGGTGGTGCTCCATGGTCAGAGAAATTTTAATGTCTTCTATCTTTATACATTCTCTAGCTACATTATTAGGCCACATAATACATTACAAACTCGAATTCGGTTCTTGATCATTTCAGGATAAGAGTGCCTTACCCTTTTCAATGGGGACCTCCAACATTTCATGCCGGTGAAGCTTTTGCTATGATGGCTGTTTCATTTGTTTCCCTTGTTGAGGTTAGAATTCACCTAAAAATTCTTTCATTTTTTGGTGCAACACTAAACACATAGCTCACTTGGCGTTTTCATGTTCATATTCTTTTGATTCATGGAAACAGTCCACAGGAACTTACATTGCTGTATCGCGATTTGCATGTGCAACTCCACCTCCACCTTCTGTTCTCAGCCGTGGAATCGGTTGGCAGGTAACATTTGACAATCTCCATCCCAATTTCTCTTAACAATGTATGTTTAAGCAATGATTTTCATGTAATAGGGTGTTGGAGTTCTTCTTTGTGGATTATTTGGTGCAGGAAATGGAGCAGCTGTATCAGTGTAAGACCAGTTTCCCAATAAACAAAACAAAGTAATTGACCTGAAAACAACAGTATTTTTAGATAATCCAATACATTATTTTGATTGATCTTGCAGAGAAAATGCTGGTTTATTAGCGTTAACAAGAGTTGGTAGCAGAAGAGTAGTTCAAATATCAGCTGGTTTCATGATTTTCTTCTCCATACTTGGAAAATTCGGTGCCATCTTTGCTTCGATTCCAACTCCTATCGTCGCAGCATTATATTGCTTGTTCTTTGCATACGTTGGTACGTTACTTGTAACACCTTTTTTATTAACATCTCTATGTTTTGAAACCTCAAATGAGTAAACCAAATGAACTTGCAGGTGCTGGTGGTTTAAACTTACTTCAGTTCTGTAATCTAAACAGCTTCAGAACAAAATTCATCCTCGGATTCTCTGTCTTCATGGGCTTATCAATACCACAATACTTCAACGAGTATACAGCTATCAACAAGTATGGACCAGTTCACACACACGCAAGATGGGTAAACACAAAACACAACATAATAATTTGATCTTTTCGATATCTACACGATGCTGATTTGTATTCATTTTGCAGTTCAATGATATGATCAATGTCCCATTCTCATCAGAAGCTTTTGTAGCTGGGATTTTGGCATTCTTTTTAGATGTAACATTGTCATCTAAAGACAGTGCAACAAGGAAAGATCGAGGCATGTTTTGGTGGGATCGTTTCATGTCGTTCAAGTTAGATACAAGAAGTGAAGAGTTTTACTCTTTGCCTTTCAATCTCAACAAGTATTTTCCTTCAGTGTGAAATGTGAATGATGCTTAATGACTTCATTGGCTTCACTTTCACTCTGTTCTCTATTGTAAACCTTTTGTATCTATCAACTCTGTTTTCTTTAACTACGTCCCGTTTTTTACTTTAAATAATGTATTTTTCAGTGTCGTTTTGCCTATTTTCAGTGTAGGGCATGTGCACAGCTTGCCGTTTTAAATGTGTATTCAACTTTTTTTATTCTTAGGTGGAAAAATTGTTTCTTTTCATTATTTATATATTTTTTTATATAAGTTCATTATTTGTGAAGTCAGTTTGGTATAGTGGCATCTATTAAAGATAGACATTTTCTCAATCCTATAGATTGAGTCTTATTGCATATATTATGTAGGAACTTGGCAATTGGGCTGACTAGTTGTGGTTTAGTATTGACAAAAAAAAAATTTATTATTTATTATTTATTTTTTAAGTTTTTTAAGTTATAAATATCATATAATTTTGGACAGAGAGAATATTAAGTAAAAAATAGTACTTTTTATTAGTTTGTATGTGTTATGTAGCTTTTTGTTGTAAATAATTTCTAAAAATGTTATTCTGAGTCAAACTTATTAAAAAAAATAGTTTTATGTTAATTTTTAAAATATTCTTGTAGAATTTTTGGTATATTTTTAAAATTTGAAATTAATATTATAAATATGTCATTTGACAATAATTTGTTCTAACTTAATAATTTACATTTGAACATAATACACACAAATAACGGAGGAATTAGTGAAGTATATTTTAGTATATGTGGTAAATCACGTGATGTAAATGATTAATGCATGTTGCCGAAAGAGTCTCCCGAGTCCTGATTAAAGTGATTATTGATGTTATATATACTTATTATGTTAGGAAAATGTTGTACAACAATTAGGAGGACCAAAAATTTAGATTCCTATTACAAAAAGAATACTTTTTAAATAGTCGTTTCTGGATCTGAAATTTTTGCTTTTCTTTTGTCAAATGTTGTGTACACTTATAAATTCATGTTAAAAAAAATTCCTTGAACAATATTAGTTCAGTTAAGAACATGTAGTAATGAGGACACAAAAAATATAATCCCCTCGAGAAGTTGAGCAAGGAATACAAAAAAGTGTTTACTTACTTAAGGTAATGGTTTTACCCTAATTAGACTTCTTATGTTTTACTTTTTGTTTTGCTAAATATTTTTAGAAATTTAAATATCTAGGATCAAGTGGGCTTTTTATAGGATACCTATTTTTCCATGAACTAATGACCAAATCTATTGGTTTTTCATAATAAAATTGTTGATCGGAAATAATCACGCAATCAAGTTATAAATCAAATTATATCAATCTAATTAATTTAAAGAATGTCAGTGGTTGTAAAATAGAAAAAAAAAACTAATTTTCGTGTCGAAATATTTTTTCTAAATTTATTGGTCAGTTTATGTGTCAGAAATTTCTGACCAAAATATTTGGTCAAAAATTCTATTAAATTCTGGTATGCATTCTTGTAGTAGGATCAAGTGGTTTTATAGGATACATATTTTTCCATGAACAAATGATCAAATCTATTAGTTTACCATTATAAAGTTGTGGAAATGTAATTCAAACTTTTATTTATAAAAATCCGAATTTTTGCCCAAAAATAATCACGTAAATTTATAAAATTGAGTTATAATTAAATTTTATCGATCTAATTAATTTTTTTAAAAAAATATTAAAAAATTAAGACATGACATATTAGTGGTTGTAAAATGGACAAACTTACATTTTGAAAACATACACGTTTTTTTTTCTGGTGAACTGAAAACATACATGTTTTAACAAGAACACTTAACTCAAAAGAAAAAGAATTAAAAAAAAAGGAGAAGGAATAAATTATATGAAATATTGATCTCGGGAAATCGTCTCTGCTGCACATTGTAGCCAATACGAAATTGAAATCCATTAACTTAGTAAAAGCTGACAATGAGAGTATATATTTATTATTATCATTATACATATCATGCAAAACTATATTATTAAAGTTAACACAAATCAACGACACATGTAAAAGTTTCCACAAAGTATCTCTCGTCAGAAGATTACATGTACCTTTTTCTGTTTTATTTGTCGGTTTAAAGAATTTTAAATGTTCATCTTCTGAATAAAATCTCAAATGCTAAAAAAAATACATTGATAAAATAAATAATGTGTTTACGATCACTCGTGCACGTTGCAAAAGATTAGGTTATTGGAAAACTACGAATAACAATAAATAACCATGTAATTAATTTTTTCTTAATCTAGATTACTTGTTTATTCATAACATTCAGTATGTCTTATGTAATTAGTAGTTCTTTTTGTAACTAAAGTGATACATCGTTACATGGTTTATACATATATATTCATCGTTATATTCACTAATATAATTGTTGATAAAACTAGAAAAGCTGTTGAAGTTTTGGGTATACCAGTTTTTTTTGTATGAATGTTAAATTTTATTCAACAAAAAAATTGATAATATTTATCAATATAATTCTAAAATAAAGCCGAATTAATGAAATAGAAGAAACAAAAAAAATAAGAGATTGTTATTGTCTATAGAAGAGAATCCATATCCGAAAACCAATTCTCCCGATACCCATACCGAACTTTATTTCTTTGGTATACCAATTTTTTCCAAGTGTATTACAAAAGTTTTGTAATTACCAAAAAAATAATATTCACCTTAATCACTTTTATACATATGCAGTTTTCTCAGAGTTTATCTCCATTATATATATGAATATATTTTTTGTCATTAATCCATAATATTATAACTTATGTAATGTTACGACTTTTTTTTTGTAATTACGAAAGTTAAGACATATAATAACGTTATAGTATATTTTTTCTGGACTAATAAAATGTCGACAAACCAGCAAATTTTAATCGTTTTAATCAAATGCAAATTTTTGTGTATCGATATATAGTTGAACAATAATTAGAAGACACTTAACCATCCGTCCATCCGTCACTGGCGACAGCAAATCAGAAAAGACTCAGTATAACTCTGTATCTATCTAACCATTCAACGAATTGTCACTTCCACAATTTTTTTAATATTTTTTTCAGTATTTATAGGAAATTGTTGTACAATAATATTCTCATATGATTGGATCAGCGTTATAAAATATTTACACAAAACGATTTAAGAAAAAAGTTGACATACTCTGTAAGATCTTCAGTAGTTGGTGATTGGTGATGTAGTGTTCTGGTACTGATTCTCTTTGTCGGAATACGATTTGACATTTCACACAAAGTGTTTGTAATTATGTAATTTATGATGTCAAAAAGAAAAAAGAAAAATTGGAATGATGTAAAAGATGTATATTAGTCATCGTACATAAACGACAATCAAATATATATTTGCATGATGCTAAGATTTAACATTTTTACAACTATATAATTGCTTCAATTGCTTTTGTCAGCAATTTGGTATATTAGTATTGAATTTGTCTTTTATCATTCCAAATTAAAAGTTTTTATTGTATGTACTATGTTTACCCCACCTATCATATTGTCTTTAGTCATAAACATTATCAATTGGGATTTTATTTCGTCAAATATCTTTGATATTTTTTTCACCAGAGTTCGATTTTAAAAAATTATGTTTGTTTCATGTAATATTGTTAAAGGTTTGAGAGATTTAGATATAGATTAAGATTTTTTTTATCTAATTGTTGACAAAAAAAAATATTACCACCATTACCAATTGGAATCTAAACATAATTCATAATCAAATCCCTGAACAATATTATATAGGATTATATAATTTACTGGAATTGAATTTGAATGACAAAAATATAGAGATTGACATTTAACCATTTGATAAAAAAACATATTTTGCTTCTCCTTTTCATATAATAAAATATTTAATATTAAGGCTTGTTTTCTTTTAAATAAGTTGGGAGATGAATACGCAAACTTAGGAACCAATTTAGTTATGTATTTGCTATTAAATATTATATGTATGCAGAAAACAAAAAAGGACTAAAGATCCTTTGGTTCAATGTTTTTATGGTTTGGTAGAGGAAGCCAAAAGAGAGAACGTAATATATATATAAGAGCCTTAATGGGATGTTTAATTAGTGAATGCAACAAAGCTAACAAAACGACATTTTAAACCTAACTTTGGGACAAATCCTAAACACCTCATTTTTCCACTTAATTAAGTAGTTACCTTATTTATATATACAAGATTACTAACACAATATAACAACTTTACTTTTTTTGTTTTGTCAAAAGAACACCTTTACTTTTTGAACTTTTATGAGACAAAAGGCGATGTATTATTTGTAATTGTTGGAGTTTTTTTTTCGTTCATTTACTAAAACAAGATATTAGAAAGTTCCAAAAGCTAAATTATTTTCATTCTGGTGGTTAAGATGATCCAGCTAATAATTTGACATCAGAAGTTTGATTTCTACCCACTACATTATAATAGATTAAAAAAGAATTTTAGAAATAAGTTTTAGGTTATAGATAGAATTTTTTTAATCCAATTATTAAAAAAAAAAAATTATAGCCAAAAAATAGTCATTGGAACTCTGGTTGTGTCATCCACCATTAAAGGTCCTAATTTGTGTCTACAAACAATTTATTTTATATCTTTGGTGATCAAGATTTTTACAACTCCACTATAATTACAGATACATTAGGTAATGGGAACTGCTGAATATATAAATTGTTGGGTCTAAATCATATATCTACTTGATCAAGAAATAATACTTAAAATTCTCAGAGAATATCGAAATTTATTTTAAATTTATGCAATAAAATCTAAGTTTTAATACCACTTGGGTTACTACAAACAATTTTTCTTGTTATATAATCTTAATATAGTATTAACCATATAGTTTTATTGGAAACAACAATTACTGAAAATAATACTGTTGCATACCAAGCCATTCTATTTTTTGGAATAGTTTTTTCAACATGTCGTATAATGTATTTAGTTTGTGCTTGTTGCAACTCGGATTCCAGTTTTCATATTGTATAGTATAATATAAAATATGAAAGATTTTTTTACTAATTTCACTGACATCTGTTAACATGCTTAAGCATAATTAAATCAAATTAAATATATAAACAAAAACAAGTATCATTGGAGTGATCATGGATCGATAAAACACATCGAGTGAGGAAAACAAAGGAAGATGATTACACCTCACCTGAACTTTACTTCTCTAATGATTGCTCTTACTCAGGCTTTGTATTTCAAACCGCTCCCACACCCAAAAACAAAATTATTTATGTCTATCAATTTAATATCCTATATATCACAACTAAAAATTTTATTTTATAGATTTCTTTGAATAAATTCAGAATGGAAATGCTATTAGAATATCCTATATTAGAAATTGACATAACTCCGAGTTACATAGTAGAGACTTTGTCAATTGATGTCAATAGATTTTGAATT
Organism: Lepidium didymum; assembly: GCA_963920545.1. Classification (NCBI taxonomy): domain Eukaryota; kingdom Viridiplantae; phylum Streptophyta; class Magnoliopsida; order Brassicales; family Brassicaceae; genus Lepidium; species Lepidium didymum. The sequence continues at coordinate 1,870,600 of OY986987.1, forward strand.
GGGAGCTTATGATTTGTAATATGATATCACAACTTATAAGATTAGCCAACTAAAATTTCTCCAAAAAAAAGTGATTTTTGATCTACATGGCCATATAAATGATTCGACGTTCTTTTTTAAGATGATGTGTTCGGATTACTTTTCATTTTTTTTCCAACAAATAATCATTGAATCGACAACGGTCCAATCTATAGTCTAAGTTCTCCAACTGGAACTGGGTGAGATTCGAACTAATCACTTAATGTCTAGCTAAATCAGAGACAAATCAACTGGACCGCCTGTTTCTTGATTTCTCATTTACATTTAGAAAGAGTTTATTAGAATATTTTACACTGAAATTGAAATATTTGTTAAGTAGTTTTTTTTTAAATAATTCCGGTGATTTGATTCAATGAACATCATGAATTTTAATTTAGGTCATAAGGATTTATTTCTTTCTTAGTCTAAAAAATGAGATCTACTATACTTAAGGACCAAGGGAAAACATGTGAAAATTCTTAAAAATGTCACACACAACTGCGTGTTCATGGAGGTTAGAGCATGAGACCTCCCAAACTTTCCAAAATCATATCTAACCTGGTATTGTCAATTGATTTTGAATTGATACTCTATACTGAATGAACCGATACCCTAATTTAGTAGCTAGCTATCTTCGGGCCCTTTCTATTTAATTTTTGATATATACATACTAAGTTGTCATATCTCATAGTCATGGTCTTCAAACTATTTGTAGGTCTAGTCTAAAACAATTGTAATTTTGCAAACAAACAAAGAACAAAGACCAGACAACTTTCTTTTTCTTTTCTTTGCTCAATCACAATCAATTTGACTGACTCGTTTAAAACATACAAGTTTAGTTCCATTGATTAAACAATTACTTATTTGGAAGTTTCATATTTAGCCATAAATTGGGATGTGCAATTATGTGAACAATCTTGAAAATGAAGTATCAATCGTCAAAGACGACATTTAATGAATTCAGAAACCAAAAGAGCTTCCAACACCTTCACATGGACACGCACTCTCTGACTGTTGTATCAGATCATGTGTTCACACATGTCAACAAATTAATGTCTTTTAATCTTAAAAAATATGCTAAATCTCCGGTATTTTAAATTATTTAAGTATTATTATTTAGTATTATTAAATTCATGTCAAGATTTTTGCACCAACAAGTCTAAGATGCTCTGGAAGAATTAGCTGGTTTTGTTTGTGTTTAACGAAAGTGAAAAAATAGATTATAATAATTTGTAATGTTGGGTTGATGAAGAACCAAAAGACATATTTTGTGACCATAAATTATCTTTTATTTGTTGCGTGTTGGTCGCCTTACAAACGTCAACGTGATTAGGTCTCCGTATATTGGCAAATCTCGATTTTAACTTTATTTATTATTATTATGATTATTTATTTTTACAGAATAAATTTGTATAAAATCAATGAATCGTGAATATATTAGGTAGGATGTACTACGAAGGACATACTTTTAATTAATTTTTTTTTAAATCAAAATTTTATATATAATTCTGTAGGGTATACACTGATTATTGTGGGTAGTAAAAACTTTTATAAGATTATAAATATATGTTTTTGTAATGAGGAGGATGTTTCCTTAGGATATCCGAATCTTCGGAATTATTACATGAACTGATAGTGGATCATGTGAGTATTTGAATATTCTCTTCTTATTTTTTAGAAGGCAAACCAATATATTCGGAAATGAAGCAAACATGGTCCGTACTGATTGTATATTGTTTGGCAATAACTATGATTAATTAAAGACGAGACTTAAACAAATATGTAAAAATAGAGAGGTCATATGTTATTTAGTATATTGGGTCTAGAGTCTTGTGTTAATCTAGCTTGTTTAGATAATTCAGTTAATGACTTTATCTATCATCAGTGGTTTGATTTTTCTCTACTATAAGTGGTATATTAAAAAAGGTTTTACAGAATGGATTTTGGATTACGGATCAAAGTTTGTCGATCCAATTATGACAAAAAAAAACACAAGAAGTAATCACAAATTTGGATTCAATTATTCAGGAGGCAAGTATGGTTGGGAGAAACTAATGCCAATTGTATAATGTGAATTTTGGCAATTACGATGTGAGAAATCTATTTTAGTGCAGTCTGTGTTGACTATTTGATTGATACTGCTTCGATTTAGAGAGCATGGTTCAAGCAATTAATTGATATGTACGTAGAAGATATTATACAATTAATTCATATATTCATTCATACAATTGTATCTAATGTTGAACCTAGCTCTCGATCGTTTCTATGAACTTCTATGAAGTTGTGCATGCATTTCAATATAAAAACCTAAAATTTTACTTTAAGAAAAAGAACCATAACGATTGAATAGAATTAAGTACTTTATTAGATATCTTAATATTCTTCCACTAATAACAGTTTTGAGATATCTAATTCTAATCATTTCTTGAAATCTCACTTTAGGTCGTCTTATATATAATCTAAAACCCTAAGTTCTAGGCTCCTAGTACATATATATCTTCCATATGTTATCATCATTAAAAGTGGTGCAATTTAATTATATATTTTCTCCTGAAAGAAAAGATAACGATAAAAAGAGAGAAAAAGATAAAGATGTCATAAAAATAGTTTTATAGAAAAGATAAATTACTATCATTATGGTTGTTGAAAATTGAACGCATTCATAGTCAGAAAACAAAAGATTATTCATGAATTATGTGGATATATTAAAATAATATACTAAATATTTTTTATTTGTCAAGATCAATAAATCTGATCTATAATTTAATTTCACCCATAAACATACACTTATTATATAAAAAAAAAAACTTAATACACTCTTATATTTTATTTTTGTCAAAACAACTAGATCCATACCAAACTCTCTAAATCCAGTTAGATATTAATTATTTTACTTATTTGAATTCTAATTAATAAAAATAAAAGATTTTTCTGCAACTAGTTTCTTAGAAAATACAAAACATCTATATATTTGAAACAGATATTTTCTATAAAATATCTTTTTTTGTTCAAAATTTCTAAAATATCTCTCTATCTTTACAAAGTGGAAGGAACATTTGTTTAGATAGTATGTTCACTCGTTTACAAAATCAATAAGCCATTTTTAAGGTTTTATAATATTAATTACATTGTTAAAAGGGAAAATATAATTTTGAAAAAACAAAGGAAAAAGAAAATTTAATTTTTTCAAATGGAATCGTTTCCCATATGGGTTCTTTCGTGAAGTAATGGGTACATTTAATATTGAGGAATACATCAAATATTAGTCTACCAATCAAAATAAGATCAATTCAACACGACCCATCTTGACATAGACCGGACTTCAAACCGGATGAATCATACAAAAGTAAATAAAAACAAAAATAAAATGTCAAGAGAAAGCATATAAGTCCGTGAAACTGAGAAAAAATGAAAAAGTAGATAAGAAGTTGCAGAGTCCCTTGTCCATACAATCCTAAATTCTATTTTATTTTTTGAGTTATCAATCTATTTATCTATCTATATTATTCCTCCAAATTTTTTAATATATATTTTTTGTATTTTTCATTCGTCATGAGTAGTACCAAAATTGATATTATTTTGGATTTATTTGTTAGGTTATCATCAACGATATATATGTTTTTTTCTTATAATCGTCTAAATTTATATACCATACTAATTTGTTCATGGTCCAAGTTCAACGTTGCATTGAATGTAATATTCGGCCAACTTTGAATAATGCATAAGTTTTGGTGGTTGAAGAAACTAATTTTAGTAAGACTAGTAAGTATAATAATCTGTATCCATTGTTATAACTTCAATGTCAAGTGTGTTAGACTTAATAAGAAAAATAATACTATTAAATAATCTATATAAGTAAGCAAAAGTATAATATAGTCACAAAAAATAATAGCTATCTTAAACATAATTTTTTCAAGTATGTGACGTGTGTACTCAATAAACGCTATGTGTCAATAGATTTTGAAATAAATAAGAGTATTACTTTATATACTATTAACGGAATAAATTGGCGTTTTTAAACAACTGTCCTTTCAAAATAATAAATTTTCTGATTCTTTAAACGTTACAAATGTATCAAAATAGTAAAGATCAAGACACGTCTTTTCAAACTAATAATTATTTTATTTTTCAATCCTTTGTATATTACAAATATACCAAAATAGAAGAGATCAAGACAACTAGCTTACTAATTTATATATATTATTAATGTTGTTATTGCATCACCATCGCAGTTTAAAACCACATAATACATGCTTGTTATTGACAAAATAAAAATAAAATAAAATAAAAACATGACTTAGATACAAAAATAAATCTCTTTGTAATTTTTTTTTTATATTTCGTTGAATCGACAAAAAAAACCATAATCTTATTATACAAAACTATATAATTATTTAGAGTTAAATTTTGATCAAAAATAAAATTATATAAATAAACATTTAATTATTTGACTAAATACTCCGTCTATTTTAATTGTAGATTATAGTTTTTATTTGATTACACAAAATAATCATTTAGGTTTAACATTGTAGTTTTATAAATCAAGAAAAAGTCAACCATGCCGAATTGCATTCAATTTGGTGGTTAGGATGATCCAGCTAATAATTTGGCACCAAAGTTCAATTTCTACCCGTTGCATTATGGTAGTTTAAAAAAGAATTATTGGAGGTGACTTTAGATTATGGATCGAGTCTTGTCGATCCAACGTTGACAAAAAAAAAAAAGTCAACCGCTATAACATCGGATAATTAACTTCTAATAATGTTTATTGGCTAATTGCATCATTCATAAATAAGTTAAATGATCTTAAAACTCATAAAAAATTAAATGCAACAACTTGATATTTATTTTACAGAGTAAGAACAAAATAAAATGTCAAAATCATCGGTCCCTGATCTCTGGTGCCGGCACTCACCACTATTAAATTTCCGACCATCCAATTACTCTATTCCATTTAATTTTTTAAACTCCAAAAATAACAAAATAAAATAAAAATTAAAGTAAACGTCAGAGATGTCCCAGACAACTACAGTCAAATCTGCAACAATATACTTACAAATCTTAAATTAGTTATATAAAATTTATTATCATTAATTAACCCCAAAATGACAGCTTAATTAAATAATCACAACATAAAGATAGTAACTAATTAAATAATTAACATATTTTGGGTCTCACATGTTTTATAAGCAAAGACAATGTGGTGGACCTAACTCTTCACGCTGTCTCGAAAAAGACTTTCCTTCTTCTCTCTTTCCTTCACAGAGTCTCATTCTTACTCTGGTTTTTCAAAAGAACAGAGAAAACAAAAAAAATCTGAAGAAGAAGATGGGAAATTGTCAAGCGGTTGATGCAGCAGCTTTAGTGTTACAACATCCAGACGGCAAAATTGATAGATATTACGGTCCAGTTTCCGTTAGTGAAGTCATGCGTATGTATCCTGGTCACTACGTTTCTCTTATTATTCCTTTACCGGAGACTAATATTCCGGCGACTACGACGACGACGACAACAACAGATGATAAAAAGGAAAGAAGGACTGTGAGGTTCACGCGCGTGAAACTTCTCCGACCAACTGAAACTCTTGTACTTGGTCATGCTTATCGTTTAATCACTTCACAAGGTTTTGTTTTGTTTTCGACTACTAAACTTAAATATTTTTCCTCTTGTTAAACTCTTAATGGGTTTCTTATTAGATTAGTGTTTGGTTTTGATACAGAGGTTATGAAGGTTTTAAGAGCTAAGAAATACGCAAAGACAAAGAAGCATCAAAGTGAAACAACTACAGAGAAGAAGAAGAACACATCGCCGGAGAAGAAGAAGTGTGATGAAGAATCAGACAAGAATCAGAATCTGGTACGGATTCTTAACTCGAATATTAAGATATGGATTTAGCTAAAGTAACAAGATTTACTCGAATTTTTAAAGTAATTAGATATGTTTTTGGTTTACAAAATCAAGCTTTACTCTATTTATAAACTCAAATTTAAAAGCTACAACGCAACACATAATACGGGGCTTTTTCCAAAAAAAAACACAGTTAAACCTCTATAAATTAATGACATTAAAATTATAAATTTTTTATTAATTTATCTATATATTAGTTAAACCAAAAATTTAATTTAAAATTAGAAAACTGTATTAATTTATAGAAATTATTAATAAATTGAATATTAATTTATATAGTTTTCGCATTAAAAAAATAATTAATGGGTTTTCTTTTTGTTAATTTTAAATAGGAAACAAAAGATGAGAAGCAACGAGCTGTGTTAACAAGTTCAGCTTCATCGAAATCAAAAACATGGAGACCATCATTACAAAGCATCTCTGAAGCCACAAGTTGATGTGTTTTTTACTTGAGGGACAAGAAACAAAGTCTCTGTTTGAGATCATCAGAAGATGTAATATAAAGAAGAACAAAGAGATATATAAACTCTCTTGTAATAAAATCGTTTACTATTGCATAGGTGATCAGAAATTTTATAGTTTTTAAGATGTAAAAAGATATTCTGCGCAGAGATTAAGAACTAAGTCCCTTTTTTGTCTAATTAATGTATATAAATTTTCTGTATGAAGAAATCATTCGGAGAAAATAGTATAAAGAGATGTTTCACAATTATTATGTTTTAGTGTTTAATGTTTACATAAATTCTTGGAAGAATAATTTAAATTGATTTGTTAAATGAGTCCAAAAATATTTTGATTTAAATGATGTGAGGTTTAAATGGTTGTAAGAATTGCATTGAGTTGGAATGATCATTGGTCGGTGATACACATCCTTTCGAGCATTTATTGGCTAAGAAAATAATCAAATTTTATTTGGGATTTACTGTGTTATTTTCATATTCCAAGAAAGTAGATTTTTTTTTTGTCGTCTATAATATTAATTGAATAACAAAGGGTCCTTCTTAACAAACAGAGTTACAACTTGCTTCTCAACATGTGAAACAAAAGAATCAAACCAAATTAGACGTTGAAGATAAACTTCGGTCCTTGGTAATTGATGCTTCTAACCAAATAAGTACGCATGTGGCTACATACGAGGTGAGATGAGCTTCTTGTGTGACACTTCTAGCAACCCTCCAAGCAGATACGTTAGCATTGTAAGGCAAAGACGAACCACACATGATCTAAAGTACCGTTTAAGCTTCTCGTACTTATTCACAAAGGCCTTAAATCTTGACCTTGATTTAGGTCGATTAATTGCATCAACAATATTGCCATTTTCTGACCATAACTCGACGGCTTCATAACAAAAATCAGGAACACTCTATAATGTCCATAGCAGAGCCAATTAATCGTGTTTGACAAAGAGTCAGAGCATCTCTGGCATGATGCTTGGCGGAGCCTAAATAGTCTCTACTTATCCATGATATACTACATAGTAGCGGAGCCTTCGACCACCAAAAACTGATGTTGCATTTTAAAACACCTTGTTGTGGCTGTGACCAACACTGATTCCCACTTGCGACACTTCGGCTACTGAGAACATTGTTGGGATTGGTGTTTGTTTTCCCTCACTCGCCCGCATCGTCTAATGCTTTAGCAATCAGGACATCGATATCAAAATCTTTATTTGCTATCACCTTACCATTCCTCTATTTCCGGATTTCTCAAATAATCCACGGTAATGCTTGGCAATTAGGATTGGACATGAAAGTTGTCTATGCAAGTTTAATACTCTCTTCCATATGTTGTTCAAGATCCACACCAGGAATGTTAAGTAGACACGAAAAACTTGCAGACGTCCAAACTTTTTTAGCCGCTATGCAATCAAACAAAATGTGATCAATGGATTCCTTTTCTCGATTGCAGACCTGACAAAGCTGATTGACATTAATTCCATGAGCTATCAGACATTCACCAACTGCTAAGGCGCCTGATAAACCTCTTCAAAGAAAGAATTTAATCTTTGGTACAATTTTCAGTTTCCAGATTCTCTGCTTAATCTTATTTACTCTCTGAACTTCTACAGTCTCAAGGTCTCTATATATAAGGGGTTGTGATGCCAACCAAGTACCACTACAAACTATGTAGCTAGCATCCTTTGAAAAGGCACAGCTCCAAAAACCTTTGGTATCTCGGCTCAGTGGTATTGATGTGATGCGAGTCACATCCGCTGGTGGGAATAACACCTTCAATCGTGTTTTGTTCCACTCAATATCTACCGTGATCAAGTCAGCCACAGAGAGATTAAGAAATATTCATTTCTCTATTGATTAGTCGTCGTGGTACATCATCCATAACCCACTTATCTAACCAAACCAATGTATCTTTGCCATTTCCAATTGTCTTCATAAGACCGCGTTTCAGCAAATCCTTGCCGTGAGAAATGCTTCGCCATGCATATGAAGGGCGTATACCAATTCCTGCCTTCAAAACATCCGAGTTGGGAAAATACTTGGCTTTGTAGATTCTTGCCACAAGGCTTTACGGATCCGAGAGAATTCTCCAAGCTTGTTTAGCAAGTAAGCTTTGGTTAAAGACACCAATTTCCTTAAATCTCAAACCCCCTTTATCTTTTGGTTAGCACATTTTCTGCCAAGAAATCCAATGTACCTTTTTCTTATCCTCTGAGCTATTCCACCAAAAACTTGTTATCACACTTGTAAGCTTTTGACATTGATGCTTAGTAAGACGAAAACATGACATAGTGTAAACTGACAACGAGAGGGCCACATATTTAATCAAAACTTTTTTTCCACCGAGAGACAATATCTTTGCATACCATCCATTCAGTTTGCTCTTCAATCTCTCGGTTATGAAAGCCAAATGTTCCCGTTTTGAGCCATTAAGACACTTAAGTAACCTCAAAAGAAATTTCTAACTATTTATTAGAATAAAAATCAAACTGAATTAAGTTGAATTGTTGTATTTTTATAACTTTTTCTATTTCATTTTTTTTGGAAGTATAACAAATAAAAACGAAAAGAATGGACATTAGGTCAACTCCAAAGAAACCAAATCCAATCTAAACCAATGTATTTTTTTGTGACAATAATTGGATCGAGAAATCTTGTTTCATAATTCAAAATATATTTCTCTAAAACTTTTTCTATCATCTATATATGATGGAAAAAGTTAAATCATAATGTCAGAGTTATTAGCTGAATCATTCAACAAATACACGAAAAAGAGGTCGAAGTACTAAACCAATTATTTATAAACCGAATAATATTATATTTGATTAAAATAAACAAGTTGATAGAAGCCCATTTGAATCAAGACAATATTTTGAGACTCTAGTCTTTATACAAAAATATCAAATCAATAAGTTTAATTTCCTATTCTTTATTTGTACTTTTGATTTCTTTTTCAAAAACAAGACCAAAATAAATAAAAGATAACCAAAAAACCGAACAATCTAGACTAAACCAAATAACCAATCAATTACCAAGTGGTAGATTACAGACACCCAATCACTGTTTTGGCCTTATCCAAACGCTTTTGTGGACAGACTCGTCTGTGTCTTAGGCCAATCTCTCTGTCTCTGTCTCTCTGTCCAGAGGTAAAAAATGGCAGCTTCAGTCCCACTTCCCTGCTTCAAACTCCATCATCAATCCAACCACCTTCATGGCTGCAACAATTCATCTAACCAAACATTTCTCAAATTCAACTTTTCATATCCCAAACCTCTCCTGATCGCCACAAGATATAGTGGCTCTCAGCAAATCAAAGTCTTGCCAGAGACCATCAATACCAAATTGGAAGAGGAGGAGAAGAACGAGGACGATACAGTATCTGATCTTAATCCTCCTGCTGTCATTAACACTAAGCTCTACTTTGGGAACTTACCTTACAATGTTGACAGTGCTACACTTGCTCAGATCATTCAGGATTTCGCTAACCCTGAGCTCGTTGAGGTTCTGTACAACAGAGACACAGGACAAAGTCGTGGATTTGCCTTTGTAACCATGAGCAATGTCGAAGATTGCAACACCATCATCGATAACCTTGATGGAACTGTAAGTCAAAGTTTGCAGCTTTACTACCAAAAACACAATTTGGTTATAATGTTTTGTTGTCTTGGTCTTCTCTTAGGAGTATCAAGGTCGGACTTTAAAGGTGAACTTTGCAGATAAACCAAAGCCTAACAAAGAACCTCTGTATCCAGAAACAGAACACAAGCTTTTCGTTGGTAATTTGTCATGGACTGTTACTTCTGAGTCATTAGCTGGAGCATTTCGAGAGTGTGGAGATGTTGTTGGAGCTAGAGTTGTGTATGATGGAGATACTGGGAAATCACGAGGTTATGGCTTTGTATGTTACTCTTCCAAATCAGAAATGGAAACTGCTCTTGAGTCACTTGATGGGTTTGAGCTTGAAGGTCGTGCTATTCGAGTAAACCTGGCTCAAGGGAAGAAATACTGATATACATATCAAACAATTACATTGTCGAATCATTTTGAGTTTTTATTTATACTCTAAATGTTTAAACTGAACTAATTGACTCAAAGATCAATAAACTGTTTATGCTTCAAGCTTTGGTAATCCTTATTTTAGTATCAAATCAATCTGTGAAGATATCACATAATGACACGAGAGTTAAAACGGCTCAAGTCACTTAACAAAGCCTATCACCCAATACGTCGTCGTTTGTGGTTTTTTTAACCTCCAATGAACTAAACAGTACTGAAACAGAGGAATCTTAGCTGAATTAGTAAAAAATCTGTTTTTGCTTAAACCCTAAAACCCTTTTGGATTTTTAGGTTTCTCCTCAATCTTATCCGCCGTGATTTGAAAATTTTCATGAAAGTTTAATTTTTGAAGTTCGATGATTCTCTCACGCTCTGTCTCCCTGCTTAATCTGTGTGGAGTCTCCTCTTCAGCTTCGTCGAAGCTCTTATCTCAGAAGTTCAAGTTCTCCGGAGCTCTAGCTTATAGTTCATCATTTTCTTTCCGTTTGAGCTCTGTCAGTCGATCTGAAGGAAAATGGGTTCGTGGGTTTGCGTCTGCTAATGAAGCAGAAGTAGAGAAAAAGGGTAATGATACGTTTTTCGCCGACCATTCCGTTTCCTGGACATCTCTTGGGTTGTCGGATAAAGTCTCTGTGGCTCTTCGAGATTCTGGGTTCGATATACCGTCTCTTACTCAGGTGAATTTCCAATTTTTTTGTAACTCTAGAAGAGAACTTAGAGAAGCATTTGTCCATTGTGATATGAGTTAAATTTGCTATTTTTTATTCAGATTCTGAAGTTTTGAGTAATATTATTTTGCCAGATGATTGTTTTATGAGTTCAATGACTGGTTGATAAGTAGTGAAAGGAGAAAAAGAGAACCTTTACTGACTACTTATTGCAAAGGCAATCATTTTCAATTTTTGGCTCTGAAATGTTTTTGATTGTTAATCTGATTTCTACTGTTTTTACCTGCTACTAGGCTGTTTGTATACCGTCTATAATGTCCGGGAAAGATGTTATTGTCGCAGCAGAAACCGGTAGTGGTAAAACACATGGATATCTTGCTCCAATTATTGATCAATTAACCAACACCGTTCTTGATTCTGACTCTGACCATATGAATGGAGAGCAAAGGCCATTTCCATTTAAGAATATCTCTCTCATTCTGTGCCCAAACGTGATGCTCTGTGAACAAGTGGTTCGGATGGTTAATGGTCTTCTTGGAGAGGATGGTAATCCACTTCTTAGAGTTGAAGCTGTTTGTGGGGCTCAGGTAACAATTTCATGTCCAAAAGCAAATATCTAATCTGTATAATCTGTCTTCTACAACCATTTTGTATTGATATGAGCTTTCCTTCTTAAGTGTTTGAATATATAGCTTAATATGGAAGTTTCGCTTGCTGCAGGGTTGGCCAGATAGACTTCCTGATATAATTGTTTCGACCCCCGCTGCTCTTCTGAATAATATTGAGCCCAAAAGAAATAGACGTGTGGAATTTATTCGATCTGTTAAATATGTGGTATGGTTTTCTTGTTTAGGGTTGTATTGTATTGTGTTCTGAGAGCTTTTGGAATCGTAGAATTCTTGTTGATCGTTTGGGTCACTTGCAGGTCTTTGATGAAGCAGATATGCTGCTGTGCGGAAGCTTCCAGAATCAGATTATCCGACTGATAAACATGCTGCGTTTTGATGAGAAACAAGTGTCCCGTTTGGCTAAATCTAATATTGGCAAACCAATGGAGATTGATATCTCTGTACCCCAAGTTGATCTAGAAAATGAGGATGATGCAGAATTTGAAGACGGATCTATTTCTGAGGAAGAAGATGAAGAAGAAGAAGACGATGCAGAAGAGGAAGGTGAGTATCCTGATGTTACAGCACAAATGCATCCCGTTGAAGCTGAAGCTGAGTCAGACACCAAAAAGGGCTGGAGAAGAGTGAGAAAGATCTATAGCCGTAGCAAGCAATATATCTTCATTGCAGCTACACTTCCTGTTAACGGGAAGAAGACTGCTGGAGGATTATTGAAACATATGTTTCAGGATGCTATTTGGGTCAGCGGAAGTTTTCTTCACCGGAACAGTCCAAGGTGAATACTTCTCTCTTTTATCTTCTTTAAAATGCTGTGCATCATTCTACATCACCCACTCCTTTTATTTGTTGATTAAGTCATATATATGTATCATAATGAGGTCGAAGATGAGAATAAGAATGATATATGCTCTTGGTTTGCAAGCAAATCCTTTAATGTTCACAAGAAACTACATTGACAATCTGCTTTTCTTGATTAACTTCTTCATATAGGTTCATAAGTCAGATTTTGTTATTGTCTTTACTATGTTGCAGACTAAAGCAGAAATGGGTGGAAGTCACAGTAGACTCGCAGGTTGATGCTCTTATAGAAGCTGTAAGAAGCAACAATAACAACACCACAGAGAGGATAATGGTGTTTGCAAACACTGTCGAAGCGGTGGAAGCAGTGGCCGATATATTGGAGAAAGCTAGTATCCAGTGTTATCGTTATCACAAGAACCACAAGCTTGAAGAACGTGCTAAAATACTAGCTGATTTCAGAGAAACAGGCGGTGTCTTTGTTTGCACTGACGCAGCTGCCCGTGGAGTTGATGTTCCTAATGTCTCACACGTTATTCAGGTTGCTTTTCTAATTTTCGACTAACACCCTCTTCAAAGGACTCAGCTCTCTTAAACCATAATGATAATTCTCGGGGTAATTGCAGGCGGATTTTGCTAGTTCTGCAGTTGATTTCCTTCACAGGATAGGTAGAACAGCTAGAGCTGGACAATATGGAACAGTGACCAGTCTATACACTGAGGCTAACCGTGATTTAGTTGAAGCAATCCGTCATGCAGTAAAGATGGGTCAGCCAGTGGTATGAATTCTATCAAACTCACATGATCTCAATTCGGTTATATCATCATCCATAGTAAAATTTGTTGCATACTCAAGCTCAATATTAGCTCATGAACATTATTATAGTCCTTCTACTGATTGATTGTTATGTTATATTCAGGAAACTGCATTCAGCAGGAAAAGAGGTTTTAGGAACAAGGTTAAGAAGAGAGGTAAACAAAATTAGAATTCATAAATACAAAATACTGAGAAAACTAGCCAAGCTAAACTAAGCACATATTGGTTAATGTTTCAGCTTTCTTAAAAGCTGGAGGAGCTAAACAGGAGTCTCAAGTTGTGAGAGTTTAAGTACCTTTTTGTTTTCATTATAATTTCAGTTTTTTGTTTTCTAATTTCATAGGTATTATTGTATATAAGAATTCATTAAATCAAATAATTTTATTTTACCAAAAATTTGATATCAATATGATCTCTTTTGTTTATTATAAGGAATAATTGATTATTATACCATACATTTTTTTTAAAAAAGTTCTGATAAATTTTTTTCACTATTTCATTGTTTCTATTTGTAATGATTTTTTTATAATTATAATGGTTATGATAATTGTTTAGAAAATTAAGAAAATCAAATGTCTATAGAATCAATAGTTACGAGGTTTTACCCAAATGGTTTCACATGATTAATACTAAAAATTTTTGGTCAATTATTTTCTTTGAAGTTGTTGTTGATAACAAGTTTAAATATGCATTTGTAGCGTTTCAGACATCAATTAGAGGTTTTCGATCAACTGAAAAAAAAATTTCTATTGATGGATAGTGTGAAACTATCAACAAAATTTTCTAGCTTGATATAGACAAATCAAAGACAAAAAATCTCATTTTTCACTTCGAAATGTATTAATTGATCATTTGTGGAAGAATTATAGTAATAGTGATATTTAAATAAAAATGAATTTGTCATTTGTTTGTTTCTGTTTATGTGGTGTAACAAGATTTTATTTTAGATAAATTATGATTTTATTAATCTTGTTAGTGATTATTTAATATAAATGGTTAAAATATGTAGATTTGAATAGTAAAAAACATTTTATAAATTATCAATAAAGTTTAGAGTAAACTTTTATCTATTTGTTGATAACTCTATTTTTAGGGAATAAAATATAATGAACTAAGTTTTAATAAGGTAGATCTTTTAGATTTGCATATGCACCTTATTTTTTTTGAGATTTTGGGATTAAAACAAATCTGAAGAATTTGGAGTTTAGATTTTTAAATAGAAATTGAGAAGTTTAAATTAACACTGAAACATATATTTCATTTTTGGAATGTAGTTATGTGCTTGAAATAGAAACTCAAGAGATTTTAGTAAAGCTCATTTCAGGTTTTTTTCTTGTCTTGCCTCAAATTAATATTGTACCATTTTTTCTTCTTAACTCCTTCCCTAACTGTAACTTCTCCTTCTTCTCTAGCTTCCATTAAAAGACTGCTCTTCGAACTCTTTCCCTTTCTCCAGCTCCTGTTCTTGCTTGAACTTTGCTTCGTTACTGGGAAAGTTGTGTATGCCGCACATATCTCGTTCCTCCTCTTGAGAAGCTCATCGATCTGCAAACAACAAGTCTCAGTTACTTGTTGTTAAGTTATCAAGAAAAGTAGACGAAATTGATGATTTTGTAAGCTCTCTCTCACCTCTCGTACTTCTCCTGCGCATTTACTAGCCATCTCTGTGAACTGTGAAAAGACCTCATGGTATTCTGATTCAAATTTCAATAGCTCGGCTCTTTTAGAGACTATCTGAGATTCAGTGGACCGGAGACTCTCTTTCTCGTTAGTGAATGGAGCAGATGAGAATATTTCCAGAGTGTAGCTCACACTTTTAAAGAAATTATCACCTAGGGGAAAGATATGACATTAACTCGGGTTACTCTACTTCTAATAGAGTGGACTAGTGATTCCTTTTCAAAATGAAAGCAAATGAAAGAAACATACCATAAACAGCAAATACATGAGAACCAGCTTTCAGTTCAGAGATCTCAAATGGCTGGAATGCATCTAGCCTTTTGAAAAATCCTGTCTCTGGATCCCTTGAGAGGGCCCTCTGCGAGAAAAAAAAGAATAAAACTGAGTACATAGTTATCGAAAGATGAAAATATACATGTATTAACTGAAGAGGGTAGATGGTTAACTGAATTAACCCTGGGATCGAAACGATAAACAGGAAAGCCGAAAAAGTATAACCCTGCAGTCGAGAGCTTTCCTGTTTTCCTGCTGTCTTCCTTTTGCAGAATGCAAGAAAATATATCATAGTTTAGAAAGCGGACTAAGCTTATGAGGCATGACGATTCAACGGGATGCACAGTTTACATAATGATAAAAACAGAACCAACTGATTACATGCTGCAACATGAGATCAGTCAATTTATGATCAAAATTCAAGAGAACTAATACTACAAAACTTCATACCTGTAGAGCCAGGCTCAGTCCTCCATTCTCTTTGTAATCAAAGTAAAGCAACTGGAAAGCAAAAGCAATCAGAATGTTACGATACTTAATAGGAAAAACAACTACGAGATTCTTAGACACCAATAGCAAGAATCTGGGCCAACGAACCTTGAATTTGTTTTTAGCAGATGACTGCACCTTACATATCAATCCACCCTGGGCTTCTTCCTCTGTTAACGTAACAGAATAAAAGTGAGCTGAATGCTTTTCCACCTGTTAGAGAAAAGCAGATATGTCAGAGATGGCAAATCCACATTAACGCAAAGAAAGCAAATGCAAGCCTACTAAAACTATCATTGATCGTACCTTCCTAGAAACAACTTGTCCAACTGAAAGAGGCAAAGTAGTAACTATACCATTCAGCGCCTCTTCCAATATATTTGCTGAGACAGTTGTCTTGATTTGCACACCAAGCTTACTGTGTTGGGAAAACATTGTCATGTTGTTAATTAACTAACTCCCACACAAAAATTTATAACTTGATAATTTTTCTCTTCATAGCCAAAGGATATTTTGGTATTAGTGAAGAAGGAAAAAAACAGAGAGTAGAGCAAAGTCTGTTTACGGAACTCACTTGAATAGAGCGGCGAATATTGTATTGACAGCTCCTAAGCTTGAAAGATCAAGCTCAAGATCTTCATTTTCCCGACCCACAGCCTACATCCCATGTGAATCAATAAAAATATATATGCGATCTAAAATGATTGTGGACAAAGAGGGCATCTAAAGACAGAACTAGAAAATATAGCCTTAGGTGATATATGGTAATCTGGGAACTCTAATGGAACCAGTAGCAAAATCAACGCTAAACTGTTTGGTCCAAAACATTCCCACTATATTGGATTCTCTTCAATACTTCAAGGAATTCATAAACAAATACAGAATATGGTAAATCTCCCTCGGACGCTACAGACACTGGTTTTAATCAACCATCAAAGATATAAAACGATGTTAAACTTGGGACAAGTATGATTCTCACCTCAAAACCAGTTGTATCGTATTGACGCCGATTCTCCGGATCAGACAAGACATCATAGGCAAATGTAACTTCCTCAAACATATCCGCTGCAACCGGGTCGTTTGGATTCTTATCAGGATGGTACCTAAATAACTAAATCTCAGTATAGGTATCAATAAACACCGGAATCAAACTAGACATTATACTGAGGTTGGATCAACCTAGTGATCTACTTAACACAGACAAAATCCTTCCACAAAATCTACGCCTCTTAACAACAAAATTTTCAAGCTTTTTAAGTAACCTGAGAGCCATTCTCCGATAAGCACTTTTGATCTCCTGATCCGTCGAATTGCAGGGGATGCCAAGGACTTCATACGGATTCCGTCGTCGGAGTTCATCTTCTCCGGCGTCTTTATTCTCCGATCTCGATGACTGAGTGGGCATTGTTTCAGAAGCCGATAACTTCTCTTCACCCAACCAAAATTGTTAGATTTTGTATCTCAGCCTGAGAATTGTTGAGTTTAAATACCCAAAGCCGATGGAGGAAAATCTGGGGATTTTCGCCAGAAATTCTCCGTTGCAAGTGGGGTAAATGATTTCATGCCTCGTGAATTGTAGTTTGTAACCCCAAAACCCTAGGAGAAGAGACAGAGAGACAGATTGAGGAAGCTCCATGGGGAAAACCCCACTGAGCTGGAGAAGACAAGTGAGAACGAGACGAGACACTAATTCGCTATTTTTGCTAATTTGTATTTGTATTTGTATTTATTATCGTATTTGTAATTTAACCTTTTTTCTTCATCTTCATTATCTTAAATTGAAAAAAAAATCAAATGGCCCAGTGTATTATATAGCCCAAATCATAAAGCCCATTGAGAACTCTCTCTTTAGCACGTGCTGCACGTGATATAAATATCAACAGGTTAGTCAAAAATAAATAATTATCTATTGATTTTTTTTCCGGCGATGGCGTTCACTGGAATCACGACGCAAAACGCGAACTTTCCCCGGCTAAGAATCTCCGGTACACGAACATCTTCTTCCGCAGTACCATGTAATTCGATTTCGTTTCCTTCTTCTTCGTACCGGAATCTCAATCGGTTCAATCGCCTTTCTGTTCGATCCGCTTCTGTTCCAGGTTCGAACCGATTCGTTAAACCAATTCGTTATGCTGCGATTCTATCCTCAAGCTTTCAAATTGATTCATCTAATCGCTTTGATTCTATCTTTAGAGCTTCAAAATTGATTATTGGAAGATTCCTGCAAATTTTTGGTCAAGCATTGCTATTTTTCGACACAACATATCAGTTTTTCGCTTGATTATTGATTGCTGTTTTTGGGAATTTGAGCTTAGCTCTTCAGATTACTGTTAACTATAGATATCTTAATTGATTGGTCATTGTGTTTTGCTTATTCTCATTGAATTTCAACTATAAGTTTTGTTTCAACTAGAACTCTTTTAAGTAAACGCAGAGAAGTTCTTTGACTTTGACAGTGACAGCTACGACTGAGGCATTGAAGCCAGCAATTAGTCTGAGTGATAATGCACTAAATCATCTGAGTAAGATGAGATCAGAACGTGGGAACAATCTGTGCTTGAGAATAGGTGTTAAACAGGGAGGATGTTCAGGCATGTCTTACACAATGGACTTTGAGAACAAGGAAAATACTCGACCAGATGATTCTACCATAGAATATGAAGGATTCACAATAGGTCAAAACACTTCTGCTCTGTAGCTATAATGAATTTCATTACATTGATAGAAGGAACAATGTGTCAAACTTAGCTTTTTCAACCTTAACACTTTATATGGAGTTTGTTTGGTTAGATGGTTAGTAAAAGTCTTCTATCTGCAGCAAGAATCATTAGTACATCAGGTGATCTCAATTTTGAAAATATGGTTTTAGGGGAAGATAGTAAGTGACCAGAAATCAGAAAAACATAGCTTAGCTAAGGGGTTAGAATTAGAGTGTGTTTCTTGTCAGATTTGTGATCTGAGACTTTTGTTCTTGTCAATGCATTGTGTTCTATAGTCAACTTTATGAATTGCAGAATAAGTTTGTACAATACGATGATGAAAGCTAAGATCATTCTTGTTGACATGTGTTTTTACAGTTTGTGATCCAAAGAGCATGCTCTTCATATTTGGAATGCAACTCGATTACAGCGACGCTTTGATTGGTGGAGGCTTCTCTTTTAAGAACCCCAACGCTTCACAAACATGCGGATGTGGCAAGTCCTTCGCTGCTGAAATGTAAAAGTTTTTTCATAGTTTCTGATGATATGAAATTACTTTGTAGAATCAGTTTTTGTCATATGGGTTGGAGAATGCTAAACTTATCATTTCTTATCTAGAGTTACGTTACTATGTGCATATGGATTATGAGTTTTGTGTAATACATTTTTATTATTCTACTCCACATTCTAATTTAGAACATGTTCCTACAAAAAAAGCAAACACATTTCCGACAGATTATGGATAATGCTCTGTCTTGTGACATATTTTTCTGATGGATTTGTGTCTTTGTGATATCCAGTGTGCTTTCTTGTAGCGATCATGTGTAGGATAATTAATGATATTTTATTTTATATGAGTTACTAAACATCACGTTGTAAATTAGATGGATCCGCAACAAAGTTTGTGTTGTCTGTGAAGGTCGTATTTGGACATTGTGATATTCGAAACAAAATCCGTCAAATTTTGATGAAATTCTCTTTATCGTGATAAAAAAAGTCGAAGATAGACGGCAAAGTTGATTCACGATATCCGTTTTAATCTGATAACTAAGAGATGAACATGTTCACAATCCGATAACAAACGTATAGCTACAAATTTTATCAGTGGTTACTGTCATCGGCTCATAGCTATATGTTGCTAGATAATTTGTAGCTATTTCATAACTCTGATTTAGCTACATATTTTGTCGTGGATGGTGACTATAGATATGCATATGTATCTCCTTCATCCTCCACAGTCATATCACATATGCATGACTTCATTATAATAGCTAGCCAAATATAAAGAATCCTTTTAAATCAAGATTTGAGCAACTCCAATGCACTTTCGATGTCCTTTCGATATTTCTCCTGGTATTTTATATATAATTTATCTAGTTCATTTTGAGAAAGTCTAATTTATTTTTGAAACTAGATTATATATCATATTTTACAGATGTTGATTCACAAAAGAATTCACAACTTATAAGGTATTTCCTTATAAAAACCATATAAATTACTTTATAAAATCTCATAAAAGACTTAACAAAACCTTATTATAAGTTAGTATACTTGAAATAGTAAAATGCTAGTGTGTTTTTTAAAGATTTCTAAAAAAAGTTGTTTGTTTCGAAATTAGGTCCTTATAAAATCTTGTTAAAATTCATATAAGTTGGTTTATATCTTCTACAAATCTCTATAAACCTTAACGTAAATCGACCTTTCTACGCTATAGTATGAATAAAGCGATGTTCTTAACATACAAATACATGGAAATAGGGAAAAAAAAAAATACTTAACACACAACTTCACAAAAATAAAGTTGAAAATGACACACTTAATACATAACCATGCGAAAAAATTCAAAATAACAAACACTTAATACACAACCACGTGACAAATCTGAAAGTGACAACCACTTAACACACAAACACATACATAAAATTAAAAGTGACAAACATTTAACACACAAACACACAAAATAAAGTTAAAAGCGAAAAAGATTTAATTTCCAAATAACTCGAAACTCAACATTTCCAAAAAAATTTAGTTTTGGTCATCGAAATGCTCCTTTAAACTTACCTTTATCAAAATCATCATCTTAGTGTGAGTATGTTCTTTGATTAATTTATTTGCCTTCTCTTGTTATATATATTTTAAACACCCTTTAACTTTAAAATTTTACAAATACTATCTATTTATTTGATTTTGAATTAACTGTACATTACATGATAAAATTACATTACACTACATTATATATAGTTGAATATGATGATTTATCTCTTAAAAATGTATGTCATAGTTGAGTTTTGAAATTCTTTGTTAACTATTTGAATGTATGAGTTAGAAAATATAAACATTTAGATTTACTTATGCATAAAATAAAACACACATAAGAGTTTCGGGATCAAATATAAATAAAAAATTTTAATACTACAAAGAGAGAAATAAATAGTGTTCTCTCAAATTTGATAAAATATTCACAAACTCATTTTCCCTACAAAATAAAATAATACACAAGTAGTGAATTGGTTTGGTTATAGTTATCTGAAATATTTGCATAAAGTAAATAAATAAAAGACATAATAAAACCCTTACTACCATATGAGTTTTATGGACCCATTTACATACAATATGTTACAGCGTACAAGTGATTTGAAAGACAACTTACCTAACCTATTAATGGTGAATTGTATTGAATTGAACAACCACGAGTGAGCCTTTATACGTTTTCAAACATCATTATTTTCTTCTGAAATATTATTATGTGTAATAGAAATACCATATTTTGAGCAACATTATTAATCTTGAAAAGTCATACCTTAACGAAATTTAACAAAATAATAAATGATGTCCAGTTATATAAAGCAACACAATAGAAAAGTCAAATAACTCTATATCTAGCTAGGGTTTCACTGACTCACATGTTTTGTTTTTGCATGTATACACATATTTGTAGATAATTATATAATTATATAAATCATTATGCAACGCTTGTTATATAAATAAATAAACCTCTTGACTTGCTACTTGAATCTCATTATACAATTAAACTAATTTACCATTATATCGAAATAGAATCCAACATTTTTTTTTGTCAACACTCGATCACAACTGGCCGGTCCATTAGCCAAGTTCCTACATAATATAGGTGGTGGGACTCGATTCCTGGTTGTACAAGTGCACATATCTTAGTAAACTTACCACCTATCACTAGAATAAAAATCACTCGCGAACACAACATATTTAGAGAAATTAAACCGGACCATGTTTTTTGAGCTATCGCCTATAGATTTCAAGCCCATCTTCATAGAGTATTATTATACGGGAAATTCCTTAGATGGTTTTCATAACATTTGAAATATTGTTGCGATTGGTTTTATCATTGGATCGTCACCATCTCATCCTCTTTTTGTTAGAGGATTGAAAGCATCATTTGCTCTCGGTTCTTTGAGTAATATAACACCACATAGTCACAAATTCATAACCCATACGTATAAAAACTTGGTATATATATATATGTAAATAGGTAGAGTAAAAATATAGTAGTAACTGTTGTGAAGATTTAACATGTCTTTAATAATAATTTCAAAGCAGTACTAATGAGTAATCATCTTGTCTCTTCTTTTATATCAGTCATTATTTCTTCACACTCTCTCTTTCATAATCATCTTCATCTTCACCACCAAACTTCCACCAAACAAGTCTCATCAAACATTACTAAGAACTTTAGAGAGAGAAGTCATATATACGAGCACACGATGAAGATCTTAGCTTTGTTGTTCTTATTCAAGAAAGTTAGAGAAAAATCCCAAACGAATATGATCATTCAATGGATGATCCATCGATCCACATAATGGTGAGAAATTTGATGTTTGTGATTGTGTATCATGTTTGTTTTTTGGAAAGAAGAAAAGAATACATCGAGAATTCGAAGTAATATTTGTCTGAATCTGAATCTCATCTCTTTGGGGAATGGAAGCATTAAGGTCCGATCTTCATCTTTCTTATTTAAATTTTCATTTGTTTTTATTTATTTATTTGCAAGATTAATATATACGATGTCTGATAGAAATTTTCGATCTCGATGACTATATATGAATTGGTTGTGTTTGTTATCATAGTTGGTATTTTGTAATTTTTGTATAACAAATGGTTTTGTGTTTGCTTATTTAATTTTTTTAATTTCTTACTTCATTTTAGCATGGATTGTGTGATGAAGTTATAAAAAAAATGGATTGTTTGATGTTCCCGCATTCAGATGTTAATATATGGTGCAGTATATATTGATATAGATCCGGATATATATTCTAGTTTTAAGAACATAAAAGATCCATGAATATATGTTAATGTATAAATATTAGAAATCTCTTATGAAGAAATATTTTGTATGAACATAGTTATCCTCATTTTTACTTCTCACACAGAAAAATATCCATAAACAATTTGATTAACTAGATATTTTCTTTAAGCATTCTATTATGTATTTAAAAACTTTATAGTTTATTTTAAAATGAAAAATATTCTATTACAAGTCAATTATAAAAGTGTACAAAATGTTTACTATTTGTTTTATGTTTTTACCTCAAAACAGATGTTTGTCCTTGATCAAGAAATTTTAAGCAGATTTACTTTTGATACTGGATAGTGGATATATTTAAGTAATTAACGTTTCAGATTTTTAACAAAATTTTAAAAATATATATAATGTCTTCGAAGAAAAGTAGTGATAAAGGCAAATGCATACCTAACCCTAAAAATTAAGCTCCCCCTTGAACCAGAAAAAAAAATCTTTGATATTATTACCAATAATTGTGAAATGAGACAATGGATTGAATGCTCCAAGTAAAATCACTGACCTTTCAGAAAATATCGTGGAATAAACTATATAACGGCATCTTTTTTACACGGAAGGATTAGGAACTCTCTCACTCTAAACTCCCTCCCACAATAATCGAAGCACCTTCTTCTTCACTCTTTTCTGACGTCGGCGATATAGGAGAAGGTGGTCTCCGCCAGCATCTTCTCCTTTTATGTTTTTCTTTTTATTTTATCCTCTCCTTCCTCCTCCCTCTTATTCGGATAAAGTTTTGATTGGTGAGGTATCACTCCAGAGCTCTGCCTTAAGAGGACAAATATACTTTCGCCGTTGTCACCACCACCGCCTTGCCATTCCAAAAAAAATTATGTTCGAGTTCCCACTGCCTCACACTTGTCCGGAGCTTCTAAGCCACCGAGATCTCCACTCCCACAGTCTATCGTACAGTGCCAGCTTCAACACTTGGTTTCAAGCTTTACTCTTCGTCTCCAACGTGCTCCAGGGCTTGGTCACTCCATCTATTCCATCACGGTTTCATCGGGTACACGAGTTACCCTTTTGTGGTTGGTGCTCTGTCACCATCGGTTTCAATCTCATCGGATTTGTGTCTCACACTTTCCGGCGAGCTAGCGGTGGCTTCCACATCTCCAGCAGCCTCGCCGATGTTCCAAGAGAACAAGGCGGCGGCACCATCCATTACAGATCTAGGGTTTGGCTCATTTGGGCCTCTCACCTTGTTCCTGTTATTGGGCCGGGTAAATGAACATGTGTTTTAATGAGATATTCTCTAAAATTCTTTCTAAGACTTACAATGAAATAGGTTTATGAGGACAAGAACATTCCCTTGATGGGCTTTAGAGAGATTTTATTTGGATATTATTGTTTTGTAAGCTTTTTAGCTAGATTAGGCTTTCTTTGGGAAAGTATAAACCTAATCCTTTCCTCTATGGAGAATCGTTACATAACCTCAAGACCTATGGTTCAAGGAACTCTCCTTAGTGTTCGATTGTCTTTTATGACGCCAGAACCAGGATCAGTTCAAGATCTTTTTAAGATTGAAGAACATAAATCTATATTCTATCCAAGAATTC
Source organism: Lepidium didymum (assembly GCA_963920545.1). NCBI lineage: Eukaryota > Viridiplantae > Streptophyta > Magnoliopsida > Brassicales > Brassicaceae > Lepidium > Lepidium didymum. Next base: position 1,894,978 of record OY986987.1, read on the forward strand.
CAGAATGTTTGAGATTCTCCATCTGAATCTGTTTTTATCACATAATTTTGGTTGTTTTTAGCTCTGATGAGCCTTATGTACTCTTTCATCTTATTATTGTAATGTTCGATCTTTTTTTTGGGTTAATATTGGGCCACAACATGCCAGCCCATTAGCCATTTTGATCTTTATTTCTAATAAAAGAAGTTTGAGTAACAAAAAAAAGGTATATAACCGCATAAAATTGTTGACTTTAATTATTACGCAATCTCAGTCGTGACAAAACCAAAATTTAAAGAATTGATTAATCATTTTAAAATTCTACGCTAAAGTAATGATTTTAGAATTCTAATCCTGTAAATAATTTGCAAATCTAGTGTTTTGAAAAAAAAACATCGGCATTTAAGAAATATGCGACAAATTGTTCGCTATAAATTGTTCAGAGTTTCTGAATATGGTGACGGATCCAGAAAAATAGACATTGTTTTACCTTATTTGGAGGAGTTTAGAGGATTAATGAGCCTTTCTATATATAGCATTCTTTTCATTGTGTTTCTCGTAGCTTAAACTATAGAACCAATTCTCTGGCAGTGTTAAAAGACTAATTAGTGACTATACTTTTGTATATCTTTTTCCTTGCTTCAGTTACATTCAAATATAAGTTTGGTTAACAAAAAATCCTACAAATAAACTCAGTTTCATACACAAGCTAAGAGACACAACAACAATGGTGAGTACAAACCCAATTAAATGATTTATAAGAGCTTTATGAAACTGAGAGGAGAATTTATATACATGATAACAGGATCATAAAGAGGTTTTAAATGTTACACTTATAGTCATAGAACATAAATTCATAAGTTAAAATTTACTTAAATCATAAACTGGTACATGACTACAATAAGAGCGACTCCATTCAACAAATATACTTGTTTATTTGACCTTATAACATTTCAACATTTCAGTTCACACAATTTGTTTATATATATAAACTTTACATCTCAAGAAGTACGATAAGGCCAATTAAGCAATAGATATATGATATTTGAGTTCAAATCTCATTCACTAAATTGTGTCCGGCATTTTAGAAATTTTATATAGTTTTCTTAACTTCTGAAAATAGTCAAACTTATAACATCGATAATAATCACCCGGATTATAAAAAAAAAGAATAGGATAAGATTAGAAAAAAAAAAGCATGTTCCATTCCAATACTATAACACCCCTTTCACATAAACATTTGGTCAAAGGTTTTCTTTATGAGAAAATTAAGAAATCTATCCTCTTTTAAACGTAATAATTTGAAATAGCCAAACGTTGGTTAAGTCATTAAAACTACCCTACATACAATTTGTCTTTCTTACTATTTGACTTTTTTGTTCTTGTCCGTTTCTTCTCTTCCGAATTCCCTGCAATATTTCTCTTATCTCTTTGTTTTTCTATTTTCATACGCCTATTTATTTCTCTTTGTTCCCTCCCTCGCCACAATCGTTCATGCTCATATACGTGGTCTTCAAAGGTCAATTAACAGAGACTGTTAATCTCAAGCTCAGCGAGGTTCATAAGGGATTTGAGAGCATCAGAGTAACAGAGAATGTGTAGTTGTTTCCAGAGATGGCTTGAACCCAAACAACTGTAACGAAACCAAGCCATTTTAGAGTCGAAGAAGAAGATAAATGGATATAGATAAATGTCTTACTTTTCTTGTATATTAGCTTAGCGTACTCCATATATGACATGGACATCAATGTCCATCTCATGTGTGCCCTTCCATAGACAAATGCCTATATATTTCATGTATGGACATGGACAAAATTATTATTTGTCTCGTAATGACAATCCCTTATATGTTGACAATTATAATATGATTACAATGTCATTATATTGACATAGACATTATATTGACATGAACATAAACCATATCAGGATATAAACCTTCTTTGGACATGGACATTGACTTTTTGGTCGAATGCCTTTGTATTTAGAATATGGACATTGACCAATTTGTCACTTTTATTTTGCATGGACAAGTATAATATGATTACGATGCCAATATATGGACATTGACAAAGTCATAACATAGACATGGACATATACCATTTCATTGTAACTTATTTAGACATATGTACACCATTACTATATATTTGTGTATGGACATAGACCAATTTGTCTTTTTCACTTGTTATGGACAAGTACAATGTAATTCATCAAACTACCCTAAAGTTTTACTAAATAATGTGAAATACCCAAGCGTTCTAGCTTCTCCCACGTACCCTTTTTTTAGGGTTATATGTCCATGTCCATACATGAAATATATAGACATTTGTCCATGGAAGGGCACAAGACATTGATGTCCATGTCATATACGAAGTAGGCTAAGCCAATATACAAGAAAAATTACAAATTTGTCCATGTCCATATATGAAAACAAGCATGTCTATGTCCATGTCAATATGTAAAACAGGGATTGTCTATTTCCAAATACGAAATAGGCAAAACCAATATACGAGACAATTAAGATATTTGTCCATGTCCATATACTGTTTATCTTCTTCTTCGGCTCTAAAATGACTTGGTTTGGTTACAGCTGTTTGGGTTCAAGCCATCTCTAGAAACAGCTATAGAAGTCATGGACAAAGAAATGACAATAACATATATTACATAAACAAACAAGCATAAAAACATAAAATTTTGAGCCAAGAAGAATATTACAGACATGTTATTACCCAAACTTTTTTACCCACAATTTCTCTAAATAAATTTCAAAATTCAAAAATTCTTTCCAAACTTTTCCTTTCCACAGCATGCATCGCCTCACTTACTAAATACCCAAAGCTCGAAGCATTATTTACTATTTTTCAACTCTACTGTTTCCAAATTTCGAATCCCTTCTCTAAAACTTTCGCTATCACCTTTTTTCAGTTTACTCTTCTTCACTTTATGCTTCGACTTCACTTTACTCTCATGCCCGTTTAATTGCCCAATATTGCAAAGTCTTTGATTTGACATTGTCATTCTCAAAAACAAAGATTTTTTGTCTTTTTGACCCAAAAACCAGGATACGCGGGAGAAAGTGAAATCTTTGTCTATTTCTCATAATTTACCAAACGTTTAGAGTATTTTACATGAAGCAATTATAAAAGCAAATAGCGTAAAAAGACACCCGAATCGTCTGTCTTAATTGGCATAAACAACGCGTAGAAGTTGAAAGACTTTCAAAGAGTTGAGGGAAAAAAGTAACTTGTTTTTTATGTAAATAGATTTGAGACACCTAAAAAACAAAAACCGATCTATGGTAATAATTTTGCAAGAGTCCATTTTTAATAAACATACAAATACTGGTTCCAGTTGATAATTGCATAATCGCCTGTTAATATGTAAATCAGAAGCACCATAATATGCATAATCGAATATAATACCAAATTAATTTTTTGTTTTTTTTGCCGTCAATACCAATTAATATGCTAAGAACCGATTTGGAAACAAATCATTTTTAGTTTTGAAGAATTAATAAATTAAGAATCTTAATTGACCCCAAAAGGGAACAAAAGCCAGCTACGTCATAATATTTAAAAACAAATCAAAACTATACACGTGGCAATCAATGATACGCTAAACATCCACCCTCTCCACCGACGAACATTCTTGACGCCGGTCACAGCACCACCGCTAGTTTCATTCTGACGCCGATCTCCGTTGGGATTTCCACCGTACAAATGCTGAATCCCTTCAATATCATCTTTCGCTAATTCCACTTTCCGATCTCCACCTGCAATCGCCGGGAACATAATCGCATCTTCCACCGATGAGTGACCTAATCCAAGTAAATGTCCGATCTCATGAACAGCTACTGATTCTAGATCCACCACCGTCGTTACCGGTAATATCCGACGGCTAATTTTGCCATCAGAGATTAACCAATCTTCGTCATTATCTAGATGTAACATCCCCGTAGGAGGCGAAGAAGCGTGAGCTAATAATCCCATCGGTCCATCAAACGGCTCTCCATCTCCATGTTCACCGGCGAAAAATCCGATCAATATATCAGCACCGAAGAGAGACTCAGAGCGAGTGAAATTCAATGGAGTAACCTCCGACCACCGCGTAAATGCGCGTGCGAACACTCGCTTGACTTCCTCTGTTAGATTGTTCTGCGGAACAAACGCATAGCTCAGATCTCGTTTACGTTTCGGCCACTTTGGCTTCCCGGGAAAAAACGAGTACCGCTCCGTCGTCCGGAGTTTTCTACCACCGTTCATCTCCGAGAATCCGTCGATCACATCCGGATTTCCGCATCTCGGTTTCACGATCTGATGGAGAGTTGACGAATCGAGTTTTCCGGTGACCTTGAGATTGAAATTCTTTTGGTAAGTGGTGATTGCTGATTGTAGCAAGTCATCGAAATCGTCTGTGCAATTATCGGTACCGGAGATGTAACCGAAACGACGGAAGTATTGTTTGAGTTTCGAGAGACCATCGACTTTTTCTCCGACGTGACAACCGGCGAGTTTGGAGAATGTTTCCCACGCGGTTTGAGTAGCGTTTAGGAAGTGTAACGGTGGAATAGAGGAGATATTAGTGTAGAATTTGGCTGAGATTGGATTCACTACGAAGAAGAAGAAGAAGAAGAAGAAGAAGAAGAAGAAGAAGAAGCTCAAAATCGTTAGTAGAAGAAATCTCATTTTATTTGAACGACGCCAAAAAAATAGGAGAAGATACAGAAAAATGAAGGCGGAGACTTAAAACGACGTCGTGGGTATTATGAAAGCTAGAAGCTAAGCGCTCCATTGTCCACACGGTGTAAGTGCTCACACGTGACATGTGTTTGAAGTTTGATATTCGTTTTAATTTTTTTCCCTAATATATATATATATCATTATGGTCTAAACATAAAGATTAGGAGGTTATTCAATTAAAAATAAAAAATTCTATTATTTTTTCTAGTAATTTATCCAATTGTATATTTTATGAATTCTTTTATTTAATTGACTATTTGTTTACCTAATTGTTGATAAAAAATTACTTTGAATCCTAGTTTATTCAAGTGAGTGATTTTTAAAATTGTAGTAAACATCATTTTATTCAACTCTAAAATAATGTTTAATTTTTATTTTTAAATAAATTTAATAGATATATAACAAAAAAAGTGTGAAGAACCAATTCCAACTTTTTTTTTGCTGTCATTTTAATGGAATCTATCAATATTGTTATTAAAAACTATACAATGTATGTATCAAATTTTTTAGTTATTCATATTTTCAAATTCTGGCGTTCAATATTATATTCCTCTTAAATTCTATTTTGTGTTAAAATATTGAGAGTATATTACTATATTCAATCAAATATTTTGAAATAATTTATGTACATAAAAACGTGTTTATTTTATTCAATAAAACCTCTAATTAATTACCATTAGCATCACTCACCGTGGCTACTGATTAGTAGTTTGAGTCACCGAGGAACACTGTTTCAGAGAACACTTTCGTTGACTTTTTTGTCGTTTCCTTCGGACCAATGTCTTCAGTCACAGTCCCTACACTCTCAATCAGATCCGGACTATCCGGCCATCACTTGATGCCGGTTATTGGTTTTGGAACCGCCGCATCTCCGCCACCGGAGCCGAGGGTATTGAAAGAGGCAGTAATAGAGGCCATCAAGCTTGGTTATCGCCATTTCGACACATCTCCGAGGTATCAGACGGAGGAGCCACTCGGCGAAGCTCTGGAAGAAGCGGTTTCTCTCGGCTTAGTCCAATCTCGATCTGAGTTCTTTGTTACTACCAAACTTTGGTGTGCTGATGCTCATAGTGGCCTCGTCGTCTCTGCGATCCAACGGAGTTTGAAGTAAGATTTGATTTAAAATACACGATACCATAAAGTTTGGAAGATTTGCAATGTTGATTATCTGATTATTTAGAGACTTGTTTACAGTGAAACCAAAGATTTGAACAGTCTTTATTACATGAACAATTTAAAGCTCTCAGATTAAGTTTCAATTATGATGCTTAATGATTAAAATATTGCTTTTTGGAGTAACAGGCCTTTAATGTAAATCATGTCTCTGGTTATGCAGAAATCTAAAACTGGACTATCTTGATCTTTACATGATTCATTGGCCGGTTAGCTCAAAACCTGGGAAATACAAGTTTCCAATTGATGAAGATGATTTTTTGCCAATGGAATACGAATCAGTTTGGTCTGAAATGGAAGAATGTCAAAGACTTGGACTTGCTAAGTGTATAGGAGTAAGCAATTTTTCATGTAAGAAGCTTCAACACATTCTCTCTATCGCCACAATCCCTCCTAGTGTTAATCAAGTAAATTTACCTACTTTCTCTCATTCTTATGATTTCATCTTCATCCGACAGTTGAATTTATATTGTATATGAAATTAGGTGGAGATGAGTCCAATTTGGCAACAGAGAAAACTAAGGGAGCTTTGTAAGTCAAATGATATAGTTGTGACAGCTTATTCAGTGTTAGGATCCACAGGAGCCTTTTGGGGAACTCCCAAAATTATGGAGTCTGATGTTCTCAAAGAAATAGCTGAGGCAAAAGATAAAACAGTGGCTCAGGTATTTTCATAAGAACCAACATGAATATTAGAACTTGAAATGCATAATGCATTAGCTTAATCCATTGAGTTCAAAGATTAGAACTTGACAACTTCTGCAGGTGAGTATGAGATGGGTTTATGGGGAAGGAGTGAGTATGGTGATAAAGAGCTTTACTAAAGAGAGATTAGAAGAGAATCTAAAGATATTTGATTGGTCTTTAACAGAAGAAGAAACACAGAGAATAACAACTGAAGTTCCTCAGTTCAGGAACATTGATGGAAGAGTTTATATATCTCAGAAAGGTCCAATAAAGTCTGTCGAAGAAATGTGGGATGGTGAGATATGATCAGTTTCGTGAAACCGTGCAATCATCAATCTCAGTGGTCTTCGATTCTCTTTTCTTATATTGTCATTGTTCTGTGTTTGATTCGAGCGAGGTTTACAACTAGTGGCATTACTACAGCATTGGTTCATAAATTGAGCTCGTAAGAATCCTGTAATCACTCCGATGCTTTCTTCAAAGATTGAGGTAAAGAAGGTTAATTGAATAATTGAGTACAATCTTTGAAAGGAAAATCTTCTCACCACTGGAAATTGTTGGTTTAGTGGAGGTGTACGTTGAAGGTTCAAAAAAACTCAACTAGAGGAAAAATCTCTTTGTTTTATTTTCTTTTTGTTTTTATTTTATATAATTAATTAAAATAAATAGTTCACAAACTTTAATAGAATTGCCTGACAATTCTATAAGAAAATGACAACTTTAACTCTAAATATGCTATTAGAGTTCAAAATTTTAAAAAATATAATGGACATTAAATTATCGTTAACATAACTATTACATAACTAATTTTCACTTTGGAATGATCTAGTTGATCCAATTGATTTGTCTTTTATCTAATTTGGTATCTAGCACTAAGTTCGAATCCCACACATTTAGAACAATTTGACTATAGATTGAATTTTATCAAACAAATTATTACTAAAAAAAAAAAGTAAAACTTTCTAATTGTTCATTTGTTCATGCGTTTTTTTCTAAGTTTTGGAATGAAAATATTTAATGTTATATTAATTATAAATTTTTTTGAAGAATTCCAAACACCAATAGTTTTAGGTTAAAGTTTAGATATCAATAGTTTTTTTTTAGGAAACAAACATTTAATGATCAATTATAAAAGTTATAAATTTTGAAGATTTTATTATGGAATATTCCCAATTGAAAAAATGTAGTACTATTTTCACCAAAGAGGAAAAGACAAAGCATAAGCAATCTAGAGGATTTGATGCACTGTGCTGTGCTGTCTAAAGAAGGAATTATGGGTTTAATAAAAAGTAAAAAACAAAAGTGTTTTTTCAACAATTAAAGTGGGCCCCAGTATGGATCTCCTTGGGCCCGCAGATCTAATACAACGTGGAAGTCGATGGCAATGAAAAACAATTCTAAAAAAATAGTGCCATCATCATAAATTGTTCTTCACGGATCAAAGTTGAATTTTTTTTTTTTTGATAAAATAAAAGTTGAATTTTTAATACTATATAATTAAGTAAGATCTATATATACAACAAAAATATTATTAAGTAGCACTATTTTCTGTTTTAATATATAAAATTTATATGTATATTTAAAAAGTTAAATTTTTATTTTAATATTTTGTCCCATATAGTGCAAAATTCTAATTATTATAAAATAACAAAAATATTTAATTTTATATAGAAATATGTTATGAAATATAACAAAACAAAAATTTTAAACCAGGTGGACTATTGATGATAATACTTTCTTACAGAAATTTTAGACACTAAGATTGGAACATTTTTCATGAAATGAGGATGATGGGATAATAGACTAGTAGGTCAATTGACAAAAAAAATTTAGAACACTTGCTAAGCTAGAGCTGATGCAAATGATAAAAATCTGTAGTTGTAAATGATTTGTAAGGGTGTTCATGGAAGGAGAATTACTCATAGAAAGAAGACTTATCAAAGAAGAGTTGCTCTAATATCAAGAAAACCAAGAGGAAAGATCTGAGACAAAGAGAACATTCTGAGGCTAGATATCTAGTAAATCAGATTGTTTAGATTTACATGGTTCTGGTTTTAACTTGAAAATTCTATGTTAGTGTTAGGAAATAGGAAGATATTATTGTTGTATGATGTTGGAAATAAGAAGGTATGGATCATATTGAATTATGAAGGTAATGATCAGGTTGACTTTAGTTATAGTGTAGTCTTTTGAATGTGAAATGTGTATTTTTGAGAGTCAATAATAAATTAGTTTCAGATTGATGTCTTTCTTATGTTTAATGTACTTGAAAATGCATTTCAGATTTATTATGATCAAAAAACACGATCAACGAATCTCAAATACCATGAAATAGTAGCATATAAACTAACTCGTAGCTCCTAATTAATGTCATGATTCCAATAATTAAAAATAAAAATAATTATTACGAAAATATATTTTACAACAATGAAATAATTTTACAGTTAATATATATAGCAATGTATAACAAGTGTAATAAAATATTATTTAATAAAGAATATGTAATGTTATCATAGAATACGATATAATAGTATCAGAAAAAGTGCTATAATATATACGGACCCTATTATAATTTCGATAGTAATAACGTTTATGAATGCGTTATATATTACATATCTTGAGCTAACAATACTTATATTTAGTGTACTGATTTTACAAACACTTTCTATTAAGCATGTACTGATGTACATATATTCATACATTCTTCATTTGCGTTTACGTACATCAATTAAAAAAATGGAAAGCAATATTTTTTAGAAGAAATTAAGTCAATTCGATGATCTTTTACTTAGAAGTAATGGTTTGCATATGGCCTTTAATCTAGTGGCTGATAGTAAATTCATCAAAAGTAAGCGCACATGCACATTCAAGAATCGAGTTTCACTACCTATATTATGTATAAATTTAGCTAATAGACCGGCCAGTTGTGGGTCAATATTGACAAAAAAAATTAATGGTTTCAATATATAGTCAGTCCATTAACCAAATTCTTACATAATGTAGATAGTAGAACTCAATACCTAGATATGCAAATATGTATGCTTTTAGTGAACTTAACATCTACCATTAAACTAAAGACCACCTGTTTTTTGTGTTTTCGATTTACATTACCTTTAGGTTGGTATGTGTACAACTATAATCTCTTTTTTTCTTAAATTTACAATACAAAGAGCAAAATGATTCTTGATCAGTTATCATTCGCGTTTATTTGCTTAGTAATTTGAAACGTGTAGAACTAAAGATAAAGAGATAGATAAAGCTCTATCTTTTGAAAAGTTATTCTAGATAAAAACTGATAAATCAGGCTACTATTTTCACTCGTTTATGACATTTCTAATAATGATATTAAATTTGGTGTTGAAATAACAGCAAATTTTGTGTTATAATGTTTATATCTCCAACTACAATAACAAATATAAAAATATATTAGTTATTATTATATTATTAAATTAATTTACTTTTGTTTTTAGTAATTTTGATAAATACTAATTATTTCTATACTGATTAATTATCAATTAAATAAATTGAAATTAAACATCATGCCAAACAAAATATATCATTGTAATCAAAGACATAGTCAAAATGTATGTAATTTTTATATCAATAATTGGATTGACAAACGTCGATCTATAACTTAAAATCCACTATAATACTAAGTTATTAGTTGAATCATTTTAACAAAAAAATCGGTATGATATTTAAAATAAAAAGGAATTTTATTTATTTGTATGTTTTATTTTTTATATTTCTTTTTTGGTCAACGGAATATATTTAAGATACGAATGAATGAACTAATTTATTTATAAACTAAAACTTTTTTTATGACAGAAAATAGTCTGCCGCCATAAATTTTCTTTTTTCATAATGATGGACCGCAATGTGCTTTGCAAATTGATTATATTATTTTTGTCTTCACCACTTAATACAAGAATTTATGAATGTTTAACAAAAAAAATCGCAAGCTGATTGGTTCATATGTCCTTTAAGTTTATTTTAATTATTATTTTTAAATATACATATAAATGTTTTTTATTATAAAAAAATAAGAAAGGAAGAAAAAAAGACACCTATAAAGATTTGATTTGAGAGTAATAATGGAAATATAAAAAGACAACGAAGTGAAGGAGAAGACAAAGAAGCAACACACAACTGAGTTCTCACGTTTCTCTCTTCTCTTTCCTCACTTCCAGCTAACTATGTCCACCATTGACGGTGGCTTATCGTGTCTACGTAGATCGGAAATGATCGGAATAGGAATCGGTGAATTGGAATCTCCGCCATTAGATTCTGATCAAGTTCACGTTCTCGCCGTTGATGACAGTCTCGTTGATCGTATCGTTATCGAAAGATTGCTTCGAATTACTTCCTGCAAAGGTTTGTTTCTTTCTGTCTTCTTCTTCATTCCTCATTATAAAAAAAATCCTGAAAAAAACAATTTTTTCCGGCGATGCAGTTACGGCGGTTGATAGTGGTTGGAGAGCTCTTGAATTCTTAGGATTGGACGATGAGAAAGCCTCCGTCGAATTCGATGTAATCTCCTCAAACTTCTTTTCTTTTCTTTTTTTGATATTTTGAAAATTTTCTGAGATTTACAGATTCTTCAATTTTGATTTTGACTTTTGTTTTGCAGAGATTGAAGGTTGATTTGATCATCACTGATTACTGTATGCCTGGAATGACTGGTTACGAGCTTCTAAAGAAGATTAAGGTTCTCAATTTTCCCGCCATAATCAAAATTCTTCAAATTTGTTTGACAATTCTGAACAATGTGGATCGATCTGAAACAGGAATCGACGAGTTTCAAGGAAGTTCCAGTTGTAATCATGTCATCGGAGAATGTACTCACTCGAATCGACAGGTGAAATCTCTCGCCGGAATTTTTTTTTTTAATTTTGAATTATTCAAAAACTAAAACCGATAAATCTGAATTTTGCAGATGCCTTGAAGAAGGAGCAGAGGATTTTTTGCTGAAACCGGTGAAACTCGCCGACGTTAAACGTCTGAGGAATTACTTAACGAGAGATGTTAAAGTCTCCGTCGACGGAAACAAACGGAAGCTTCCAGATATTTTCAACAATTTCTCTTCTCCTCCGCCACTCAATCTATCGCCGTCGGACAGTACTCGACCTTCTTCTCCGGTGAAATCGGCTCTGTCTATGGATGTTGATGATGATGAGTCATTGACATCTTCGCCGGAATCTTCCACTTCTCCGGTGGATTCTCCGATAAAACGTTTGGAGGTGAAGAGTCCAGGATTAGATTAGAACGGTTTCCGTTAACTTTTTTACTTTTGACGGTTTTATTGACCGCAACGTTGACTTGACGCCGTCAGTTTCTAGATCTCGCTTTTATAATTTGCACGTGGGTCTCTTTTACTCACGAAGGAAAACTTTTGGGGAATTTCTTGTATTTAATTACATATATTTCGATAATTTCTAAATTATATAATGCTCTATTTCTTTAAGCAGATAATTAAACTATGTGTGTGTACCTCTGGTTTTAGGTGTAATCTTATCGTTTATTAATTCTTTTTTTTTTTGTCACAAATATCGTTTATTAATCCTTTTTTTTTGTCACAAATATCGTTTATTAATCTTTAAAAACCTATATTTTTCTCGAAATTGTGAGCCACAAACAACCACAGATTTTATTGGTGGCAATAACAATAGTTTTTCTGACAGATATATTTATAGTGAACATTTTCTTTCGATTAAGATGAATTCATTGTATTGTTTAAAAAAAAAAAAATTTGTGAAATGAAAGGCTCGAAATAGGTACCAATACTCATTGATATTTCATAATCAATATAGTTCAATACCCGCAAAAGGTCACAAAGGATTTTTTTATAAAAAAAATTTTATATATAATTAATCAAATCAAAATTCTTGTGACAATAAATCTAAATTTTAAAATTTGTTAAAAAAAATTAAAAAATTTAGATTGATTTCTTTTTGCCTCCTTTTCCCAAAAAAAAAATCTAAATTTTAAAAAAATTTATTTACAAATTTAATGTGTGCAACCAAAGAAATGTTTCTAATTAAGTGGTTAAGTTTATATTTGTTGTATTTTTTATCGGAGTTTGATTTAAAAGAATCATGTAATTGTTACGTGATATTGTTTAGAGTTTTATGAAGATTAGAATTATGAAACGAGTCTTATCGATTTATTTGACAAAAAAATGCATGTGACCGAGAAAAATCATCAAAGTACATATAAAGATAATATTGTTCATGAGTTTACATGATTGACTTGTAATTCTAGAAATGAATTATAAAGTGCAAAATACAACAATTTCAAAGATTTTGGTGATATATTTAATTTCTTTTATTTATTTATGAAAGTTTGGTTAGTGGAGAAAATAAATGTGGTCCAAATACACATAATCATGGGGATTCTGAATATCAAATCTAAGTAATTAAAACCATATAAGTATAGATTAGAGCTCGTAATAACACATATATCTTGATTCACACGACGACCAGAAGATCTACTAAACTTGTGTTGAGAATGAATGATCAAATCGAATAATTTAATTATATGTGCGGCTTTAGTTAAGTAACGAGACAGATTAAATTGTCCATTGGAACTTGGAAGGAGACAGAGAATATTATAAATTACGAGAAGAGGCAAATGCAATGTATCAAAAAACAAATAATGATTGTAGACAACAGAATCAGATCAAAGATACTCCCCACGTTTGGCGTACTTAACATGTGATTTTATTCAACCTTTTTTTTAACTTCTTCCATTTATTTTGGTTTCTCTTTTCTTCCTTCACCCAATTATTCTTCTACCTTTTTTTTGTTATTTGTTTTCTTTAATGGTAGAATATCTCAAACTACAGTGAATAACATTTTTTATTACTTGTAAAGATAAAGATAATTTTGCAAAGTGGTTAATGTCTATTTATTTGGCAATTTTTTTCACTGTTCTAGATAGACACATAACCGCATGGAATATAGTTTAAAATTTGGGTTATGAATCGGATATTGTTGATCAAATCGTTAAAAAAAATTATATAATTTTCTAGCTTCCATTTTTTTTTTTTAATTTTAAGTTTAAAGAATTTAATGGTTTTAGAAGAATTTTGGTTTTGACTGAAACACACAAAAAGAATGTGGAACATACAATTTTTTATTTGTTCAGTTTGTGTGTTTTTAGAATATTTGTTTTTTTTCGTAAAAGATTAAAAAGTAAGTTTAGGCATGTTCAATGTAGGGTATCACTTCTCATTTTATTTAAAATATGAACATTTGGTATTAAATGTTCCATCTTACTTCATGACAATATACATTTCTTAAAATCATGAATGTAAATTTATCACAATCTTCAGCATGAAACAACCCTTGAATAACACACTAATTCTCTCTGAGACATCTTGCTGAAGAGTTTAGCATTCGATCTATTTAGCTTCTTACACTTACAAGTCAGGCACAAGCAATGATTCACTCAGTAGCATTCTTATATGTTGTGTGGACATGTTTGAGATAGTCCAGATCTGCAGCCATTTAATCCAGTCTACATGTGAATTTGCAAAGAGGCACACACTAGATTCACAAATGAACAAAGACATCAGAACAAAGTATAAAGATGAACTTAACAAATGATTCAGAAAGCATATCCGACAAGCTTTTAGCCATCACATAACATATCTCCTTTCAGCAGTAAACATAGATAAACATGATAAATAAAGTTTTTAACAAGTCTAAGTAAGAAGCAATATGACATTGAATCTTCCATTTTTCATTTATCCTCCAACTGATGATTCTGCAAAGCAAACATACCAAGCTAATCAGAGAGTATTAATCTGGAATCTGTATCTTAAATTTGACTTGGATAATCAGTAGCTCTACACCCAAAGCTATATACACACATTCTTCTTCAAAAATAAGAAGGAAAATACATAAACTGGACAAAAATGAATCGAGGACATACCACACTCTTATGCAGATCCACCAATATAGCCACTGCCTTTAGCAATTCCTTCTTACAACATAAGCCGGCCATTATACTGTGGAAAGTGATTTCATTAGGAGCCACACCACTATAAATCATTTTCTCGAACATGTCTAGAGCGCCATTAAAATCATCCACTTGACAAAACCCATGAATTAATGTGTTGAAAGTAACTGTATTAGCAACTATTCCTCTTTGATGCATCTCGCAGAGAATCTTCATTGCATCGTCTAACCTCTTAGCTGCTACTGTTGTTACGGGTCGTTGTTTCCGTTGATTCCTTGCGATCTCACTACAAGCATTATCAACAATCCCTAAGATATCACGGATTATAACAAACAGCTGAAATAGATTCCTCTCTTTCAATGCTCCAGCTTGGTAATAATTTGTTGTTCTCTTCACTAACTCCATTATCCTTGTTCGTTTCTCTGTAATAACTCTCAGTTCTTCCTCTGCAGATTTGAAGAAATCTCAGCTTTGTCAAACAGAGATCCTAAAGAACAGAAAACAAAAGAGTATCAATTTAGAAAATGAAGAAATATATGTATATATCTCCTCAATACAATTCAGAAGTAAGTGTGATGAGTATAAGCCATGTACATAAAAAATAGAGTAAGTCATTGTGTCAACAACAAAACCTATAAAGGTAAGATCCATATAGGTCCAAAATTTCAGGGCATGAAGTTGGTGGCAGAACAGTCAAACTTTTCACTCGAATATGGCACAAATGATTAGACACAAAAAGAAGAACAAAACCTGAATTTCAAAGAGAAATAATACTTACCATAGCGAGAAATTACCAAAGAGTAATAATTAGGATCAACAAGACCTCATCACCAGATCCTCTTTCCTTTGAACAAGCCATAAATTCATACAGCCATAGCCACTGTAAAGAGTACGACGTTGTGATGGCTCTACACTCGAAACAGATCAAGCATTAAGACACCAAAGCGTTTTTCCAGTCAAATCATATCCCCATGGTTGCTGCATCTTTAGGATCTCTGTTTCAAAATCTTGTCCAGAAAATTAATAATTGTGAAGCATGCAACATTGTATAAACAAGCTTTTGTAATATTAGCCAAAAAATAACACTTCCCATCTCAACAGTTCATGTAGATAAATATGACGAAAAAAAGTTAACTAAACAAGTGTCACAAATTTGTGAAATATCAGAGAATCAAAATGGATAAAGCGAAAAGCAAATTAACATTGAATCATCCATTCTTTCATTCATCCTCCAATTGATGATTCTGCAAAGCACACACACACATCAATCAGAGTGTTAATCTGGAACCTATATCTTAAATTTGACTTGCACTGTAAAAACATGTATTTATTCTGCAGAAATATAAATAAACTGGACAAAAATGAATCGAGGACATACCACACTCTTTTGCAGATCCACAAATATAGCCACTGCCTTTGGCAATTCCTCCTTACGACATAAGCCGGCCACCATACAGTGGAAAGTGATTTCATCAGGAGCCACATCACTAGAAATCATTTTCTCGAACATGTCTAGAGCGCCATTACAATCATCCACTTGACAAACCCATGAATTAATGTGTTGAAAGTAACTGTATCAGAAACTATTCCTCTTCGATGCATCTGGCAGAGAATCTCCATTGCATCATCTAACCTCTTAGCCCTACAGTATCCGTCTATGAGAATAGTTAAAGTGACTACGTTTGGAGAGCATCCCTTCTTAATCATCAAATCAATCATGCGTCAGGCATCATCTAGACGATTATCCTTGCAAAAACCATCGATCATTGAAGTATAGGTAACCACATTAGGAAACATACCCTTACTGAGCATCTCCTCATATATTTCTTTAGCCTCAAAGAACATCCCCTTTTTGACTAATGCATTGATCAATATAGTGAAAGTTACAACATTAGGGTGGACATTCCTTTCACTCGTTTCACACAGCAATTTTTCAGCATCAATCCATTTACCACAGCTACAATAACTGTCTATCATACAGTTGTAGGTAAACACATCGGGAAAAATTCCTTTCCCATGCATTTCACTGAAAAGATTTTGAGCATCAGTATGACGTCCATCTTTGCAAAGACGATCAATTATGGCACTATAGATTACGATATCGGCCCTTGTCTTGCTTTGATCCATCTTCCTAAGCAGATTCAAGGCGGACTTAGTGTCACCGATCTTACACATTCCATTTACAATTGTTCCGTAAGTTACAACGGTAGGTTGATGACCATTCTCTACCATCCGATCAAGCAGATTTTTTGCTTCGAGAACTCGACCCTCACGGCAAAGACCATTCATCAGTGTAGTTAACGCTACGACATCTAGTGTCAATCCCGTTTCAACCATATGATCAAATAAAGCTACAGCTTCAGAGATCCTATCTGCTAGACATAACCCGTTGAGCAGAGTGCTAAACGTAACCAAACAGGCTGGAAACCAAGTTTTGTGATCTTTCCAAATGTAGACAAAGCAAATGACACAGTTTTTGACAGCTGCAGAAAGATTTTATCAGAATATTGAAACTGTAGTTATCAAATGGAATCCGCCGCATTTCCATTTTCTGATAGATAGAAATAGCAACATCGGGACGTTTCATTTTCACAACAACACCTATTACTTTATTGAAATCAATTGTTGGCGGGATTGGCTGAGATCGAAGCATGTAATCTAACAAATCAACCGCATTATCTAAGCTTTCAATATGATGAAACCCACTTTTCAATTTCAACTTTTCAATTTCAATTCCTTTCCTCTGAAAGTTCCCTCGCTACCACTGCAATTAACTGAAGAAGAGGATAGACACTTTCTAATTGTACCTTTCTGGGCGACGCGACGATGAATCAATCTCGTAGTGATCAATCTAGCGAAGACAGCAAGAGAAGATGATTGCGAAGAACAAGCCCTAGTCAACATTTTGGTTCGCCTGATTTTGTTCCTTGTCGATATCTACACTCAAACAAAGGAGCTAACAAGTGAACAAGTGTTAACCCTAGCAGATCACGAGGCGTACAAAGCGATACAAAAGAATCAGTAATCCACAGCCGGTTCAATTGAAAGGATTCGATAACCGGTTCGACTATAGAATCCGATAAACCGGTGAAAGACGGAGAAACAATCACACGATGATTGAGATTCGGCGGTTCACTTGGTTCGTAGAATACAATTAATTAATAGAAGTTACTCGGCCCATCAGGATACAATAATTGTAAGGTTTCAAGCTTTGTGGGTCTAGACATACATTTACATCTGTTTGTGGCCCACTAATTTACAACACATCTAATACTATTTCTTATATTCAATTGATGGGTGGATATATATTTTGGTCAAATACTTATTTCTTGTTAAAAGAAATTTTGGATTTTTCTCAATCCCTTGTGCTTATATCTCCGAAAATACTAATGGTTAAATATTTTGTTTGGTTGTATTCTTTTTGTCTTTTTTTTTCTCTAAGAAGTACATGCATTGGTCGAACTTTCCAAGATTGTTTTTACCAAGTCGGATTAAAATAGATTATCGCATTCCATCTGAATCTTAAAGTAGAAACAATTAATATGGTCCAACGCCTTGTCGTTGATGACAGATTTGAGTCATCACCGTATTCGCAAATCCGATTATACTGCTATACGAAACTAATCTAACTATTAGTCATTTGAATATCTAGAAACTTTTCTATTAATAATTCTATTCTCCAGGGAAATAGCCCAAACCTTCCAAAAATCGTGAGTTATCAAACAAAACTAGTATGATCTCATTTCAATCTTAGTTATAACTTATAAGTTATTAATTTTTTCGGTGTGGTATCTTCCACGTATCATCTCGTATTTCATCTCTTCGATTACTGAAATTTACACCCAAAAATAAAACAGCACTAGCACATGAATTTTTATAGTGGACCTTTTACAAATTTGTATATTTTCAGTTATTTTCCATGAAAAAGGAAGGTTGATGATGAAAATACAGTAACTAAAAGTGAATTATGGGTTTTCAACTCAAAACTAATTGACAATTAATAGAGAGACTCAAATCTTATATATATTGGACTAGATTCTCCATCTTTACCGATATACGATATCTTACATGTTCCTTCGAGATATGGGTGAATGTTAGTCTAATAAACCCACAATTTCGTAGATATCACAACCAACCGTTTGTATTGATTGGACATACCACAAATGAACCATTTGTATCTGGTAGGCATAGTCTGACTATGTCACCATGTGAATTATAGGTTTTTAACTCAAAACTAATTAACAATAAGTGGAGAGACCCAAACTCCATATATACAAGACTAGATTCCCCATCTATATAGATGTGGGATATCTTACACCTGTTTGATCGACTTTTCTTTTTTGAATTTTTACATTATTAAAAGTGTGTCATTAAATCAGATAATAGACAATAATACAACATATATCTATAGTCAACCAAAATTAAATAAGAGTTATTCATAGATGTTACAAATTTACATGTGTCCACTCTGCATTCACATAGCAGCACTGACATTGATTGCAATTGTATTTACTTTAGGAAATAATCCATCACTCTTGTCTTGTTTTATTCCATCGTTTTCTTGACACGTGACCGACCGTCTTAATCAACTTTGCTAATCACACATAGTACATTTAATTATTTTACTAATTAATTTACATGCAAAATCTAGTTATGTTTGACGTCATCCATTAGATTCACTCTTCATTATTCATTTTATTGTCAAATTCTAAAAGATCTTTAGATAAAGTTTTTGTCTTCTTAGGCTTTTAATAGAAGGGATGGGACCAAATGATTTATTCCTCAACCTCTCAACAGCTACTGCTTAAGTAATATCATTGATTCTTAAAGTCAAACATTCCCAAATTACGTTTACACCTTAATATTTGATTATATTGGGTTTCTTCTAGAACATCCACATTACCAAAACTTTTGTCTGATTTGATTAAAAAATAAAAGAAAAATATATGACAAAAATACATAAGCTGATAGAAAAAATTAAATAAATCTGTAGATAATGTCTAAATTTTTTTCCACAAGATATAAATATACGAAAATGTTTTGGTTGAAAAATCTAAATACAAAACACAAAGACTTGCTACAATCCAGAAAAAGAAGAGCCAAGTCTCCTAAACAAAACTATTAAAAATCTCAGTTTGTTAAAGAAAAACAAATTATCATAATGCAAAAAAATATATCACGGGCTTGTTAAAAAAAATTAGTAGGTTTGAAAGAAGTAAAAAAAAGAAATAAGAAGTATGAATTATTACATGATTGAAAGTTGACTCTAAAATATGATTGGTTTAATTTAAATCTCATATAAATATTTTTTGCTTTCTAAAACAACAAACAAACAAAGAGTAATTCAATACGCTCATAATTACTTTTAACATAAATTATTACATGATTTTTTACCAATAAATAAATAAATTATTACATGATTTTGCATTCATATTCAGGTTAAATACGAAGAAAAAGAGACACAAAAATCAACGCCTAGTCGATCAAGGAAGTCAAAACTATTACCAAAACTATATTTTTCTGATTTAATTGATAAAAAATATGAAAAATACATAAAATGATAGAAAAATAAAGTAAATTTGGAAATAAAGTCTAAAAAAAATTCCACAAGATATAAATATACGAAAATAATTTGTTTGAAACATCTAAATACAAAACATAAAGACTTGCTACAAATCAAGACTATTTACACATCTCAGTTTTTTCTCACAAGCACAAAATATTATAATGCAAAAAAAAGATCACGGGTTTGTTAAAAATAAATTAGTAGGTGAATATAATTACTTTTAACATTAATTATTACATGATTTTGTATTCATATTCAGGTTAAAACGAAGAGAAAAGACCCAAAAGTCAACGCGTAGTAGATCAAAGAAGTCAAAAATTAAGACAACTTCCATTCCAAATTTCGGACATCAACGATTTAAACGCAAAGACCTGGTCAATGCGGCTACCAAAATGACAAAAATACCCTTGATTGATACGTGTTACTGACAAGTAAAATAAAGGTTACTTTCGTCCACGCAGCCACGCTTTTGACATTTGACCTCATCCTCATGTAATAAAGCCTAATTTTTATTTTTTATAAAAACATTAATATGTAAAATCATTAATGGTCGTCATGTTCATCAAAATCATTCCCAACACATTTTCAGCTTTTCTTCTTTTTCTTCGTTGTCAAATCAAAGCAGAAAGCTGCTGATTTTCTTTGCTTAGCCGCGTGAATCTTATCTTCGTTAATACCGAGAGATTTTCCGGTAAAAGAACCACCGTGATGTCTTTCCTTTTCCGTAAGAACGGAAGTAATTCACGGAGGCGTATAAAAGACAAACTTCGAGGTCGGAATTCAGATCGGGGAAAAAGAGAAGACGAAGTCAGATACGACGGTGGCTCTGGCTCCGATTCGTTACCTCCACCACCGTCTCCTTGGGGTTTTTTATTTCCGGATGATTTTGTACGAATCGATGGAAATCTTAAAGCTGTTATTGTAGATGAAGAAGGTTTAGATGTGATTTACTGGAAAAAGCTTATTGAGCTTGATAATAGCGGGAAAATTAGAAAAAACGCTAAACCTAGAAGAAGAGGAGATAAATCGGATGGTGGATTTATAAGAACTGGAGCAGATCAAGATCAAGACGACGACGATGATGATGATGAAGTAGAAGGAGACGAATCGATTGAAGAGGTGTTTTCGTTTCATGTGAAGAAATCTCAAATTCCTTTATCTTCTTCGGGTGGTGAAATCCGAGATCAGAGTAATGATAATGGAGAAGGAGCGAGATACTATACTTCTTCTTCTTCTACTTCTACATCTGCTGCTTCGCCGTCGCGAACTTCTTATTCTACAGGTGGAACAAGTGATTACGGTGCCGTTGGAAAACAATCTCAATCCAAATTTCAAGCTCCAGGCGGTTCATTTTCCCCTTCTCCGTCACATTTCCAAAGCGGTGGCGGTGGCCCTTCGCCGCCACTTCCGCTTCCTCCGGGTCAATTCACGGCGGCAACTGGGCCATTTACAGCGCCTGGGACAGGCAACCAAACGTTGCCACAGTCACCGCTAGTTCCTCTTCCTCCGGGTCAATTCGCGGCGGCAACTGGTCCATTTGCACCGCCTGTGACAGTCAACCAAACGGTATCACAGCCTCCGCTTGTTCCACTTCCTCCGGGTCAACTTACGGCGGCAACCGGGCCATTTACACAGGTTGTGACAGGCAACCAAACGGTACCACAGCCACCGCTTGTTCCACTTCTTCCGGGTCAATACATAACGGCAAATGCTCCACCACCACCACCGCCGCCTCCTCCTGCGCCATCTGCTGCGGCTCCACCACCACCTCCACCGCCTAAGAAAGCACCTGCGCCGCCACCACCTCCTCCTCCGGGTAAGAAGGGACTTGGGCCTCCACCACCGCCACCAATGTCGAAGACTGGGGCTCCTAAACCGCCGGGGAAGAAGGGACCTGAGACTTCTTCAGCCATAGGCAAAACTGAAGATCCAACTAAGCCAAAGCTCAAGCCTTTACATTGGGATAAGATGAATCCTGATGCTAGCCATTCAATGGTGTGGCATCGAATTGATGGTGGCTCCTTCAAGTAAGTATATAGCGTATATAATCTAGAATGTGATATTCTTTTAGGGAATGAAGGATTTTGAGTTCTTATGCGTTTTATATATGCTTCTTGGTGTAGCTTTGATGGTGATCTTATGGAGGCGTTGTTTGGATACGTTGGCGCTCGAAAACCAAGAGAAGCAAACAATGTACCGCAGAATCCGACTGTCTCAACTCCACAGACTTATATTCTCGATCCACGGAAATCTCAGAACAAAGCAATTGTGCTTAAATCTTTAGGCATGACCAAGGAGGAGATTATTGACTTGTTAACAGAAGGCCATGATGCTGAGCCTGATACCCTTGAGAAGCTTGCAGGAATAGCTCCAACGCCAGAAGAACAGTCAGAGATCTTAGAGTTCGATGGCGACCCAGCGAAATTGGCTGATGCAGAATCTTTATTGTTTCACATCTTACGAGCAGTTCCTTCTGCGTTTAACCGGTTCAACGTCATGCTCTTCAAGATTAACTATGGCTCGGAGGTTGCTCAACAAAAGGGATCTTTACTAACACTGGAATCTGCGTGCAATGAGCTCCGTGCTCGTGGGCTGTTCATGAAGCTGTTAGAAGCTATCTTGAAAGCAGGAAACAGAATGAACGCTGGAACCGCTAGAGGAAATGCTCAAGCTTTCAATTTGACAGCTCTAAGAAAATTGTCTGATGTGAAGAGTGTTGATGGGAAAACTACTTTGCTTCACTTTGTTGTTGAAGAAGTTGTAAGGTCAGAGGGAAAGCGAGCTGCGATGAATAAGAACATGATGTCAAATAATAATGCCAGTGGTGAGAATGCAGATATATCTAGAGAACAAAAAGAGATCGAATTTATAAAGCTTGGCTTACCCATTATAGGTGGACTAAGTTCAGAGTTCACCAGTGTGAAGAAAGCTGCTGGAATCGATTATGACTCGTTTGTAGCCACAACCTTGGCTTTAAGCACCCGAGTCAAAGAAACAAAACGCTTGTTAGATCAGAGCAAAGGGAAGGAAGATGGGTGTTTGACAAAGCTAAGATCTTTCGTCGAATCTGCAGAGGAAGAACTGAGAGTTATTACAGAAGAACAAGCAAGGATAATGGAGTTGGTGAAGAGAACAACAAATTATTACCAAGCTGGAGCATTGAAAGAGAGGAACCTATTTCAGTTGTTTGTTATAATCCGTGATTTCTTAGGGATGGTCGATAATGCTTGTAGTGAGATAGCAAGGAATCAACGGAAACAACGACCTGCAACAACAGTAGCAGCAGGAGGAGCATCAACTTCAACAGAAGCAACTCCAAGCACTGCTGCTGCACCGCAAAGAAATGCAGTAAGATTTCCAATTCTGCCTCCAAATTTCATGTCAGAGAGTTCAAGGTACAGTTCAAGTGACTCAGACTCAGATTCTTGATAACCAAAAAAAAGAGAAAAGATTAATTACTTTTGTTGTATGTATATAGATGCTAGGGGAGCTTTTATTGGTAAAAATATTCTTTAGGTTCTTTGATTATGGTTTTTTTAATGTCATCTGTTTTGTTAAATTTGTTTTTTTTTGGGTCTAATGTTGATTCTTTTTGGAAGAAGAAATACAAACGGAGGAAACCGTTACTACTGGTCTTTGTTTATTTGTTTGTTTTTCAATTTGTTTTGTTTGTTCATAATAAACATATCAACGCAAGTGTTCGAACATGGAACCTCTGAAAGAATCACGGGACTTCCATTAAAGTGGGGTTTTAAGCTTCTCGTCTGTATTTTGAAAATGTAGATACGACAAAAGCTTCACACGAATAAGCATGTTTCTCCTAAAGAAGAATACAGAGAGATTTTTAACTCAATACATAAGACTTAAGGGAGATGGAGAGAGTATACAATCAAAAGCCTCTTTATTAATAGCTTTGTATCATCCAACCACGTCATAACACTTGGCAATTTAACGGACAAGAGCTTCATGGAAGTGTAGCTTTGACTTCTTTTCTGTCAGGTCCAAATGACTGCCAACAGAAAAAAGTAAAAGAGGTCAATAAAAACGACAAACTATAGTTTAAGGGACGTGTTGCAAAAATGTGTATTGGATGCAGAGAAAGGAAACTGGCAGAATACGTAATTAGTAAATTTACCTCGGTGCCAAATCCCTTTAAATACACATTGGTAAAAAGCTCAGAAGGTTCTGGCATTGGGCAATCCTGAAACCAATACAAAGATTTATTGTAAGGTTGTGCGTTGTTTAGGTTTGAAAATTGAGTTTCCGAGAGGTAGAGAGATGCAATGAGACTGTTACTTTACCTTAGCTTTGGCAATGGCGTCATCTACTTCTTTTCTAATTTCTTTCTCCATATCTTTAAGCTCTTTCTCGGTTGCTAAGTCATGAGCTAGTACCAGCTTCTTTATTCTCTCAATCGGATCCCGTTCCTGAGTCACGTATGAATGTATTGAGATTGACAAGAAACGAGTGCTCGACCAAGAAATTGTTTGTGAGGGGAAAGAGACTAACGAACCTGTCTCACACCAGATATCTCATCTCGTGTACGGTATGTGCTACCAGGGTCAGACATGGAGTGGCCGTGGTACCTGTATGTGTCCATTTCAAGAATCTGTATACACGAAATTAAGAATCAATTCTCATGATATGAGAAAAAGAAATACCAAAGCTATATGAACAACTGTAATATTAAAAGCACAGTTCTTTTATGTACACTGATAAGGTGTACTTCCATCGTAGATAAAGAGTTAAAAACTGTACAGAAAACGAAAATGAAAGAACTAGCCAGTTCCATCAATATTCAGCTATGGGAGATCACTTCCAATCCACAAAGAGGAACCAAAGGTAAGTAACTATTAACTAGATAATACAAAAAGAAAGAAAAACAGTGCATGCTATGATGTAAATTAAAGACAATTCACATAATGCGCCATATGGAAAAGGCGGAAAAACAGAACATTTGAGAATCCTGAAATACAGAGAAACTTACTATTGGTCCCTTCTCCAAGGCATGCTCTTTAGCAAATTTGCACGCTTGTTTGACAGCAAATGCATCCATACCATCTACCTATTTATTAAAAAGTTTCCATACAAACCAGAGAATGTTCAAACTCAAAAGGGAGATGATAAATGATAACAGATGCAATTACAAGATACCAAATCAGAACAATGTAACGATGCAGCATGCTCTACTTATCCTTGAGATGTTTTCAATGCATTCCTAAACTGAAAGAACTATGATGGAAGCAGAAAAGTAGCAAGTTGCTTATACTTGCATCAATCTGTTTTCTATATGGAAACTACAAGATTCATGTGATTCAGGAAATGACATTAAAACTATCTTCTAACAGATAGATAGGCAAACAAAACTTCTCCTCCCTAATTCAAAAGATTATTTCGAAAAGATTCACAGTAGATTCTTCTTAACTCTTAACATTCCTCAGATCAATCTTTGTTACCAATAAGATTGAAAGCTGACCTTGAGTCCAGGAACATAATCACCACGCTTGTAGTAAGATGGACTCTTAGCAGCTCTCCATTCAGCCGTTCCCATTCCATCTGAAACAAATTATATCAAATCCAATCCAAACAGATATTTACACTATAAGAAACCTAGAAAGAAAGAAAAATGCATTACAGTGATTGTTTTCGCAGACCAAAATTGCTGGCAAATCCCAAAGAGCAGATATATTCAGAGCTTCAAACAACTGTCCCTGATTCGCAGCACCATCACCGTACATAGCAAACGTCACAGCCTCTTCCTTAGAATACTTCTGCGCAAAAGCAACACCACAACCTAAAGGAACCTGAGCACCGACAATTCCATGACCACCGTAGAACGAAGAATCCTTCTTATAAAAATGCATCGATCCACCTTTCCCTTTAGAACAACCAGCTTGTCTTCCCATAAGCTCTGAGAAAACCTCATGAAGCGAACCACCACGACCTAAGAAAATACAGTGATCGCGATACGCAGTGATAATTGCGTCTTTCTTTGTAATCGCAGCTTCCATACCGATAGCTACAGCTTCTTGACCGTCGTAGAGATGGCAAAACCCTCGGATTAGCTTCGCTTTGTAAAGCGAATCAGCTGCGATTTCCATTCGTCGCATCAAAGCCATGGTTCGAAAGAAAGAGAGAAGCTCTTGACTCGATGATTCGACGGAACGAGACGGAGGATCACATAGGTGAGCTGTGAAAGGTAGCGAAGTCTCAATCGTAATCGGAGTTGTGTCCGTTGAAATCAGACGGCTGAAGGCGGCGGAAAAGAGTGGACGAGAGATGCCATTGGATCGTGACGATAAGCGTGATAGAGCCATCTCCACCGTTGATAGAATTTTTAGAAGTTTTCCGGCGAAACAGTTGACAAAATTTAGCGTAGGAACCGAGAGACAATTCCAGTGAAGAAGATAAAGATATCTGAACTGAAAACGAAAACAAACAGATTAGCTAGCAAACAAAAGACTCTGACAGAATAAGAAGGTTCTTAAATTCTAATTATAAGTGTTTAGTTCAGATTTCGCTTTTGTTCGGTTAATTAAATTATCAAAGCTTACTAAATTAACTGTCTGGTATAAATTGTTCTAAATATAGATGGTGGATCTGTGGCTAGAATTGTAGTGTAAGGACAAATAAAAGATGATGAATAAACCGAGAAGAACTTTGATTGAAATTGAAACATAAATTAGAAGGAATATCCAATATGAGGTGAATGAATGAATTAAAAACATAATAAGACTTAAACATCTGTTCTTAGGTATATATTCTAACACTATACACCAAAACTGGCGGCTCCAGATGCAATTAGGAAACGAAGGAACTCTGGTTGTTGCTATGTGAAACTCTTTAAGCCAAAATGGAAGCAAGAACCATGTCAAACACAGTTTCAGTCTCTACTCTCTCTACCACTACTGATGCTTTCATATCTCAGCAAAAAGAACTTTACACCTGCACAAAATACTAGCAACATTGGTCACCCGGTTGATTCAAGCTAATTGCAATGATTAAGCCGTGGTTGATGAAACAAGAAGGTTACTTACATGCTTGAAGCTATGGTTAAGGCAAGGCAGCAAGTCTCCGGTTAAGAATCATGTCAAAGTGCAATAGTTTTTTGTTTCTCGAGATTCCACTGCTATCAGAACTGTTAGCATTGTCGAGCCCATTTGGATTCAGTTTTGGTTTCCTCAGCTTTCTTCTATACAAAAGATCTGCTGTATTTGGTTCATACTTGACCTATGACAATTGTAAACTCTCATTAATTATATGTACAATATAAACAGAAAAGGTTATTACTCCGAGGTAGATTCACAAGAGAGTAATTTACCTTGGAGGAACTGCAAGCCATCTTACATTCGATCTCGTTGATAATTTTCAGTCCTTCCATAGCTCGCGACAGCCCTAAAGATTCATCTGGACCGCTTAATTTCGTCTTGTTCCTGTTAAGAGTATGTTAAGATAATTAGTAACTGCACTTGCACAATTGATGGCAGATAAAAGTTATTCTCTTATCATTGCTTTATTCACCTCTTTAGAAAGAGTCCACCTTTATCTTCATCACGGACAAATGAAAGGAAGTCATTCTGCAGATAATTAGCAAAACCTGGCTCCACTGTTACAGCTGTAACTTCAGGATGATCGTTTCCGTTGTTCATTAGTTGAATCGTGAGACGGGATTGAGCAGATGACTGCCCAGAAATTAGCAAGAGCAAATTAGCATGCGAAAAAGAACCTATATACAGGTGTTGACACATTTCAAGAAGCATACATATTCAATCCGGTATATGTTCTGATCATGGAGAAGGGCTCGAGCATTCTCATGGTACACTAAATCGAAGAATCTTCCAGGTTTTCTGAAGTTCTCGTAAGCATATAGTTGCAGAAGCTTGGTGTCTGTGTCATCAGCTGCAACCGCATGAAGCTGACACATGTCCAAACCACTTCAAAAATCAGTGCAGAACAAAAACAAAGAAGAGAGAACAGAAGCAGATTTGAGACAATAACGAGTTGAAGGTAAAATGAACGCTTACATGCTTAACAAACTTCTGAACTAGCTTGTCCAATGTAAAGAGAACATATGATTGTGCACCAATAATAGCTCGGCATTCATCTTCAAACTTTGTATTATCGCTTGAGCCATCCAGTAGATTATAGAGGGCATCCATGAACCTATGCTTCCAAATATGAATTAGGAAAAAACCATTTTTATATAATTTATAAATACCAATGCTACTTAGCGAATTAACCACCTGGTATAAGAATCAGGCGCTACGTTATCTGGATCTGGAGCTTTCCATTTTCTCTCTGAATGTATCTTTGCTGATTGTATTCTCTCATACAACATCTGGAAAATCAGCAGAATCAGCAGTTTAAATTGAAGACAAATAAAATATGAAGAACTTGAGAAGGTTGTTTAGTAGCCCTTACTTGATGAAGTCTAAAAAGCACATAAAATGAATCGTTCCCGTAGAAAACTCTGGAATCATTCCGGAGGTCACTTTTACTGACTTGAAGTGTCCTGGGCACATGCTTTGCAAGGGGCTTTACAGGTTGCAGATACCGTTCTGAAAATATGAAACAAGATCCATCTTCACCCTCGTTGGAATTGACCATCCCTACAGCCTCGTTTTCACTGTCAGCCACATTATCATGCCGGTCACAGTTCATAGCTCCTTTATGCTCCTCATCGGAAGAAACCTGGCCGCCAAACTTGCTACCTGAGGCAATAATTTTAGGAGCATTTTCATCCCTTTCAGATGACTTTTGAGTAATTTTATCTCCATCGTTTTCAGGGAGGGCATTACTCATTGCTTCAGCTTCGCTACCACATGCTCCCTCTTTGTGTTCTTGGTCTTTGTTATATCTTACAATGTCTGGCAGTTTCAGCACTGGCTCAGGGCCATTCCCTTTATAAACTTCAAAATTGTCTTGCTCAAAGCTTTCGGTGGGAGATAACTCCCCCTCTTCTCGCTCAACCTTATGCTCTCCCATTGCTACACCCCCAACCTTTTTAAGATTCTCAACACACTCCATCATCAAATCATTTCTGGGTGACACCAGTTTGGAAGGCTGGCTTTCCTGTAGAATCACAAACAAAAATTAGAGAAATAGCTTCTTTTTTTTCACAGAGGGTAATATTCTCAAGGCTCATAATGAAATACATTTAGGGTTTTTCCTTCTTGATTGCCTTATTATGGCATCTTATTGGAACTTAAGGAAGGCAACCTTCATTTATTTTCCAACATTGAATACGCTACCACAATTTTAAGAGAACTATTTACTATATTTAAAAAGTGAAATGTGTGCGTGGTCTTGATTTCAAGAACAAAGCCATAAGAAGGGAGAAACATCTGAGTTACCTCATTAGTCATAGCTGCACCATCTTGTAGTTTATCTTGCTCAATGGTTGTCCGTGTATTGACTGGGGCATCTTGGGAAAACGAGCTTCCTTGTACTGTTGGGTTTTCTTTGTTTGGTGTTTTTGGAGGTACTAGAGGTTTAAGGTTTGAGGCTAGAGACCCGTCACAAGTGTTGCCCTTCACTGCCTCACATGCATCATGGTGCTCTTCATTGTCTTTGACCTTTGCGACATCTTTTGTTGTCTCATTACTTTGAGACGTAGAAGGAATGCCAAAAATGGGCTCCAAAAATGTTACCCACAGCTTCATTACTTTATCCGACTGTTCAGTAGCACATATTTCTTCACAGTAATACTTGATAAGTTGATATAGGTCAGCATGAATTTGAGAATCAGAGTAACTAAATTCTACATCTGGGGTGAAAGAGAGCTTATTTCCAACAGCAATGGCATGCAGCAGGTCTTCTTTATGCTTTCTCTCACTGATATCTTTAATTTCTGCCACTAAACCTGCATATCGGACATAACAGCATACTTTACTTGATGCAAATTTGCATTTAAAAGATACAAGACATTCTATTCTTTCATCATGACTTTTCTTCAAAAAATCAAAACGCCTTTATACTCCATGTAGATAAATAAATTCCTAATGTATAATATCCTAATATCTTCTATGTAGCTTTGAGTGCCGCCAAACAAAATCAAACTAATAAACCTAAATTAGGTAAATCTATAAGAAGGAATTTATTGCCCTGCAAGAAAACATACCTTTGGTGCTCAGATTCTTAGAGTCCTGCTGCTTGAAATAAAAACTACGATGATCTAGTGATTTGTGATGATTTTTGGCATACACATCAGCCCATACTTTCCTGAAATCAGCACGACACCTAGCCCATTCTTCTTGTTTCTGCTTCAAGCGTGTCAGTAGCACCGGTAGAGCGGCATGAGCATTCCTTTTCATGAGATCCATGACATCAAGTCCATAATCCCCATACAACCGCTCAATACACCTTAGGTGCAGCTCTATTAATTAGTTACATATGAGGTCATTAGCCCAAGTAAGAGAACAATAAACATTTATATAGCAAAACCAAATTTGATCAGATAACTACTTGCTTGATAAATGTTCTTTGATACAAATCGGTGTTTCTATAGAGATTGTGTTGTTGTTGATCTTTTCCATAAGATTTTCCACACGCTTAATGGTTGCACTTACAGTCTCTAGTAACATATCCAACTCAAACCTGAAACCATATGAATTAGTTGATAGATCAGATGCAAGTAGAATTTTTCTGGGAATCATCTTTTCACACAAAAAAAACACCATATTATAAACCCAGTTTAAGAATTACTATTGAAAATAGAAGGAACAACTAAACAGCCGAGAACAATCATGAACTCACAAATGCTATCAAAAGATTATAATTGAGATAAAGAAAGAGATACATGAACCTAATATACCAAATATAGAAAGAGATACAGGAATCTAATATACTATACACGTCTTACCTATCGTCCTCACATCGAAACAAGCTTTCTTCATACTGGTTTTTGCGCATGTGTTTGAATGAGTAATCCTCACTCCCAGATGTGACAGATACCCAATGATCATTGAGTACCTTTTCACCTAGAGAATTTCTGTAGCTTGGAATCTGAATGGGATACTACAAAGTAAAAGGGTAACCATAAGATCATAAAGCACAAAAAATGTGACACTATATTGAAAGTATGGCTGATAAAATCATTAAGGTATAAGAGGTGCTCACATCATCAGGCAGGCGACGATAACTTGGTGTACATTGTGCGCAGTCAGAAAGATCTAGTTCAT
The DNA here is from genome assembly GCA_963920545.1 of Lepidium didymum. Lineage (NCBI taxonomy): Eukaryota > Viridiplantae > Streptophyta > Magnoliopsida > Brassicales > Brassicaceae > Lepidium > Lepidium didymum. The sequence goes on from OY986987.1 coordinate 1,926,261, forward strand.
TTATAGCCTTGGCCATATAGTTAGCGTTAAACAGTAGACTTTTTTTACTTCTATCATTTTCTGGATCTCTTTCATGGACCCCATTATTTTCATAATCTTGTATCCCCTCAGTATCCTCTACCTTCAGATATCCTGTTGATTGACCATGATTAGCAAGGCATTCTCCAAATAACTAGTGACAAGTCCATAAACAGAGAAAAGATTGACCATAACCAAAATATAGGAGATGAAGATATGTCTCACAGACACAAACTAATTTCCCTTTCATATCAAAATCACTGAAAAATGGAAGACATATATATCTGTGATTATTATACTTTAAGCAAGCGCAGAGCCAAGGCATAATATATAAAAACGCAAGAAAATATAAACATAGATATAATTGTACAGGTGATCCAAATACTCACTTCCCAAAGAATTACCAGCAGAACAAGCCACCAGGTTCTCGTCACCATCTTCTCTTTGATCTGAGTGTTCAGTATACTCATCATGCCTACTCCGAACTTTTAATTTCTGTGGCAGGTAAGAGATCATATCAACATCTCACTCAAACTGAACAATCAAATTTCTTAGACATATTTTCTCTCATCTATTTGTCTTAATTCCTATATTTTTTTTGCCTTTTGTTTATCACTCTTAGCATATTTAGGGAAAAGGATGTTAATACTTTCTATACTAAACATGCATGGCCACAATGCAGGATTTCTACCACGAATATCAATTAGAAACATTATTAACTACACTGTGCAAAAAATAACGAGAATCTTTTACTAAGATAAATTATATGAAACCTTCTCAAAATGCTTTGGATGCATGGCAGGAAATGGAGAATTTCTATCATGCGGTACTACATTCCTTCCAGATAGACCTGATCCTGAATAATCAGGTAAGAAATGAACAAATTCCCTAAGCAGATCTTCATGGTCCTGGAACAACAGAGTAACCTGTAGAACAGATGACAATCAGAAAACAAATCTCAAGAAATCTAGTTACATAAGAAAAAATGAGGCAGAACAGTAGAGCCAATTAACACTATGCACATTTACTGCAAATATATACCTCTTGATAGACCTCGGAGATGGACTTTGTTTCCTTTCTATAGAGGTTCAAGATGTCTAGAAATTTTTTATAGGTACGATCACCTTCCCCAAATCGCGCCTGCAGGAATGGTGTCCAGAGAAGTCAACTGTTTAGTTCATGATTACATTGGTATCTGGTTTACTACATTAGATTCATACCTTAATCTTGTTGACAAAATCAATAGCTTCTTCAAAATCCACTGGTTTCCTAGGTTTCTCATCTTCAGGCTGAAGGCTTATCTTGTATCCCTTTGGTAAGAAGGTATTAAAACCCAAGAGCAAATCGTTATTGCCCTTGAACAAATCTTTTACTCTTATTACAACGCCATCAGTGTCAACTCTACAGCCAACATGAAACACCAAGAAATTTTAATATATTCTGCTATGAGAAGAAAAACCAAATGGAAGAGAAAAACCAAAGGCAATACCTCTGAGCTTTAAAGTCCTTCATGACTTCAAGGAAAGTTTCATATTTCTCTTTCTGGTTTTCAAACACCTCCCTTACAGCTTTGAGATACGTCAAGGCATCATTTGTTGTTAGCCCTCCCATATTACTCCCTCCACCAGTCGTTAAAGGCCTACTATTTCTGCATTACACAAACATATATTAAACGCACTTACGTAGAAAAAATAAATTAATTTCCACCTTCAACACTATGACTATCCGCTTTATCCTATAAGATATCTAATTAAGAACAATCATAGACCTCCAAAGAGAAAACTCAACTCAACCCAGAACTCTAAAGAGAAGACTCAAAAACTCAGCCTAGAAAACAAAACCAGAGCATGAATATTCATATCCGCACACAAGGAAATAAGCAATAAGAATGTCTATCAGGCTACACAAATTTGACTTACAGTACAAAAAAGCATAGTCAAAAAAGAGAATTTGAAAACAATACGATTTGACAACAGAGAGCTCTTACGTTTCTCCTCGAGACGAAACTGTAGGTCCTCGTGTCTGAGCATCAACGTAAACCTCGTCTCTAACCCTCTTCATATCTCTTATCTTAATCCACCGGAATACAAATTACCCAAAAAACAAAGATTACAGGCTTCAACTACACAGTACCCTGAAAACAATCCAAATTAGAAAACACACAAAATTCAAAAATTTCCCTCTTAACAGCAAACAGAAACCAGATCTATCGCAAAAATTCGAAACAAAAAGGAAGAGTAAGAAGGAGACTTTGATTATATTCAAACTTTATAGAGACCGAATCACATTACCCAAAGTGAAAAAAACCAAACTTCTTCGTCCTTTTCGAAGAAGAAGATAAAACGTCTACCGAAACAATAACAAATAGTGGATCGGCGACGTAGAGCCGCCGTGAAGTTTGCTGGAGAAAAGAGATACGAATCTTTCACAGAGAGAGACGAGACAAACAAAAAGAGAAAGGATTGCTTCTGGTTTCGATCTCTCTCTAATCTCTAAGAGATACGAATAGTTAGGGAAGAAATGGAAGGCATGAGATTAGCCGTGAAAACTAAAAGGCCAAAGCTTTCGAGAGCAACAGAGGGAAGCGAGCGACAGAAAGGAGCCTCTTTGTAAATTGTGTATCTATATATATACATATATAGTTTCCAAGTCCTTAAGAGATAATAATCCCTCTTTAGCATGGATTCATGCATTTAAAGAAATAAACTTTAGGATTAAACGAGATTGCTTTCAAAAGATTTCCCCTAATTTCTACGGTGAGATTTAGGGCATATTTCTTACCTAATATACTTTCTATTATCTAAAAAATGAGATTTTTTACCCCTTTTTTTGTTTATTTTTATGATTTTTTTCCCTTTTAGGTTTTTAAGATTTTTGTAAAGTTTTCATAGATTTTAGAATTTTATATAAAGATATAAATCATTTTTTTTTCAATAATTGGATCGACAAGACCCGATTCATAGTCTAAAACTCATCCCTATAATCTTTTTTTAAACTACTATAATGTATAGGGTAGAAATCAAATTTTGGTGCCAAGTTATTAGCTAGATCATTCTAACCACCAGATTGAAAATAATTCGGCTATGTTAATAATCACTTGCAGATATTTGAAGAAGTTTAAGAACATTTAGCTTAATTTTGTAATTTTGAGATTTTATAAATAAATTTACTACTTTATATTCTAGTAATCAACGTATCACACTAGTTTTCTTTGTGTCAACCATATATTCTAGTAATCATATATATATATATATTTCACTTATATTTGATTTTCTGAATCAAGAATAGGATATAGAGTTTACAAAAGCATCTATGATACTTTTGGTATGTCAATATGATGTGTATCGTGTTATCTAAAATACTTTTTGTTACATCTAAATCGATAAGATTCAATTTAAGCTAATATCTAAAACTTCTAACATTATTCCATGGAACAAACACAACTATCTAGAATCAAGTGGGAAACTTATCAAAAATGGACACTCAACCACTTGATCAAATCAATTTTTCCAATATTATCTAACATGTTTTGAAGACAAAAGTTAATTAACGTTTAGTATAATATAAAACTTCAATTTCTATCGAAAATTTTCAAAGCTATATATTGTTCTCACAATTAACAAACACTTTTGACTACGTATATTACTTCTATAATATAAAATTTGTCTTTACTCGAGATTTTTCTATGACGGTTATTTATATTGTGTGATCACTACAAGAAAATACATCAAAAACCTACGGAATAAAGGTCGTCGGTTATGCCGTAGGTTCAAAACCGACAGCAGAACCGACCATTAGTGGCCGAAAATACTTCCTGTCATATGCCGTCAGTTGGACCAATGAAATATAGACCGTGGGTTACCGTCGGTCAAGCTCAACCGACTATAACCGACGGTAATTTCAATTAATTAATTTTTAAAAAATAAATTTTATATTAACCGATGATAACCGACGGAAAATTAAATTAATCATAAGGCGGGAACCAATCGGCGGAAAACTTTTGGGGATGGTTGATTTTCTCCCGTAAAACCGTAGGTTCCCGTCGGTTGAACCGACGGCAACCGACGGGAATTAAATATTCGCGGAAATTAAATATTTACATTTATTATTAATTAATAGAAATTGAAAAATAAATAAATAAATAAATAATATTCCGTAGGTTCCCGTCGGTTGAACCGACGACAACCGACGGGAACTAAATATCCGCGAAAATTAAATATTTATATTTATTATTAATTAGTAGAAATTAAAAAATAAAAAATAATATCCCGTCGGTTCAACCGATGAAAACCGACGGGAATTAAATATCCGCAGAAATTAAATATTTATAACTCCCTTCTTCCTTCCTCTTCTCTTCCACCATTTTCTCTCAAAAATTAACCTCAGACTTTTCACTATTTGTGGGCAAAAACTCTGGGTTTTGGACCCAATACTCCTCACATCCTCCACAATCCATTTCTCATAACCAAATCAATGTAAATTTTTTCAATTTTGGAATTTTTAAGTTTTCAAGAAAAAAAAATTTTGGCTAAATTTCGCAATAGGTGGATAGAAACGGCTAGATTAGGGAAATATATGTTAGATTCTTGATCGAAATCATTGTTTGTATGTCGATTTCGTATTTGTTTATGGATTTTCGGATTTGAGATTATTTTTTTACGAAGAACAGTTTTTTTTTTCCAAGAACAAGTTTTTTTTTTTAAACACAATTTTGGATAGTTTATATAGTTATAATGATATTTAAGTATATATAAACATATCCTTTTGGTGATTTATACTACGTGTATAGATATATAAGTATATATAAACACATATTTGTAGTAATATCTCATAAACAATTATATATGTAATGTACATAAAATATGTATATATTTTCTTTTTTTTACTAAGTATTCAGGTATATATGATATATAATTATATGTATATATAATATATAATTATATAAGTTAACATATATATCATATATAAATTAGTTATACAAACTATAGATCAAAATAATTATGTATATTTATATTATAATTTTAAATTATAAAATAATTATTTCTTTACCTTTTAATATATTATTAATTATATTAAATATTATTACAATTTTTTTTTATATATTATATATTATCCGTTGGTTTCTGTCGGTCCGAACCTACGGTAACCTACGGGATTGAACCTACGGAAACCTACGGGATAGAACCTACGGAGTTGAACCTACGGTAACCTACGGGATCGAACCTACGGTAACCGACCGGAATTAACCGACGGCATAACCGACGGAAGATTTTGTCGGTTACCGTTGGTTATAACCGACGGGAACCGGATAACCGACGGTAACCTACGGAATTAGCCGTCGGTTATGCCTTTGTTTTCTTGTAGTGGATGTACCAAATACTCTCCTATCAATATTATAAGCTTCTATGAAAACTAGCTAATCTAGTTTTCATATGATACTAAAGATTCATGTGCTTGTATAGATTTTTGAGATGATTCTTCAACACTTATTTTAATGTATCAATGATGATTTAATATGCCAATTAGTGTTTTCGACAACATTTTAAATAAGATAGTTATTATCCAATTAATACACAGGTTATGTTAGACTTTTCTTTGTTCCATAGCGCAGATTAGGTTGTAAGGATTTAGATCAAAAGTTCTATGGTTTGTCTTGTATGGTTGCTTGCTTGATCTCGAATTCTAGATATTATGTGGTGATTTTGGTTGTTTGTTTTGAGGCTTTGAAAAACACGTAAATTCTCATATTGTAATTTTTTTGTTTTCTTCGGTTAAATATAAATTGTGTAATGCATTTTTAAAAAGATATTCTGAACCAAATTCCACTACAAACTGACGAAATCTAGGATCAGGACATGATCAATGGAAAGCGCTTAACATTTTCCGAAGAAAGCAATGATAAAAAGATATATTTTTTAAAAAAATTCGTAGGTTGGGATAGTTAATTAGATAAACAACATGATTTATTTAGCTGATATATGTTTAAATGTTATTGGTGTGTTTGGATATATATAATTTTTAATATAAAAAATGTAATGTTTAGTTACGACGTTTTCTATTGGAAGAAGATCTTATTTACAAGGTCCAGAAAAAGAAGACGTTAAATTTTTTTCTTCTATTTAATTAAATTTCAGTCAATTGATTCAATTTTAGTGAAAACTTTAAACATTAAAACAAGAAAATTAGTTTATTTAACTAAAAGTTAAAAGTAGCGCTAAAAAAACTAAAAGTTAAAAGTTATATACTTTTATATATGCAAAACTACAAAAAAGATCGAAGACATTAAATAATTTTTTAAAAGATCTTTTTCCATGCCGAGTTGCTCTCAGTCTAGTGGTTAGGATGATCCAGCTAATGACTTGGTACCAGGGTTCAATTCCTACCCGCTGCATTATGGTAGCTTAAAAAAGGGATTATTGGGGGTGGACTTTAGGCTATGGATCGGGCCTTGTCGATCCAATGTTGACAAAAAAAAAACAAAAAAAACAAAAAAAAATCTTTTCCATAATTTTTTAGAAAATGTTCACCAACTCGAAAATATAATTATATAAATATAAAATATATAAGATAAGTATAAAAATGAGAATAATGTTGATATTGGTATCTATACGAATGAAGAACCAGACAAAAAGCTCCATAAGTTGATTTAGTCTTATTAGGTTCATTTTAAGAAAACAAATACGAATTCAAAAACGAAAACCGTAAATTCGTGAAACTTTTGGAGATGTTAGAAATACAAGAAACCTTTTAAGTAAAACCTAACTCAAAGAAAAAATAAAAAGAAATTGTCCTTTTGACATATGTCAATATTTTGATATGCATCTCATTCTTATTAGTTAGATTGCATGAGAACCCTTTTTAAGGTTTGTTTCCCATTTCAAAATGATAATATTTTAAAATGTGAGTAACGCGATTTCTATAATTTTAACTTATAAACGTGGTAGAAAAGTATATTTCTATTTTTTTTTCAACATTGGATCGACAAGGTCCGATATATAGCCTAAAACCCACTCCTCAATAATTTTTTTTTAAGTTACCATAATGTAGTGGATAGGAATCGAACCCTGTTGCCAAATCATTAGCTGGATCATCTTAACCACCAGACTGAAAACAACTTGACAGAAAAATATATTTATATTTTAGAACACAAAACTCACTATTTCTATTTTAGATGTATGATATATAATTTAAAATTCACTATTTAAAATTTATTTTAATCTATTAGTAGAAAAGATTCAAACCCCTAATGATATAGTCATTAGTTAGATTACTTGAATTGACATATAAGAACGCATAAAGAGGATAATGATCTTAACTTTAAACTTTATTTATTTATGTGTTGGAATTTGTTTGCTTCATTCATTTTGTCTATAATATATGGTTTTGGTGTTTCAATATTTTTTACATTTTCAAACTATATGATTTTATATAAATTTGAATCAATTTTGTCAAAACATACAACATAGATGCAAATTTTATATAACATATATTGAGACATAAATATAATTAGTAAATTCATTTAAGGGCATGAAAGGGCATTTGGTCTAGTGGTATGATTCTCGCTTAGGGTGCGAGAGGTCCCGAGTTCAATTCTCGGAATGCCCCTTACTTCTTTTTACCCTTTTATTATTTTTAATGGGCCAGGTTTCTTTATCTTAATATATTTCATTGAGGGCCACTAAGTAGCTTGGGCTTGTCTTAAGTCCATGATCTAAGGCTTATATAAAGCCATTAGTATATCATAACGAGCAATTTTGGAAGATGCTAAGAACTACATTATGTTTTTATTTCTTTTGTTATAATTTCTTCCAAATTTGGCTTATATTTTTCTTAGTTTTTCATTTTCTCTTATTCATATAGATTTTTTTTGATTGATCATTAAATAAATTTCAACAAAAAAAGTTTACAAAGGAGTTTCTTCCTTTTATTGTAAGGATCAAAAATACATTATTCTCAAGAAACAAACAAAAATGAATTTGGATAAAAGTGAAATTATATTCATCTGCTTCGTCATCATCTAAACAAAGTATAAATAAAATTATTAAAAAATAAAAAGCTTTATAATATGACTACAATGCATAGTTGAACAGAGAGAACGTATGTATACACCACAAAGATAGACATTGAAGAGTCTTATCTAGCTTGGAAGTTGAGAGTTCTGATGCAGAAAGCAAAGATGAAGGCGAAGAAGACGGTGAAACCAATGAGTACAGCAGCAACTGGTCCCATGAAGTCAGATTTGAAACCATAAGTATCATCAATGTATTGCTTAACAGTGAGATCAGAACGACCTCCAAGGACATCAATATGTGTCTCAACATCACCATACTGTGACACTATTAGTCCATAGACAGTCCAAGCAACAGGGCAGATCCAGTAGTACCAAATCCACCACTTGGGAATTTTGGGTCTTGGAATGAAGAAGCCAGAGAAGAGGTTGAAAATACCATAAAAGGCTGAGGCAAAAATGGAAGCAACTTGTTGGTTTGGTGTGAGGGAAACAGTCATCATGCCGTAGTAAGTCCAGTAGAGGAATGAGAAGTAGCTAACAAAGAGGAACCAGAAGAACTTCTCTGCTTTCCATTCGAAACCAACCATTGCGTAGACAATGAGTGAGTAGTATACTGTTTGAATAAGAACATAGGGAAGCTCACAAGTGACTTGAGAGATTGCATATGGCATTGCTGAGTACATTCCTGCTGCTCTTTCTCTGTAGAAAACAGTCCTTTCGACTGCAACCATCGGTTGTACTGTTGAACAATTGTTGATTCCCACGAATATAACTGCTGCATACAATGCTCCTATGACCATTGTTAAGTCTCCTGCGTTTGATCTGTTACCTCCAATTTGCCAAAAGATGGTACCAATCAAAAGAGATGTTGCTAATGTGAAGATGAAACGGACAAGGTTGTAGTCTGGAGATCTCCAATATGTCCACCATTGTTTCCATAGGCAAGACTTGAACTGTCCCCATGTATTTTGTGAGAATTGTGTAGCAAAGTAGAGATCTACTGCTCCTGCTGGAGGTACACTGAGTTCTTTCACCAATGCTTTGTTTCTCCTGCATTGTTTTTTTGTTTTCATTAGCACTTAAATCAATCAATCAAGTAGATGCAAATGAGTCTTTGAAAAAAATAGAACTTAAACTTACTGGTGTAATGCGGAATTCTTGTATAACTCAGCAAAGTCAACTCCAAGCTTTAGCTCAGCGGCGAGTGAACTGGCTTCGAGCATCCAAGTGGCCGGGTTATATTTCTCTGGAATCTTGGGCACTCCAGGGAATGATTCAAAGTATTCAACCACCTTATGAGAGTTGAGACCTAACGGACCTGCGTAGATCACTTGTCCTCCTCTCTTCATTAACATCAGCTCATCAAAGGCTTCAAAGATATCAATGCTCGGTTGATGGATGGTGCAGACCACAGTTCTACCAGTGTCCACTGTGTTTCTAACAGCTCTCATAACAATAGCAGCTGCTCTGGCATCTAGTCCAGAAGTTGGCTCATCCATGAAGATGATGGAAGGATTAGCTACAAGCTCCACCGCGATTGTCAGTCTCTTCCTCTGCTCTGTGGAAAGCCCTGTGACACCTGGTAAACCCACAATGGCATCCCTTAGACTATCCAACTCTACTAGCTCCATGACTTGATCCACAAACATCATCTTTTCATCTTTGCTGACTTCTTTGGGAAGACGAAGGAAAGCAGAGAAAATGAGAGATTCTCTAACTGTGACTTGAGGGGAGTGAATATCAGTCTGCTCACAGTATCCTGAAATTCTAGCAAATGTCTCTTGAACCTTTGGGAATCCTGAAATTCTCACGTCTCCTTCAATGTATCCTCCGGTTTTCCTTCCGGCCAAAACGTCCATAAGTGTAGTCTTACCAGCACCACTCACTCCCATGAGTGCGGTCAAGACTCCTGGCCTAAATGCACCAGTCACACCTCTAAGTAGTTGCAATCTGTTTTCTGTAACTCCTTGGTCCCTCATTTCCGCAGGCATGTCGACAAAATATCTAACATCATCAAAGGACATAGCCAAAGGAGTGAAAGGAAGAACCATTCCTTTCTTATTGCCTGCACCGCCTGATGCTTCAGCCGCAGAGTCTCTATTCATTCTCCCCATTGCGACCTCTCCTCCTAAAAGTAGAAAGCAAAATGAGACAAAAGAGTAGAAGAAGAAACAAAACATCCAAGTAGATTAAGAAATGTAATTACCACTGTTTCTCTTATCCGTGTCTTCATTTTCTTCTTCTGGAAGTAAACCTGTCTTCTTCCCAAGAGCTGTAGTTTCAAAGTGTACACTGTTATTACTAGTCTATTGTTTTAGCTTTGGTGATTTGGGTGACACAATACGATAACTTACGATTGAGATAGGTAAGTGCCGTAGTGAAAAGAATGTTGAAGAGGACTGTGAAGCCAAGCAAGGCTCCAACTGCAATCCAGTACCAGTTCTTTTCATGGTATACATCCCAATTATTAAGCACCATGGTTCCAAGCCTTGTTGTACTGTTAGTAGCCTGCAGTTTTCAAAATGTGAGACTCAAAGTCAGCTTTAAGTATTATATATATTTGTAAGAAATTGAAGAATAGAGAAGTAAGTACACTCACAAGCTTGTTCATCCATCTCGGAGCAAACATTTCATTGACGATTAGACCGTTGAATGCGTAGGTTAGAGGAGAAATCCAATAAGCCCAACCCCACCAGTCAGGAATCTCGCGTTTTGGAAGAAGGAAGCCTCCAAGCAAGAACACGAGAAGTAGAGTGAGAGCACCACCAGTATTAGCAATCATCATGGTTCTGCACACAGAAGCAATCAACCTGAAAAGGGAAGCGGCCATCTGTTGAATCAGAAACACCAGGAGAAACTGCTTGAAGAAGCGGCCTGCGTCTGGTGCAAAACCGATAGAGTAATAAGTCACCACCATCCATGCTGTGGATTCGAAGATCGAGATTGGAATTCCAAGCAAGAAAGTGGGAAGTGTAAAGGTCCAAGATGGATAAAACAAGAGATCCCTCTGTTTATAAAACACAGGGAGTCTTGAAACCATCATAGCCATCTCTGCAAACCCATTAAACATGTTGATGATCATTCCAAATAGCAATGCTCCTACGTAGAGGTTGGCATCAACTTCGTTCCTCGTGGCCATTTCGGTTCTAAGGAAGAGTGTACATGTGATTGCAGCAATGATGATGATCTGGACAGTCTTGAAAACGTAGAAGAATGAGTTTCTCTGCATAAGCAGCCACTCTTTGTCCCAACAGCTCTTGAGAAGCTCCCGCTTTGAGACAGAGTACTTGTCGAACACAAGAGCCGCTTTGTGGCCGCGAGACTTATCAAATGGTACAGCGAGTTCGTTAGACATCTGCTTTCCAACATGGAAATTCTTGTATCCACTAGCAAACTCCGAAACTGGAATATAGCGGTAAGGTCTATTCGGGTTCACCCAGTATTGTTCTTGATCCTTCTTAGAAGTAACCTCTTGTAAGAAATCAGCTGTTCCTTTTCTCTCAGGACATTTGAACCCAAAGCTCTCAAAGAACTCAAGAATGTTGTCTCTAGGTCCTTGGTACACAATCTGACCTTCTGATAACAAGATGATATCATCAAACAGATCAAAGGTCTCAGGAGCAGGCTGGAGAAGAGACATGAGCACCGTTGCATCAGTGAGGTGAACAATCTGTTGCAGACACTTGACAATTTGGAAAGTGGTGGAACTGTCAAGACCAGTGGAGATCTCGTCCATGAAGAGTGTCTTAGTAGGTCCAACAATCATCTCACCAGTTGTGACACGTTTCTTCTGACCTCCAGAGATACCTCTCATCATGTCATCTCCAACTATTGTGTCCTTGCAAATGTCAAGCCCCAATATCTGTTCCACAAAACAAAGAGTCAGCTTTGTTAATATTATACCATAAAGCACTCCAATCACTTAGATTGATATGTTCAATTTCACTTTACATAAATACATGACTCGGTTAAGTTCGTTTTAGTATGGTTTGGTTCGATTTAATTTGTTGGTTATGGTTTTCTAATTTAACCAAAAAAACACTTTTGAAGCAATAATTATGAGCTAAAGTTCACCTTGAGTGTATAGTCAGTGATGAGACTGCTCTTAACTCCTTGAGCAGCAGAAGCTTTCATGAAGAGATCAACATCGGCTTCAGGGAAAATCCCTGCATCCTTTTCTCTCCTCGCAAGCTCATTCAACAAATCTACAAGAGAAGAATCAAATCATTTAACAAAACTGAATCTTTCAGACCGAAATCTTTACAGTACTTGATTCAAAGTTGAATTTTTTACTTACCATAACGAGTACCAACACCTTGACACCTAGCAGAGAAATCAAGAGTCTCCTTAACAGTCATGATACCAACATGAAGATCATTCTGACTGATGTAAGCAGAAGTCTTCCTTGGGACAAACTCATCAAGACGGTAACCATTGTAAGTTATGTCTCCACTGACTTCAAGGGCTTTGTCGAGTTTTCCAGCTAAAGCCAACAGAAGAGTGGTCTTGCCAGAAGAAGGAGGACCCAACAAAAGTGTCATTTTTCCAGGTTTAAGGACACCAGAGATGTCTTTAAGGATTGTAAGTTGAGCCTTCTTAGCAAATTGAATCCCAATCATGCCTAAAGCAGACTCTCCCATATTCCTCACAACATTAAGAAGTGTAGGAAGAGATCTATTACCAGTGTAACAATCAGCTTTGATGCTCAAATGCTCATACCTCACTTCAACTGTAGGAAGTTTGATTCCAACTCTATCAATTCTGTTTCTTAACTTAGTCAAAATCCTTTCATTATCTTGCTCAGCTACTTTGAAGACCATGTCAATGAACTTCTGACGATCTTCACCATCAAGTTTGGTAACATCGACTTCTTTGCTCATTAGTTGATTGCCATAGACATCATCTTCAACCACTGCGTTCATAAGAGTGGTTCGTAGACGACTGTAAGTTGGAAGTTTCTCAATAGCTGCCCATTTCAGTGCTTCTTCATCATCGTTAACTGATTGTGTTCTTCTCGAACCAGATAAGAAAATATCTTCAATGTTTCTACTTGCTCTGCTTACACTTCTGCTTATGCTTCGTCGCATACTCCCACCACCTCCACCTAACGGAGGAAGATTCGGATTGTAATCCATCTCTTTGTACCCAGTAAGAAAGTTTTAGACTATTAAAAATTCTTTATACAAATTAAAAAGCTTGAGACTTTAAGATCCGACTCTCTGAGATTTTGGTTTGGTGATGATAGTACACAGAGAGAAGAGAATGAGGATAAAGAATGAAGTATTGGAATTTATAAAATGGATAAATAGGGAGTGAGATAGGACGACGAGGTGGACTTTTCTTCGCTCTGTGACTTTTCATATTTTTTGGGTTGAAATCATCAAATCAGAGCTCAGACAAAAACAAATTCATCAAAAGTCTTGGTTTTCTTGGGTGTCAGATGTCTTAATATTCAAATACGACGGCTCATTGACGCTGTTTTTTAATATTAGAAGATATTTGTGAGTATTATTAACTCGACGGCCCTGTGACGAATGAATTGTTTATTAGCTAATAATTGAAGTTTTGAATGTTTCATATTCAAAGTCAACAAAAGATGACCCCAGTTAGTTACCGCTTCTAGTGGAAACATTTGGTTAAGTCTTTCTTCTGATTTACTTTGGGTTTTCTACATTTTTTAAACTTACCCACCGGCCGGAAACTAGTTAATGAATTTGACATTCAAAATTTCATCTTTTATTATTGTCACATACTTATATATTATTCAAGAATCACAAATCTAAACAATGAAAAATATTTATATTCTAACACACCTTCTCACATTTAAAATTAGAAGCGTTAAAATTGAGGGATTGATCATCCTGGTGATCCACAATTGGATTAGATTTTTACTTTGATACCAGAAATAGATCTAGAACTTAGATTTGTTGGGGGAGGGGGGCATGTCTTAAATTTTGACCAAAATATTACATAATTTAATAAGAAAATTACACTAATTTTTTTTATTGGTGGTGACAAGTACCCCTATCCTCTTCAAAGTAAAATTCGTTTACTAATATAAGCCTAATTTACATTGGAAAGCTAACTCAAGAAATAAAGATTTGTCATGTCCAAAAATCACAAATTTAACATCAATTTCTTTATTCTATCGCATTCGCTTCTAGTGGAAAGATTTGGTTAAGTCTTTCTCGTGATATAGTTTGGTCTTCTTCTGCGTTTTAATTAGGTAAGAATAGAAAGACCGTTGTTGGTTGAAGTCACTGTATTCTGGAATGTGAGAATTTGGAGGTGAATGTAAGTAAGTCATTCAATGTATACAAGACCGAATCAATGATAGTGTGGAAACTCTCTTTAAAATCTTATTCAACTAATACTTTTTTCCTCTTGACCTCGTTTTATTGAATAGTAGTTTGGAATTTTGGTTTCTTTATCCACCAATCTTCTCATTCACTACTAATTCTTTAATCAACAACTCTTTTTTTAAATGTTATATACAGAAAGATAGATCTTTCTATTTGTTCAATTTTATTTCCAAATTGCTAAACTTTTTTATCTGCTCGATTTATGTCTCAACTAATAGCTTATCTCAATTAATAATTTAGCTCTCGTAAATTTGATTCTACTCATGTGGACTTGTTAATGATTTTTGGGTTACAAATTTCAGATTCTTACGGCTATGTATATGTATTAGATTTTTGAAAATTTAAAATAGATTTGGAGTTCTGGTCGTTACTATTTTGATTTGATAAATTATTTATTATAATTTCAAAAAATTTATAATAATAAAACCGTTTAAAATTATGTACTACTTTTAAATTTGCATGATTGATTTATATTTCTTTGATTAGAAAATAAAATTGTAAAAATTGGCAACTTACAAGTCATTTTCGTACACAGTAAATTCTTATTTTGAAAAGGAAAAAAAACTCATTTCGCATACCTTTCTCGTTTATGTCTTTTTCTTTATATAAAAAACAATATTATCTCTTGTCTTCAACTTTCTTTGTCTCAGTCTTCTTTATTTTCTTTTCGTGGGTCACTTGTCTTCCTTGTTTAATAAGCTTTCTTTTAAGTTTCATGTTTTCCACACATCCTTAATCTCCTCCTCAAGTTCCTTTTATGGTGGCTTCTTCTTCTACTTCTCATTTTTATTCAGGTTAAGCAAATGCACCTTTCATCTTCTGGTTTCTTCACACAAACACCATTAATGAACTTCTCACTGTTCCCACTTAGTCTTTAGAAGTTACTAACTAACTCATTTCAAGTGTTTTCAATACTTAACATTTGTATCTTTTGCAGCCTACTTCAGAATGAGTTCTTCTAAGTTCAAGCTACGTTTTACATATCACAAGCTTCTTCTCTGATTCAAAAAGACTTTCTTTTCTCTTCTTCTTGTCACAGTTTTCCCAATTCAGTTGCAGGTTCCAACTTGATTCTGCAAAATGAGCTGTTGCAGTCTCTTTATGGTGCAAAGCTCTAACATTTTTCTTTCCTCTTGGGTGGGTTTCAAGGCCATATTTGTTGACTCAACATACTACTCAAAACTTTAGAAGTTTCTTCTCTTCTTCTCACTACACTCTTCTAATGTTAAGTAGTCATGATCAATTCCTTTCTTAGTTTCTCATTTGGCTTCCTTTGTCAATTTCTTAGCCGATATCGATCAAGAGCTTTTAGCTATATTTTTGTTAACCAATGCTACATGCTCATAAAGCTTCCTTCAGATCCTCCTAAATTTTGATTCAGTTGAATATGCTGTATGCACCTCACATTTCTCCCCTAAGTTGTGATTGCACTTTCTGAAAATGCCAAAGACAAAATGATGGATACATTTGGGCTCACACTGGTTTATTCATTCTTGGCATTGACCGAAGTGGTTTGCTACAAGGTGTCTCGATCCAACGAAACTAGTTACACATTAGAAAGATTAACTCCGATGTCACAATCAAGTCAAAGAAGAACAATTAAGCAAATAGACCATCTTCTTTGTTTTAATGAATCTTTAAATCTTACTTCATATAACAAATTAAGACTCACTAAATGTGTTAACTATTGCCTATTTGGCTTAGGGCATCTAATTATTGAATAAAATTTAGGGGCATATAGTTGATTAATTTCATCTATTTTATCACAAATAATAGAGACATATACATTTGAATTTTTAAAATATGAACAAATATTTGGATATTTGTTTGGTTTTAAAAATTGCAATCTACAAATAATAATACGTTAATATCTTAATGTGCCAATCTTAAAGATTTTCTAACTAACTTGTTAGAGTATGTCACAAAAAAGATTTGACTATATTATTTATTGAAACAAAACTGATTTGAAAATAGAATTTAAAAAATTGGTTAACTATTTTGTGGAATATATATATATATATATATATATATATATGTATATTTATGGGTAGTATTTTGTTTGCTAATTTGTTTTTATTTATTTACTTTTGTTATACAAAAATATAGTGGTATATGGTAAGTCTATTAAAGGCAGATGTACTTGCATATTCATGGATCGAGTCCCACTACCTATATTTTGTAGAAATTTGGCTAAAAGACCGGTCAGTTGTGACCCAATATTGATAAAAAAAAAAGATATAGTGTTAATTTTGTAAATGTTTATATCTTTGTTAAATTAAAGCTTTTTTTATTGTTTATGATATCCGTTAATATTTAGCACGGCTTTAAACTAACTACTAATATCAATAGATTTTTATGTCACTTTTGGTTCTTAAGGTGTTGACATGAATTCATGAGTTTTGTGTAGAGATGTAATTGTGGGTAAAAAAAGTAAGCCTAGCTTGAACTAAACATGTCCATAAAAAAACCTGAAATTAAAAAAAATTTGTAAGATAAGTTTTAGTAAGACTACAAAATAAAATCCAGCATATCATGAGTTTATATGTTGGTAACAAAATTTGCCTTGTGTTTAATATTTAGTTTTTGTTTATACATATTAACAAAATTTGAAAAATAAATTTATTTAATGTCTAATTTCGTTAGTAAAAAAAAACTATATTCATTTTGAAAATATTTATATTAATTATAGTATCATGAAATACAAATTTAAATCATAACAAATATCACAACATAACATTCATAATTGAATCAAATATTATAAACCAACTTAATGTTTTGTTTTAAAAAGTTCTATACATAATTTGTTGAATCCAATCTACCAAACAAAATAGTTTTATCAAAAACACAAACCTTCATGAGTTAACACATCATCGATATTTTCAAACAAATAACTCCATTCCTGAAAAATTATGATATTAACATTAACCTTCATTCCTAAAAGTCATAATGTTTACACTAAAATGAATAAGAATATTACTTGTATATCATACTCTTAAACTACTTGTCATGGTTAGTATCTTTAATTTCATCATCAAAGTTATCTTTTATATCACTTAAAAGTTTTAGAACATGAATAGAAGAATTCCAAATCATGGTGAAATATTCTTCATAAAAACTCTTTCAAATTTTGCTTGACATTGATTTTTCCTGTGAATTACTCATATCTACCAAGCAGACTTGAAGAAACTTCGTATCCAAAAGATTTTTTGTTGCTACATGATATTGTACACATCTCAATATTTATTACACTTAAACTGCATATTTTTAGTCATAACTCTCACTCTACTATTACAACAACCATCATATTTCTTTAACAAACACTCAATATTCAACATGTATAGAAAAGACACATTAGATGTTAGATACTTGACTTTGGAAAAGTGGGTAGTGATAACACTAAAAAGTTTAATAAATCATAAATTCTTTCACCACGATCCCAATTATCATTCAAAGCAACGCCTTCTTTAAAAACTTTGGAATTCTAACAAGTATAATTCTATGGTGTAAAGATATTGAACAAATACATAAACCGCATATTATATTCTTGGTTGTATCAGTGCACAAAAAATGCTCGTAATAGTACATATTGGATTCTGAGTAAAATTAAACAATACACATCATATTCTTATTATATGTGATAAGCAAGTCATACAAAAAATGCAATTTTCTAAAGTAAAAAGAAAATACAGTTTGATTTTAGAAGTACATGTTAATTAATTCAATGATTTAAAATTTTGAAAATTATCCTAATATATATTCAAAATTTGTTTAAATTCAAGCACAAACAATATTTTAAAATAAAGATGTATATTGCACTTCATAATTACATTATCACAACGTCACAAAAAGTTAATTTACAAAATCTATGGTAAACTAGTTGGAACTAAAGAGTTGTCACTAGGTTAAGGAACCAAATTAAAAACAAATATTGTAATTTTTAAATATCGAAAAAACAAAAATCTAATCAAATACAATATGCTATATTCACTAAGTCAATTTAGATTTCATACATTTACCGAAAAAATTCATGCTATATAAATTTAGACATCTATCTGAGTTTTTTTAATTTAGTTTGATTCCATTGTAAATTTGATATTTAAAGTATTTTGGGAAAAAAGTTGTATGGCTTATTTTGTTACCACAACTCAAAGGGAAATTGTGAGAATTAACTCCTAAGTAGTTGTTAGCTCAACTCAAAAATTTGTTTCTTTGTATGAGTTTTTTGGAAATAAATTAGTACAAACAAACATGTTTCCCATAATCTTATGTGGATTTTATGGAGAAAACAGGAAGACTATCATTACATGCATTCCTCTCTTTATATAGAAATATTTTCTTTTTGTATTGGGTATATTTATATTTATTATACTTAAAAAATTATTGATATACAGCTTTTTATTGAGAAAGTATAATAGTATAGTTTTTTTGTTAAAAAATACAAATGTGTATAAGATAATATATCATCCTAGTTTTGGGTAAAATAGAAAAGAAATAGTTCATTTCACATTTGATTACGTGTTAAGAAGAAACCGTGTTTGATTGACTTCCTCATCAATTTACATGTCCCCATTGTGAATTTAGTTTCTTTTCTTTTTTGCTTTATAACATTTTTGTCCAAAGAAAAAAAAATACATTCAGCAGAATTAGTTTAATTTTTCATTAACTTAAATAATGAAATCATATATTTTGCATTTTCATTGGGGAAAACGGTCAATTTAATGCTGAAGTGGCGCGTTTTTGCCAATTTAAGTTCGAACTTCTTCTCTCTCCAAAAAAACCCCCAAGCTTTGCTTCGACCATGCCGATTTAGGTATGCCGTTACTGAAAATTAACGCGCGTTAAACATCGTCAGTTAAGTTAAACGGCTCGTTAATTGGGTTAACGATACCTCCCAAAACGCAGCGTTTTGCCCCATTAAAAATTGAAATCCCTAAAAAAAAATTTCCCCAATTTGATTTTGAAATCCCTAGAAATTGATTTTTCCTCTTCGCATCTTCTTCTCTTCCTCTGTTTCTCTGTTTCTCTTCTTCTTCTCTCTTTCTTTCTCGCAATTTCAGTAGCACTTCGAAATTGTGATGGACGGAGGATCGGATCACATCTTCTTCTCTTCCTCTTTATTCTCAGAAAATCCAACCAATTGTTCACAAAAGTGTACCTGAATTTGAATGTCAAGTTTATCATTCCAGAGGTAGTGATTTTCCAATTTCAGATTAGTTATTGAATATGCATAATCAACGAGTGCTACTGATAACGTGTATAAATCAATTGTTATGGTGTAGAAAAAAATCAATCTGAATTGTATTCCTCTTCATCATTTAGGAATGATGAGACTATAAGCTGTTGAACAACTTGTAACTGTACCTATCAATCTTTATGTTGACTTGTGAGTTGTGACTCAAAAGAAAACATTGTGAATCCATAACGATGAGAGTTTTTTTTATAACAAGTGTTGGGTTTGTGTTATGAAGATATACTGGGGAGATCCTCGTGAGAAGATTTGTGCAGCAGCTGAACAGATTCCTCTCTCAAGCCTTATGATAGGTAACCGAGGCCTCGGTGGTCTTAAGAGGATGATAATGGGAAGTGTAAGCAACGATGTGGTGAACAACGTGGTATGCCCTGTCACTGTCGTGAAGGCTCACTGAGTTTGATCCAAGATGAACTCTTTTTATAACCATCATGTATTCTAAGACTTGTGTGTTATGGTCCGAATTTGTAATTGTAACAATTGTATCACTTGTGTATTGTTTCATCTTCTGTAATCTGTATGAGTAACAAAAACTTCACTTGTGTATTGTTTCATCTTCTGTAATCTGTATTAGTAACAAGATTTTTCTTCCATTGGAATCACATTTGACCAGTGATAACATTAGTTACATGTTACAACATAACATAAATCCTTGTCTCTGCTAAAGGAAAGGATTGAAGCATAAGATTTGCATAATAATCTAAAGAAAAGAGTTTCAGGACATTGTAGTTCAGCAGAAAGTGCAAGATTAAGAGTATCAAGGAAACAAACAAACACACAAAAACAGAACACTCTAGCTAAACCGTCACTGATCTAACTACCTCCAAAACTACGAAGCAAGACTTGACATTTGTTCATCAGTCGATCATAGAGTGGTCTCTTCTTTGACCTTATTGGACAACAAGGACAAATTCGAAGGGTTTGATGAGCTTGAAGGTGCATTTGTCACCGAATATCCGTCACCAAGCAAAGCATCTTCCAAGACTTAATCCCATTTGGATGATGAACCGTTAAAATCCTTCCGTCCATCACAATTTCGAAGTGCTACTGAAATTGCGAGAAAGAAAGAGAGAAGAAGAAGAGAAATAGAGGAAGAGAAGAAGATGCGAAGAGGAGAAGAGGAAAAATCAATTTCTAGGGATTTCAAAATCAAATGGGAAAAATTTTTTTTTAGGGATTTCAATTTTTAATGGGGCAAAACGCTGCGTTTTGGACTTATCGTTAACCCAATTAACGAGCCGTTTAATTTAACTGACGATGCTTAACACACGTTAATTTTCAGTAACGGCATACCTAAATCGGCATGGTCGAAGCAAAGTTTGGGATTTTTTTGGAGAGAGAAGAAATTCGAACTTAAATTGGCAAAAACGCGTCACTTCAACATTAAATTGACCGTTTTTCTATTTTCATTGTGCTAGTTTATATTTTTTCAGTATTTTGACAAACAAAAACATTGATTTAAAAATAAAAACCAAGTAAAATAATAAGAATTTGACATTTGTACTTACTTTTTTGTTGATTATATATTTTAATTTTCAACAAAAATGGAAACTTTAGAATTGTCAATAGAATAATAAAAAAAGGAAATAATATTGGAGTTTGAAAATAAAAAAGGAAAGTTTGGGATATAAATTATAAAAAAATGGAAATATAGCGTCAGGTGGTAAAAAAATTGATAAGTTTAAAAGGGAAGCCAAAGAGTGAGTCTTGTTTAAAAGCCAAGTACCAACCGGTACAGTCATCTTCATTGCCTTTTTTCTGCCGCCAAATCCCAATTTAACCTTTCACAAGCTTTTCTTCTCTCTTTTCATGGCGGATTTTTGAATCTCCGCTGAATCTCAAAATGCCTTCAGTTCAAATGCGTTCTTCTCCGTGTCTTTCATCGCCGGCAACTACGGTTACTGATCTTAAACAGCGAGTCATCGCCTGTCTTAATCGTCTCTCCGATCGTGATACTCTGTCTCTCGCCGCCGCAGAGCTTGATTCAATTGCTATTAATCTTTCGCCGGAGACTTTCTCTCTGTTTATAAACTGTCTCCAGAGTACAGACTCTTCCGCTAAATCTCCGGTTAGGAAACATTGCGTTTCTCTTCTCTCTGTTCTTTCTCGTTCTCATGGCGATTCTCTCGCTCCTCACGTTTCTAAAATGGTCTCCACCGTTCTTCGCCGTCTCCGAGATCCTGATACTTCTGTTCGCGCCGCTTGTGCCGCAGCTTCCATCGATATGACTACCAACATCACCGAAACCCCCTTCTCCATTCTCTTCGGACCAATGATCGAAACGCTTATCCACGATTGCGATCCAAACGCGCAGAGCGGCGCTGCCGTTTGCCTTACGGCTGCAGTGGACGCGGCGGATGAGCTAGATGTTGAGCAACTGCAGAAGGCATTGCCAAAGATTGGAAAATTGTTAAAATCAGAAGGTTTCAAAGCGAAACCGGAACTTCTGGGAGCCATAGGAAAAGCGTAATTGGCGCTGTTGGCGGTAGAAACAGTGAGAAGGCGGAGTCAGATTGGCTTTTACCGAACGTTTCTGAGTATCTAAGTAGTGACGATTGGCGTGCGAGAAAAGCTGCATCAGAGGCGATGGCTAGAGTGGCTATGGCAGAAGAAGAGTTAGCTCCTTTGTATAAGAAGACCTGTATAGCTATTCTCGAGAGTAGGAGATTTGATAAGATCAAACTTGTTAGAGAGACAATGAATGGTACATTGACTTTATGGAAGCAACTTGAAGTTGATTCAACAGAGGTTTCAGAGTCTTCCTCTTCCTTCTCCTCCAAATCAGCTTTTTCTGGTTTGTCTGCGACTGCAGGAAAGAGAAGCAACACATTGAAAGGAAAAGATAGGAATTCGAATGCACCATTTCGAGAAGCAAAGTTGAATGATGTCCTTAGATCGTAGTAGCACTCCTAAGGATGTTGAGCAGGAGAAAGGCAAACGAAATCCTTCAGCACTACGAGCTAAACGGGTTCTGTTTCTGACAAAGATGTCAAAGGTCCAAGAGAATGATTCGAACAAGTCAGAAATTGTTCAGACTAGTGATTAGAAGAGTCCTGAAACTGACAGTGGTTGTAACAGTGCTTCTCAGGCAAAGAATGCGGAAGAGTTGTCTATGATAAGAAACCAGATTACTCAGATCGAAAAACAACAGTCCAGTCTGTTAGATCTCTTTCAGGTTACCTTCTTTTTCGCTGAACACATTTGAGTTTTTTATCAAACATCCAACATACTCTGTTGTGCTGACTTTTGAATGCTCTCTTACACTTCCAAATTGCAGCGGTTTATGGATAGCTCGCAAAACGGAATGCAATCTCTGGAGAAACGAGTACGTTGACTAGAAACATCACTTAGTGTAATCTCCACTGACTTGCTAGTCACTCGCACGGTAACACAAAATGGAAACCACAAAAGAAATGCCTGTCTACAGAATTGAAAATTCTAAAAGCTCATTTTACCTGACACAACACTTCAACGTTTACCTCGGAAGAAGATTTATTAGTTTATCTTCAAATACATAACTCTATGCTTAATGGACAAGTTCTTAGTTTAAATTTTCTGAAGCTATTTTTACATTTGTTTCGACTTTCTGTAAGCCATATCTTATTTTCTGTTTTCCTGGTCTTGTTGTTTTCAATCAGTTACTTTGGAGTTTCATCAGAATTACTAAAATATCTCCCCAATGTTGCATCTAGCTTCTCCCCAATTGAAGAAATCCAAGCCTAGATATGATGAGTAAACTTACTTATTTACTTGTTCTATTAACTTTGCTAAGTCCTAAAAATTATAGAGAAGTTCAAAAATTCGTTACCTGGTCTGAAGACGTGAAGCCTCTAATTGTATTTCCGCCAATGATTGCAATGCCTTTATCTCCAAGCGGCTGCAAAATCACTGCCTAACCGAGAAAAATAAACATTCGTCACACAGTTTCCTTATTCCCTCACTCAAAGGAGAAGTAATAATGAAATTCTCAACAGACCTGTGTATTTGCAGGCAGAAATGGCAGCTCTGATCTCCCAGGATAAAGAGAAAGATTGGCCAAGTAACTCTCTGACAAATATTCAACTTTCTTTGTTCAAAAAAATGCACAACTTTACACAAACATATAAACAGAAATTCATACTTACGTGCTTTGGATTTCATTACACCTTGGTAAACCGATCCTAGCATCAGCTTATCAGTGTTTACTGTAACTGCTTTATTGTCTTCTGAAGACTCAGCAACCATCCCGATTTGAATAAGGCAAATACCATTGTAGACAATAACAAGAGACTTACAACAAGTAGCTGTCTTAAGAGATTCCCACGCCCTGAGAAAAAATAGACAAATGAACTCATATCCAAAGTCAAATTCAATTTTTTTATCGCAAAAACACAGTCATCTTATATGCAATTGAATACGAGATATGAAGCAAAGCATTACCATAGCAATTCGGAGACTATTGATGTAGGAAGATTGGATTTTATAACTTCACAGTTCACACCTTCAGGTTGTACCTGATATCAAACAAAACCAAGAATTAAACTGCTTATCCAATCCTCCAAAATGTCAAAATTTACAAACTTGATTAGAAATCTTACTGGTATTATGGTCTTAGGTCGGATTGATAACCAGACTAAACCGGTCAATAAATTTGTGACAGCCAAGCCAAGTGCCAATAGATCTGCTCTAGACTGTGAGCTACACGAATCATAAAAACCCACCAAATGAGCAACAATCAGCTTTTGAAAAGCAACGATTTTTAAGATAAACAAAGTTCAATCGAAATGACAAAGCAATGATCACATTCAATTTTCGTAAAATGCCAAACTGGTAACAGCAATTTGGGCTACTATCTAGAGATGATTCGAAACACTTCATCAGCTCAATTTCACGGAATTTTATAACCTCCGGTTTGCTTTCAATCGAAGATAAGAACAATGAGAGAAAATTACCTGCTTGCATCGGCAACAGGAGCGATACCGGAAACGGTCCGATTGAAGAGAACCGCCAATAGAGAAGTGCCTCCAACATAGATCGGCAAGCTCCGAACTAAGTCATCGTTCTTAGATATGAAATCAGCTACCAAATTCTTGCTTGGTTTTGGACCTCTGTAACTTCTCGGCTTCTGTTTACCCAAAAGCCCGGAAATTTTTTGAAAAACAAAATGAGAGAGAAGAAAAGTTAGAAAAAAGAGGAGGAATGAGAACCTGTGAGGTTGAAGAGGAAGCTTTGATTAAGCGCGAGAAATGTAGAGGAGAACGAAGAAAATGGCGATTAGAATTCCAAGGGATATGATTTTGGAGGATGATTCTCGCTTCCATTGTAGACGATGGAAGTGAGGTTAGCGATAGGGATGGAAAAAAATTGGCCGTTAGAAGAAAAATCTATTTTCAAACGACGACGTTTCACCGAAGGCACCTTGTTTTTTACAAATGGCTTAAAGTGTCCAATTTTTTTTTACAAATTCAATACATTTGTCCTAATAAAAATTTCTTTTAATCGTATGTATACGTTTAGATAACTATTACATCCTCTATTAAATAGATAATGTTTAAGTTTTTTTCACTAAGGAATCATTTAATTAGTGATTTTTCCAAAAAAATATCATTTTAAATTTATTTAATAATATTTTAACTAATTGAAAATCAATCTGCATAATATAACTAATCAAAATAGATAAAAATGCAATTAATTTTATATTGAAAGTTGAAAACATCAAATATTTCGAAATAATTTTTTCTTTAAAATATCATTATATTCTAAAA
Organism: Lepidium didymum; assembly: GCA_963920545.1. NCBI lineage: Eukaryota > Viridiplantae > Streptophyta > Magnoliopsida > Brassicales > Brassicaceae > Lepidium > Lepidium didymum. The sequence continues at coordinate 1,951,644 of OY986987.1, forward strand.
ATGATTATAGTATGATAATATTAATTTTATTTCGTTGAATTTGTTAGAAAGAAACGGAAAAATCAAAAAAGAAAACACTCATCTCTTAAAATTATCATTAAACAAAAAAAACATAAAGCTCAAAACGCCAATTATTACTAAAATTTAGATGAATGGAATTCTAAGATTTGTAGCAACAACATTGTGGTAAATTTTGACCATCTATAACATCACAAGAAATTTTGACCATCTATAAGTGGCATTGGCCGACTTATACCTTGAGAGCAAGAAACTCTCTAGTCATGTCTCATTGGACTTTTCGTTTGACATATCTAATTTTTTAGTGGAGATGGTTAGCTCTAATTAGCTTTCACAACGATGATGGTCGACTTCGGTATTATCGCTCTTTTGAGGAGTATTATCGGCTACTTTGTCATTTGTTTAATCTTTTTAATATTTTTGTTTATGATTCGGTTTTCTCATGTCTTATTCTGTTGGATCTACCCCTTTGTATGCTGGGAAATTAGTTATACACTCTTCAATTCAATCTTTTTTTTTACCCAAATTTGCCTGAATTTTAGTAACTAGCTGAGATTGGTTAAGGATTATCTCTTTACCTATTTTAGTCTACACTGGTGACCAAAAATAAGTTTCGTTGCTAAGATTGGTTTTTCGATGACTATCTATCTATTCACTAGATTTACATTTTTGTGTGGCAAAAGTTGGTGGAATAATATGTATTCATTTACTCTTTTCTTTTTCGTTACACACATTTCTTGGATTTTTTTGTACATATTTGGATTGTAAATAGATGGACATGTTTGATTTAACACGGGTCATAAAGTCGATCTATTGACTAAATTTATATATAATGTAGATAGTAAAATTCGATTTTTGGATGTGCAAATACGTCTGTCTTTAATAAATTTATCACCTACCAATAGATTTAAGACTAGGATAAACATGTAAAATTTTCTAAATAAATTTTAGTTGACTCAGACAAAAAAAAAAGTATTTCTTGACAGCAAAAAGGAAATGTTTTGATATAGTTAAAAAAAAAACATATTCGTGTAAACAAATACAAAAGCCAAATAAATATCCTCTGATGAGAGAAACCGAACCGAAGACCAGAGCTAACTCTTAAATACCATCGGCGACTCTTCCTCCGGCCGTCGTCGCCGCGGTGTTCGATTGGAAACGATTCGCCGGTCAATCGTTAGATTTTGGATTAAAGGTTAAAAGAGACGAGATGCCGTCAAACGGGGATCTTGACCGTCAGATCGAGCAGCTGATGGAGTGTAAGGCGTTGGCTGAAGCGGACGTGAAGATTCTCTGCGATCAAGCTAAAGCGATTCTCATTGAGGAATGGAATGTTCAACCGGTTAAGTGTCCCGTTACGGTGTGCGGCGATATCCATGGCCAATTTTATGACCTAATTGAGCTTTTCCGCATCGGTGGTAGTGCTCCAGATACCAATTACCTCTTCATGGGAGATTATGTTGGTAAGTCTGTTTCTTTTCAATCAATTTCTTATTATTTTAGGGATTTGGATTTTATAACTTATATTTCGTGATTTGTTGTTGTTGAGTTTTTTTTGGGTTTCAGAGATCTGCCTTCTTATGTTGATGCAACGATGATCCACCAACTGTTTCATGGATTTGCTTTTTTTTTATTTAATGAGCTTTTATGTTGACACGGACTATGAAATTTTGCAACTTTGTTGTACCTAAAGTGAGTTTCTTTTGGGTTTGATTTGTTGGGATAAACAACTTTTCTCAATCGCTGCTATTCGACTTGTTCATATGGTATTTTAAAAGAACCTGATTGGACAAGTATTTATATGATTGATAATCGGAAAAGTTTGATGATTTCTCAGTCCTTACCAGTTTTAGACAATTTCATGGGCAGTGAATTGTCCATAAAAGCGAAGTTACCATCTTTAGTTTCACAATTTGATGTTGTTATCTTTTGGTTTTAGGTTTGCTTCCGCTAATTTTATAAATGATTTTTTGTTTTCTGGTCTTCTGATGATTAGCTATTGTTATTATTTTGCTAAGTGGCCATCATTAGGTTTTAAACATAATGATGTTCAGTTTTATGAAGGCCCTTCCTTAACCTGCAAACGTTATGTGGGTTATGTCTGATTTCTTAGTGCATGTATGCTTGATTCAAAGTATGCTGCTTCAATTTGAAGTTGGAGCTGATAGTGAATGTCTTTGGTTTATTGCTGTCTTGGTTATATCTGTGCAGATCGTGGCTACTATTCAGTTGAAACAGTATCTCTATTGGTGGCCCTGAAGGTACGTTACAGGGATAGACTTACGATTCTGCGAGGGAATCATGAAAGTCGTCAGATTACACAAGTGTAAGATTTTCTTTGTAAGAAAATTTCTATTTCATTTGCCTCTTGACTCACACACTAACATAAAATTTCTCTTTTTTCATTTTCTGGTGTTGGTTCATGTCTGTTTTTACTTCACTCTGTTCAGCTATGGTTTTTATGACGAATGTTTGAGAAAATACGGAAATGCAAATGTGTGGAAGTATTTCACAGACCTTTTTGATTATCTCCCTCTTACAGCACTCATAGAGAGTCAGGTTCGAGCTATTCTTGCCAGTTGTCATTGTTTCTACCGTATTTGTTACACTTCCACACTTTTCTTCATCATCTGTAATCCGTTACAGGTTTTCTGTTTGCATGGAGGACTTTCACCTTCTCTGGATACCCTTGACAATATCCGAAGCTTGGATCGAATACAAGAGGTATGAGCTTTATTATTGCCAAAGGCATTATTTTGGTCCGAGTACCTTCAGATAAACTCTCTGAAACCTTGGATTTATTATTAGTTTAGGCTTTCAGAATAGCAAGAATTGCTTTTGTTATCTGAAAGGATATGCTCTGGGATTGTAGGTTCCACATGAAGGACCAATGTGCGATTTACTATGGTCTGATCCAGACGATCGTTGTGGATGGGGAATATCTCCTCGTGGAGCTGGTTACACATTTGGACAAGACATTGCAAATCAGTTCAATCATAACAATGGACTGAGTCTGATATCAAGAGCACATCAACTTGTAATGGAAGGCTTTAATTGGTGTCAGGTATATATAATAAGTTCACAACATTGGTATATTTCTCGAATCGGGTTCTGTTTGCCAAAAAAAAGCTGAATCTTTTGATGCTAATTTGTTGATAGGATAAGAACGTAGTGACGGTGTTTAGTGCACCAAACTACTGTTACAGATGTGGAAACATGGCAGCAATACTTGAGATTGGAGAGAAGATGGAACAGAACTTCCTTCAGTTTGATCCAGCACCTAGACAGGTCGAACCAGATACCACGCGCAAGACACCTGATTATTTTTTGTGATTTCACTAGTACTTCTCAATATTTTTTCCAAAGTTTGTTTGTTGCTGTATCATTGTAGATGTGTCTCTTACTTTATTGTTTTATTGTGTTTCCGAATAGAATTTGGTACCAAAGACGTAAATCGATTTTTTTGTTGATCTTGATACCAAAAAAAATGTCTGCAGTAGTCTATCATTATTTTAAATTATCGTTTTGGATATTAGCTGATTTTGTTGAAGGCATTGGTTTAGGAGTATTCTAAAATGTATGAGCATTTGGTGAGAATTAACTTTTGGGTTGGCCGTATATTTCTTTTTGTACTATATCCGTTCACATCTAATTACTACGTACTTTTGAGTTGAATTACGTAAGAGTATAATCATGTACTGTACACTACGTACTTTTGAGTTGAATTACGTAGATTATAATCATGTACACTTTCTGGGCATTTGGTTCCGGAAATATAGTAACCAATAGGTACCTATTAATTTTAGTTTGGTTCAGTTTTAGAAATGAAATAAACAATAGGTATATGTTAAAATTCGGTTCGGTTTGGATTTGGTTCCGGTTCCGAAAAATAGAATCGAAAGAGTCAAAATAATATTGGTTCTGTTCCGAATAATTATTTTTTCAGAAAAGTAATCAAAAGTAACCAAATATCCAAAAAAAATATGATTAGCTGTAACCAAAGTATTTTAGTACTTACTAGTTTCCGTTCTTATTTGGTGATTTTCGGTTTTCGAAACTGAACCGAGAACCGAAATTACCTTAAAAATTGAAACCGAACAGTTTGTTTTAGAAATCAAAACCGAACTCAATCGAATCAAGAACCGAAGTTATCTAAAAGTTGGAACCGAACAATTTTTTCGTTGGAACCGAAATCAAACCGAACCAAAAATTTTGAATAGGTTCGGTTCAATTTTTCGTTTCCCCTTATTATACCCAGATCTATGTACACTATGAGCCGAAAAGTGCGGAATAATATGGAGTGAACGAGAATAGTATACGAGGAAATACACACTCCACCCTTATCTTTTTGAAACTAAGTTTTGTTGATTTTAAATTTTAACGACATTAATCTCTGCTAGTTCACACTTAATGACAAGGTAAATTTGATCTATTAAATTTAAACATAAAATTAGAAATACAATAAATAAATAAATAAAAGAATTAAAATAAGAAATTCAAAACATTATAAACAAATTTACAGTTTTTTTTTACCATTATTGAAATACAAAATTTTAAAACATTTTACCACAAATATTTATTAAAAAAAGACTTAAATTTAAATTAAAAGTATAAGCTAATTAATACTAGCAGAGTTATGCTTTAACTCGAACCGAAAAAGAATTATAACAAGAAGACAGAAGAGTTAAAAAGCCTCAAATGTGTAAAATGAAATCAAATATTTGTAGATGGAGAAGAAGTATTGGGTTATAGTTTCGCCTCTCCACATGAGTCATAAATGGAGCTATTAAAAATGGCGTTCAAGGCAAAACACAAACAAATACCATCATTACAAAAACACCTAAGAAGTACATTTTTCTACATGTATATTAAAACTAAAGCCCTAACAAACTCCCAATTGGATAAAATTGCCTAAATGTACAAAGACAATTAGCAATAATATAAATATTTAGAGGTTCTCTACTTCTTCTTTGGTACCTTAGGCCTTGACCTCATACTAGCTCTCCTTGCCACATCCCAAGCCTTTTGTGGTGCATAAATGCCTAACTGAGACGCAAAGAAGGATTCATAACCTGGTGAATCAAATGCAAATCCAGTGTGCTTTGAGAGTTCTCTAGGCAATTGAGATATCGCATAGCTTCTCGCTTCTTGAGGTGTGAGCTCGTTTTCGATTTCCAGTTGATCTGCTTTGCTTGCGTCTGACTCGTGCCTATGTATTTCTTGGACAATCTGATAATCGTATGGGAAGAACCATCTCTCCACCCTGCATCAATTAAGACAGAGATCTTGTCATGTCATAATCCTTGAGAAAACATGGTGTGTATGTTTTGTATGACACAAAATATAGCTGAAACTGATTGAATCTGAGTTTACTTACGCTTGGAAGATGAAATCGCCTAAAAGAGAGACAATGGGAACAAGAAGCAATGTGAAGTAGAAGTAGAATGTACTCATCAGGACAAAGATGACAAAGTAGACATTTTCCTGCAAAGACAGAAATAGAAATCAGATTTGCTAAGTTGTAACCAAACCAAACATTAGAAACATTTAAGGTATACTCAAAGGAAAGGAGCAACTTGTGTTCAAACAGCTTACATTCCTATCACGTGGTGTCGTAATCCCGCAGTATACAAAAGCAAATACGAGCCATGCAAGAATGCTCCCACCAACTGTGATATAATGCCATCTAGTAATGGAATTGCTCATCAACAGAATGCGCACATTCACAGCAATCACTAGACACGTGAAAACCAATGTGCTAACATCCCAGAGACCAAATAATTTGCCTGATGAATTTATAGCACCAAAAGATGAGGCAGTGACGAAGAGATAACAGACAAGAGACTGATACACAGCCGAAGTAGCCCATACTGCTACAACTCTCCATTTAAAAAATGAGTTACGTATTCCCTCTCTATATAGTTCTGGGTATCTCTTCGACAGGGATGCACTCACATCCTAGAAAGAGCACAATACAGAGGTGAAGAAACTCCTAATGGTTAAGTACTTTAAGATAGATATTCGTTTCAAAAGTGTAGAGATCACGAAAAGCTAGTACCTTCTCAAACAGCCCAAGGGCAATGACAGGAAGAGCTGTAAATAGAACGTTATACAATGACTGGAACCAATCATCGTAGAACCTTTGTCCAGAAAATCCAGTTCGAAATGTGAACCAAAACTGAGTCAAAGTGAAGGTAAGGTTCTTGTAAAAGAAATACATAACAACCTGCCAAGAAAATGATTATTAGAACAGTTAAAAAAAATTGGCGTTTTCTGGCAAAAGAGAAATTCACCTTGCAGATTCTAAGATATGACCAGCGTCCATGGACAAGAAGCAAATCTGTAAGAAATCTGAACTGAGCAATGGCAAAATCACTAGCCATCACAGCTTGCATTCCCTCCATCCCACTTATTCCTATACCAACATGAGCCGCTTGAATCATGCTAACATCGTTGGCACCATCACCAATACTAAGTGTAATCTTTTGTGCCCCTTTTCTCACCAAGCTTGTCACCTGAAATTAGATCAATATAATAAAATTTAGAAGCCTGTTCAAAGAACACATAGAGCCAGGTTACTCACTGGATATGAATTAGGTGCCAACATATCAAACCCAAGGTAATATGTGATTACCAATTTCGCAACCTAACCCCATTATGATAATATATAAGATCATTCTATAGGCCCAGCCTGTACGAATCATTTTAAAAATTACTCAATTGAACTAACCTGTGCTTTTTGTAAAGGAGAAACACGACAGCATACAACTGAAGTACAGTTTAAGCTCAAGCTCAGCAGCATCACACGTAAACTTGGGTCTAATGCATACATTAAACACTTTCCATCAATAACGAGAGCCAATTTTGGTCCAGCTACGGTATTCAGAGAGTGTTGAGCTTCTTCAAGGCTCCTTTTCAGCTCCTTCTTCACTTCTTCTTTGATAACACGAGCAATCTCAACTTGATTACCCTAATATAAAAGCTTTTTTTTAATTAAAAATAAAATAAAATAAAATGATTGGGTGGTTCCATGCATATCCTACAGAAGACAAGATTCACAGTAAGAAATTACCCTCTCTTCAGCTTCCCGGATTGCATCCGTTTCAGAACTGATGATAAATTGTTTCATATCATTGTTGATCAAGTTACATGCTGTAGCATAACAGAATCAGTAAGTAAATATTAAAGTTGGAGAAGAAAAAATAAGATCCAAGAGACAAAATTAGTGATACACCCTACCATATGCAATATTGATAGCTGTTTCCATTTTGTCCCCTGTTAAAACCCATATCTTAATTCCAGCTCTTGATAAGGTCTCTATGCAGGTAGGCACCCCTTCCTGAAGTTTGTCTTCAATTGCAGTTGATCCGATGAGGATAAGATCCTTCTCAATAAGTTCTGCCACCTTCATGAATTAAGACACCCCACTTTCATCAACTATAATCATAAACTATTTCCTAGTGGCCCAAAAACTGTACTTAAATATACAATCATTTTCACTACTGAAGGACACAATCATATGTTGTTCAAAAAGAAATATATATACCAGTTATTAATTTCATTGCTCATGGAACCTATTTTCAGTTTTTGGAATTTTATTGAAAGATTAATTAAGAGAATTTTGTCGCAAGCATTGAAAAGAAAATAGGTACAAAACAAAAGTATACCTCTTCTAACTTCTTCTCACGGTCTCGTAATGCAGATTTGGCTTGGATGAACTTGTCATTCCAACTATCGTAGGTTTCAGGATTTAAATTTTTATAGGCTAGGCAAAGGGTACGCAATCCAGAAGACCCAAAATGTTCCAAATGTTCTCTTGTTACTTTCCTAACATCTTCCATACCATCAGCCAATCTCTCAAAGATTACATTATCAGCACCCTGTGGACAATGTTCCAAGTAATGATCACAAATGGAACTGGAAGTACTCAAAAAAGCAAGTCTTAAAAGAACTATTACCTTGCAGTAGAGTACAAGCCTTCCATCTGGGAAACGACATACAACAGACTGGCGCTTCCTTGTACTGTTTACATTGTGAAAAATTTAATTAGTACGCTTATGTCATGACAAGGCAGAAGATAAACAATTATTAACTGTGATATCGACCTGTTGAATTCGAGAACATTAAGGATCTCATAGGCTGCATCTTGAATCTTACCCATCTTCTCCACATGAGACTCACGAACATACACCATAGTTGGAGTACGCCTGAAAATACATGAAACCAATCTCAGAGAAACTAATTGAGAAACAAAAGCACATATGGAAGAAAACCTAGAATTTAGAACTACGAATCATGGGCAAGTTAACTAATTAAATATTTATCTTGTTAGATTGTCTGCAATTTCAACTAATCGCTGGAAACTGAAATGTAATGGGAATCACCTGTAAAAGAAGAAACCAAAATTCTTGGCAGCAGTAACTAGGGCAGCTTCATCTGGAGATGCAGCTTGATAAATGATCTTATCAGGGGACTCATCACCTTCAGGAAGGACAGTGTGGCAGATGGCCAGGCATCTAAAAAGTTCCTACATATGTAAAAAGTACTATATTCTAAGTTGGAATCATACTAGCAACTACATGTTCACAACATGATATGGGACTCAAAAACCAGGAACTTCTGGATCCTGAAAATTTTATAATCTGACAATCTCCATTATATAATATTTATCAAAAAAAAGGCCTAGAATTCAGGCCGATTTAAAAGCCAAAAGAACCTTTTCAAATTATAACCTTACAAGTTCACACCCCACCATCTATCAAAAATACCGTAGACCCCACTTTCTCAGAAGAAAGCAAGAAGTCGTTTTTAGATAATCACTATAACCCCATATCCTCTAAGCTATTATAATTTCTTAAACTGGTGAGCCAGATTTCTAGTATATGAAAGTAAAGCACCTTGCAAAGTTCAGGATTTGGTTCGTTTCTCCAAGCTCCCCGCATTAGCCTTGCATCATCAAAATTAAATCCTTTCTCTCTTATTGCACCAGTTGACCTTTGCTCCTGATAATATTTGTAAAGGTGCAAATTAGAGATGTTTCCATAGCACCAAAAGGCATGGAGCACTTTTCCCAACTGAAAAAATATAATACCTCTTGAACTTTTAAGCCATTACGCTGAGCGATTCCTCTTTCTATCTCAGTGACACCACATCCATAACTTATTCCTCCAATTGAACATTTAAAGAACTCCATCAAATTTCTTGTCAGCGTTCCAGTTTTATCAGAAAATATGTATTCCACCTGAATGTGAATTTAAAATGTTGATTGAAACTGAAATGAGAACGATACCAAAGTATATATTTAAAATGAGAATTTAGCGACAGTTAAATACTAGCAACAGAACGGATAACAGCATTATAAAAAATAACAATTTATGGCATGGTTTAGCAGTGGGAATATCCAGAATGGACTGATAACTACCTGTCCAAGCTCCTCATTTAGATTGGAAGTCCTAGCCGAGGCTGGGGTATTTGTTTCAGCATGATACATATTAAGGTCTCGGTTGATAAACTGAGTCGACTGGATAAACTTGATCATCTGGGTTCCATTTAAGGAGAGGAATAGATATCATTCTAATTGCTAGTCCTTGAATTGCGGATAGTGAGAATAGGATACTAGGAAAGACATACCTCGATAGAAACATAAAGGGAGATTGGTATAATTGATGAGAACAAAGTGACTAGAGTGAAAAAGGTGAAAAACCCTATCTGTGGCAACAAACAGAAAGAAGTGTGGTAAAAAAAACAGCAATTAAGAACTAGAGGGAAATCAACTTAGACTATGCAAAGCTATATACCGTGATTCCATTACGGTATTCCCAATCAAACTTATGAAGACCTAAGTAATTGTCCTCACGATCCGTCACAATTGAACTGCAAAATTAACAAATGTAGATACTGTATCACACCAGGACATGAGAACTGGAACATAGAACAATTAAAGCAGGAGCTGATAGTTCACACGATTGACAAGAAACCACACCAGCCTACAGCTCCAATCAGACACATTGCGACAAGGACACAAAAGATTGTAATAATGAGTTTGTCAAGCTTCTTTTCCAGCGTACTTCTTTTGGACGGAGCATTCATAGCATTCATCATCACCTACATGTGTTAAATTCAGCATAGAACAACATCTAACGTACACTTGGCAACTATACAGAGAAGTAAAAACCATGAACTAGTTTTGAAATATATGAATCTTCCAAGCTAGAAACGCATGTTTCCAAAGCTTATTTCCCATAAAACAAAGGTTCACAAATCACAACAGCTTACCTTCGTCTCATGGCCAGTAAAAACTACAGCTCCAACTATGTATTCTGTGTTCCTAAGACTGCATCCCTGAAATTGTTAATAAAAGTCTCAAAATATTATTAAATCCAAAGATATAAAGCTCTTCATGACATGCATAGAAATCTGTTCAAATGCTGTTAAAATCAAGGAAAAAAAGATGCAAGCAAAAATTATCAAGATGTCCTATAAGTAGATCAACACGATCTAAAACAACGAATAATCATGCATGAAGTCATGAAATTTCAAAGACACATAAGAAAAGGGCCAACAGCAGAAACAGTCAATCATACACGCAATAAAAGCTGGTCTGGAGAGAGAGGTAGCATCTGTTTTTGCACTATAAGATTCCCAGTAAAAGTGTACAAAGAATTGTTTGGTTGCTCGCACTGAATTTCACCTGCATGATAAAAGACAGAGATGTTGGAGGATAAAGGACTGTCAGAACAAAGAAAAAACAACTCTGTCATATATACACAGATGAAATGGACAAGAGACAAGAATATATATCACCAGTTAGAGAAAGCAGCTACAACAACTCTGTCAACAAAATAATATTAGAAACATTCTACCAGATATCTAACAATAACATCTCTTGATACAAGGGCAAGGCAAGCATCTAAACAAATGATAAATTGGGTGCTATTTAGACTCTGCTTCTGTTAGTTCTGGTAATGCTTAGGTCTGTAGATCAGAATGTGAGTTGGATGTGGTATAAGGAAATGGAAAGTAGTTGCAGGCTAACCTGACCCAGGTGAACCTTTTTCAGTCAGCTTCATTTATATGCACACAACTTGTTCAACAAAAAAAGTATGCCAAATTACCTGAACCCACTAAATGTATTTGTAGTCTAACTCATAGCAAACCGAATACTATATGTCACAGCAACAGGTTCACATCCATCTACAAAATAAAAATCTTGCATGATAACAATCAAAACCGTAGGCTAACCTTTAAACTCATAAGCTTTCTCTGGTACAACGTAATCCCATGTCCTTTCAAGGGCCTTTCTAATTTTTAAATTTGTTTCTCCATCTAAGTTTGCAGTCTGCAAGAAAAGGAATAAGCAAATGAGTACCACCCTACGTTAGAGAATGTGCTTGAATAGTAGCTTTGGCCCTGGACAAGGAAAAAGCAACATAATTTTCTAAAAGGGCTGTCAAAGTGAAATCACCTCGACATAGCAGATACCATCAGGATTAGTGCTGGACAGGAAAAGAATATCTGCTGGAAAAAATCCATCTTGTTTAACCTGCAAAACCAAAGAAAAGAAACCAGTATAAAACATTAAAATGTATGTCCATAAGTAGTAGAACCCTTCCATTCTGGATATACAGAAAATAATATACTAGGGTAAAAGGCAACACAATGACACATAAATTACATCTATCAAAGAACTATAGTGCAGGCAGTACTAACAACTAAACATGTGTGGCAACAATGCACTGAAACACACAAAATAATATATAAAAAACTAATAGCCAAAGCTCGTCTCATCATATATAAATTGACTTCTGTTAGAACAATAAAGACTAACCTTGACAATATCTCCAACTTGCAACTTTCTCCAGGGAATAGGTACCCACTGTTGATCTTGTAAGATCTCCACTGTGCTATTATTTATGGACATATCATTTTGAAACCGTTTCTGCACCAAATCACCCACAGAAAGATTTAGAAGGTGAAACGAAGATGAGACTTGAGACTTTAATGCATCTACTAACTTGAACAGATTATTTAGCGCTGAAAGAATTCTATCCTAAAAGTGACCCATAATTCTGTATGGAATTAAAAGGAAGAGATGATAATCACTTACCCAGTCTTCGAAAGCCTCTTTAATAAGAGAGACAAGAAGCACCATTGACAGTGGAGCTACATTTGTTATTGGACTCACAGGGCTGCAGGAAAAACAATCTACATAGTTAATAGATGAAAGTATCATGCATGATAACTCAGTAAAATTTCATCCAACCAGAACAAGGGTGGCTCTATGAACAGGACGTCCAACGTGAGGCAACTTCGGAATATCGACAAAACTAGAAAACTGCTTATGGAGTTAACATACCTTATTGGTGTCATTGATAGACACGAAATTCCAAGAAAGTATATGTTTGCTATGCGCCTGAACTGTCAAGAAACACATAATAGCTAAGATCACAACAGATAATATCAAAGTCTTGTGGAAAGGACTACAAGTGTTTAAAGTGTTGGCAACGTACAGCAGCTGTCACTTTATTTAAGATTCCGATCCTAATTGCATTAGGTAAATTCACACTAGGCTTGACAAACAAATGCATCACAGCCACCAATATTCAAGACACTCCCACATGATAGCACAATAGTTCCGCTGGTAAATCCTAGGATTCCGTTAAAATTATTGGGTTTGGAAAACACTACGTCCTAAATACATGCTGGAGCTTAAAAACACTAGGATCCTAGCAACAAAGAAAAACCATGCGTATATACCTGTTCAAACAGACCCTTCGGCAGAAAAGTGAAAACATTGTACTTCGTTGTAGAAATCGAATTGCCCTGAAACAGTTGCCGCACATTCATTAGAATGTGAAAGGAAAAAAAAAACAGAAATTGACTAAAGCATAAAGTAAAAATCAGATCGATGAATCGAAAGAGCAGAAATTTCAATGCACAAATCCCGTAATCGATTCAGAACAATACATGAAATCAACAAACAATCCGCATTTAAAGAACACTAGTACGACTCCGGCGTACCTTGAACCGGACGGGTTGGTTAGATTCCCGATCATTACAGTAAACGGTACGGTAAGTCGGAGCCTGTGGCTGTATATGACCCAACGTCACCGTTCGAGACGGAGTCCGTCGATGACTTGCCGACGAATCGACGCTTAAATTACCCGATCGAACCATTTCGGATTCACCCGATCCAATCCAACAGGTTTCGTCAACCAACGAAAATCAAATTTCGACTTCACCACTACAAGTCGCGTCGATAAGTCGCTGTAGAGATCTGAATCGACGGTAGAAACTAGAAACAGAGAGGACCAGGACCAGCCTCTCTTCCGTTTCAAACTCCTTTTTTTTCTTTTCCTGTAGAAATGTTGTGTTCTTCGTCTCGGAATGTCGCTTATTCTTTGATTTGAAATAAATAAAAATAAAATAAAATTTTAAAAATTCGCATTTACGTATTTCTCTTTCGGGGTTATTCGAAGAAGGAAACAAAAAAAAAATTATCCGCGTTGATGAAACAAAAAATTCAGCATTGACAAAATCCCCACGCGCCATTAAAGCCGCGTGATACTATTATACAACTAACAATATTAATTGCCCGTTAAAGAAAATGTTTTCTTTTAAGATTTTTTTTCATCAAAAAAGAAAAAATCTTCTTTTTTTTTTTATAAAGAAAATGGAAAAAACTTATGTTGATACTTAATACTATTTCAGTGATCTAGCAATTTAAGTTTGACAAACTTAAGAGGTGAAAATGAAAACATAATTATTTTTGCGAATGTAAAGACTTCACTTAGTTTTTCGCAAGTATATTATAAAGATTGTTTTTTAGTAGTTTAGATAGTTCGAAGCAGGTTAGTCCAAAAAAATGATAGTTCAAAGCAGTTTGACAAAAAAAATATATTAGAAAAATAACTAATAAATGATTATAGAAAAATTATATTTTCAATGAAAATGCAACATATTTATTAAAAGAAAGTCGATAAATATGTTAAATGCAATACATATACATATGATATAAGTATATATTTATGGTACAAAAAGGTAGCATTTTTACCAAAAACAATATACTATTTAATATTGTATGTGTTTGTTTTCATTAGCACAAATTGTATGGATAGCCGAAAAATAATTTTAGAAATAAATACATTACATTTATTGTCAATATATTAGATTTAACTAGATTTTAACATTAAAAAATTACAACTTAAAATTTTATAGGATAGATTTAAATTATAGACCGAATCTTGTTGCCCAATTATAGAGAAAAAAACTATAGCAACCGAACATATTTGATTCTAATCTAGGATTTACTATCATGCAGGTCAAACTTGTTATGTGTGTTTGAGATATAGCCTTTAGCTTAAAAATGCCAGATCTTTCATAGTCCTATTTTTTTGGTCGAAATTTCATAGTCCTTTTGTGATAATTGTTTTAGTTAAAAAAATCTTTCTTATTATTACACACTAATTACAAATTATTACATTACGCGTTTAGGAGATTGGCGCGTGAATGTCAAATGAATTTCTTTTTTGTTTTTTTGTTTTTTATATAAAACCGCCATGCTGGACTGGTTCAGGTTTAAAATGGTGTCGTTTCAATGGTACTCATCGTGACGTGGGCATCATGATTTTTCTCAAAATTTGATTGGCTGGTTTTAATTATGTTGGTGAACGACCCAAATATCATGGAATGAACCCAAAAAAGATTGAAAGTAACCAATGAATTAAACAAATAATTGTTGAGTCGTTGACTATAAGGGGGAATGACCAACTGAGTTAATCAAGCCGGATACCAAATAGGAAACGTAGTGCCCATTTCAACTTTGTAACTAGTTTTAAATCTCAATTTATTGTTTAAAATTTTTAAAAACATACATGAATTATTAAATTGTGGTATATTTCTAAATTGATTAAATCTCCGTAATTTTTTTGTTAGGCGACATATGTATAACTGATTTAGGCGACATATATACATTCGAACAAAAATAAACAAATTAAAATAAAATAAATTTAAAAAATTTAAAAAATCAAAAAGGAAAATTCACAAATTTTTTCAAAAATTTAGAAAAGTATAAGAAAAAGATTAGAATTTTTTTCTAAAAAATTTAAAAAAATTTAAAAAAATTTAAAAAAATTTAAAAAATTTAAAAATTTAGAAAAATATATAAAAATTAAAATAAATAAAATTAAAATAAAATAACACTATAACTAATCAAAAAAACTATAACTAACCGAAAAATAAACCTAATTATAACCTCATTACAATCTCACTAATTCTAAATTCTCGACTCTAAAACCCTATAAATTTTCAATAATCAAGTGTTTTTGGCATGATAATATATGATTCGGCATAAAATTTTGACGTTTTACTTTATCAGCTCATTTATGTAAATACAATTATTATTATGCCAAAAATAATTGATTTGTTAAAATTTTTTAAGGTTTGTGACGAATTTTGAATTAGAGTTTTAGAGTTTAGAATTTTGAATTACTAAGATTGTAATGAGATTGTAATTAGGTTTACTATTCGGTTAGTCATACTGTTATTTTATTATATTTTAAAGATTATTTTAATTTTTTTAAAACAATTTATATTTTTTTCCATTTTTCAATTTTTTAATTTTTTTGAATTTTATTTTAGTTTTGTTTAAAAATATTTCTAATTTTTTATATTTTTCTAAATTTGTTTTGAATTCTTCGTTTTTTTTTGTTTTTCTAACTTTAATTTATTTATTTTTATTTGGCCGTACACATGTCACTTAAATTAGTCATACACATGTCGCCTACAGATAAAATGACGGAGACTTAACCGTTGACTGACGAGACGGTCAATTTAGAAATAAGCCACAATTAGATAATTCATGCATGTTTTTAAAAAATTTAAGTATTGAATTGAAATTTAAGACAGCTCCAAAAGTTCATTAAGAAATCGGAAATGTGGTAAAAGTTCATTAAGAAATAAATCGCTTTTTTCATACCAAATACGGCCAATTTAGATTTTTCTTGTCAAAAGTTTGAAACTTGAGATTGTATAAAGGAAATTTGAGTCACTATGGACCCAATTACGAATATAGAAACCCACACATAACATAAGATGAACTCAAAGCTCAACTTTTAAAAACGGTTGGAAACTAGCAAATATGTGATTATTATTTGACGATATATGAGACATATACACAGCCAAAATTCTCATAAAGTCTTTGTTAAATTTCCCAAAAAACTTGGTGAATTGTATGTGGCTTTTAGTCTAGTGGTATCTGATAAGTCTACTAAAGGCATGCGTACTTGTATATCCAGAGATCGAGTTTCACTGCCTATATTACGTAGGAACTTGGCTAATAAATCGGTTAATTGTGATCCAATATTAAAAAAGAAAAGAAAAACAGGTGAACTGTTATGGTCTTACTTTGAGTAAATAGTTAGCTTTTACGTTTCATCCTCTTTCCTCTATTTATGTTCTTAATTAAATCTCTAATTAAGTAGAGAGATAGAGGAATCAGTTTTTGTTGACTGAATTAATCTAACCTACTCAGTTCAGTTATGTTTCCTTTCTCTTAGAACAATTCGTGTGTGAAACCCTATATTAAAGAGTGAACCCAAGTAATATATAAGAAAATAAGTCTCTTATTCTCACTCTCCGGCCTCCTTCCACACCAATAAAACATTATTCTTAGGTTTTTTTAGTGCTTATCTCTCTTTTGTGAGTTAACTTCCCAACCAATTCACTTAATGTGCAAGCATCATCTTCACAATGCTGCTCTTTCGTATCAGATTCAATAATATTTTTAAGTTCATTACCACTTTCTTCTACACCACCATCTTCTTCCCCTTCCTACAACTGCTGATTTTTTTGGACTTGACTCCTTTTAGAGTTCTTTGTCTCGATTTACGTGGTAATTTCGATACTTTGTCTCGATTTCAGTTCTCGTCTTGTCTAGTTCAATTGTATATTTGATTGATTGGTTTAAGCAATATTGTTTGATTTTGATTGGAGCCCGTCGAATTGGTTTGATTGTACGTATACTTGTAATTATGAACGAATGAAGAAATCGATATTGTACCTGTTTCGATATACTTGTGCATCTACTTTAAAATCAAAACACAATTCGAAACTTTTTCTGTAAATTTTGATACTTTTGTCTTTTCAATATAGGGTAAATTATGACAATCATCTTGTCATGTGATTACTGCATGTGAAACTGGAGATCATCTTGTCATGTTAGTCTCACGGAAGATATTTCCTTTTGTGCAGCTAAAAACCATTGGACTCTGGATTTAGCTCCAAGCATCATAGCCTCGTAAAAAGTTTTTTTTTTTTGGTACCAGCCTGATAAAGAGTTAAAAACAGTCAAGTAAAAAAAATTTCAGCCCAGGGAAGGGAAAGAAGATGGTGGAGATAACCTAGTGGTTAAAAGGAATTTGAAGAGCCGTAGAACAAACTTCAAAGTAGAAGAAAGTGGTGAGGAACTTGAAAATTTACTCAATCTGATATGAAGGAGCAACATTATGAAGATGATGATTGCACATTAAGTGATTTGGTTGGGAAGTTCACTCACAAAGGAGAGATAAATGCAAAGAAAGACCTAAGATTAATGTTTTATGGGTGTGAATAGTGTAATGTAACGAGTAAAAGGAGGCAAGAGAGTGAGTAAGAATAAGAGACTTATTGTCTTGTTACTTAGGAAAGGAAAATTAACTATGGTTTTCCAAGGTAGTAATAGTATTTGTCTAGCTTATTTCATCCAATTTGAAGCGAAAGCAAAAGAGTTTTGGTTTGTAGCACTTCCTTTTTTAGAAACCAATGTCACTATTACTTGTGTTATGTGTTTGTGGTTTTGTTAAAAATATTTCTTGGAAAATCCCGTAGGAAAAACATACGAATGATAAGAGAATAACAGAAGGAGGCTGAGAAACCATCAGGTCCATGTGCTTTGTCCAGATGGATTTAGTGGACAGAACCTGTTATTTCTTTTGCTGCAGGTTCTCTTGATGGGATCTGATTATCCTCACCATATATCTTTTTATCTAGACCTTCAGATACAATGTCTCTGCAACCTTCCCCTTAAAAGGTATAAATTTGCAGGAAATAATTCTGGATGGCTAAAACCTAAAACAATTATGGATGACTTCTGCAATTTGTTCTTCTTTAAGAATTGCTAGACCCTCTAGATTTTCGAGTACAACAAATATGTTTCTGGTTTTTCTGCTTTTTGTAATGGCATAGAAGTAACTAGTGATCGTCTCGCACAAAGCTTTTGTTACTGTATTGAATGAATCAGTCTGATGGTTAAGATGATCTAGCTAACTATGACTATGGCATCTAGGGTTCGATTCCTCCCTCTATAAATTGGTAGATTAAATAGGAATTTTAAGGATTAGGCTAGGCTATAGATCGGGTCTTGTCGATTTAATGTTGACAAAAAAAAAAAAAAACAAATAATTGTTGAATGACCAACAGAGTTGCTAGGCGGTGTCCTTAGTATTCGGTCTTTTTCGGGTAGGAGTTTCTTGAATCTCTTTTAGAGTTTTAACATTGTCTTTTAGTTTTAAAAAGCTTCTCTCGTTTGCGTTTCAGTTTCTCTTTTTCGAGCTTTGTATCCAGAATATATTTGTCTTCCGCCGGCTTTATGTTTCCCATCATTATAATTTTGGAACAGTATGTTCTTTCTATATAATTCTTTCTATATAATTCCAGTGAAAAAAAAACCAACGGAGTCACTAGACTTGTTGTCTCATGTGTGTTATATGTCACTAGGTAGAGTGTGTCATGTGTCACTAGGTCTTCACGACCAACCTCGTCTTATATGATTTAACTACCCTAGGTAAATCACGGAAAAATGACCCTTTATTTATACTATATCAAATTTTCTTTTACAAAACTTAAATATTAAATATGATAAAAAAAATTAAACTAAATTGTGATTATGTCTTTATAATGCAAACAACTTGCTTGTAAAAAAAATCTTGATTTATAATTTTAATGGTTTGTCCAACTTCTCTCTATCCAAAAGCTCACTAAATCTGAAACAAAAAGAAGAAAAAGAAGTATCAATTATTTTAGAAAAAAAGGATCACATGAAACGTTTCTTCCTCGCCTTTGTTGATGCGAAATCATTGATAATTGTTTCAAGATCCACACTTTCCAAAACTTCTTTTTCAATGCATAAAATTGCTAAACCATTCAACCTTTGTTGAGACATTGATGATCTCAAATCATTCTTTAGCAATTTTATCTTAGAAAAATTCTATAAGCAATAGCAACATTAGGATAACAACCAATGTTCTTTACAAACTCAAGAATTTCAATAGATGTCATTGCTTCATAGGGTAAAGTCACCTGCAATATTTTCAACTCAGAAAAAAAGATCATCTAAATCAACATCCGATGAACCACCATGAGAAAATGTATTATGAAAATTAGTACAACACTCCCTTAATTCAGCAGCATCAAGTGACTTTAATTTCATTGAATTATATAAGAATCTAAAAATAGTTTCAAATGTTTTCATTTGCTCAAATCTAGTTCTCAAAGAAGCAATTGTCATATCCACAACAACCAAAAAATAATGAGTTCTAAAAAAAATCCTCAAATGTTTGAATAACTTCATCATGATTGTTTTCATCAAACTGTTTTTTCTAAACCTTCAACACCTACTTGGAAATGCAGTTTCAATATCCATATCATCAGCAAGACTTTTAGCTATAGTCATACTTGATTTTTGTTTCACATAATCACATGATCACATCATCAAGTCTCTCTCTAGCATTCTTTTGTTTCACTCACAAGTCACATGATCCCACTAATTGATGCGAATAGTTATTAACCTATTGTCAATTTGCTATTATTACAAAAAAGATTAAATAGAAATTTACCTTAAACCAAACGAAATTGTCGTTGATTCGATGAATAGAACGAATGTTTTGTTGGTTTTTTAAAACGTGAAGGTTTTGATTTTTGATTTTAGTCTTGTCTAGAGTTTGAAAAGAAAAAATGTAGAATGACAATTAGTTTTCTTCAAACTATTTAACTAGGTTAAAAAAAGTTTTGGACCTTTTTCCTTAAATCTTTTTTCTGTGATGAACCTTTTTTATTAGACATTTTTTATATCATGGATCTTTTTTATCAGACATTTTTTCTATGATGGATCCTTTTTACTAGACATTTTTTTTATGATGGACCTTTTTATTATATAATTTTTTTTCATATCTTATAATAAAGAATAAAATTTTTTGGACCTTTTAAATTGTAGACCCTAGGCAAAGGCCTGCTCACGACGTCCTACTTTCTCAAAAACCTCAATGATGAACTCCTTTAACACATGAGAAACCTCATCGAGATGTTGAATCATGTCAGTAGAAATGTCCTTAGCTTGGTCAAGTGCACCACCATTACAAAGACCTCTAGCCACCACATCATATATTTCAGGATCTGGGTCCATTTCCATATCTCCAATCTTAGTCAGAACCTCTGCAGATTCCATTAGCTTACCATTTTTAATCAGCTCACTAAAGACCCTTGTACTAAAATCCCTCCTCGTACCAAATTTAGCCACCTATAACTCCGAATCCACCATCTTGTCCAACAGCTTGAGAGCATCGTCGAATCTCTCTGCCTTAAGATAAGCATTGATCATTACTCTATAGCTCGTAGCGTCAAGAGGCCAACATTTGGATACACCTTCAGCAAAGAACCTTTCAGCCTCTGTTAACATCTCTTGTTCACAAAATATTGTAACTATGTTACAGTAAGCAACATTACCCATCTTGAAACATTCATTGACCATTATAGTATACGTATCTGAATTCACAGCTGCCAGACGTGAATTACCTTTGTGATTATCCAACATTTCATTGAATAGAGTCCAAGCTTCATCCTTTTTACCATATTTGAGTAAAACTTCCAAGAGTACATTACCAGTAGACGGATGCATTCTGAGTTTCTTATCAAACAAAGACCTGTAGACTCCATTGCTTCCTTATCATTACCTTTCTCGAACCAGTACTCCATAAAGGTCGCATTCACAATCCCATCATAAACTGTACACTGAGACTTCAGTTCATCGAAAAATTTATTCGCCTTATCCAACCCGCCAAGATCCAAGAATCCCTTAATCAGATTGTTGTAGACCAATATTGAATCCGCAGCTTGACCTTTGCTCAACATTTCCCTTAAGAAACTCACTGCATCTCCAATCCTTCCAGCTTGAACCAAACCTTTAGTCAAATGACTATAACTGAGTATGGAGCAAAAGGGGCAATAGCCAACATGTAGCGCTATACTCCAACATGTAGGGTTTTAAGGAAGACAGAAGATGGCTTAAGCCGTTATGAGATATATTGTCTCAAAAGGTCTAACTTGTTCCATTCAATTTGAACCAGAGCAAAAGAGTTTTGTTTTGTACTTTAATTCACTGTTTTCAAGGTTTTATAATGTGCACTGAAACATGTAAAGCAAGAGAAAATTTAACTTCATAAGTTTTATTCTTGACCATGACCACCGTTTGATGCAGAACAAGACATGAATCTCAATTTCCACATTTCCCTTACGAAAGCTACACAACTCCTCAACACACTAACACCTAAGTGGAAGTCATAAGAACTGATAACATAAAACTTCATTGCTATACACAGACATCTCAAATCTCAAACTGTCTTGCTTCTGCTTTCATCTTACTACGTGGCAAGTGCATTAAAGCATAACAGTGATATACTACTCTCATCTTGATCCACCCATAGATGAAGACCTTCCTTCTGTATTCCCATTTTCCTCTGTATCAGTTTTGGGCTGCATCATCCTCGCATTGACTGTGAGTTTGTTCTTAGGTGAAAGTTTCTTCACTTCCTCAGGTGTGTAGATGAAAATCTTCTTCACCATACCACAGAACTCACTGCATTACAAAAGACAAAGTAAATCATCAACATAAAAGAGAGGGAACACATTACAGGTGGACGATGCTCTACAGTTGTAAACAATGTGTGTTTCTTTCATATATGCACTTACTTCCATGGATCATCACCAACCATCATCATATCATCTTCATCATCGGTGTAAACAACTTGCCATTTTTTGGTAGATTCTAATAGTTCACTCTCAATATCGAACATCTCTTCTAGCTTCTTGAATAGATCTTCGTAGCACTCTAACCTTGTCAAATCAACAGCTCTGCCTACTGCACTGCCTTGCATGTGCACCTAAATCAAATTGCCAAAGACACTGGTGTTTTTAGTCTAAAGCAAGACACAGTCTCGGTTCTGACAATTTAAGAGCAATACTGAAGTTCTGATCCGCACAAAAAAGAAAAGTTCTATTTTGATTTAGTGAGGCTAATAGATAAATACCTTTGTGCAGCTACGTATCTGTCTACTTTGTGATTCTTGAGGAGACCTCAGAGAGGATTTCTCAGGATCGCCACTCCCTGAAGGAATATTAGATTGGTTGACATTTAAAGGCTCAGATTGCTGGACAGAGTCAAACTCATTGGATGGGACAGGTTGATCTACAGCAACAGCACCAGAAACAGAGGCAGCAGAGAAACACTCATCCACATTAACATTTTCAACTAGCTCAAACCCAAAAAGCCTGCAGACATTTCCATTAGTTTGCTTCTTTTCAGTAGATTCGTTGTTAAATGCTGAAGCAAAAGATTCAGCTGCACTATCTGCATGGCTGGGCCAAAACGCTGATCCAATAGATACCCCACCAAATGATTTGTTTCCACCATGACCAAAGTTAGCAGTTTTGGCAGGTGAGAATAATGGCACTGAGGAAGGAGTGTCTGCCGGGGATTTCCACACACCATCTGGAGTAACTGAAGAGAGCATCAATAAAAAGAGCTAAAGCTGCCACAAAGAACACTAGTTCAAAAGTCAAAAGAACGCATAATACCAGGAACAGATGGACCGGTGGTTGGTGAAGGTAAACCAGGAGGTCTTGGTCGTTTGTTCCTTTGTGGAGGCTGAGGTTGTGATGACGGGGTGCTATTTGCAACTAGGGGCTCAAGTTCCCATGGTGAAACTCTTTCAGGACGAAACACAGATGAGGGCTCATCCCATTGAACCTAAAGCATTATCAGATTGCCCACAAGCATATTAAGATACATCACTCTCTTAATTCAGATAAAAAATCCATATTCACAACTTGCTCCGCTGCAAAGTATAATACTAAATATTCCAACCTTTAGCGATCTCCATTCAGAATCATGCCAGACCGAAGACTTGTTTCCCTGAACACCCACTATTGTACCACTGAACCTGGTTGTTAGAACACAAAGAAAAACAAATCTAGAAATTACATTGCATTCAGCTTTACCAACAAAGAATAACAAAAGGTAGTTTGATGCGATACCTTTTCTCAGGGGCTTCTTCACCTTCAAATCTCATCTTGAAACGCATGCCTACAGACAGCTTCTGGTTCTTAGCTTCAAGATACCTATTGACACTCACAATAAACTCTGATCTACTTGTCCTGATAAAGGAAGATACGTCAGCCTGGATCTACAGCAGTATAATTATCATAAACAACAGTAACTCAATGAGATAGATGCATATGTAGAAAAATATATATGGCTGGTGTGTCTGTTCCAGGCCAGCTAGATACATCTAACATAACAAAAATTCAACTTTTCTATTAAGCTGACAGTCCGAATGTGCTTTGCGCCATTTGATGGCACAAAAGTGTTATTTAAAAAAAAAAATTGATTCCAGTCAATGTCTCAATTAGCTAAACTGAAAAAAAGCAAGACCTTGGCTTGTAGAAGACAGAAAAGATTGTTCCCGTTGTAATGGCATGAGCTGCAGTAGCAAGGACCCCTATATGCATGCTATGACTTGAAATGACAGAGGAGGGGATATTAGTCTGTTGTCTCATGTGCCGCCTAACACCAACTCGGAGCTCTTCATTCTCACCCCTGAAAGACAATACTATGTCAGTTTCCGAGCTTTTTAAAGGCAAAATAAATATCTAGACAATTGAAATGACATGAAAACTTACCTTAAGAATATGAAAGCATCACCAGCCACTAGTTTCTTTGAGCTAACAAAAACACTCCATCCAGTTGTTAGCAAATGGCGCCTTGGTTGGCCTGCAGTCACAATCTCATGACATTTAATATATTTGCAAAATTTATCTACAGCTTCGAAGGTTCCTAAGGGCAATAGAAATGGGGTAAAGGAACTACAATTTGAAGACCATCTAATAATAAGGTAAGAAGTGTATCAACCTCGGAAAATGTGCCTGAAATGCCATTTATTATTGTGCAAATCAGTTGCAACCAATTCTTGCCATGGTGGTTGTTGGGACATATCCTAGAGAAGAGAAAATACAAAGTATTAGAAAAGCAGTTGAAGTTGTATCCAAAAAGCAAAAAGAACACTGGAAGCAACTCTGACCAAGGGTGGAAGACAATCATCTGCGTGTCTCCGTAGCACAGAGAATCCACCATGTGTGCTTGTGTCTGAAGCAGTTAATGTCTTGCAAAACGAATGTACTGTGCACTTTTCAGGTTCTTGAACAGGAAGATCCGGGCTGACAGGTTCACTTTGCTGATGACCAAACACAATAGTTCCACCAAAATCAAGAACAGGACAGAAAATTCAAAACAGTATATTATGATTACCAAACTATCAAATTTTTCCGGATAGTAGACTTGCATCCAGTTCTGGCAATAAGGTTATTTGCGCATAAACTTCATCAGTTTCAGCTTCTGCCTGAGCTTGCAAAGTGAAGGGACAGAAGGCTTAGAATTATACAGCCAATACATTTCATGAAGTAAAATGAAGGAAATTCTGTCATGTTATGAAAGTGTACCCTGCGCTGGATGTTGATCACTTTACAGAGAATCTTAGATGGGAGGTTGAAAGAAGGCATCTGTTGTTCCAAACCTTGGTGCATTGATGCCTCAAGCTGCATAGCAGTGAGAAATAAAATGCTAATCAGATGAGATGAAAATTTTGTCTGGCATTGATCATGTGAAATTAAAACTGGCAGTACATTTTATCCTTATATACAACAAGAAATCGTTTTTGTGATTTTATTATAAGCCAGAAAGCATCAACATCACAATATAAAGTGTCCATATAACACACGGAATAACAACAGTCCAATTAAGCTTCCGGTCTTAGCAATGAGCATGGTGTGGTACATCACAACATCAAGTGATTCAAACCGATA
Organism: Lepidium didymum; assembly: GCA_963920545.1. Lineage (NCBI taxonomy): Eukaryota > Viridiplantae > Streptophyta > Magnoliopsida > Brassicales > Brassicaceae > Lepidium > Lepidium didymum. The sequence goes on from OY986987.1 coordinate 1,976,829, forward strand.
AACAACAATACCTGCTCCATGTGACCTTCAGGGAAATAATAAACTCGTTCCCCTTCACGAGGTAGGGTTACAAGAGGTCCAGCACAGGCATGCCATAGCTCCCTGCATAAAGCATCACTTAACCCTACAAAGAAACAGCAAACAATTATGAGATGCACCAATTATATGTCATATACAAACCAATGTTTTCAATAATAATAGTAAGTCAACTCCACTTAATTCAGCAACAAGATTTTAAAAACCTTATCAACTGAATATCAGCCAATCAAAGTTATACAAAAGCGTCAAACAAACTTAGTAAGCAGAGTCTTCGTAGAAATCAGCAAAAACGCTTGACAGAATGGTATAAACACAAAATTATTCCACGAACCTCCAGGATTTCCAGATAAATGATTGCTAGCTGCCATTTGAAATCCTCTTAACTTCGATAAATTTACCTGGGCAAACACAAAGGAAAAGAATTATAAGATTCTATTGTCTTTCTGAAAGAGAAAAGAAGATGGACCTATCCTCATCTAATTTAGACAAACAAAACTCTGATAGATGTCATTATGTAACAACATTTAAAACACTCTCTTAAATTTACTGACAAAATGTGGGCCAATTATGTAACTGCTTTGTTTTACATTGTGTCTTTCCAAAGAACCACACAACTCAGATTCTCAAATTTTATTACCCAATTTGAAGCGAAATCCAATAGTCGCTCACACAAAGAGGTAAAAGTTAGAATAAAAAAAGCAAAATCTAGACAAGAACCTGCTCACAAACATATCAGAAATGAACAAATTTCAGTCCTTAAACTTCACACTTCACAACACAAAACTGATACAAAAATCAAGTCATCAATGGCAAGCTTCAACTCAGAACCTTAAATTACGTTATAGAACAACTCTGTAAGAAGATAACAAAAGCTACAAATGAATATCCCAGACATACAGAGAAAACCCATTAAGAAAGCAAAAGAGGTAAGCTTCAAAAGCGCGATAATATCAGGAACCCAAAAAAGGAGCTGAATTTGGGAATTGACGATTTTTGATCCAGATTATCCCTACCCAGAACCAAATCCGGGTAAATCTAGAAACAAAAACACAAATCTGACTATGGATCCTCAAAAGTCTCCTCCTTTTCCAACATTTACTAAGCAACAAAAACAAGCAAGAAAGCAAGTAAACCCAGAAATCAAAATCGAACCTTTACTTAAACCTCTCGATCCAAACAACCGAAAAGCGAGCTAGGGTTCAAACAAAACCCAGAAAGAAACAGATGAAGCTGAGAAATCAATTTGATGGAGGCAGTGAAAATCTAGAAGATTTAGAAACTAGAAATTGCTGTTAAAAAACAATCGAAATAATGCAAGAGAAAAAATAGTATAGATTGATTTGGTACATAGAGATGTGAGATAAAGCGTGTATGTAAAGGTGTATACACACACCGTCAGTGTTTGGTTGAAGCCGACACGAACCCTTTGGCTATGGCTTGCCTCTTTTTCTGTTCTTTCTCTTTATATTTTAATTTTTTCTTCTCTTTGAGGTTTTTCCACCACAAAGCAATGGCCTGCTCTCTTGTTTGTCTCTTTACTTTGAAAAAAATAACATCTTTCTTAAGGAAATTTCACTAAAACTAGCCATGATTAACGGATTTTTTGGGTTTTAGTTGTAATTTAGTCATTAGTAAATAAGTCTTGATTCATAATCAGTTTTTTTAAATGGAAGTGAGGAGAATTCAAACTCACTATATAGTATCAAACTAGATCATAGGCAAGTCAGCTGGATCACATATTTCTTGGTAATCTTTTAATTCTTAAAAAACAATTATTTAGAGATTGTAAATTATATATAGAGGCTTTCCATACATATTTTAAAAAAAATTTACAATTCCTAATATATTGGTTTTTAAAGAATAATTTTTTCATTTACTTAAACTCAATTTACTATGAAATAAAATACAAAATGATGAGTACCAATTTTCTTTTTTTTTTTACAAAACACAAAATATTAAGAAACAAGCGAGAAAATTATTTATTTAAATTTCATACTATCAATTGAAATGTGTCTTGCGAGTTTATATTGCAAATTGAATTATTTATTTAACAAAAGTTCATAATATATGTTTGAAAATGGAATTTATCGATTACTCTTAAGACATAAAATTTTCTTAATTGGAAGTAAAAAACTATAATATTTATTCTTTTAAAACTTTTTTTTGGTAAATTATAGTAGTGATTGCCAAGAAACATGTGACACAGTTGATTTATCTCTGATTTAGCTAGGCACATGTGGCGAGTTCGAATCTCACCCAGTTTTAGGTGGAGAACTTAGAATATGGATCAGACCATTGTTAATTTAATGGTTATTTATTGAAAAAAAATCATAATAATGGTTAGGGAAAATGATAGAGAAGAACACTTTAAAATAAGTTATCTAGATTTGCTAAGAGAATTATGAGGTTTTACTCTAATTTTACGAAAATGAAATTGACTCTAAAATTTGAGAAAAAAAAAACATTTCTTCCAACAACATCACAATCATGATTGATCGGTTGACATTTTCTTCCTCTAAACCTATTTTTCACTCTTTATAATGATGATCCTTCCTTGGAAGAGGCAGAGAGGGAAATTTGGATAAGTCCTTTTGCATTAAGATTCATTATTGAAGGTATTTCGACCTTATTTATTCTTATGTTTTCTTCTAATATATGATACTTCACATCTAATAGGACTTTTCTTATCATGTTAAAAAGGGGACATATCTGGATTAAGATAAAAAAGAAACATATTTGTCCAATCTAGATGAACAAATCCATATGAAATCTAGTTAGAATAGGTCTTCCTGACGAATTTCATAAAAATTAACACCGTATGATCTAAATCACATTGACAATGAAAAAAGTCGAAAATCCGTTTTTTTCGTGTTTTAGTTTTTCATATTTGATATTGTTTTCAGAAATTCATTACAGAGACTATTTCCGATAAATATTTGAATGTCAAGCGGCATCAAAAAATCCATACAAATTTTCGATTTTACTATATTTCGATAAGATCTGTTTATATATAGATTTTTGATGGATATTGCTATCAGGAATGAAGTGTATATCTTGTAATGACATGTGTTTAACCATTTTAATGTTCGAACTCGAATGTAGTATTTTAATACTTCAATCTTTCAATTCCAAGTACTAGACAAATGAATAACCACAACTAGTTCCAATATATACTACAATGACACAATAATTGAATCCCCAATATTCAATTCATAATTCAAAATTTAAACTCTTTAACTCAATTTTGTTTATACTTAATCCAATTACCAAAAAAGTTTTATTTTAAAAATAAAAAGCATAAAAAGGCATAAGTCTTCGTAAATAATGCAAGTGTACCGGAGTCCTTACAACTTCACTGCTTGTCTCCTATGGTGGGCACTCGATTGAGATTCACGCGCTAAAAAAAGGAATAATATAAGTTGGATTAATTAAAGTGATTATTTAATTAATTAGTAACAAAGTAGAGATTAAGAGGCTACCAGTAATAATTAATGTAATGCTTAAATAATTGGGCTGTTTTTTGTCTTTGGCAGTTCCATCATCAGCTTGACGTGTTTTCTTCTCACCAAGCAAGGACTTGCCTCCTTTCTCTCTAACCAATCTTTTTATTCTCATTTTAACTCATGTGAAAATTAATTTATTAAGTTCCCTAATTAAATTTATTAGATGAAATTTTTTCATTAATCTAGCTAGTCACATAGTTACAAAAACAACAAAAATTACAAGCAATGGAAATAATTGATTTTTGAGAATATGGTAATGAGTTGGCATCCATAAATATTTCTCGCCAAAAAAATTCCACATTTCATTTAATTATCATGAAAACATTATTTTTCTGACAACATGTTACTCTTTTAAAAACCAAATAAAAAACATGTTTAACAATGTAGATGACTAAATTATCAACTTGAAATTTGTAGGTATCTTTACTTTAATAGGCTAATATTTTTCTTTACCATAAATGTAAAGTCTATTATATTATGATTATTTACTGTCTATTTTTTTTTCACTACATAAAATAGATTAAAAAAGATTTTAGGTTGTGCTTTTCGTCCAAAAAAGTTGAATTTTGGGCTGTGAGTCAAAACTTGTCGATTCATTGACAAATATATATATATATTTAGATACAAAATATTAAATTAATGACCAAATCTAAAATTAAAATGTTTACATAAGAATATTATACATCTAAAATTCGTTTAAAAAAAAACTCACACATCTAAATCTAAAAGTCTTGACTAAACAAATTCTCCCTAAAATTTAGTAAACAACTTTTTTCTAAAGACATCGAGAAATAAAACAAGTTGTCTCAATGTCTAACATTAGATGGGAACAAATGATTAGAAAATAAAATTAGATGGGAACTAATGATTATAAATTTCCAAAACTAAAGGTTTTCAAGCTTATGTTTTCTTTCTGTTTGTTAATTGGTTTATTGCTTCTAAAAGCAAATCAAAATAATATACATACATAAGTAAGCCCAGTTATGAGGCCCAATGCAGGCCTGTTAAAGACTTGTGAAGTTAAACAACGTACCCAAAATTTTAACAGAGAAATTCACTGTGATGCTTGCTAGATGGCAGCTACTATTACGATTTGGTGTAAAATTGTTTCAATTAAACAAAGTGGCTACGAAAAGAAAAGAGATAATAAGTAAACGAAAGTATATATAGTGAAAAAATACTTTCAAAGTCCAGACAGACTCGATATAAGTAAAATATATAAAAATCAGGAATCATTTACTGAATCGATCACAAAATTATTAAAGCAAGTTTTTTTTTCTTGTATGAAAAGTAACAATGTTAATGGCGGAGATAATATAATATTGTTTATGTGTGTTTATAAAGTACCATTTCATAAATACTACTACAAGATATAAAATCACATTTTTGATTTGATAAAATATTTATACTAATAAAGTCTTCGCATACGCTGAGTTGTTTTCACTCTGGTGGTTAGGATGATCCAACTAATGACTTGGCACCAGAATTTGATTCCTACCCGCTACATTATGGTAACTTATAAAATGGATTATAGAGATGAATTTTATATTATAGATCGGAGCTTGTCGATCCAATTATAAGAGTAAAGTTGACCATAAAAAAAAGTATCATCTATTCATAAACTTTTTTCAACGTGACTTGAGAACAAGTATTTAACCAAAAAAAAAAGCTTGAGTAGAAGTATTTGAACCAAAATTTGTAAGTAATTTTTATTCCAAAAAGAAAATTCTAAACTCTAGCATAGCAGATTAATTCCTATTCATTGAAGTGTTGGCTCGCCAAAAAAACATACAATAAACCAATCATGACGAAGAAAGAGATAATCTTCTTTTAACATCCTCACTGAATAATTCGTCCAAAGATTTTTGATTTGGCCACCAGCAATTTTAGCATCGTCTCTCACATGTTCAATAGGAGGACGAATAGTAGTTGTAACTCCAGTGGCTGCATCCCATCCAAAATCATGTTTGCTGGATTTTCAACAAGAATTCCATCGGCTGCACGCAGGTTCTTCAAATTCATCTCTTACCGCATCAAAGGCCATTTCCATCCAACTCTCAATCATTTGTTTATAGTTAGGAGAATTGTTACCGCTCCAATTTCTTTCAGTCTCAAGTGTATCTAGATCAACAGAAGATGCCGACTGCAAGATTCTCAATTACTAAATTATCTCAAAAAAAAAAAAGGTTAATTATATTACACTAGTATTACAGTCTGTATATTTTTTATTCTAGAGAATTGAATAGCTCTGTGTAATACTTTTTAGAGTTTTCATGAGATAAGATTTGAATTATGCATCGTGATTTGTTGTTTCAATTGTTGATAAAAGAAAATTTTATAAATAAAATGTAGAAAACTAATCGGTTACTATCGTTTTTTCATTGAAAGATGAGCTTTTAAAAAAACAAATGGGTTACGACTTTTTTGTAATCTACAAAATATATTTGAGAAAATATTTTTATAAAATGGTTAAATGTTATTTTTTTTCACCGGAGTTTGATTCATAGTAATCGTGTAATCATGTGTTATAAGATTTTAGTTTTGAATAAAAAACTTTCTGATCTATTTGTTGACATAAATAGAAAAATGATTAAAATAATGTAATATGTTTCAAACTAATCATATGAATCCACTAGTAGTCTAATATATATACATATATATGCTATTTTTATAATAACCATTATTGAAATACAGATGGAGAGGACTTGAATATTAATGTTGATGCATGTCAGAAATCCTCAACTACTATGAGTTAGCTGAGTGGTAATTTTTTGTTGGTAAATTGTAGTAGCATTTTATCAACATACAATACAAAAAATTGTTTATTTTCCAATACCATTATATATTCCTAGATTAAGCTTTGAAAGAGTATAAACTTAATTACAAAAGCTTTTTCTTAATAATAAAGACAATAAGTTAAAGTAAGTATTCTTCACACATGACATGAGTACTGTTACTAGTCATGTACAAACTGATATGCTGATAGTTATATACACACCCAAATATACGTCTTAAACGAGTAAAATGATTTTCATGATTAATTTTGAAAAAGTGGAAATTTTTTTGAAAGATGACAACAAGAAAAGATAATATATCATGAAGTCAGCTTTGCATGAGATGTGATCAGGAACCTAATGTTTAGAACAACTCCAATTTATTTTAAGATTTTTTTTATTATATTATTAAATTTGAGATTTTTTTATTTCTCAATATTTTTGATAAATAATTAATAGAAGCGTGATAATCACCCTTTCCGATGCGGATCACTAGGTTTTAGTCTTAGAAGTGTCATTTTTCTCGGCATTTTTGTAAGTTTTACCAAGAATTCATAAAAGGTAAAGAAAAAGAAGTGAATCTCACTGAACACTTTTAGGAGTATATCGTGACTTTACCAGCGATTTCGCCGACAAAACTAGTGTAGACAACTGAAATTTTTATGATGAGACTTCTAGTCTTTAGTTTGTCAATAAATTTTATGTGTTTAAATGATTGTCATTTGAAATAAACCAATATAAAATATTCTATGTTTTCTTATTTTTGTATTAGTATCAAACGTTTAATCCACCAATTTGATGTTATGCGGTTTTAGCTCAGTTAACTAGACAGACTTAAATGATATTACATCGATTTATAATTAACAAAATAATTAGTTCTTCTCAATTTCACTGTACAACTTTTATTCCACATTACCAAGAATATTTCACTATACAAATTCTCTAGGATTCGAGAAGATGCAATGTCATTATATTCTTACAGATAAACTCTAAAGATGATGTATCTAATCTATTGTTAATTACGATTGAACAGAAAATATATCTGTACAAAATAGTAAAAATCGCATTTAATATAAAAAAAATGAAACCCACTTATAAACACTATAGAAGAAGTAACTGTATTGGGTGGGAGATTGCACTAATGCCATTAAAATGGGAGACAAATTGATGCAATATTTTAACCATTATTTGAGTTAAAGTAAAGTTGAAAAATTAAAAGAAAAGCTATTAAATACATATATAGTGGATAAAAGAAGGAGGAACCAATCTTTAACACCAAACATGTTTGAGACATGTTTCTTACCATTAGATTGTGTCCAAATTGAAAACATCATTGAACAAAATTACAAAATCCATCACTTTACATCGTGTTCCTCTTTTTTAATTTACACTTATTTATAACTTTTTTGTGTAAGAAAATGTTTGTGTTGTGTTTCCTGTTTGTGTACTGTGACAATGATTCCTCTTAACTCCAATAATATTGAACATTCGAGTTGATCTCATTCAATTAGTTTAAATGATTTTGGTTTATGTTTGTTTTTTTACACGTCGAAGACACCTCTAATCGTTGCCTAACCAAAGGAATACAATTTTCTTTTACATCAATGAAATTAAGTTTCAAATCTCATCTATGTCAATTATTTGATAAAGATGAATGTAGATGTAAGACTCCCACTTCAACTTTTTTTTTGTCAGTTCGATCAACACACTCTAATCTATAATTTAAATTCATCTTCATATCTAAATTCTCCTACTTTATGCAATATATTAGAGTCGAACTCCGAATACATGAACCATTAGTTAGGACATATAACTAATTGACTGAGAATATGTAAGCTCACCTCTAGCAGAAGAATGCTTGACAATGAGAGTGGCAATCTCAGATGCAAAATCTTGAGGAGCTAAAATACTCTGGATAGAATAATCAGACAACCAAATCCTCATCAATGCGATTCAAAATAGATCACCTACCAGAGTGTTATGGAGTAATGGTGGACATAGTTAATTATGCTGAGGATTTTAATTGTTTAGATGTCATTATATATGTAGGAATGAGAATAGTGAAACTGATACTCTAGCTAAGCATGTTTTAACTAGTCTGTTTTCTAATCATGTAGCCCATTTAATTTTAAGTAATGAATTTGTGTGTTTAAAAAAAAAAAAACTACTACTCACACTTCAACTTTATGCTTGATTTTAACAGACGATCACTAGTTAGACATTTTGTTTTAACTTATTTACATTCATTGTCATCTTTAGATGAAGGATTCTTTATATTACACGATAACATTTGATAAACATTGGGTTATTGACAGACTCACATAAGGTTTTTCATACTACAAGATATCATTTTGACCATGATCATCGCTTAATAAATGAAATTAAGTTTTCGACCAAATTCTAACAAGTGGTTAAATAATGGTCGCAAATTTTTATAAAAGTTTCGGACAACATATGGTCTATAATTTTTTTTTTATCAAAATATGATCGAAATACTTTAACAAAGAAATTTTCAATAATTATTTTGTGAGAAATTGGTCTAAGTTATGTTGTCTATTTGATAAAAAAAAGTGTTATTGGCCTGAGTGTTTTAATTTGTAGTATTAAGATTTAATTCTAGCATTTTAATATGTATATTTTTAATTAGTAGTTTATATTATGAAGATTTAATATGGAGTTTAAATTTTTTTTAAATGAATTTGTACTTTTAATTCTCTACATTTCAGATTAGTTGTATAATTATTTGATTTTTTATTTTAAATATTTGTTCCGTCGAGAATTCTTTGAAATTTTTTATACTGTACGGATAGCTATCCATCTAGAATCGTCAGAAAATCTTTATTGATTTACTTTTTCACAATTAATTTTATTTCTCAACGACGTATACCAGATATATGTTTTCTGTATAAAATCTGTCGGAAATGACTATTCTGAACAGATATTCCCGTATAAAATACATATTTTTCTTATTTGACATTTTCTTTTATATTGTCTAACCTAAATTTGTGTGTTCCTCCTTGAGGATGTTATGCCCGACATTTTGCAACAATATTTAGCTGATTGCAATAATCATGATTGAGAATATTGTATGATCATAACCTATATATAGAGGAAATCATACTATATGCGTAGCCTATTCATTTTGTCTGAATTCTAGTTGAGCAGTTGATAATTGTTTCTTCTATATAATATATCAGTAATCTCTCATTATTATTTTCTAAGACATAAAATATGAACCGTCGAACATCTTGATATCGTGCGTCCCATCATTTCCCCAACTACAACACAAAAGTTTTATTCAGATACAAATGTTTAGAATTCATATCCCTAATTTAACTTTAAATACATAAAAGACCAAAAATATAAAAGGCACACATGATGTGTAGTGTAGTGAGCTTTTATATATGTATAAAATACGTCTAAATTTCATCACCAAATTTCTTTTTATGACTAAAAGGTTCCAAGCCCAGAAACCCATACATCTTTAAATTTTACTATGAACTAAATTAATAATGACAACTTTTACTCTTTTTTATTAGCCCCTCTCGCACGATAGCTAAAAAGAATAGTGCTATTCTCTTTTTAACAAAGTAAAACACCCTAAAACAGACATATGTGACTTTTTTCAATAAAATTTATAAACCATTAAAAATCCCGAAAAAAATTTCTAGTTACGGGATAGAAAAACTGCTCTCTAATTCAAACAGCAAAAAATATATTGAAGTGAGAAATTCTGAATAAACTCCTTAGACATATGCGACCTTATGAGTAACGATTATATATATCTGGAAGAAGGGATAGATTAAAAAAAATTACAACTCAACTTGTAAATTATATATACGACATTTTGTACGTAGTATTTTGTTTTTGTTAGAATATGTATTAATATAATTTGTTTTTTTCAATGAAATTTCATGAAAATATATGTAGTTCTATGGTTAAGATGTATAATTCTCTTACATATATTTAGAACAAAATTTCATGATTTATGAATTTGAATATGTACCAATATGATTTTTTTCCTTTTTTGTCGTCTTTATTTTTTTCTCTTCTCTTCATATATATATTAAACTCATCTCTTCATATTTTCAGTTTCCTGTTAGATTATTTTGAATAATTTTAAGCACTAATTAATGGTGCTTGTGAATATGATTAACTTTAAAATAATATTTTTTGTATAATTTTTCTGCTATTATATAACTTGTAATAAAGAAAATCATCGAAATACAATTGAGTCTATATTCAACTAAATTTATAAAAACGACTCCGAGAAGTAAGACTATGAAATCAAAGGATTAATAGAACAACTTATTCATATATTAATTATATGCTGGACATAGATGTTACAAAGTGATACATATGTATTGTACATTCTTCTACTCATCAAGCTAAATGTTTTCATTTCCCACTACATTAGTATTGTTGCTTCTCGAAGACTTAATGTTCCAATGAGACCAGAACAAATAGCTAAGAAAGTTCAAGAGACTGAGAACTGCCAAAAGCCAATAAAACAGATCAAGCCTGTCTTTATTTAGATCATTCTCTCCAAGCCATCCTTTGGAATCAGCAGACGTTGAAGTGATCTTGTTCACGACTGAAACAAGCACTGAGCTAAAGTAAAACCCGAAGGAGTAAGAGCAATAAGTCAAGGCCATTAAGAATGATTCCATACCCTTTGCAGATTGTTTGTAAAAGAACTCGATTAATCCAACGGCTGTAAACATCTCTGAGATCCCAAAGATCAAAAACTGTGGAGTGATCCAGAAGATACTTAAGATTTCACCATCGAGACTCGAGTCTCGACGTTTCTTTTCGAGCAAGGCAGCTGAAACCATGGAGAAAGTAGAGAGGAAGAGTCCAATTCCGATTCGAGTCAATGGAGGAATGCCTGAGTTATGTCCTGTGAGCTTACGTGCAAAAGGGACTAAGAGAGAATCATAGAGAGGAACAAGAAATATGAGCATTATGTAAGGAATGGCTTGAAGTGAAGCTGGAGGAATGTGGAAGGAATTTGAGAGACGAGTGTTCATGGAACTTCCTTGTTGGACTGAAAATGTTTGGAGCTGAGCTAAGATTGTGTTGAAGACAATAGTGCTTGCGAAGATTGGGACAAGTGAAATTAGGGTTTTGACTTGCTCAACTTGTGTTACTGTGCAAAGCTTCCATGGACTCTCTTTTGTGTTTGTGTCTTGGATTTTGATGCATGCCTTGTCCAAGAACCTGCCCAAAAGTTCAAATGCACACAATTAGACTTTTTTTTTCATTTAAAAAGTTTGAATGCTAAGATATCAATTACCATAAAATATGTATACCTATATTTTAAATGTTAATATTTCCTTGACTATTCGTAAAATAATTTGACTAAAACTTTTTTAAGTTTTGGTTTTATTTTGAAAAATGAGGAAACAATACATTTTAACTCAAAAATAATCAGGTGATAGCTGCGTAGGGATATTATAAGACTATAGATAAAACTATCTATAAATGATCAAATCAAACGACCAAAAAGTGATATATATATATATCTGTGACAGAAATATAAAATAATGAGTTAAATGTAAGACCTGAAACGAGGAGTGTATGGTAAAGTGGAGGAGGATACGACGTCGTTTGAGACATGGTGGTCTCCATGAAGCATTTTTGGGTCAGAAGGAGACACAAGCTTTCTTTTTATTATGGCAGCCACAACAACCTGAAAATGCAGACACCACTCAATATCAATATTAATTTTTATGATTATATAATAAGTTAATGACTAAAATAGTGGAAATCAGTGTATTTCAAAACGCACAATTATACTGTTTTTACTTAAACATCAGCTTTTTCTCTTTTCATATGAGTCAGCATGGACCAAACTGTTTTAGCATTGTCTTGTCCACACACGTGACCACAATTCCTCACTTTTGAATATTTCTGTATGTTCATTTTTTCTCTCTATCAATTAAGCCAACTTGGTCTAAAGTTCCTTGGCATATATGGATTTGTACCTTATGTGAAAGTTTGTTTCTTATAAAACGTTATGTCAATTTTTTAAATCATTGATATGTCAAGATTTCTAAATCTTTGAACTGACATAAATTTATAGTAGCATTATTGTACTAATCAAATTTTTTTGACTGAAATACCATACTGTCGGGATTCTGTTTAATATTCCGACAGAATTAAAACCGTCAAAATAATGTATGTAATTTTAACAGCGTTTTTCAACTGATTTATTTATGTTAAAAGAATTTTAATTTCTAAACTGTTAAAAAAAAATTGACATCTAAAATTCTTTCAACTTCAAAAATAACACCAAATATAATGTGACTACAAATAGTTTTCTTTTACAAATAGTTAGTTTGTACATGGATAAACAAATCTTGGGGTCAAACACTTTTTCATCTAATTAATATACACAAAAACTATATATTCAAAATAAATACATATCCCTTATTTAAGTGATAATGATAGCTAATAAAATTATAACGTTATCATATAAATTGTAAGTATTGAAAAAAACATACTCATATCTTTGACTGTCAAAAAGAAAAAAGATGCTCGGGATTTGTCAACTATAATGGGGTCAATATAAGCGCAAAATATGTAAAGTGTTTTATTTTTGTTCTTTTACGACTATATGTAAAGTGTTATTTGTAATAGTAAAAATTTATAATCAAATACTTATGTAAGTGTTTGATTATAATTACTATCCTGTAGTGTACAAAAGTCAACTCTATTTGTTTATACATGTGGCTGGTCTAAATATTTTTTCCATATAAAAAATTACTCACGGGTCCAACTTAGATGGACTTAACGTATATATACGCATGCAGACAAAAAAGAATTCTCATCAAATTTTCGTTTATTTATATATATATATATATAATATTGTCTTTTTTTTGACATAAATTTATTTTCTTATTAGAAGTCAACAATTGTGGTAGGTAAAATTCCAAGAGATTAATTAGATAAAATATATTAGTAAAGATACTTAAAGTATGTAGTGTAGTAAAAGTAACTAATTAAGGATTATTCTTTTTTTTTCTTTTAAGTAACTAATATTAAATATAAATACATCCATTTTAATATGTCTTCTATGTGTAAAACTTTACTTAATCAAAAATTTAGATTTGATTTTCAATACAAACACTTCTTTTCATTTATTTATTAAAGTTATAATGGTAATTATAGTTTTAAGGAAAAATGTAGTGGTAGTATTTACTTTACAAATCCTTAAAGATTTTGTTCTCTCCCCGATACAAGTGAGAAAAAAAAAATTTAGGGTGTGGCTTTGGCTATGGATCAAATTTTATTGATCCGTTGTTGACAAAAAAAAAAGAAAAAAGGAAAGGTTTTATCGATTCTTGACAAAAATTACCGTTACAACTATTAACCTCACTAATTTGGATTAAGAGAACGTAAACTTACTTGGGCAATAGGAGTGAAGATGCTTCGACTTGGACGTTTGTTACGAAAGTACATAGTACCAGAGACTAAGCTAATGAGTCCCATAGTCATGGCTGCAGCAGAGACTCCAAACCCAACGTCCATACCCGAATGAGTTTGAACCCAAACAAGTAGCGTTAGAGCAATAAGCTCACCCATTGAGAAGGCGAAATAAGCGGCGTTGAAGTAAGATGAGAGTCTTTTAGATTGTTTAGGATGAGACTGAGAGAACTGGTCCGCACCATGAGCTATCATGTTTGGTTTCACGCAGCCACTTCCTAAAGCCACTAAGTAAAGTGCCATGAAGAATATCATTGCTTTGAAACCTTTGGCTTCTTCACATGTTTGGTCTATCATTGGGTTACATTTTGGTGGCTTTAGTTGAGGCAAATGTGCTTGTACTGATAGTAGTATGAAACCCTGAAAATACACGTGGCAATACATAGTTAAGCAACATCAAATCCATTAGAAAAGTTCTACAGAACCTTCGATGTAAAACATTAACTGATGGTGTTGAAGTTGTATGTGTGTATTTTTGTAAATAATTACTTAAATCGTTATGAGATCACACACAAAAGGCATGTTTTCTCGACATAGACACGTAATTTATGTGTATGCACAGTATATGTAAAAAAGAAATGTTTTTTTCCATATCTTCTTTTTTTTCATTTAACCGAGTGTTCGGACTAAAATTCAACTAATTTTAGGAGAGCCAGTACCGACGATTAGTCTGATTCTGACATTTTTAATGAAGTCTAAGATATAGTTTTATTTTCATCTGGCCAAAACAACATAAATTTAATTTCCGACGGGAATCAAACTCAGGACTAATAGATTTAAGTCTTGCCCCAAGTCAATCTCAACCACTGTTTGGTGGTGGGAAAGTGGATTAAAGTTTCGTTTTTAAGTTGGAAGCCAAAAAGCATAGAGAATTGTATAAACATATATGTAAAGAAAAAATGGAAAGAGATGAACATACAGAAAGCTCGACGAAGCCAAAGATGATGATGGTCCAAAAGCTACCAAGAAAGGCGTCTGAGATATAGCCACCAAGGAGGGCGAAAATGAAGATGGTGCCGACAAAGTTGGTGACAATATTGGCAGCTTTAGACAATGGAAAATGCATCTCGTTTATAACATATGTTATAAGGTTGTTCCCAACTGCTGCAATCCCCATTATCTCAAAAGCTTGTAGTCCTTTTAAAAAACAGAATCAAAAACCATCAATCAATAAAATATAATTATAATATAATCAATAATTCTAACATAAACAAATATCCATATATATATATATAGAATAAAGCTTTATATAGTTAGTGGGACCAAACTTTGGATAAGTTAGTTCTTATGGAACTAGAACACAAAAACCAGATGATCCATCTATGGCTTCAAACAAATCTGTAACACTAAAGATTTCATCATACATATATAGTATTAGGCTTGTAAACCTGTTCAATAACCATACGATTTCATATTGAATCGGTTTACGAGCCTAATAGAGAGAGAGAGAGAGAGAAAGTACCAAGAACAAAGAGAGCAGCTCTCATTCCACCATGTTTGTTAGGGTTGGAAGGTCTTCCTCTCCAATCAACACTTTCTTCTTCAGAAGATTCCCAATTATTCATTTCATTACTAACCTCTCCTTGCTCCCATTTGTTGTTTTGTTTGTTTATATTTGCCATCTCTCGCAAACAATCCAAAGAGAGAGAGAGAGAGAAGAAGAAGATAGAAAAATAGATAGATTGGTTCTTAATTGGTTTGTCTTTAGTATGTTGAGGACAAATAGAGTTGGGGTATTGGCCCTTCAATTTATAATAGAGAAGAGAGAGCCAAAGTCGTTGACTCTTTGGCCTTACGTATGACACTAAGTGTAGATTCTAGGCAGAAACGAAAATGCCATGTGTGTGTCTACTCTCTTCTCTCTTTCTCTCTATTCCTACTGCTTTATTTCTCAATTAAGCCCCACACGCACTTTCTACAAAAGATGTGGATCTCTCTCCCACCACACAATATTCCATTTTTTTTATTTGATGCTTAATTATGATCATACATCGGTTGAATTTCGCTATTTCATAAAGTATACCCCTTGTATATGTATATGTATATGTGTGTTTCTGAAAATGATGGGCATAAGTCATGGTTTAATTATCAAATAGGTATTTAGATTGCCCGTATTAGTGTGGTGGAATGGTTGAGCGAGACTTAGGTATTCAGAGAGCTCCCGGATTTGAACTTCTCCCAACACATATTTAGAGAGATTTATTGGAGAGTAAATTTTAATAGATTTAGAAATCTATAAGGATTTCTAAATCTATATAAAGAATTTTTAAATTTAAAAATCAAATAAAGTAAATTTGAAAATCAAATAGACTAGATTTCAATGCTTGAATAACACATAAGTTGAATATGGATTTCAAAACTAATGCTTGAATAACACATAATTTAAATATAAATTTTTAAATCATTAATTAAATAACACATAATTTTATAATAATTTCTAAATTTATTAAAATCCACCCTCCAATAAACCCTTGTTAGATTTTTATGCTTCTTAAAGTTTACTTGTTGAGTCATTCTACTTTCATTTAAACTTTTACGATATATATATATATATATATGTGTGTGAGTCAAAACTTTGTGTCACTAATATGAATTTTCCATGATACAGCTCACTATCGTGCATGTTTAAAGTAATTGGTTGTAATTTAGTGGAATTATTATGGGTCGTATATATATTTGTTGATAAGGATTGTGGTATAATTATATTTGTATTGCCTTTTGTGCTGTGTGCTATCATACTCTTTTTCTCTTTCACTGTTTACTCATACTTTATTTAGGTCTAAATACATTATACACATAATTAAACACTTTCTTGTACGATAAACATTTTTTATCTTCCGAAACAAAATTTCATACCATTTTATTAATGTATTTAATTAACTATGTATTTTTAGTTGACTTGCATTTGTATCCTTCTATGGTTTATATTCTAACCAAAAATTTAAAAATAATTCCTTCAATGTTATTAAAACAAAAAATATTTTCTATTCAAACAAATTATGAAATTAATCAAATCTAAACCTTTTGATTATACGTACATTAAATGAGTATAGATTTTCTTAAAAACAAATAACATGATATTAGCTTTACTGAAACTACTCAATAGAATGAGACTATACACAATTTGGACGTCATGAATTATTTTATCAAACAATAGTATTTAATAATGTAATATCAAGTACATACTAGACAAAAAACACATGCTGTGCAATAATATAACATAATAGTACGAAACTCAATGAAAATTCAAGTAAAAAAATAAAAGAAAAGTTAACTAAAAATATATAAAATAAATATTTTTTTTGGATATGCAAATGCGACTGTCTTTAATAGACTTATCACCTGCTATTAGACTAAAGACCACATACTACCAAATAAACATTTACAACAATAAAATAACAGTTAACAATTGCTAAGCAAGCTCACCTAAAAAAAAATTAATACATACTATACGACTTAAGTTTGACAAGAAAATATTCTATAAGTTTTAGTCACTCTTTTTTCTTTTCTTTTTCTTTTTACTAATTAGGAATATTGTAATCAATGAATTAAACTAATCTCGCCAAATATCAATATTTTTTTGGGTTAAGTTAAGTACATCCATATTCGTACTTTTCCTTTTACCCTTTTTTCTATTTTATTTTGTCTTTTATTTTTTTTTCTTCTTCTTTTGTTCATACTGTAAAACATTTCTATGGGTCCTCATTCTTAGCAATAATTTAACATCTACGGGTTGCCAATTTGGATTTTTCTCAATTTTCACATTCTACACGACTCTCTTTACATATATCTTCGTATGTATTTTCGATAAATATAGATACGATATATATTTATATATGGACAAATAGATGCTTTTTACAAAATGATCAAAAAAGAAAGAAAGCAGTGTTCTGTAGAAATGTATATTTCCAAAAAGTTTACTTATGACTTAAATAATATAGTGATATGGTTTTTCGTCGTATTAGACCAATGCAACTTTCTTCGGTGCTTGGCGGTAGTGGTTGGTGATTGGAAGGTAAGATTTCACTCTCTTTTATACTATTTTTTAAAAATAACAATATAATCAAGAAAAATGATGACACTAAAGTTTATGAAATTGTTTAATTGATCTAAAAGGTTGGGAAATTCGTGATTCATATGTTTTTGAAGTTTAATCATCAAAAATAAAAGACTATACATATTGTATATCTAAAAAATTTTAAAGTTATCCACGACATATTTTTATTACCGAAATATTATGCAATAACAAAAGATCATTCTGTAATTAAGCAAGAATAATATTATAAGAGTATTAAATTTTACAAAAAAAAAGTTGGAGTTCCGAAATTTTGATTATAGTAAATATGTGAACAAAAAATAAACGAGAACCCCCTGTAATTTTATCTTTTTATTTGTTAATTTACTCGTTATTGTTGAGGATCAAATTTGGGATCAATATTATGACATGTGTATTTCTTGATTTATTATGAGTAGTTGACTAAAGCATGTAAACCACTACAATTTGTATTAACTTATGATGTATAACAAATAAAGACAATAACCTTTTTGTGCATTTTCTATTGCAAATAGTCAAATTAATATATAATATATTTTTTATTAGTACACATAAATTAATAAAACAGCTGATATTATAGATTTTTTCTTTTGTCACTGGCTGCAATTATAGATTTATGTCAACAAATGTATACATAATGTTATGAGTTTTATGCAAATTATTTCATAAGTATAAAAACGATGGATTTTTTTGGAATCTTTACATAAATTTAACTTTAAAGTATTTTTTCTCTGAATAGATAGAGTTTCTATATAGAAAAATTTATTAATCTTTTTTTCTTTTTTCTCAAGGTAAATTGATGTGGAGAATAAATATTAACTGTGAAATGTAGCTATGATTTTAATTGTGAATTATATTGCTTTCCAATTTAATTATAGAAGTGCTTTGTTCATTTAGTTAATTATGTTACTTTATGAATATTTGTTTGCTTTTTCTGATGTTTTATTATATATTTGAATATAATAGTACTTATATCACAAGATTAGGGTTCGTAAAATTACAGGTATAAATTTGTTTACAACTGTCGGTAATTCAATATAAAAAGTCAATTATCTTAAATTAAAGCCTATTGTGTCCAAGTGGTTTGATGTCCAATGGAATTATCCAAATGATTAAATAATCTAATCTAATAGAAAAGGTAAATGGTATGAACGAATCGGCAGGTTAGGTTAGTCCTGGATATTCGGGTATTTAGGTATTTGGGTATTCGAGTTGATTTTAGGTAATATTTATTTGGGATTAGGTTTTTCGGATATGAAATTTTTATACCTATTTATGAACCCTATTATATTTTGGTTCTTGTTTGGGTCGGTTCTGTTCAGTTTCGGATTGGTTTGGATCCATATTTTCTGTACCTATTTAGGAACTAAATACAATTCGATTCAGTTTTGGTATCGATTCTTATTTGGGTCGGATATAAATATTAGACAAATTTTTACGATTCTATTATATATTCGAGTATTTCATACCCGAAATACAATTATTTACCCAAAAATATCTGAATATCCGAATATCCGAAAAATACATAAATACCGTAAATTCTTTTAAAAGTTTACCCTAAATTCTCATATATGTTTATATATTTTCGGGTCAATCAGATATCCATTCAGATATTGGATTGATTCCGGATATTATCTAATACCCATTATTTTGGATTAATTTTGGTTTAATTTTTTGGTTCTTGATGTTTTGCCCTGGCCTAGGTTAGGTGATGGAGTGTGTTGCACTTATTTTGAATAGTAATGATTAGTTTTAAGGAAAGTTTATTTACTAATTTAATTTTTTTTGTGCTAACGCAAATAGCGAAATGGTCTTTTGATCACAATGTGGGTAGAAGAAAAGACAGGGAAGCAAGTCAAAAAGGTTGTCGGTATGTATTAAATTAAAACCCACAAGACATCATATCAATTTATCATTTTGTTTTCTCTTAACATCACCATTAATTATAGTTCCATTTTCTTTATCATGTTTTTGCTTAGTTTTAAACTAATCCTTTCATACAAAAGTCAAATGCATCATAAAAAGCTTTGTCCCATTTTTGTTTTGTTTCTTAGGATTGAGAAATAGGAACAAAAGTTTACGTAATTATATGAAGTGTTATACATAAGTAAATTTTCATATTGTTATAGATTTAATGATTCGTATGTTATTATACACAAACCTGCTAATTTCAGACCAAAAAAAAAACTTGTCTGGATTATATTGGGAAGGCTGTTTAAGATGGATTCCAGATTGATTTTTTCTGTTTGTTATAGATTGTCAGAAATTTGACGTATAGTATCATTTATTTTATTTGTTTGTATCAGTTTTAATTGATACAACTGTTACTTACATCATTTATAAAAATAATTTTGAAAATAGTGACTCAAATAGTTGGTGTCAATTTAACTAATTGATGCAACTATTTTTATCATACTATACGTGATGTCATGTGCGATTGTAAAAAATGCAATAATAATGACATTTGTTATAAATAATGTTAAATGACTATAATATATAATTTGGTAATAAGTGATTATATATAATATTATTTAATTAAATAATATAATATTACTAATGCTATACGCATGTTTTTTTATAGTATATATATATATATATATATATATTTCAAATTTATTTATATACAACATCCAAACTTATGCATGCAATTATTCGAGTATATATCAGTTTTGTGCAATAAAACCCTAACAAATGGTTACCAAAAAATATATTGTATTATTATATAGCGGAATGTACTATATTAAATATTAGTATATTGTGGTTACAAAAAAAAAAGATATTAGTATATTACATCCATACACACACCCAATCAAATTATGTTTGATCTTCTTATATTCATCCAACGTACGTAAATTTATATACAAACAAAACCATTACTCTCTACACATCTCTTGTAGATGAGTTGTTTTACCAATAGAACATCTAAATAATTACGTCTGAAATCACGTTATATAGAGCTCTTCGTATATTGGTTTTCTCATTGTTGTAATACTTGTTGATGCTTCATAGTCGACTATCTCTAGACTTCATTGGTTTTCTCTTCGTTACACTTTTAGTATCACATCATGAAAATTGATTTATATATACGAATTAAACTTCACTTTGAGTAAACATTAAAACGAATTCAATTTAAAAGCATACCCATCAAATATATCATTTCGTATCTTATAATTGAAATTCTTATATACCAAAAAATTAGCAGCTAATTAATCATACTTATTCTATAACCATATCAAATTTTTGATGCGATGTGAAAATTTTCTATGCTATACGAAATTTTTCATGAGATATGAAAATTTTATAGTACAGTATCACATTTAATTTTTCTCAAACAAAATTGAAATTTTAATTTTTAATTAAAAATGAAAAAAATTGAAATCGTCCGATTCCATTGTTAGCCGACGACATTTTCGATAGAACAAATTGTCGAAAGTTGTCAAAATTTCTGACACAATACCGTCATGTATCATCACAATTTTCGATGATTTGACAAGAACGAACCATCGATAAGAGTCGCAATTTTCGAGATAAATACCGTCACAAATTTTGACACACGCAACAGTAAAAAATTGTCATAATTTCTTATCCCATAAATCCATCAATATTGCTCGAAATATTTGACGGGATACTAGTTGTCATTAACCGTTGAAAACTGTGATGATTTTTCAACGATAGCAAACTTTTCGACGAAACATTCTCGACGATTTAAAATGATCGAAAATTGATCGATAATTGGCATTTTCAACGAAAAAAATGATGGATTAGGCCATCACAAATCTTGAAATTTTTTGTAGTGATGTTCTCACTTCTGTTCCTATATATGTATATCTCTACTAATGTTATTAGCAATTTCATATTTGATAACTTACCTTATGTATCTCATACGTATAAGCAAGGGACGTGACCAAGAGATCTATATATTCGAACCAACGTACGCTTCTACAGTTTTAGGGTTTGCCATATAGTTTTGTAAATTTTGTAAATATATACACATATATATGGTAGGTAAAATATTCAACTCAAATGGGATGTTAATGAGAACATGCATGGACCAAATTATGAGTCTAAACACCTATGTCAGAATAAGGTGACTTTCTCATTCAGAAATATTATTAATTATATATAATCTAAGAAGATTATGGACCCCAAATCTAATAATTTCTGCCTGATTCGTCAAATATATATATTTAAAAAACCATACAATTTTTAAAAAACAAATGTATTAGACACGTGGAAATCAGAGAATGGTTAGTCGGCTGGAAACAAAGAAAATGGTGTCCAAATTCCAAGTGCAATGCATCAGAAGAAGTGACTATGATGAAAATTGTGTATCTATAATATGTAAAGAAGATGTTGAATAGAGGTTTTATGGGTTTGAAAATATTGAATGAGAAATACAATGAAAAGAAAGCAATGGAATTTGTAGGCGCATAATAAAGTGCCCACAAAATTTTGTATAAATCTATAGTGGATCATTTTACATTCCCCTTTGAATCCATTTTTATTCTCCTACCAACCATGTGTTTTTTTTTCTCTTTTAATTTTACTTTATTGATTTTTTGTACAAAAGCTAGTCATGTCCAAAATTATATATGTAGGTTGAAAATGTACGAAATGTTGATCCTATCGCAACTTTGGTGTTAATCCGTATGCATTTAGTTATAGATTATAATATATATTTATATTTGAGTAGTTAGATCGATAAGACGATGCACAACAACGTAAACTCTATTATACAAGGTAACATGATTACCTTAACAAATATATGTCCAATTACCCCCATTTTTCGTAAATGGCTTCTAAACAAGTTCTTTCAAATGCTTCTTAACTATTTAAAAAAAAAATTGTTAAAAGAATATTAGTTAACATTTTTAATTCTTTTTTTTTCTGTCAACGATTGAATAGACAAAGAGTCTGATCCATAACCTAAAAACCACACCTAAAATCTCTTTTTAATCTACTACAATGTAATGTAAATGATTCGAATATCTGATGCCAAGTTAGTAGCTAAATCATTCTAACCACCAGACTGAGAAGAACACGGCTAATATTATTAATTTAAGTGAGTTTTTTCTCATATTCTATACATATTTAACTTGTTTCTTTCTTTGGAAACGGAATAATCCATTGTAATTCATCTCCACAAAAGACTATAATCGGATTGGTTATTTTTGCTAACAAGAGCTGCAAAGCCATATTTATGAGTCTCTCTTAAGATAGGGTTGAATACTAAGATATCAGTCCTGGTATATGTAATAAGGTTTTCATAGAATAAACTAGAGGTCCATTAATTAACATTATGATTGATAAGTTACATTACAAGTGGTATTTGAAATATGAATCAACATTAATTAGTTTGAAACCAAGTGCGATTATATCATCAACCTAATGATCTTGTTGGATCTTGAAATATATCAACAATCGATCTATGAACCTGTGCGATTACATCATCATCAGCTTAATGATATTGGGATATGAAATATATCGTATGTTTTTATGTTCATCACAAAATTTGTAATAATAAAAACACAAAAAATATTCTTTATATCATTATTTTTTTCTTTGAATATCTTACAAGATACATCAACTTATACAAAAAGTAAGTTTAAGTTAAACAAAAATGCACAACTGAAAATTATATGTATAATAAAAAAAATTCGCAGATGAGAATATTAACAATCAAAGTAATGTACAACAGTGACCTTTAGTCTAGTGTCAGACGGTAAATCCACTAAGACATGCGTAGTTACACAAGTAGGATCGAGTCCCGCCATCTACTTTATGTAGGAATTTGGCTAATGGGCCGGTCAGTTGTGACCCAGTGTTGACAAAAAGAAAAGTAATGTACAACAAAGTAAAAATTCTCAATGAAAATAATATAACAAAAAAAATCATAAAACAGAATATTCACCATTATCTAAGATTTTTTTTATAGTTAATTAAATTTTGTTTATAGCTTACAATTTCTGTCTATCGGAATCAACCAAACTTTTTTTTGGTAGAATGTTTCAACGCTTCAGCTTTCTTTTTGATAAAGTTTTCAACAGTCCAGCTTTCTTAAGAATCTATTTTTCTTAAAAGATTAAAATTTTACGTATTTGGATTAAGAAATTTGGATGGTTGCTACACAATAGAGATATAGGATATGTACTTATTACCCTGAGAATAAATTAAACATTACTGTTTGATGTTATTTTTATGTAGAATTAGGTGGATAAAAACTGTGGAAATTTTTTTTTTTCGAAATGGAACAGTGGAAATGTTACCACTAAAAACTAATGATTTTACTTAACTCAATATATACAAAAAGTAATGTAAATTAAAATTTGAATCTTTTATGACAAAATAGGATATTTTGTGAAAATGGAGGATGATAGAAATCCATGTTGGGCCATAAAGCCGATATTCTCTCCTCCTTGAATGGCTAATAATCGCTCGTAACTTTGGACATAAATTCTTCAAAAGCAATTATATTGATGCGACCTCTTTGCTAATTTAATCTTTTTATATCAGTGCTCTCTCAAGAGACAATTATATCTGAAAGTAACGGTTCACTATAAAAATACATAAACATGTATATAATATCAATAATATTATATTATTTAAATAAATAATATTATATAAAATCATTTATTAACAAATGACATATTATATGTGATTTAACATCATTTATAACAAATAATATTATTATTGTATCTTTTACAACTGCATAAGACATCATGTATACTATGATGAAAATAGTTGCATCAATGTTTAAATTGACACTAATTATTTGAGTCACAACTTTCAGAATCATTTTTATAAATGATGTAAATAACGGTTGTATCAATTAAAACCGATGCAAATAAATAAAATAAATGATACTAAATGTCTAATTTATTCCAGATTTTATGAAATAACAAGTCTTGTATATCATTGCAGATGTAAATGATGAATATTCAGAACTTATATCTGAAATTATATTACTCGAGAAAATTTGAAAAATCAGGTTTTATACAATTAGATATACTAGCAGTCTTTTTTTCTTGGGTCAAAAAATATACTAACAGCCTATATGTGAGAATTAGTGACACAAAAAAATCAGTTTCTCATTATATATATAATGTAGATAATCTTGTTATTCAATATTTATATAAAATCCGAGCATTTGAACAGTTATTTTTTTCCCACTTTATATATAGTAAGTGGTATTTTACGAGTAAATTATTTTAAGAATATTTTTTATATTTTTGATACGTATTATAACACTAACATACTTTACCCGAACTAAGTTCTTAATGTTGTATTTTTTCTTCATGGATTAATTAAGTAACTAAACATATTTTTAATTTAATATAATTGAACCAGTCATTAGAAATTAAATTTTGTATATATGTAAAACATTTTATAGAATAAATTTTTTTTAAAAACATCCTATATAATAAAGAAAACAGTAAATATATGTAAACTAAATTAGTTGTATTACCGGAAATTTATTTATGATGAATATTAATCGGCCATATCAATCAAGAAAGTCGTGAAGAGTCCGCCCAATCAGGGAAGGCTCAAGGCCCATATGGATCCTCTCATAAACCGTATACAAAGACTTGTCACATCACACAATATAGTGATCGCTATGCATTGTTTACGCAATATATTTCTTGAACCGTAGTACATGGTTAAGGACGAGTGGCGCCACTCGCCAAGGCATGCACAACGTTTAGAAAACAAGTCACCAACTCTCACTCAAGCTGTGACGATGGTTTCTGGCTTATTTCGTTTGACGAGGCCGAGGCAGGTCAACCCACGTCTAAACCTACTTAAGATACAATAGAAACGTTACAATCTATTAAAATATCTCATATGGGTTAGATTTATGAATTTTGGACAATATATAAATATATGACGATTATTTTTTATTGAGTTAAGACACATACTACTAATATGGTATGAAACTCACGCCCAATTCTAATAATAGATATCATCCATGGACGTTTAATCCTACAAACTTCATGATTCGTCATATGTCTAGCTTTGAACTTAAGAAAATTGTGATGGAATATACTGGTAAATAAGATGCTCATTCAATTATCTCTATATTGTATTAACAAATCATATAGTTTATGATAGGAACCTTAGCAAATGCCATATAAGCATATTAGATTCAAAAAAAGTAGTAAATCCATAATTCCATATAGATTCTTTTAATTTTATTTAATTTATGTTTGAAATATTTTTAAATGACACTTTTAATATAGTGTCAAAGAAAATGATAATGTCATTACTTGTTTTCTAAGAAATGCGTTTCTTTGACAAAATTAGATCCTTTTTTCTGATAATGAACATTCTTTTAAAGTAATAGTTAAATGCATCTTTTATTATAAAAATTCCTCTATTGGATTTGAAATTGACAAATTCCATAAAAGAATTTCAGCACCTTTTTTCTATGTAGGGGGCCAAAACTCAATTTTAAGTGGGGAAAACCTAACTTTTAATTGGGATGTGAAAAACCATTACTATTGATCTATAGGATTATATATGTCTTCACGTCACACACTTTCTGGTCCAAAAAGAACAAATATTTTTGTTGGCCACACGAAGAAATAATTATGAACGTTACATGTGGTTTACAGTAATTATCCATTTTACTTTTATATGAATTAATATCTCTTATATCATCAACAATACTCACAAGTAGTCGGTCTTGTGATCGATGTTCAGGTTGCTGTGGTTTTAAGTAAATATTTTTTGGAAAAGTAGCCTAGCTAATTAGCTATCATCAATATATATTGGTTGGTTATTTTAAGTCTATGGACCTAATTTATGGGAAAAATCAATCAAAGCAATCGTTCTCAATGTCAAAAAGTCAATTAGAGGAACTCAATTCTATACATTTCACCATGTTGATTTGCTAAAATATGAATATACAACCACGTGAAAATGAATGAAATAAATAAAGATACTACATGGGTAATGGTAGTAGGACCATATGGCTTTAACTTTTTTTTTTACTCAGAAAAATTCCGATCAGTAACTTAATCCAACGAAATTCAAACAAAATGCATAACAACACGACTTTCTAAAATCGAATTATTGTGGAAAAGATTATAAAAATGGACATTTAATCACTTAACCAAAAATACTTTCATAATTTTATTTTTTTGGTCAATAATTTGTAGTGAGGTCGATCTCTATCTCGCATTCCATCCCATCCTCCAAATCCAAACAATATCACGCAAGATTACACGCCTCACTAAAATCAAATTTCAATGAAAATAACTATAGAAGTGGATATATAACCATTTGAACCGAAACATTTCCTCAAATTTAACTGTTTGTTTTTCCATTCCTAATTAAATTCCTTTTCTAGTATCATAATTGTTGATATAACACATAACTATACTTATAGTATGATGTATTAGTTAGTTATATTAATGCCAATAATATGAGTACTATAGAAAGCAAAAATAATAGTGAAACTCTTTGACTTCCATATAGTTAGAAATCGTTGTCATAAGAGTAACAATAATTCGATATCACTTTCATTTAGTCATGTTAATGTCCATCAATAGACACCTAATCTATCAACTGTTCTTTCTTTTTTCATTTTCTTTAACGGCCAACAATTGTTCCTCACTTTACGTTTCCTGTCACTTTTTTAATTTTTCACTTTTTTCTTTATTGCGATCGAGAGGACAATGAATGTCTTCTTCAGTGAGTCGAAACAACTAAGTGAACGTACATACCTATTGTCTGCTTCAACCATTAGCAATTTTTGTACTCTTTTCATTTAAGTGTAAATTATGTAAATGAACATAAACATTTAACCATCGGTAATATAGGATAGTAGTTCAATACATACATTGGTCTTGTTGTGCTTCTAATTCAATTTTTAGTTCGACTGATGTTTTACGCCGGTCCTATACCGTGCTAGTTAAAACTAAAAACCCAAACCTCCTAACTATAAACAAAAAATGAGAACATAAACATTTATATGTAAAAATGTCGAGTACATTGTCGAGTTTTTCTTATTTATATGTAAAAATGTCGAATACATTGTCGAGTTTTTTTCAGGTGGGTTCACATGTCTCACCTAATGTTGGACTGATATTTATAATTGAACTGATGTTTTACACCATGTATTTTGCGCTAGCAAAAGCTGATCTTACACCATACTAGTTAACACTGAAAACCCAAAATTCCTAATTATAAAGAAAAAGAGAGCATAAACATTTATTTGTAAATGCCGAGTGCTTCTCAGTATCATATAATCTACTTAATGACTTAGACATCTGGAATATGAGTTCATGCTAATGCATGTGAAGGTTAAAAAATAGTTAGAATAGCGTTATGAATCGAATTTTGTGAAACAAATATTGATAAGAACATGTAACCCAAGAAAAAAGGTATAACTTGATGTTTTTCAGACATTACTAGGGTTCAAAACCATCTCTCTCAGAGATATATATGCGTAAGTTGGCGCTGAGAAAAAACGTTTATGTGTAATTCAAACTGAAAAACATCCTTGTTTCTTAAGTTCCATAAATAGAAACTTCTCCGTTGAATTGGAGACATTGAATATTTTAATTATGATCATATTCATTAATATTCATATGAAGCTTTTATATATGCTTTAGAAAATCTCTTTTTGAGAGAATGAAAAGATGTTGCTACAAAAGTCAAAGCCATTGACTTTTGAGTTTGAGTATCAAGTAATGAATGATCACAAAAAGACAATGACGTCGATATTTGAAATAAATAAAAGTATAAATTAAATAACAAAAATAAGACGTGTCCATTTGCCGTTAAAATAGAAAAAGGAAATTCTTATAGTATTTTAAGATCTCAAACTATAAATTATAACTAGAAGAAAAGAAAAACACTTTCGAGGTTTACTAGCGGATTAGTTTCTGAAGCTATTGATTATTTCCGTATGATGTTTACTAGCAGATCAGTTTCTGGATTAGATGAGGTTCTAGGACAGATTGGACCTATGGTTACATTGGACATGAATTCCGTTCTTTTAGCACGGGTAACAGCGGATGAGGTTCTTGTTGCGGTCAAATCGATTGGCTCTAATAGAGCTCTCGGTCCGGATGGGTTTACGGCACAGTTGTATAACTTGGATATCATTGGCACACGAGGTCATCCGTTATTTTGATTCTGGTACGTTACCGTCTTAGTGGAATCATACCAATTTGTGTATCATTCCAAAGATATTAGACCAATCACTTTATGCAATGTTACATCTAAAATTATTTCCAAGATATTAGTTGCTCGTTTGCGTCGTATCATGCCTCTGATAATCTCTTAGAGTCAGAGACTACCTTTATCCCCGAAAGACAAATTACAGATAATGTCATGATTGCACATGAAGTGTTCC
Organism: Lepidium didymum; assembly: GCA_963920545.1. Taxonomy (NCBI): domain Eukaryota; kingdom Viridiplantae; phylum Streptophyta; class Magnoliopsida; order Brassicales; family Brassicaceae; genus Lepidium; species Lepidium didymum. The sequence goes on from OY986987.1 coordinate 2,006,049, forward strand.
ATACCCTCAAGACAAATAAACGATGCTCGCATAATTACATGGCAGTGAAGATGGACATCAGTAACACATATGACCGAATCGAATAGGATTTTCTTGAGCAGACAATGCTAAAACAAGGATTTTCTCCGGTTTGGGATAAGTGGATCATGGGGTGTGTTCGTTCTGTAACATTTTTGGTTTTGATTAATGGGAGCCCGTATGGAAATTTCCAACCTACTTGTGGTATTCGACAAGGTTATCATCTGTCTCCTTACCTCTTTATTCTATGTGCTGATGTTTTGAGTAGTTTACTACGCCAAGCGATACGTCAGGATCAGCTACACGGATTCCAACTCTGTCATCGAAGCCCATTGCTCACACCTTTATTTTTTGCGGATGATTCTTTGTTCTTCACCAAGGCCAATGTCTAGAATAACAAAGCTCTTAAACATGTCTTTGACACTTATGCCAAAGCATCATGCCTGGTGATTAATTAAGACAAATCAACTATAACGTTTGGAACAAGGGTGTACCAATCTACCCGCGACCGGTCCGAGATGCATTATGAATCCATAATGTTGGAGGTGGCGGTAAATATTTGGGTTTGCCCGAGTAGTTTGGACGCCAACGACGGATACAATTCAACTATATTAAGGAGCATGTTGTACGACGTTTGCAAGGTTGGCAAAACAAGTATCTATCCACGGCCGGAAAAGAAACTATGATTAAGGCTATTGTATTCGCTTTACCGGTCTATAGTATGAACTACCTTGAATTGCCGATCACACTATGCCGTGATATTAATCGACTCATCAGTCAATTTTGGTGGGGTTCTAATGGTATAAGAAAACACATTCCGTGGGTTGCTTGACGGAAAATTACTGCTTCAAAATCTCATGGTGGATTGGGATTCCGAGATTTACATTGTTTCAATATGGCACTATTGGTGAATCACGTCTGGAAACTACTCAAACGCGCAACTAGTCTTTTATTTAAAGTGTTGAAAGCAAAATACTTCAGCAACTGCTCTATATTTGAAGCAAAACGGAGACCAACGAATTCTTTTGGTCGGAAATTATTACAAACAAGATGCCACATCCTGCGTAAGGGGATACACTATAGGATCGGCGATGGTCTGCACACCCGCCTCAGCCTTGACCCATGGATACCAAGTTTACCATCACGACCCGCAGTTCTTTTGCCACCATTTAACCCTGCACTGCGTGTGACATAACTAATTGATCCGCAGGCAAGGACTTGAGATGAAAGGAAGCTGAATTATTATATATATCCAGATGATCATTGCCAGAGAAAAGAAGATCTATATACCGCGTGATTCCTTAGTTTAAAGCTATACTGATGATGGTGTTTATAATGTCAAATCTGGCTACCATCTAGCTTATGATCTACAACATTTGGAAACAGAGTATACACCTCTCGCAGCTCATCCTGATCACGCTAAAACTCTCTGGACACTTTGTATAGCTCCCAAACTTCAACATTTTATTTGGCGCATGTGCTCAAAAGCTATGCCCACAACATATAATTTACGCTGTAGGAACCTGGTAAATGTTTGGAGGACCCAAAGCATTTAAAATCAAATTATTTATTGGTAATATACCTGGTAAATGTTTGTAGTGGAATTTTGATGTATATAAAGTTGGGTAATTCTAAAAGAGTTTTAGTGGGCTGAGATTTGACTTACATAGAGTTGCTTATTTAGAAGGTTGATTTGACTTACATAGAGTTGCTTATTTAGAAGGTTGGGAGATTTGTCAAAATTGTAGGGAATTTTATTAGTCTGGTCTAAAAGTTTACTATTAAACTTCTGATAATGCAACTCTGATATAGATGTTTTGAAAATTATATATGATGAACAAAGTTGTAAGAAATTCATATCCCACTTTGTTAGATTTTAGCATAATAAATAATAAATCATTTAGTGATTTATAAACTAAATGTCTAAATGTCATCAAATATTGAGAATTTACCTACTAATAATCCTTTTTTTCATTATTAGAAAAAAATCGTAAAGGTAAATTATGATGGACCGAAGTGGAAAATATTAAGAGAGGAAAAGTAGACATAATATAGTGGACGCTAGATTCTTGGGATTTCGAGTTGAAAAATAATGAACTATGCATTTGTAAAAAATCAAAAGAGACCTATAGGTAACTTTTGTAACATTACAAAGTAATCAACTGGTTTTATCTAATAAAGATAATTTAAATCTATTTAGGAAGGGTATGTTTTCCAAAAAAGAGCTATATAATTTATACTAAATACTTTAGGTCTCATCCTGAAAAGATGTACGGATCTTGCCCAAAACCTCTTAGTCATAAAAAAACATTTGTAATAGTGTTATACAAATTTTACCACTCTACCACCAATTTTTAACTAAATCAATATGATATTTCTTTTAATGATTCTATTTTGAATTTTGAGATACTCCTCGTCCATATTAACTTTTATGGATAATATATTTTTGTATTTCTATAAATGGATACTTAGAATAGAATCAGTTTATTACCATGTTATTGAGGTCTTCGTAGTTAAATATCTCAGCTAATAACTCAAACATATGGAATTCGATTCCACCTTATTCATGCGATAGTTAATAGAAATTTTAAAAATGAGTTTAAGTCATAAATGAAGTTTTGTCGACCAATTATTTGTTGATAAAAAGAAAATTTATTAGCGCGTTTTTCATAACAGGAAATAAAATTAGTTGAGTTTAAGTATACCAAAAATTTGGTAATTGAGTTACGTATATTATTTCTTTTTGGTTTAATAACAGTAAATATACTCGACATAGAAAATTTGAAAAATTAAGTAAATAACATGTTTTGAAAAATAAATTAACAAAATAACATATAGTTTTCAAAATTAAGTAAATAGCATAGTCTACATGGGGCATTTATACCAAAATACCTTTGAGACAATTATCCACTTACTTATTTGGGAGACAAATCATTAAATATCGGGTCCATATATTTAATGTTTTATCTCCGGATTTATTAACTGTAATTGCATAAATTACCTGCTAATACATAAATTATCTGATAAAATAATAGTTAGCAGTTAAGTAATGATAGTAACTATCTTGGGGACTTAAATCAGTAGTTAACGGATAAGTTAACTGATAACTAGATAATTATCAGATAAAATAATAGTTATCGGTTAAGTATTTCTATATTACCTGATAAATAAATTGTTATATGTTAAAAATTGTAATACATATAATAATTTGATATCACAGTTACACATCATACTTTCAATCCTAAAAAAGACATGAAATATATTATCTGATATTCATATCTTATAATCATATATTTGATTAACGGATATATTATGCGTTAATACAAATAAGTTAACTGATAAGTGGATAAATATCAGATAAAATAATAGTTATCAGTTAATTTTTTCTATATTACCTAATAGTTAGCGGATAAAATAATAGTTAGCGGTTTATTATCGGAAAACTTGTCAAATCATTTTCATCTTCTTCATGAAAGCTTAAGTTGACTTGCAACAATGGCGTCTGTTGATTTTTTTCATTTTTGAATATTTGTTTTACATATACATAGATCTATCAATAAATAATCGAATTTGTGAAGAAAATGATAAAAAATAATTTTTCACTTTCTGATTTATTGATTTACCACCAAAATTATGAGAAAAAATCATGATGCATCTTTTTCTATAAGGAAAAAAAATATTTTATTGTTATTAAAAAATTTACTTGTGTTAATTAGAGAGAATGAAAGAGAGAAAGTGAAACAGATATAAAAGTGAGGAAAAGAGAAAGTGAAAAGAAACATAAGAGAAAAGAGAGAATGAGAGACAGAAAAATTGAGATGAGGTATAATAGTTTTGATTTTGTATAGAGTAAAAATACAAATATAGTCTTAGTTTAAAACTAAATATCATAAACTTATATCTCATCCATTACAATTTTTCTAGGAAATTTCCATGAAGTTGCAATTTACGTATTAGATACGTAAGCATAGACGAATACAGTGACTAAACTATAGAGATGCATGAATGATTCCTTCTTTATACTTCATTCAAGATGATGTTCTTTGAGTGGGAAATCATAAAATGAATCCAAGTAAATGTATATTAAAGAGAAATAAAATTATAGAGATACTTAAATAGTCATGCATGTATGTATAGTATTATAACATACGAACATAAATGGATGCATACCTCATAAGTTGTGGATTTCTAGTTAGATTTTTTTTTGGCAGGATTTTAGTCTTTCTAACTGCAAAATAGTTTTAACCACTCGTAGACGTTTTAAGTGTTAAAAAATTCCGGATATTTATGAATCCTGAAGATTAGTTTGGACTTAAACTTGAAATTTTCCGGTTATAGAAAAAACGAACCGACATTTCGGTGCATATATATATTTATACTTTAGAATTAATCCATAAGAATGGGAATGTTCAATTTACACCACATCTGTTTTTTTATATCCAAACTCGACACTGAAATTTTGGATACGTCATACAAGTGATAAGCCAAAATAAACTATATGAAAAGAATGTCACCATTGGGACAAAAAAAAAGGTATAGAATAACCCAAAAAGTTATAGTGTGAGATGGGGTTGAAAATTGTTGAGGTTATTTATAGGGCTTTAGTGAAATATGGGCTTTGACAATATAACCCATGTATTAGATAACTAAAAGTTGTGAAAGGGTAACATAGAAATAAGTGTGTGCCTTAATATTCACGTTTTTCTTATGGAATCTCGTGGTTGATGCCAATTTTTTAAAATAAATTGTAGAAAATATGTCGAGATATAAGTGGTTCAGTTGATTTGTTTTTTATTTAGTTTGACACTATGTGATAATTCGAATCTCACTCAACTTAGAAAACTTTAGCTATATATTGGTTTGTCGAATCCAATTATATTATTATTAACAAAAAAAAATTATGGAAAATACTACATATTCAAAATGTAGTCAATTTTGTTATTTTGAATAGTGTTTGTGGCATCCACAATGACCTCAATGTCCTTTCTATTGGTATATGTGATGAACATCTATGATCTCGATTTTCTCGTTGATTTGTCTAGTATACCACTGAAAATACGACATCTAACAATGTAAGACTCGAACAAGTATTGATGGTCCCTTAAAGACATGTCCTTGATAGATATGGGCTTTTATGTTCATGTCTATGGTCTCCATAGATATGCCAAAAAACACATGTGTTTAATACTTATTAAAGTTTGTATTCTTGGCACAAAAAAATAAAAAAGAGAAGTAAATATGTGCGTCATCAATATTCGGTTGAGAATTGGTTTCCTTAATTTATAGATCATGACCAAGCATAATATATATGCTTTTTTCCCCACTTTATCTTTTGCACAAAATTCAACCACAGATTTATTGAACTACTACTTGTGATATCATACATCTTGTACAAATAAAGAAGGGAGAATTCGCAAGTGGCCTTTAGTCTAGTGACAGGCGGTAAGTCTACTAAAGACAGCGCACTTGTACAACCAGGGATCAAGTCCCACCGCCTACGAAACTTGGCTAATGGACTGGCCAGTTGTGGCTCAATGTTGACAAAACAAAAAAAAGAGGGGAGAATTCAATAAAAAATATATTGTATGGATATCATTTCATGGAATAAAGTTCTTGATATCGTGGATCTTTGTAGATCTACCTAGGAATAGATTAGACCAAACCAATTTCAAGTTTCTGTAGTGGTAAAGAAGAATGTTGTCCAAAATTATATTTTCATTTATTTAAAAAGAAAGCGTACTACTTCTATAAATATATTCAATAAATTAATATAAAGTCAAAACCGAATAAATTCAAAAGGCAAATTAGTTTATACGATATTATTGCAATATATGTATATGTACATTTCCACCAAATATATATATATATATACATGAATAATATCTATAAAATTATATTAACTAAAAAAGTATAATTATGGTTAAAAACTGTTGTAAGTTTATAATGTTGATGTCATTATCCACTCGCAAAATGTTGTAATTTATATTTTGTTAACAACAATATGATCAACAAAATTTAATCTATAATCCAGTCCCCAAATTCTTTTTAATATGATATGGGACAATGCAATTTTTTGGAGTCAGATTACAGTCGTGAAAATAACAGAAATAAACATTTACTTGACCAAAAATACTTTCGAATTGTAATATTTTCTTTATATTTTATTAGAAATTAGACAAAAGTTGAAGTATACGAATTGGGGTCTGAAAAACCCCTCCAAGATGTTCTGGAAATTGTCATATTCGACCTTCACAGACAGAATTTATGATTCACCATTTCTAGTTCTATGAGAATTAGAATAGAAGATGATGTGAGTTAATGGAATAAAGAGTTAAAGATAATGTAAATGCATGTCTTGTCCTCAGAATATCGAATACAATTATGGTTTGTTATTCTTCTTTGGCACGTTTCTCAAGTACCAAAGTGGAATAAGAAGCTTGAGGAAGAATTTGATGATAGCTCCTTAAACACAAAAAACAGTATGTTGTCACACGAAACAATATTACTGTTACCAGCATAATTGCCTTTTTCACCTCCTTTTCCTCGTTTTATTCTAATTTTTGTTGTAAGCTTTTATGTAATTATGGCTCTTCTTACTTAACTAATCCATAAGTTCAGTATTTAAATTAACTTTTTTACTTTTCTGAAAACAGAAATAAATAAAGATTAGCGTGTACTTCACTATTCGTTTTTAACTATTTTCATGTTTAAATTAATTTGATTACCGTGTTGTTTTCCGTCTAGTGGTTAGGATGATTCAGTTAATAACTTTGACATCAGAAATTTGATTTCTCTCCACTATATATAGTACATAGATTACAAAGATATTTTGGCGTGTAAGTTTTAGGCTATAGATCGGTTTTTTCGATCCAATTGTTGATAAAAAAATTAATTTGATTTAAATTATTTTGTATATATTATTTAGTTCGAATTATAGTTAATAAATTATTTGGTAAATTTCGGGTAAATTGGGCATTTTAAAACCGTTTCCCTTAGATAAACAATCATATTTGCAAATGGATTAGTCGGCCGATATGTTGTAACCATTTAAAACTTTACTTTTTTCTGTATAGTGGACAAAGAATATTGAACAACTAAAAAGAATACAAAAAAAACACAAAGCGAATAGAAACTTAGGATAAACTTCATATTATTAAATTTAACAAAACCAACGGCTAGAGAAGGATTTGCAAATTTGAATCATATTCCATTGTAACATACTTCTCCAACGAAAATCTATATAAAGCTCCATCTGTTTCTTCCTTTACATATTACCCACAAAAAACAAGTGTAAATCATTTCTCTATACATACACATTAAGAAAATTGATAATGGGTTCCAATGTTTCATCTGTGTATGATATTGATTCATCATCAGTGGAAACCACAAATGGTTTGATTATCCAAGTCGAATCAAGAAGACAATGGAAATCTCTCTTTGATTCAATGAAAGCCTCAAATAATTTGGTATATTTTTTATGTATATTTATTGGTTTGAATTCTTAATATTGTTTACTCTAAGCTGACTTAAAGATTGTTGTGGTTTTGAAGCTAGTGATAGATTTCACAGCTGCATGGTGTGGACCTTGTAAAGCAATGGAGCCAAGAGTTAAGGAGATGGCTTCAAAGTACTCAGGACCTGTCTTTGCAAGGGTTGATGTGGATAGACTAATGGTAATTACATTCTCTTCTTTTACTTGAATGATTATTTTTTTATGGTTCTATCGTAACCAAAACTACAGAAACTTAACCAGGTGATAGTAGCCTAATGATTTTAGAACCGAACATCAGACCGCAAACTCGTGGAGGTTCCACGTTTGATGCCCCTAGGAACTTTAAATATCATATCAAGCTAAATTGGGCATCATATTTAATTAGGCCTAGTAATTTATGTAATTTACATTGTCCAGCAGCTCTTCATAAATTAATGAATTCAAGATTAGTCGGGTAGTATAAAGCCACGAAATTTAAGTCTCAAGACTAAGCTATTTTTGTATGTGAATTGCTGCAGGATGTGGCTGGAACATATAAAGCTAATACACTTCCAGCTTTTGTGTTTGTGAAGAGAGGAGAAGAGATTGATAGGGTTGTTGGAGCTAAACCTGATGAGCTCGTGAGCAAGATTGAAAAATATAGGTTTTAATTATACTTTTTTGAACGTGTGTCTGTGTGTGTTGATTGTTTGAAGTTTTTTTGTTTTTTTTTGTTTTGTTTTGGTTTGTTGTTATCTCAAAGATTATGAATAAAATTGTCAAAATTTATTTGGACACTTATGACTTATGAGACATCACTGAGATTTAGCTCATCTATGTTTCAAGCAACAAAATAATGTTTTCTTAAGTTGTCACATATTCACTAATTTAATCACACCAACTTAAGAAAAAGGTTTTCTGCAAAAAATATTATCTCTAAAAATTTATGTCAATCCCAGAAAATAAAAAATAATACTTCATATAATCAATTGTTACCACCAATCAAAATTTTATAATTATTGTATATAATGTGTCAACCCAAAGCTCTAATGTATTTTGAAAAATACAATAAAACTTTGACAGTAAAAGAAGATATAGAGTAAAAAAATTTAAATGTAATATATCTGACCATAAAATCTTTATAGAAATATAAAAACGATTATATTGTGCAATATATTTGATTTTACGGGAATGGTTTATATTTTTGAAATTAAAGTAAAAATTGACAAATGACTTGAATAATTTTTTTTGTTTTTTTTTGCAGAAATATCTAAAATAACAAACTATAACAATGGTTGTGTGAATATGGTAACTAAAAGAACTATACCATAAATAGAGTCCCATTTCAAAGTACATGTGTAAAAGGTAAATGGAAAATGGCTTTGTTAAAAAATTCTGAGTTTATAAACTTATGAAACCGAAATACAAAAACATTAGATAACATCAAGAGACAGCTTTTACAACAACAACAAAAACGATCTGTTCTGTTTCCTACACAGCTACATGATGTATCAAAACCGAAAAAAAGAGATCAATTCTGTATCTGTACACTGAATTGACATTTGAGTATAAGAACTTACTGAAAACTAGTTGTCAATTCCTTTACCAAGAACTCTCTTAAGATCTGTCTTCTGTTCTGATGTTAGTCTCGATGGGAAACAAATCTCAAAGTTGATTCTGAGATCTCCTCTCTTGGAAGCTTCCTTAGATATAGGCATTCCTTCATTAGGGATCACTATCTCCTGACCTGGTTTAACGATATCCAAAATTGGGATAGTCAGATTCCTCCCATCTAGTGTTGTTAAGCTAAAAGTGATTCCTGTTAATGCTTCCAAAAGGGAAGCTTTCTTGTCTACAATCAAATCGTTTCCATCTCTTTTGTAGATCGAATGCGGTTTCTCATCAATCACAAAGATGAGATCTGCGGCAGTGACGCCGGGTTCTTTGTTTCCTTTCTCTGGGAATGTTATCTTTGTTCCTTTCTTCCATCCTGGTGTTATATCTATCTTCAATATCTCTTCAACTGGTTTTGGCTTTCTGAATTCAAATTAAGATCCAGAGTTAAAATCTAAAGCTCCTACAGATATCAACTAAGCTATGCAGAATCAAACATAGCAACAAGAAACTAAGGAAGACCATCAGAAAACACAAAACAGTATCAACATCAGACAGAATACATAAGTGCACAAAGGAAAATTGTCCAAAACACAATAAGTTGGATCAATGCTTCACCTTAATGTTCAAGTATATTCTCAAGATAAGTCACGAGAAGAACAAAAGCTCTATGCAAAACAGAGCAACAACAATAAAAATTATATGTAAGGTCATTAATCAATATCAAAATTACACAGAGAACACATATGAACTAAGGAAATTTTTCAAAAAGACAATAATTAAGATCAATGCTTCACCTTGATTCCCAAATTTATCCTCAAGATCAGTCACGAAAAGAACATAACCACAACACAAAACAGAGCAACAAGAAATTTCTATGAAAGATCATCCATTTGAACACACAAGAAACTATCTAGATCAACATTTCAACTTGATTCCACAATTTCATTCTATTCCCAGAAAATTTTACCAAAACAACTAACAATTAATCAATGACGAATCTAATTGAAAATGGCAGATTTCATCGAGGTCATGAGTAGAGAGAGATATGAAGTCACAAAATACTAACCCAAGACCATCAGGAACAACGCGGGAAATTTTCATCTTCCTTCTCCCACCTTTATACAATTCCTCAAGAGTACAAGCCAATTTACTCTCAATCGCCGGAGCTTTCCTATTCACCGGCGTTTTCTTACTCGTTTGACTTCCCGCCTCCGCACTTTTATATCTACTAGGTCCGTTTTCATTCCCTGACTTTCCTCCACCGCTTCCAAATACTTCACCAGACGCACCAAAAAACTCAGCGAATATATCTTCAGCATCTCGTGGATAATACCGGAATCCAGCATTGTTATTGTTGCTAGAAGAGTAATTCCGTTGCTGAGCGGCTGTTTCCGCAGCCGTAGGAACATCGGAAGAGTTAAGTCCATCTTCACCGTATTGATCGTAGATCTGACGCTTATGAGGATCGCTTAAAACGTCGTAAGCTTCGGAGATTTGTTTGAACTTAGCCTCAGCTTCTTTCTTACTTGTAGGATTTTTATCAGGATGCCATTTCATCGCTAGTCTACGGTACGATTTCTTCAGATCATCTTCGCTTGCACTTGGATTCACTTTTAGTACTTTGTAGTAATCAACCGCCATTGAATTTTCGAAATCGAAAAATTCACGATGCGAAGAAGAGTTAAATATTGCGAAAAAACTCAGAATTGAATCGGAGAATGAGAATGATAAGAGTTAAGGAGAAGAATCGACAAATTGAAGAGAAGGCGTGAGGAAGAGGAAGAAGAGAGTGGAGTGCGTGTAAGGTAGAGAAGAAGAAGAACATGACAAGCAGAATGTTATTAATGTGTGACAATTGTAATTATTTCAATACATTAATAAAAACTTTCGGAGAATTTCAAAACTACCCCATCAATTTAGACATTTTCATAAATGTCCTTTCTTTTGGACATCTTCATAAATGCTCTTTCTTTTGGACATTTTCATAAATGCCCTTTCTTTTGGACATTTTCATAAATGCATTTTCTTTTGGACATTTTCATAAATGTCCTTCATTAATGTGATAAGAAGACAGAATTACCCTTGCCAGCTAGTCGACGATTGACACGAGTTTTTTTTTTCTCCGATCTCTACAATTTTTCCGATTTTGGAACCAAATTTGTCCGGTCTTTCTACGAATTTTCTAAGATATTTATCTGATCTTCCTACGATTCACACGAATCTTCTGGAGCAAATTATTGGTCCGATTCTGCATTCTTACTTGATTAGTGCGTCCATCAATTACCATTCTTCGATTCTTGAGATTCACCTTTTTCGGTTCATTCATTTTTTCCTTTTTGATTCTTTCATAGATTGCTAGGATTTTGCTTTTTCTTATTCGATTTTGTAAGATTTTAGCTTAGATCTTATAACATTTTAGTCTGCTTAGATGTTTGAGATTTTAGGGTTTCGTTTTGGTTTTGTTACGATTTGTGTTTCTTTTTGGTGTTAAGATGATTTCTTACTTTTCTAAGAATTTGATTCCATTCTGACTTATTATTGATTTTGATCACACACGTCACGAAGAATAGCTGTGTAATCCCCTTCTTTCTCTTTTATTTTCCGGCATATGCTTCCTCCTAATGATGTTGTAGACATCTAGTACTCAAAAGTACTTGCTCTTTGAATTTTCACACATAAGCAGAGCGAGAGAACGTTGATTCATCCTTGTGGCCACATAGTTCTAAGTCATTAAGCAGGAATACTTACATGTTATAAATTTATTCATTATCTTGTTTCTCTGATCTTCTATGATGTAATTGTTAGGTCCAAAGCTATGGACTTTCCCGAGGTTTGTTGGAGACTGCGCAATTGGTCATCAGAAATTGCATTCTAATGCAATTCCTCAGATAAAGAGTGATCTCACTGATACTTGTTCCCAAATGATTTTTCAGCTTCATGATGTCTATGATCCAAACAAGGTTATTCAGTATGCCATCATCAAAACGATATTATTTTGAAACATCAAATGTTATACTCATGATTGATTTCTCTTTGTTTCATTGAAAGGTTAATGTCAGGATAAAGGTTGTTTCTGGATCACTATGTGGAGCTGTTGCGGCTGAGACCATGAAAACGCAAGCAAATCTGATTCTGATCCAGAAAGCGAAAATCTATCACTACCTTAAAGTTCCAAAATCTGGAGAAAAGAAAATAAGAAATTAGTCACGTGTGGCTTACAGGATGGTTTCTATAAGTTTTTGTCATGTAAGGTATAATGATTCTTCCGACTAAACTCCCATTATAATATTTATAAACTTCAATAGGATCATTAAGTTTTCTTATAACTTTAGACCACACTCATTTTGTATAGTTTTATAATCAAAACTTATAAATCGATAAAAAATACAAAAACACTACTTTTGTACAATTTATATGATTTTATAAACAAACATATAAAACAACATAGAATCGTAAACTGCTTTTGTATAGAGACATCTTTTATTCATCCACCAAGGTTGAAAATAATTTATACAGCTTTATATTGTTCTTATAAAATTTTATAAACAAAATAGTCAAAAGAATTTCATATAACTAAATGTTACCCCCCTAAGCTTGACATTTTCAAAACTATCTTTGTATTTTTGGACATTTTCAAAAATATTTCTAATTAATAAAAAAAGACGAAAATACCCTTAAATATTTTTTTTGAAATTTTGATTTTATTTTTATGAAACATTTTTCCCGTCAAAAAAAATTTTCCACCAAAAAACTTCCCGCCATTTTTTTCATCTCATAATTTTGTTTTAGCATTTATAAAGTTTTATAAGATATCTTATTAAACCTTATAAATAGAATATTCTATAAGTACTATTTATAATTTATCTTCTAAATTCTTATAGAAAATCAATTTATAAATTATTTTATAAATCCTCATAGAAAAATCAATTTATAAGTAAACAATTTTGAATAAAAAAATTAATTTCAACCAGATACTTAAACTCCCAAAAGAATGATCAAACTTAGTAAAAAAAAGCTAAATACTATACTCTAAAGAAATTCACTGGATGTCTAAACCAAGAAAATGATTATACCAACTCTTGTAATGAAAATACTAAACCCATATTGGATGCTTAAATTCAAGGGAATGTCTTTACCCGTAAATATAGTCCACGACTGCCTCAAGATCCTTGAAAAAGAATGTGTAGTTGTTCGTTCCATGGCAAAAAGAAAATGTTCTGCTTATAGACAACTAGGATATTCTTTATTCATAACATCACTTAATTACACTACACCAAACTCTACACAAAAGTTGTCCATTAAAGACCACAAGAACCATGATGTAACGTTCACCTTATCTTCACTGCAAAGTTCAAAAAGTATAAAACTTGAATGTAAAAGAAACACATTTACGAATAAAGAACAAAGTTTTTACCAAAATTCAGTAATTAATCTCACTATATAGCTTCATGCAGAAACATGAAGGGTTTAGTTTTCCAAAATTCTTCTCACTAATTTGTTTATAAAGTTTAACAAAAAACTTTATAAAACAGTATAAAATCAAAAAAGAAAAAAACTAAATGAAAGAAAATGTCAAATATTTAGGGGTATAATACGAAAATTATCTTTTGTTTAAAAAAAATTAAGTTTAAATTTCACTTGGTTTCCTAAATTAAGAAGGGGTGCAGTTTGATTTTATGAAATTCCTCCCCACTGATTTGTTTATAATGTTTTATAAGAAACTTTATAAAACCGTATAAAACCAAACAAAAATATTAAATGAAAGAAAATGTCCAACATTTAGGGGTTTAATATGAAAATTCTATTTTGTTGAGAAATTACTTTTAATTTTCACTTTGGTTCTCTCAACTAAGAAGGGGTAGGATTTAGCTCTATGAAATTTTTCTCACTCATTTGTTTATAAAGTGTTATAAGAAACCTTATAAAATCATATAAAATTAAATAAAAATAATAAATGAAAAAGGACTGAATATTTAGGAGTTTAATATGAAATTTATCTTTAGTTTAAAAAAATATATTTTAAATTGCACTCGCATTCCCTTAATTGAGAAAAGTATGATTTAGTTTTATGAAATTTTATGAAATTGGTCTCACTAAGCTTTTTAATAAAAATTTATAAGAAATATTAAACAAAAATATTAAATAAAAAAAATTCTCAAAACATTCAATAGTTTTATACAAAAACTATCTTTAGTTTATGAGAAATTATGTTTAACTTTCTTTTCGTTCGCTCAATTTTGAGGGGATAAGGTATAGTTTTATGAAATTAGCCACACTAATTTGTTTATAAAGTTTTATAAGATATTTTATAATACTGTATAAAATCAAACAAAAATACTTAAACAAAGAAAATTCTCAACATTTAGTGGGTTTATACGAAAACTATCTTTAGTTTATGAAAAAAAAGTTTAATTCCCTTGGGTTCATTGTTAAGAGGAGGGCATGATTTAGTTTTAATATATAGGTCGACTAGTTAGTTTATTAAGGTTATAAGATATCTTATAAAACTATATAAAACCAAACAAAAATACTTAAACAAAAAATTAATTATAAAAACTTTTGAATAAAAGAAAACTAAACCCTAATTGGGTGTCTAAACCCAAAGGAATGAATATAACAACTCTTGAATAAAAGAAAGCTAAACCCTAATTGGATGCTTAAACCCAAATGAATAATCTAAATTAGTAAATCAAACTAAATACTATACTCTAAACAGACTCATTCGATGTCTAAACCCAAAACAATGATTATAACTCGAACCAGTTATCTATAAGATAAATTATGAATTCTAATAAAAGTATATTTATTAGGTTTGATAAGATAAATTATAAATCTCAATAACTCAAACAATGATTAAAATTAGTAAATCAATCAAAATAATAATAAACTCATTAATGCATAAACTCAAGAGAATAATTGTATCATAAAATTGAAAATAGTATATTTATAAGGTTTAATAAGATAAACTCTAAATCCTAATAAATAATCTATTTATTAAGTTTTATAAGATAATTTATAAATCTGAATAAGTATACTATTTAATAAAGTTTGTTATTAAACTTTATAAAATTTTGGGATAAAAAGTTTGCAAAAATATGATGAGATGAAAAAATTAGCGAGAAAAAAATTTGCTGGGAATTTTTTTGCTTCGAATTTTCTTTGTTAAAATATATTTTTTTTATAAAAAAGTCAGCGTAAAATTGGAATTTTGAAAAAAAGTTGAAAGGTATTTTTGAAAAAGATATGGATGAAAAAACATTTTTGAAAAAGAGTATGAGTAAAAAGTTATTATTGGTAATTTCTCTATCTTTTATTTAATATTTTTATATTGTTTTATACAATTTTATTAAAAAAATTATAAATTTTTATAAACAAATATCTAGAAAAATTTCATAAAACTAAATCATACATCTTCTTAATTGAAGGATACCAAGTAAAATTTAAAGATAATTTTCTTTGGTAATATATTTACATTTCTATCAAAAAAAACAGTTTAATTTCTCAAATTATTGTTAAAAATTAAATAATGTGAGTCAAATTTATAACTATGAAAAGTAAAAGGATTTTATTGAAAATTTATAATGAAATGAAAAAAGTTTGGAATCTTATTTTTTCACTCATTACTCCATTTTCTACTCAAAAAATAAGATTTCAAATTTTTTTTTTAATTGTTGATAAAAAAAAAGTGAAAAAAGTTTGGAATCTTATTTTTTGAGTAGAAAATGTAGTAATGAGTGAAAAAATTGGAAAACAATAAAAAAGAAAATAACACTGAGGAAAATATGGAAGAATGAGTTGGGATGATCTTTGTGATCGGACATAATCCATAAAAAATACTACTATAACATTTGTAATTTGGTTGAATGTTAAAATTTTAAAATATTGTTGTATAATCAATTCACTTTCAACAAGGAACTTATCATCCAATGTCTCTCAGTCTTCTGCTCCATCCATTATCTCCTAATGTTCCACCGGCAAATTCTCCCTCATTCTCCGTTGCCAGTAACCATCACCGACGAATTCTCTCCTTATCAGAAACATGCACACACATGTCTCAGCTCAAGCAACTCCACGCCTTCACTCTCCGTACTACAATCCCTGACGAATCCGCAACTCTCTTTCTCTATGGCAGAATCCTCCAGCTTTCTTCCTCTTTCTCTGATGTCAATTACGCATTCCGGGTTTTTGATTCAATTGGAAACCATACCTCCTTCATGTGGAACACACTCATTAGAGCATGTGCTCATGATATATCCAGGAAAGAAGAAGCCTTTATGCTTTACCGGAAAATGTTAGAGAGAGGAAGATCAACGCCGGATAAGCACACGTTTCCGTTTGTTTTAAAAGCTTGTGCTTATATATTCGGATTATCGGAAGGGAAGCAAGTTCATTGTCAGATTGTGAAACACGGGGTTAGTGAAGATGTGTATGTGAACAATGGTTTGATTCATTTGTATGGGTCTTGTGGGTGTTTGGATTTAGCACAGAAAGTGTTTGATGAAATGCCTGACAGAAGTCTTGTTTCGTGGAATTCGATGATTGATGCTCTGGTTCGGGTAGGGGAATATGATTCTGCGTTACAACTGTTTAGACAGATGCATAAATCGTTTGAACCAGATGGTTATACTATGCAGAGTGTTTTGAGTGCGTGTGCCGGTATTGGATCTTTGTCACTAGGTACTTGGGCTCACGCGTATATGTTGCGAAAATGTGATGTTGATGTTGCTATGGATGTTTTGATCAAGAACTCGTTGATTGAAATGTATAGCAAATGCGGGTCGTTAAGAATGGCTGAGCAGGTGTTTCAGGGGATGCAAAAACGCGACTTAGCCTCATGGAATGCAATGATACTAGGATTTGCTACACATGGAAGAGCTGAGGAAGCTCTGAATTGCTTTGACCATATGGTGAAAAAAGGCAAAAATCTTAAACCGAACTCAGTCACGTTTGTTGCCCTCCTCATCGCCTGCAACCACCGAGGCTTGGTAAACGAAGGACGCCAGTATTTTGACATGATGCTCAGAGATTATGGCATCGAACCTGTGTTGGAGCATTACGGTTGCATAATTGACCTTCTTGCCCGTGCAGGCTACATTACTGAAGCTATTGACATGGTGATGAGCATGCCAATGAAACCAGATGCAGTGATCTGGAGAAGTCTTCTTGATGCTTGTTGCAAAAAGGGTGCTAGTGTGGAGCTAAGTGAAGAAATCGCTAGGCATATCATTGAAACTAGGAAAGATAATCAAAACTCCGATGGTAATTGCAGCGGTGCGTATGTTCTGTTGTCGAGGGTTTATGCATCAGCTAATCGGTGGAACGATGTTGGAATTGTTAGAAAACTAATGACTGAACATGGAATTAGAAAAGAGCCAGGATGCAGTTCTATTGAGATCAATGGTATCTCTCATGAATTTTTCGCAGGAGATACATCACACCCTCAGACAAAACAGATATACCAACAGTTGAAAGTGATTGACGACAGGCTGAGATCGATGGGCTATTTACCGGATCGCTCTCAAGCACCTTTAGTCGATGCAACAAATGATGACAGCAAAGAGTATTCCCTCAAGCTGCACAGTGAGAGACTTGCCATTGCTTTTGGTTTGATAAGCTTACCACCACAGACTCCAATCCGTATATTCAAGAACCTACGCGTCTGCAGTGATTGCCACGAGGTCACTAAATTGATCTCAACAGTCTTCAACACTGAGATCATTGTCAGAGATCGTGTTCGGTTCCATCACTTCAAAGACGGATCATGTTCTTGTTCAGACTACTGGTAGCAAAAACTAGTCGCAGTGATTAATAAAGTGAGCATCAGAGTTGGATAATAGCATTTGTGATACACAAAAGATATAAAAAATGGTATAGGCAGCGAGAATCATTGACAGCTGCAACCAATGTTGTATAAATCATAAGTTTGGTAATCAACAGTATGTCTTACTCAATCCATTCTTATCTGAACTAACAACAATACAATTTTGCAGTCGTCACTTCAAAAGACGGATCTCTCACTTGATAAAGGCTTCTGCTACTGTTACATCAAAAGAAAACAGAAAACAACTTCAAACGTCAGTGGCAAAGCAACGAATTTGACTTTGAAATTAAGACAAAAGATACTTACTTTTTGATGATGTTGGCACTAAGACGACAGTCATGTCCGAATTGTTCGGTGGGAGTTGAAGACGCAACGGAAAGAGCTTACCATTCAATGGACTACGAGTACAAACGATGACATCTTCAACATTGCTCTCTTCTTTCAATCTCTTAGTGAGCTCTTCAACACCATTGCCTTTGAAAGTAAACGAACTCATTTCAACAGAAGCATCTTCATCTTCACCATCATCTTCAGCCACATGGTAATATATCACTCTCCCTTCCGATTTCGGCGGCGATCCAACCGTCACTGAATCCGTCGACTACAAAACACACAGAGAAACATCAAAGTCAACGAAAGGTCAAAACTTTTTAGTCAATTTGGATCAAGTTCGATAGAAAACAATAGTCACCTCCTGTCTGAAAAACCGGTTAGATCTGGAAGAAGGAGATCCAGGTTCGAAATCGAGTGAATCAGAATGATGAAGCGGAGATGGAGGCTGGTTACAATCAGAGTTCACGTTAAGGATCTCAACAACATCAACATGCCAAAGAATCCATTCTTGTGTAGCCGATCTATGAGGAATATCATGAGTAACAGAGTTTCTCCATGGAGGCAAACCACCATTACCACGAAGGTAATGACCATAACGAGTCTTAAGCTTAACCAAAGCAGAATCTCTAATTGGTTCCCAAGCAAGAGATGAATCAAGACGGCTAGGATTAGTCTGAAGAACTTTTCTTCCGGTGGCTCCGAGAAGAAACGGTTTATTTGACGCCGTTAAGTATTTGCCATAAGCGCTTTTGAGACGGATAAGATTGGTAGAGCCAGGAACAAACTCAACAGTCCATCTAGCTGCACCTGCTGAGCCGTTACGTTCTTGAGTTACGGATTCTTCGTCTTCATCGGCGATTAGGTATTTGTCGTGATGGCTTCGCAAACGAACCGACTTTGCTTTCTGAAAAATCTCCATTGATAGAGAAAGAGGTTGAAAATGGTGTGAATGTATCAATGTGGTAATTAAATACAGAGCTGGGCTTGAGCTGTGTCTTAAGACCTTTTCCTTACATAAAAGGTTATATTAAATATTCTTAATTTATGTTTGACAAAAAAATCTTAACTTACTCACTTTTAAATATTTTTTAATTAAAGAAATTTGTCTTTTTCCTCTTTTTGATTTAAAAATTCTTAATTTACTCACTTTGATTAAAAAAATTCCTTCAATTAAGCTAGCAGAATCATTGTTAGATTTTATTTTTAGATTTTATTTTATTACAAACTTACACTTATTTTATTTTTTCTGATAATTGTTAGATTTCTTTTTTAATGTTAAGTATTATTTTCATGAGATCTAGATCTAACTAGTTTAATGGTCGGTCATCTAAAATATATCCCTAAAATTTATTTTTAATCTATTATAATATAATTAGGAGAAATCAAATTTTTGAAAATCAAATTATTAATCTATACCCCTAATCATAAAATTAAGAAGAACTTAGTCCATGTACTGCATTAATTTTTTTCGTCAAACAATTGAGGTCTGATTCATAACTTAAAATCTACCTTTATAATATCATTTTTAATCTACATAATATAGAATTAAAATCTCATGCCAAGTCATTAATGCAAATCGAATCCCTAGTAATCTCAATCACAAGAATAAGAAGAACTCAACCCATATAATGCATTAATTTAAGACATATAACACAACACTTCAGACTTTTAACTTATCTTAACACTTACATGTCACACTTGCATTGAAAATACATATCTACGATGATCTCAAGATGTTAAAGTCGCAGATTGAGCTTTAGCTTCAAGCTCTGCAAGAAACTCAGCGATTTTATCGATCTCTGGTACCACATTTTTCACATTATCATCAGCTAGGAACTGGTCAGCCCATTTACAAAGAGATGGAATTTTTGATTCGTCTAGTAGCTTTTCTCCTTTAAGCTTCTCTCTGGCTTTCAAAAGAACCAAAAAGCTTCCAAGACAAATGTCCATGAATCCAATAGCTTCACCACCAAAAAATGGTTTCCCTTTGCTTATAGAGACAAATGCATCCTCAAGTTGCAGCAACCCTTCTTCAACTTCTTTCATGCCTTTTGCTTTTGCCTCTTCTGATTTGGTGATCGCTGCCACTCTCAAGGTTGGAAACCACTGCACTCTTAAACAGAAGTTTAGATATAACATGTATACTACAAGCAAGCAAGTCAAATTTTGACAATGTTTTTGACCAAAAATTTAGTTAAAATATATTTTTGATCAATTTTGGATCACTTATCAAAAAGTTTGACTTAAGCGAGTGGTCGAAAAAATAATGAAGACTTTCAACCAGTTTTGTGACATTAACATGTTATCTAATAACGGTCCACAATTTTCAATCAATAGTTTACCATTGTTTAATATGTTATAAGACTATTTGCAATCACATCTCTTATAGGAGTTTTTCATACAAAAATTAAAATAATAATATAATATATAAAACAAATTTATTGAAAGAGTCTCTCTAAATTCTTAAAACTTCCACTCATAGTCTCTCAAATTAAAATCTCTCATATACTCTTGTAAGAGACTTCCAATGCAGATGGTCTAAAATTTCTTAAGACCGATCTAAGAAAGATAGAGCGGAAAAGTATCTTTAACCAAATGATTAAATGTTAATTTATGTATTATTTTTTTATCAGAGTTGGATCGACACTCGCGTAATGTTGTTTGGGTTTAAAGATTTGGATCATTAATTGGATTTTTCTGGTGTAATTATTGAAACCAAAAGAAAACAGAAAAGAGAGATAGATTCATTGGAGAATTTTTTTTTGTTTGAATTTGTTAGACAAAGAAAAAATAGAAAGAAACATGCAAACCTTTTTATCAACGAAGGTAGACCAGAAGCGAGCGAGAGCACGATCATAAGGATGAGAAGGAAGAATGGACTTTCCAGAAGAGTTCCATGTCTCATCGATGTATTCAACGATGTTGAGAGACTCACAAACCGGTTTACTATTGTGGATAAGAACCGGAACTTTCTTATGAACCGGGTTCAAGTTGAGAAGAAGCTGACTCTTGGATTTGAACAGATCTTCTTCAACGTAATCATAATTAACTGACTTGAGACGAAGAGCAATCTTTGCTCTAACCACGAACGGACTATACCATACTCCCAACAGTTTCAGTTCCTCTCTTTCTCCCATTTGTTTTGTCTCTAATTTGATCAATGAAGAAAACAGAGATTGTAAGAATATATAAGTGAATGAGACTGGCTTTGTATTCCTCCACGACTCTTTCCATTTACGTCTTCTTTTGTTTGCTTCGAAACGGACATGCGTTACTTGTCAGCCCATTTTTTTTTTTCAATATTGGCCACAACTAGGTCGGCCCATTAGCCAAATTCCTAACATAATGTAGGCGGTGGGACTTGATCTCTAGTTGTGTAAGTGCGCTTGTCTTATGTGGATTTACCGCCTGCCACTAGACTAAAGACCACTTGCGGTCGAAACAATTCTAGTAATGGCTTGATGTGTTTTTTTATTGGTTCTATTAACTTTATATTTTGTTTTATTGAAATTAATCTGATTACGGAGTTATCTATGAGACATCAGTTACTTTGTAATCTTCTGTAAATGTAGTCGAGATTTCAGGTAAAAATACATCCTTAAATTTAGAGTATTTTTTTTGTGAGAATTGGCTTTAATTAAGGATGTATCTCATAATTAAAAGAATAGCACATTGATCTAAATATTTACAATATTAACTTTTTAATAATTATGGTCAAAATTAAAAATAATAAATATAAAACTTATATGGATATATAAAGAAACTTGAGCAAGTCTATTTGCTACAATACTACTATTTTACTAGTTATATTATATGGTATATAACTACTATATACTATAAAATATATAATACATAACAATAAAAATATTTATCTATATGGTGTATAAGGATGGGGAAACATAGAATAAAAAGAGAAGGAGAATGAAAAAGACAAGAAAGAATATGAGGAAGATCATGAAGAAGATTGAGAGAACGAGGAGGAAAAGAATAATGAGAAGGAAGAAGAGTAAAATTAGGGGGGAGGAGTAGGAAGAGGAATAGAAGATAGGAGGAAGAATGAAGAATGAAGAGGAATAGAATACCACATAAATTAAAGTTAATGAGATTTTTTCAAAAAATATGTATAAATTGATGGTTTTCAAATGGGAAAAATGTCGATTTAATAACAAACTTACTAAAAAGTCAAATTGAACACATAACTCGAGTTATTATTGATTAAACAGTGTATATATAGTTGACTTTTAATTAAACTCTCAACTTTAAGTTGACTAAACCAATTGAACCCAACGGAAATATCAAATCGAAAGTCAAATTGATTTTGGAAGTTCAATTCAGTTTTTTTTTTTAAAGAACCCTTAAGCTTGATGTTTTATTTTCTTTCAATGGGCTCTAAATGTTGTCTTTTTCGTGGAAACATTGGTTTAATTATGTCCCAGTCTTCTTCTCTCCATATATCATCAAAGACAATCAAAACTTTTTGTAGTTGCAACACTTGAACGAGTTTTTCTTGAAGTTAGTCTTCTGATATCTTTGACACCTTATATTCTGGCCATAGTTTCCGCAATATCGTCTGCCAAACATACTTCCATGTAAATTGTTGTGAAACACAGACCTACGCAAGTCCATGAAAATGACATTTTACAGTCTCATTATTAAAGACTTGTCTTGCAAGGGTGGTTTTACCAATACCGCCCATTCCAGTTATAGAAACCACTTGACTGCTATCTTCGTCCACCATATAGGCAACCAATTGGTCAACATTCTTCTCCAACCCCACAAGATGATCTTCATTATCGCTAGAAAACGTCTGTCGCATTTCGTTTTGTCTTTCTTGTCGAGACTGTGTATACCTTTCATTGACAATGACCTGTTGTACGCTAAGACTCTGCATATCACGGATTACCTTAGAGATCATTTTACTTATGGCTTTCATATCGAAAGCAAGCTCCCTGCGTGTAGAAAACCTTTTCACAGTGTTCTTGAAGCCACTTCTTTTTCTCACTTCTTCCATTAGAAGCAAGGTTTCGATTATATCTTCTGCGTCAGAAACAATTTCCTTGATTTCTACAACAATGTTTCTCACCATTGCACTTGTATGTTTCTTGGCATCTGCATCTTCCAAAAAGCTTCTTAACATGTTCAGATCACTTTTCAATTCATTAAATTGCTCTCCAACTCCCTGAAATCGCTCAGATTCACGAAGAACAAGGTCCCAAAGCTTCTCGACTCCAAAGGACAAAAGTGTCTCAGCCATAAGTCTCCTGCTTAACCACAAAAGAAATAGTCAACTACATATACAGGTCTAGAATATGTTCACTACTGCTGGATGTAATCTACAGTTCTTTGTGCACAGACACGAACAATATTGAGATTCAAAAAGACATGGAAGAAAAAGTGAAAAATAAAGAAGATCGAAGCTCCGACACTTGAGAAAGAAAAATAATAATACCAACAATAGTCACCTCTTGGAATATGCTTCTTCCTCAACTGATCTCTATAAGAAATATGCGATGTGTTTTTTTTGGTAAGTAGTAAGAACTCTGCTAAAGATAGAATTGGCGAGTTGAGTCCTAGTCAATACTGTCCAATAACCTCTTAGGTGAACAAGTTGCACTGAAGATAATGTGTACCACTTATTACTTGCCATGTGTCGTTTTCTTTTTTGGTTTAAAAATGAAAAGGGAAGAAAAAAATCTAGAGGGAATCAAGTAGATAAAACATCTCCATCCACAAGTCCAAAACCCACACTCTAAAATCTCTTTTAATTTTTAGTTATAATAGAAAATGATCAAACCATATCAGAACTATTAGATGGGTCATCTAAATCATTAGACTTGATAATAGCTTGGCATAAGTGACATGTTTAAAATCTTGAAACATTAATTAACCCTTTAGAAATAAACATTTAATTTCACCAATTCTTCTATGTACTTATCTGCAACCTCTAATTGAATGGATGCTCATAATTGTCCCTTTTAGTCTAGGTATTTCTCTAGTAGGACAAGATTTGTACATCTATCGGTGAAATCTTCTGGAAAATGGGCAATTTAGAGGAAACAAAGCTTCAAAACTTAGATATAAAACATGAGATTTCTAACTGATATTTCTGTCACTGGAAGCCAAGTTCCTCCAATGTTGTGATGAGATATAACATCCTCATTTATCCTTTTCCACTCGCGCAATGTGAAGTGTGAAGCTAATTCAAAAGGAAGAAAAATTACTGAACAAAAAGTCTAAAACGTACTGCGAAATTAATATTGATATAGTAATAATGCAAGAGCAATGTCAATATTTTCATAACAAAACTGACAAAAGAGAGGTTAAGGTAGAAGCAAAAGACATCATTTTGAGATTAACTTGCAAAGACAGACCAATAGACATACCCAAAAAAACTTAAAAACCAGAAAGAGAAAAAAAGACACTAGTCTATATATTATAGCAAAAGACTTTGATCTTTTTCTACACATCATCTTCATCTTCAAGCTTGTAGGAACTGAAATGCTCGACCTTGAAAGTCCACTCGCCATTAACAGGATCATAAGATACAAACTCAGCTCCTTGTTCGGCAGCTTTCTTCTTGAGCATTTCCTTGTACTTGTCCAATCTCGGGCCTTCCTTCACTTGCTTCCCACTCTTCTTGTCCATACATTTTATGTTCAGCAACGTTACTTCCGCAGGCTTGTTCAATCCTTGACCAACCGGTGGTTTTTTGCTCTCGTCCATGTACACAATCACTTCCCTGTTATTGAACTGAACCAGCGTTTCCAGGTCTAGTCCACACACATCCGTTTTTCCTAGGAACTTTATACTCCCGTAACCGTGTCTCCCAACAACAAAGTCCTTCACCCGCCTGCAATAACCTGGATCAATCCTTTCCTTTGCAGCTAGTTCTTGGATCCGAGGCTCTGTGAAATATTCAAAGTGCTGCAGCTTCGGCATCAATGATTCAATATTTGGTCCACTTGGTGAACTTTTTGAACCATTTTCTTCACTTCCGTGAGTTCCGTTTGTCCCGTTCAGTTTCTGACTGACTTGGACCGGAGGAACCTCACGAGTTTCACCATTATTTGTATCTGTAGATATTAATAGTAGAGTCAGAGAATAGCCCTTGACAAGCACGAAGGTTAATCACTATTTTGTAACACATGAATATTTTAAATACTCACTCTTCTCATGTTTGGCTCCATTAGTAACACCATTCAACTTCTTACCTGAAATTCAAATGTAAAATAAGGGGTCAGATATGATCAAATTTAGCCACTATATTAATAAGCAAGCAGGTCAATCTCAGAGTCCCACGTATCCTTGGAAAGTTCAGCTACAGAGGTAGCATCCAATTAGATGTTCTACGTGAAAACTTCTCACTTCTTATCTAAGAGAAACTATTGGAGCCATGTGATAAAAAGACGGAGCTACTGAGAGAACAGAAAGCCACGTTTTGCAATTGAAAACAAGGCCCCAAGCCTACAATAAAAAAAGCCAAAGAATGTAAAAAGCACGCTTACTGTTCTCCTGCAGTGGGGTTGGGCCATCCTTTGGATGTGCTGATTTTTCCCTTTCAATTGGGCGTATAAACAGAGCTCTAGGGTTTTCCCTTGGTATGAAAAGCGCATCCGCTTTAGGTGTACTGGAATTCTCCTCTTCCTCGCTGAAGAATGGAACCTGAAAACATATTGAAGAAACAAACAGGTAGAAAGAACCTCAGTAACATAAGTAAAGACTGAGGATGAATTCAAAAACCAAACAAAAAAACAGAAAAAAAAGAGAGAAGAAAACATGCCTTTGGACCATCATCACCAGGACGGTACTTTCTTGTAGGTAGCCTGACCCGTCTTTGTAAAAGGTGTCTTGAAGTCAGGAGCGGTGATACTCTAACAGGAGCAGGCTTATCAACCACCTGAGAAGAAAGTGAATATACGAGTTAACAACATGGAGTCTTCATTTGTTTCCTTCTAGATAACATATCTATGTGAACAGTGATAAACTTCAAAATGCCCATGCAGACGAACTCAATACGTAAGCAGGAGAATATTATCAGAGATGAACTTTAAAAACAACTCTGGGCATGTTTGCTTAAAACTTTGAAAAATTTAAGAAGAAATAAGTGGTGTCCTGATATTGAATAAGGCAGAATAAACTTACAGGCATGCTGGAGATTCCATACTGAATCGAAGGTGAATTTCCACCTTGAGCAATTGAAATCTGAGGCAAAGCAGGGAGCATTCCAAATGGGTTTGTAACAGGAATTGGTTGCATAACACCAGGCCTGTACCAAAAAAAAATATTAATAAGAATGAAGCTCCAGGAGTGCAACTTCCAAAGTAGAAGAAATCTAAAAGGCAAGATAGGATTCTCGGAAACACTGATGTCTGAGAGAGCATACGCTTGGCTAAAGTTTCCTTGGCCAAAAGATCCACCTATAACTGCAGTTGTATTAGCTTCAGAACATAAAAATAAGTGAGTAAGATTCTAGAAATCAGGATGACGATATTCAGGGTGATTTGATTGGTTGAGTACCAGTTTGGGTTTGACCAAAGTTGTTGAAACCAAATGCACCTGGTGGTTGAGCTGGCTGAACTGATTGAGAAGGTGTCAAACCAGCAGGCTGCAAAAGAAAAAAAACAATATTACAAATCCGTGGATAACTCAAAGAGCAATGAAAGAGACATCAACTCTGAAGAGAACAGGTATCCAAATTAGTTGATAAAGAAACTCACTGTTGTTTGACCAAACGGAGAGCTGCTTGTAGTTAAGGATGAAGAGGATGAAAACAGGTTCCCAAATCCAGTGGAGGGTGTACTGAAATTGTTAGTCTGACCAAATGCAGGATTGGTATTCTGTCCAAACGCAGAACTAGTCTGTCCAAATGGAGAACTAGTCTGTCCAAATGGTGAACTAGTCTGTCCAAATGGAAGATTAGTCTGTCCAAATGCAGGATTAGTCTGTCCAGATGCAGGGTTTGAGCTGAACAGCGAAGATGACTGACTGTTGTTAAAACTTCCACCACTGCTAAATGCAGGAGTTGACCCCTGAGCAGGAGCTGAACCAAAGATTGATGAACCAAATGGCTGCGAAGTTGTTGTTGCAAAACCGGGGGATGATCCAAAAACGGACGTGCTATTTGATGAAGTTGATCCAAACATGGATGGGGTAGTTGTTTGACCAAAGGGCATCGATGGGGTAGTGGTTTGACCAAAGGGCGTTGCTGAGGTATTTGTTTGACCAAAGGGCGTGGATGGAGTAGTGGTTTGACCAAAGGGAGACGAAAAATTTGGTGTAGCTGTTGGAGTCTTCTGTGCAAAAGCATTTGTGGGTGTTGAGCTTGCAAAGGGGTTCGCTGGATTTGCAGATGTCTGACCAAACGCTGGTGATGGAGAGAATACACTTGACTGAGAATTTGTTACACCAAATCCAGCACCTCCAGGCGATTGACTGGAAAGATTTTGTCCACCTGAAGATTGAAGCACAGGAAATCAATAATTTAGTAAATAAAGTACAAACATCTAACCTTAAGACAAATGCATAACATGGCTTTGATGGGCATACGACCTTTATCTCCTCGCTGGTAGTCCTCCCACCTAAGCTCCTCATGGCTTTTGTCTTTGTGTACAGGCATGGCAGATATAGATTGTAGCTTCCCAGCAGGCTGGGTACCATTGCCTGACTCTGTCTCAGTTGTAGGTGTGTAAGGCATGACCCTGCTACCTCCTTGTTGACCTGCAAAAGTTGATTGACCCCCAAACGTTGGGGTTGAAGTCTGTACACCTGCAAACAAAACATGTAAACATAATTCATTACCGTGTATTGGAAGGGAATTTCAATTAGAATCTCTCATTGAGTAAGACTAGATAAAAAACCTTGGGCTCCAAAGGGAGACTGTGTAGAGCCGAAGGAACTGTTACCAAATGTTGAGGTAGACTGACCAAAAGCTGGAGAAGAGCCAAAACTAAAAGATGGGGAACTTGATGCCCCAAAAGCAGGAGAGCTTGATGCCCCAAAGGCAGGGGTACTTGATGCCCCAAAGGCAGGAGTGCTTGATGCCCCAAAAGCAGAAGTGCCTGATCCACCAAAAGCACCTCCAGAACCAAAGGCATTGTTGCCAAATGCAGTGCCAGAGCTACCAAAGGCTGGAGTGGGTGATGCCCCAAATGCAGGTGAGCTTGAGGCACCAAATGAAGGAGTGCTTGAGGCACCAAAAGCAGGTGCATTTGTTGAGCCAAAGGCAGGCGTGCTCGATGCGCCGAACTCAGGCGTGCTAGTGGCCCCGAACCCAGGCGTGCTAGTGGCGCCAAATGCTGGTGTGCTTGTGGCGCCAAAAGGTGTAGATGAACCAAAAGTACTGTTTCCAAATGCAGGTTGTGATTGCTGTGTGGTGCTTCCGAAAGGACTTGACTGAGGCGGCTGTGTTTGCTGTGTGGTGCTTCCGAAAGGACTTGACTGAGGCGTAGAGAAACCAAAAGACTTCTGTCCAAATGTAGAAGTACCTGCGAGATGAAAATTTATCAGTCCACAGAAGAAAAGGTGCACAAAAAGAGATATATCTCAAGACTAATGGGAACATGGAACCTAATGAAAAACAAACTAGAACAAATCAGGAGCTTTACTGTCACGAAGAAAACCAAAAATAAAAATTTAATAGTTGAGAAAGTCTCAGATTATGAGTCTTGGAAATGGTAACAATTATTTTGTAAGACATGAAACTTGATTATTGCTACCCTAAAACTAACGAACATTCAGACACTTGAAGAAACGAGTAGCAAAAGTGTATTTTTGGTCTTTTACAATCTCAGTCCTACTGAAACAGTAGGTTCCTGTTTCACCAGGCCTATCAATGCTACATATAGTATATTCCAGGCCTGGTAAAACACTGAATCAAAGAAGTGATTGACAGAACCACGCAATGATATAAATAAAAAGTACTTACCACCAAAAGGTGAAGTTGAACTGCCAAATGCAGGAGCAGAAGAAGCTCCAAAAGCTGGAGTGGAGCTCCCAAACGCTTGTGATGAAGCACCAAATGGGGACGCTGTTTGAGGTGCACCAAACACACCGGTTGAAGTGCCCCCAAACATTGGACTCCCTGTCTGTGCGCCAAAAGGAGTAGAAGTAGTACCAAACGGTTTTGGAGCAAACGGATTACTACTTGCGTTATTGGTCTGACCGAACACAGATTGAGTTTGGGTCCCAAATGGACTGCTGCTAGATGAGTGTCCAAAGGCTGTAAACAAATACTCAGCAGGTCAGATTAGCATTTCAAAAGCTATAAATATTGAAATCCGATAAAGAAAATATCCGTGCAAGGTAAACAGACAAATTCCAAAGCCAGAGTAAAGAAAGAACGATATAAGATCACTTACGATTAGAAGAACCAAACATCTTCCTCTATATAGTCACGAGTCCAGGCTCAGCCAGAGAAAGTGCTTTTTCTATAACCTGGTACAACACAGAAAGATATATCAGGAACAGAAATAAGAACAAAAGGTCAACATTAGCGATGACCATACTGGAAGTTTGCAAGTCCCAAAAGATGATCATAGAATAAACTAATCAGAGGAAACAGCCAACAGAATTAGTTGATGCGTTAGTCATGAAAATCCAAATGGACCAATTTACTATATCTAGATAACCATTATCACACAATTACTCATAATCGGATCGACATTGAACAAGGAAACATCAAAAATTGTAAATTCATAACCAGGATCCATCAATTAGAAATCGAGTACGAAAATCAAAACCGAGAGTAATCCTAACATCAACTTTAACAAACAGTAGCTATAAATCCGATGGAAATCAGTCTAAACAGGACTAAACTACGCTTCTTGAATGTCAGAAAATAGTCGAAAAGGTAGCGAACCGGAAGTTTCCATACTAGTTAGTCCGATATCGGAAAAAATTAGGGTTCAGTCGTAATGAAACAACACGAAACTGTAAATGAAAAACGATGTATAGTTGGTCGTCGAATCAAAAAAGAGAGTCTGAGGAATGTAACCTGAAGGACGATATTGTAGCGTCGGAGAACTAGGGGAGAGAGACGCAGAAACCACGCCGGAAACAAAAAGCCTAAATGTTGGATTTGATGTTACAAACTTATACGTACAAAAATTGGAAAGTGGAAAGCAGAGTATATATTAATAGAGGCGTTTCTGCGTTAGTTTCAAGTCGGGCCAGCGTTTCTCCGACGCTCGGTTTATGACCGGATTAATTGGTCGGTCCGAACCAGCCACTCCAATCCTGGTCGGTTTGCTTATCCGGTATTTAAGTTTTTCGACAGTAGGAGAAATTTATTTTTTGTTTTTTCTATAATGGATTATTTTATTTACAGTTTTACTCAATCCGATGATTACATATCAAGGTATTCAATTGAGATAAATGTCGTTTTAACAATGAATTTACCAAAAAGTCAAATTGAACACAAAACTCTGGTTACTATTGATTAAACAACGTATTTATAATTGACTTTTAATTAGATCATCAACTTTATGTTGACTAAGCCAATTGAACATGACAAAAATGCTAAATCAAAATTGTCTCTAAAATCGAAAGCCAAATCGATTTTGGAAATTCGATTCAGTTCTTATCTTCCTTTTGAAAAATCTCTAAATTTGATTTTCTATTTTCTTTCAAAAATGAGTTCAAATTCGTCGGTTTGAAGTATCGAAAACAACATTTCAAATCGATGAATTTGAGCTCATTCTTTAAAGAAAATAGAAAATCAAATTTAGAGATTTTTCAAAAGGAAGATAAGAACTGAATCGAATTTCCAAAATCGATTTGGCTTTCGATTTTAGAGACAATTTTGATTTGACATTTTCATCAGGTTCAATTGGCTTAATCAATTTAAAATTGAGGGTTTAATTAAATTCAACTATAAATACGTTGTTTAATCAATAATAACCGGAATTTCGTGTTCAATTTGATTTTTTGGTAAATTCGTTGTTAAATCGATATTTTTCCCGTATTCAATTCCATTCTACTATACGCAAGTAGAAAATTTTAAAAATAGATTAGATGTATGCTATAGATCAGAATCAAAATTCCTACAAACACAAAAATAAACAAAATTAGATAGTCTTCTGAAATTGAAAGTTGGAATGAATGATTAAGGCATTACGATATTCCAAATGAGGCTTATTTAAACTATTGTTGACTGATGGAGTCGAAACAATATCATAAAGTCGAGTAAAAAGGCGTCCAAAAACAAATAGATTTCACCAACTTTTATCCTTTCAAACTATTTTTTCTTTAGAAAATATAAATAAGTGGAAGAAAAATTGGAAGCTTAAATTAATTATTATGAATATATGTAGTGTTACCGAGTTACTCTCAATCTAAAGGTTATAATGATCTAGCTAATTACTCAGACACCAAAGTTCAATTTCGGGTCTTGTCGATCAAATTGTTGACAAAAAAAATTATATGTAGTGTTTATAATGCAATATCATCTACCTTGATCAAATTAGTGTTGTAATTCTACTTGTGGCTCATATCACCTACCTAATTAGATAAACTTGAGCGCTAAATTGTGAATCTCAGATTTATTTGTTTATATTCATTTAATTGAGTCTTAATAAAAGAGAGAAAAATAAGATGTTCTAATTTTTTATATTTTTAAATTGATTATTATGATGAACACTAGTCGAAGCCTAGACGATAATGGTCATGATGGATCTATATACTCATTTTTTCATTGTTGAGTTCTTTCAAAAGGAAAAAATCTCTTAAATTTTGTGTCCTTAAGGAACAAAAAGAAAAGAAGATGAAAACAGAAAAAGTCTTTTCTTCTTTTCGATCATTATCATAGTAATTCTTGATTAAGAGCTAACTGATGATAATTCATGTAATCAATCCCATTTAACCGGACACAACACAGAATCTGCTCCGGTAATTCTTCCGGTTTATTCCCCTGAAAATGAGATTTAACAGTTAATAAACCACAGAGATTTGACCCCCAAAGATTCATCAAAGAAGCAAACTGTTTGTTTAAAAGATTACCTGAATTGTGAGTCCAACATCAAGTACACAGTGCTTAAGCCTGTCTAAGAAAGCTTCGAATCCTTTCCGAGATATATAACTGAATCTATGCATATCAATATCAATCTCAAAGTAATTTTCACCCTGCAAGATCAGATTTTCAGAGTTAAAGTTAGTAAAGCATCACATTGCAGGCTTCAATAAGATTTCCATTTGTAAGAATCATTGAGACATACCGAGAAGAATTCGTGTTGTGGTCGTGAAAGCACAGGTTTTTCGTTATAAGCATTCATGAGTTTTTTCTCTGCACCATTCAATTGGAGATCTTCGACATTCGCAACACGCCCCAATATCTTTAACCGTTCTCTAAAGGCTACATTTGTATCCATAGCAAAGCCTTTGACTTTCTCAACCTCATCGTCTAGTAATCTCTGCAGATATCGAAAACCGTATTTAAGACAAAAGCAGAGCTTAAAGAGAAACAGAATCAGGAGGTTCAAGATTATATTACCTGAATGCTTTCTTGAAAATGAGGTGGAAGCTCTTTTAAATAATTATCCGAAAGTTTAAAGTATAATACAAAATTCATTCCTTCTCCATCAGTTTCTCCTTGAAAGATAGCAGCTGGATACAATGGAATCTGAGATTCCAAATAGCAAAACCAAAATATAACAAAATACCAGAAATAATACAAAACAAGAACGATTAAAACATGGAATTAGACAATATACCTGAACATTTACAACGAGGATAGATGGGAGCTTGGTCGAGGTGGTGGTAACAACAGGAAGCTCCACGTACTGCGCTATATGGTTTACTTTACGTTGTGATAAGAATACATCGACACCGAATGGGTTATATGCAGCATAGTTTGGTGCAAACTCTTTCTTCTTTTCTCTATTGAAATAATCAAAAAACGCAAAACAGATTAAGTTAGAAACAACAGATATAATCAGAATGTCGAAACAGCAAGCTCTCTCTGTATGTTTACCTGAAATAAGTTTTGCCACGAACTCTGAAACTACTTGGCTCAATGATTGACCAACAATCCATCATCTTCTTTTCTAATGGACAAAAAGGAACCTGAGAACCTGCCATCGGTCTCTGCAATTGCATTTTTGTAGAAACTGAAACATAATAGAGAACAAAGTGAGTTCTTGGTTTGGATTCTCTTCAGAAAACATAAATTGGGACCACAACTAACACTTACACAAAGGACCAGTAGCATGTCCTTCTCTCCACTTGAAGGATAGTTTAAGAGCAGCTTTTTTCCTTGTACCAGGAGGGCTAGAGAAGGAGCTTCTCTTTTCAATAGAAGGAACAGTTGAATGGAGACAAGGCAAACAATTGCTCGGAAGAATCCCACAGTTTTCCAACAGTCCTTCATCTTTTCTAGAACTATCATCAGCATTTGACGATATCTCGTCGATAAAAACAGGCTGCTTAGTGTCAATCGAGGCACTCTCTGACTTTGACTGCGAGATGGATTCATCTACAGTTGAGGTATCATGAGAGTTGGAAGCTTTCAGACTGTCGCTTAGAGAATTCCGAGCAGAACCGCCAAGGTTTGAGTCTCTAACAGATGACAAACTTGATATTGAAACACGCTCACCTCCATGTACTGACGACATATCTGAAACCAAACCTCGCAAAATGATGAAATGAATACGATATATTGATTCTAGGACGAATGAAAAGGGTATTTGAAAAAGATTTTGCTTTTACCTTCCTGAACACTGTGAAAATCATCATCACAGTCGGTTTCAAAGGCCAGGTTGGAATCAAACCATGCTTCATCAACACTTGCTGTATCATACAAAGAGTGAAACCGAGTTAGGTGATAATAATAACTCTAATACAAACTGACGAAGTCAGCTCAAGTGACACAAGTTTCAGTTTCATATTAACAAAATGTAAATGTTGTTTCTTAGTTTGATGCTCACAATTCAATGCTCATCAAAGATTAACCATTTAGAGAAAATATCAGTCTTTTTGAGTAATAAACCTATAAACCAATCCCTTTGTCAACATAAATCACAAACTGTTAGTTTATCTAACAACACTCTAACCAGAATCTAATCCCCAAATTATCCAAAACAACTAATTAAACATCAAAAGACCTAACATTCCGAATTTAATCAATCAAAAGCTTAAATAAAGCTTAGAGATGCACAGAAAACAAGATAACCCACGAAGCCAAATCGATCATAAAACACAGAGCAAGACCAGGATCAAGCAAATCAACTAAATGCAGGGCTAAACAAGCTTAATTAGAACCCAGAAGAAATAAAGAGATTATATAGACCTCTGAAAGTGGGATTGGAGAAGGAACGATCGTGATTATCGAAAGATCCGTCAGATAAATGAGAAGACACAACTCTCTTCTTCTGAATCTTTCGTCTTGTTCGAGTTTTTCTCCTCTTGCCTGACTTTATTTTCCTCCCTACACAGCTCTTTGGCGTTGACACGCAACCCCCCATCTCTCTCTCTCTCCTTTGATCACAAAATCAACACATAAGATCCCCAAATTCTCTAAACGCAGACCTTGAAGAGAGAAAGAGAAAGCTGTTTCCTTTATCTCTCCCCTAAAAACCCAGAACTTGCAGAGAGATAGAGAAAGCTGTTTCCTTTTCCTCTCTCTCTTCCTCTAATGAACCAAATCAGATAGAATCTGCCAGACACGATCCTCAAATCAACTAATTTACAAAAATTTAGAGAGAAATGTGGTAAATGAGACACAGACAATTAGACAAACAATTTGGTGAAGACGAATCCTTTCGCTTCTTTTTTTTTCCTTTACTTCAAAACGATAATAATTGGTAAACAGAAGTAGAAATAAATACAAGTTAAAATAAAAAGGTAATTCTCTTTTTTTCTTTTTGGTTTATTTATTCGGATTAGAAGTCAATGTGAAAAATTGGGAAATTATCAAATAACAAGTTGTGAAATTTCAACTGTTATCAACTCATCGTATACGGTGAGTTAACGGCATCTTCAATTATGATCATTTATTTAGATTTCTGATCGACGCAACACATTGGATTTACTAATTTTACCCATAAATGAATTTACTACTATTATATTTTTAGTCAAAAAATTAAACATTTTGTCAAGGAACTTATGGTTAACTGATAGGGAACAGGCTTACGGAGTTAGTAGATTCGGTCTTTCCATAAAATCTAAGAACTCTTGGAATATAAAAAAACATTTTAACGATTTATTTTTACATAATCAGACATTTATTGGTTTGCTTTTAACCTTTAAATCGTTGAGTTTTTTTTGTTTGTTTCTTACAAGTTTGGTGGAACTTATGCTAAGAGGCAAGCCACTAAACAACAATTAGTCAACCACAGACACCCACACGCATTCATATACATATATATATATATATATACAATTTGTAAGAAATTACAAATTAAGATCCAACATGATAGAGAGATATATTGTATATAAATTTGTAGAAAATCAGAATTTAAGATTTATCCGAGAATATATATATATATATATATATATTTGTTTGTATATAAATTTGTAATCTTCTCGACCAAAATCTCACTTGGCTCGATCATACTTGTTAAACTTACGATTGAATTTCTTGGGTTTGAGCGTCCCAACTCACTTATTTCCTTTGAACTCGTTCGGAATCACTCAAAAGATTCAGAAAATGTGGATGTTACACTACATATGTATACATATTATTTTAACTATTTTTTTTTGGTTTTATTGTTAATTTTTTGTGAATATCAATTTTTGTGTCTACAATTGTTACTATGTATAGTTAGTATTATATGTTTTAAATAGTGTTTTACCAGATATATTTTAATATAGTTGTAAATGATCCGAATTCAATAAAACAAAAAATAAAATTCTTGAGATCAAACTAAAATACTCCAACCTAAATATAAAATAATCAGAACAAAAAATTATATACTAAACTATCTGATCCCAAACCAAATTGACATAAACTATGTGAATCTGTATTAAGAATGTGAGAAACAAAATCTATGACAGATTACACAATTTATAAACCGGATAGTAATATGCTACCTAAATGAAATTAAATTTTGTAGATTGGTTTTAAAGTTCAAAACAAGACTATGTGGAAATGTTGGATAATTTCTAGTTGGCTATATATAAATACAGATAGTAAATTAAAAGTTATGAAATTTGGTGGAATTGGTAGGAAAAATTAAATTAAAAGAGAAGAAGGCATGAGAATTCAACTTGTTTTCTCTTTTTCCTTATGACAACTATACAATCTCTTCTACATGGACCCTCATTCCATCTACATCCCACCTTTTTTCTACTTTTTATATTTATATAAAAATATAATAATTAATTCTTACCAATAAATATAAATATATTAAATAATTAACACGGTCGGTGCATGGTATATTACTTACTTTTATAAAAAGTAAGGAAAATGTTTGGTTTGTTTTTATTGTTTTTGATGATAAATGTTGTTTTTATTGGATTGGCATTTTCTGAATTGGTATAATCATTTCGTGATAACTATTAAGTGGAGTGATTTGTTCTCTTCTCTTTTGATTGATAGTACATTACTGTTTTTGTTTCACATTTGTCTGATAACAGCTTTTCTATGATTTAGATGGATGATTGTATGGTAAAACGATAAATGAATAGAAAAATATTATTTTGTCAAATAGTTAAATTTATTTTTGTTGTCTTTTATACGAGAGTTCAAAAAGAGTCGTTCCTTTTGACCAGAAAAAAAGAGTCATTTCATAATTCCATGTAATATTGTTTAGTGTTTAATACAGATTTAAACTATTAATCAGTTATTATCAATCTAATTATTGATAAAATTAATGAATAGATAAATAAGTTTTTCTTTTTTATTTGGTAGTCGATCATGAGAACAGTAGCAAACAACAAGAACAACAACTTTTATTGTTTTTATTTTTTGAAATTTTTTGACGATTATAACAGATACCAATGATTAGACTTGAATTTTTGGAAAATCTAGAAGTTTAAAATATTGGTCGATGATCACTATGATGAGTGTGTGAACTAGTGACATCCAAATAAACATTTTTTGGTCATTGTGGACTTCCCAAAAGAGCAAAGAGATAGTAAACACTAACTCAAAATTTAAATATTAATCTAGTGGCTCGCGGTAAATCCATTAAGATATGCGTACTTGCACAATTAGGGATCGAGTTCTACCACCGATATTGTGTAGGAACTTGACTAATGGGCCAACCATTTGTGGTCCAATGTTGACAAAAAAAATAACATGCAATTTGTTTAAAACATGCAAAAATCTATAGTAAATAACAAACTTTTTAATGATTTTGTCTTCTAATTTATGAAAATAAATGACCTAACATATATTTGTAATAATTATAAAAACATATATAATTTTTAATGCATGCATTTAAAAATAATTAAAACGATATAGGATGTAGAGTGATTTTTTAAAAATTATTTTCATGACCCATAGATTCTCCAAAATTTCTCATAGACCATATAAACTAAAAATTTGAAGTGACTGAAAGAGTTAATAAATTTCCACAATAATAGAACTTCGCTTATAAGAAAACAAATAATAATTTCGCTTGTAATACCATATATTTTTTAATTTGTTATATATATATATATTAGACTAATTAAGTTACAATCATATTTCTCGACCAAAAAAAGTTACAATCATATTTTGCAAGTATATAATTAAATATTAATATCATATAGTTATTATAACGAATTAATATTTTAAAATTAATATTATAAAATTATTTTAAACTATTATATTAAACTATTTTTCTAATGAAATTATCAAATACAAATTATAAGTCTAGTGGTTAGGATGATCCAACTAACGACTCAAATATCTATGGTTCGATTCATTCCCTCTATTTTTTTTGTCAATGTAATTCATAATTTATGAACTAGATACAAAACTAAAGAAAGGGAATATTGTTCACAAAAACTTGAAACCGTGAAAACTTTCTGACATTGCGGGGTAGGTGATCAGTTTTGTAGTTAAAAGCGCGCGGAATTAGAACAACAAAACAGGACTGAAAGGAGTTTCGAAATCTTGAAAAATCATTCAAGTACGGTAGGAAGGCTGGCCAGACGTGAGGCTCCTCGATCATATTTAGTAGTTCGGAACAATCAATTAGGAACTCGATTTCCAAGATCTAAAGACTCTCCTCTACACTTAGTAAATTAAAAACATTTTGGTAATGAACTTTAGACTATTGTCCGGTTTTGTTAAAAAAAAATTAAAAAGAAGAGGTTTTGTACTTTTATTGTTCCTTTTAAACTGGTTATTTAATTATAACAAAGGAGCTAGATTCTTTACCTAAAACAACTCTTCGAATATATTGAATTGGTCCAAGATACCATTTAATCTGAGATCGAAAATGTTGACGAAGACTTAAAACTGGTGTTGATGTCTTAAATAGAACTGTTGGTACTTCGGACTGTCAGTTGTGTCTGGTCACACGTGATTTGTTTTTTTTTTTTCGTGAGTTTTAATTGACTCGATCTCTTAAACAAAATGTTGTGTTGTGTAGTTTACGTTTTTGTAAAGTAACTCAAATTATTTGTTGGGTTTTAGGATCAATCCGAGTTCAGTTTCAAATATTTTTGTAATTTAAGATTACTTTTGGACAAAATTTCTATAAATACCTAAATATATAAGATCCACTAGAAAAGGGAAAATTATATTTAATGTCACAAATCCCAACTGCTACATCAATTTTAAAATTATCCTCTATGCCACAAACCAAATTTGAAAGGACGAAATTTTCTCTCTGCAAACCAACCAAATCTCTTCCTCATTTTCTTCGTAATCCTCATTTCACACCATTTCTTCGTTCACCGAACTTCCTGGCAAACTAGGTAAATATTTTTTCCAACATGGTTCACTCTATATGAATTGTATCTGTTAGATTAAGCTTATCATCAAAGATTTGCTAAGTAAATTATGTGGATAGGTTAGTTAAGATTGAGATATTTTAGGAGTTATCTAAAATATAGTTTTCCTAATAGGAATAGGAACTTAACTAATCTATACAAGGAGATGTCAAAATTGTGGCATAACTTGTGAGATTAAAGAGATTGAGAGTCTAGGTTTTGAGAAATTTTCCTAAACTAAATAAAGAAGAGTTAATTTTTTATAATCTTTGATTTCACCAAATTACTTTCTTAAGTCCAACAGTATCTTTGTGTGCTTCTCGCAACCTTCTCATGCAATAGATTCCATGTTTCAATATTTAAGAGAATTCATCTATCATAGACTGGATTTTTTTGGGTTGTACTGATTTCCCCGTTCCCAGTACCATGATTTGTTCTTGTCCATTACGCAAGAAATGAAATGTTGACCGGAGAATTCGTAGAAGCCTGGCTATGGAGATTCTGAAAAAAATTTTAAAAACTTGTTGTGTTGTTGAAGACGAATGAACAATGAGCCTTTAGAATATTGTCCGGTATGAACAATCTCTCATGTTCATATCAATTTATATGTCCTTCAAGGACATACCAATCTATATATTCATGTCCGTGGCTAATGTTCATGTCTCCATGTTTTTAATTTGTCTCATATGTTTCATTTCTATATCTCGATGTAATGTTTCAATGTCCATGTTCATATCTATGTCTCCGATTTTGTAAAATCATTCTTATGGTTCATGTCCATATCTCTGTTTTTGTCCTTATGTTTTTCTCATTTTCTCTCTAATTCTCTCCATTTTTCCTCAATTCATATTCATGTCCATATATATGTCCTCCATGGACATATCAATCTATATGTCCATGTCCATTGTTAATGTTCATGTCTCCAATGTTTTTAATTTGTCTCATATGTTTCATATCTCTCACTTTTGTTATTATTCCATCGCTTTCGGTTTTCCTCTTTTATTACCCTTTCTCTCACTACCACATGTCATTCCCCCCATGTTTTTAAAATTTTCCATCATGTGTTAATGTCCATGCCCCATGTTTTTGTCCATTGAAAACATGTAATTTATCTCCAGGTAAGTTATCGTGAAGTTCTTCCAATCATTCTGAAGAAGCTTTTTAGTGAAGCTGGAGAAGACATATGAACAATGGGCGATGCGGTGGAATTGAATTAGTGGAAAATATGTGTCATACGTGCACAAAGTTCTGTCCGACATGAACAAAAATGGCCTTTAGAATATTGTCCAATGTGAACAATCTCTCTGTTTTTTTCCTCAGTCCATAATCATGTTCATATCAATTTATATGTCATTCATGGACATATCAATTTATATGTCCATGTCCATTGTTAATGTTCATGTCTCCCTTGTTTTTAATTTGTCTCATATGTTTCATGTCTCTCGCATTTGTTACTAATCTATCGCTTTCGGTTCCCCTCTTTCCTTACCCTTTCTCTCACTACCACATGTTATTCTCCCCATTGCTATGTTATTTGTCCCCCATATTTTTGTCCATGGAAGACATGTAATTGGCATCTCGTACAAAAATGCAATAAAATTGTCCACCATGGACATAATTTAAAACTCAAAATCATGTATTTTCAATAATTAAAAACTCAAAAAGTTTATTTTGCAAAAGCAAAAAAAAAAGAGTATTTTCTACATGTAATTTGTATCTCGATTTCTACAAGGGTATTCTCACTGTTATATGTTATCTCTCATTGCTTTATTATTATTCCTCATGTTTTAAATTTGTCCCTCATGTTTTATGTCTATAGTAGACATGTAATTTGTCCATTTTTTACCTATGTGTTTCACTGTTCATTCATATTCTTTACATCCCCTTTTATAGTGTTAAGCGATAATCCCAAAATGTCTCATGCTCAAACGTTATGCCGATTAGACATGGACAAATTTTATAACTTAATGCATGTACATACAACTTTAGCTAATTTTCTCATGGACATATGTCCATATAGTCCACCTTAACAGTGGCCAAATTTCTAATAGTACTTTCACTTGTTTTGTGCACTACCATCTTTGTCTTTCTCATACATTTCACACCTACACACCAAGATATTTTTCTTCTCCTTCCATCCATTTTGTCTATAAGTTAGTTGTCTATCTCATTCAACCAAATGTAATATACTATTCATTCGTCTTCCCCACTTCGCCATTCATTCCACCGGTAATCATCCTCCATCTTCATGTACGTACTACATCTCTCTTTGGCAACCTAATTATTATCAACCTCCCACTTCCACAAATCCTTTCACATTTTCCGGTGCTTATCGTCAACCCTCTGCCTCTACCCTAGCCTAACCTACGCAACCTCCTATGTTTCACATCAATTCTTTCACAGTAGAACTCTCACCTTCTCAAATCTTCACCATATTTCTCATCACTTTTCCTTTTCCTCCACCGATATTCTTATCTCTCCACCATTTTTTTGTCAACCTTGCTTCATAGTGCCACAAAACTTATCTCACCACTTAACGTAAAAAGGGTATATTTGTCATTATATCTTCGCCAAAATACTGCGATACGGCATTTCTGATAAATAAAAACTCGTGTGATATTTTCGATAATTTACAAAACTAAAGTGGTATTTGTGATCAAAATCCCTTTAAGAAATCTATAAATACACATCATAAGTTATTATTACAAGAATTCCATAGTTATGTAACTATGCATTATAGAATTTGGACTTTTTTATAGTATAGTTACATGGGCCTAAAGGTATTTTAAGCCCATCATGAAATAGTGTATGGACTACAAACCATAACAACCATGAATATTCTCTTTTCAACTTGTTTTGTTCTCTTTAATATATTATGTATAATTGTTTTAATATATGTTACATATATAATTGGAGAACGATGTGAAATGCATATTCAACCATACAAATTTATGAATACAAATTGTTTCAACTAGGAGTTGATGAAATATTGTTGTATCATTAAATGATACTTGGATAAAGATTGATGTTGATAAGTGGTAGTATACAGTCGTTTTCTACCTTATTAAAAGGTTTCATATTTTCAATTTTAAGACAATATTGTACCAACCGTCTCTTTAATAATAAATGATGGAGTGACATATACATTTTGTTACCAAAAGATTATGATTTGTTCTTCGTTAATATCAACATGATAACATCCATCATCATCAATTAGATCAAATACCTTTTTATTATAATATCATCTAGTGCATAATTCATTAACGATTAAAATTTTAAGATAATGAATTTTTTTTTTAACAATTGGATATACCTTTTCTTGCTACTTCTTTTTTTTAATTTTTAGATCGCTGAATTGCAAAACTGATTTCCTGCTTTATAGTGTTAGAGAACTCTCCAAAAATCATTCATTTATTAATTTTGTACCTCAACATTGGTTATCTTTTATTTTTTTAATATAAAATAAGTTAAGTTGGAAAAAAGGTTAATTATAATCTAAATTTTTGTTTTAATATATTGTTTAGACTTTGAAGATAAAATATGTATTGCTGACTTCCTAAATTTTGTTTTGGACTCCCTTGATTATTTTATCATTCCATTTGACCAAATCATTTTATAGAGATTGGATCTAATCCATCTCGTTCAATTTCTAAATCCAAATAGGTTTGTTTCTCCTAGTACCCGGTAATTAATATTAACTTCATTGTACTAATTAGTTCATCAATACGTTTATTAATATTACTAAAACTTAGTTTCTGTTTACAAATTTTTTTTGCATGGTTTATATAGTCTGTTATGTTCTTAAGAAAATTTCAAGCGAGTCACACTATTTAGATTGATAAAAAATTTAACGTACGAAATTTTAGTAGTTTAAACATACATATATATATATATGTATATGTTAGCTTATATATTAAAACAGTATACATATTTCTTATAAACTAATGCTTATTATCATCCGAGTCAAATGTTTATATTTTTTACATGGTTGAAAAAAAATCTAATTTATATCATGCCAACAAATGATATAAATGCTTTTACTTGCTTATAAATTTTAATCATCATACCAAAATCAATTTTCATAAAAATATTTACTTTGAGGTTCTGTAAGTCTAAAGCTCTACGAACATCTCCAAAAGACATTTATCAAAAAAAACATCTCCAAAAGATACTTTAATACTTCAAATTTTGAAGTAATGTTGCTTAACATAATCTTATTTGGTTCGTTTAATGAGTACGGATTTACTTTAATATCTTGGTTAACAATGAAAGACAGGTTGTCAACAGGAAATTGAATGAGTGTATGGAATTTGGAGCAGAGTTGTATCTTATGTAGTGAAAAAGATGAGGCGAGAGACCACTCATTTTTTGCTTGCCTATACAGCTTCACATTCTGGTATGACCTCTGCAAGAGGTTGCTTGGACGAACTCTAATCCCTGACTGGCATGATACTATCTATGTTCTCCTTACCCAGAGGCACAAAATTTCAAATAAGATCCTATTGAAACTGACATTTCCAAACTGCCATCTATCACTTATGGTGGGAGAGAAACTCGATAATACATGGCCGAGCTTAGAAATCAGTTCTGGCGCGTGTGATAGAAAAGATCATTTGCACCCGGATTTCCGTCATTGCATTACTCTCCACCGCATAGATTTGTTGGTTTGTTTCAAAAATGGTTTGCAATTAGGATGACTTAATTTTATTTTTTTTGACAAAAACATTTTAAAATTCATGTTTATCTCGCTTGTAAATAACCGAACAATAATTTCATATTCAATAAAAGAAATATTTGTAGTATTGAATAGTGATATTTGGCTTCAAATAAGTTTTGTATAAAGATTAGATAAACACCTTAAATAATAATTTAAATTGTGTACTTTTATTTTATTATTATGTAGTTTGTATTTAATGTAACAGTTTGTTAATTAAGGTTTTTGTAATATTAATATTTATGATTAATAGTTAATTATAAAAGTTTTATGGTTCTAATTAAATATGATCAATAGTAAATACTATAATGTAAATAAAC
This sequence comes from Lepidium didymum, assembly GCA_963920545.1. Lineage (NCBI taxonomy): Eukaryota > Viridiplantae > Streptophyta > Magnoliopsida > Brassicales > Brassicaceae > Lepidium > Lepidium didymum. Next base: position 2,050,199 of record OY986987.1, read on the forward strand.
AAAATTTTGAAGTTTTGTTTTGAAGTATATTTTAGAAGTAAAACCCAAAATCTTCAAAAATAAAGTATGTGATGCTTCTAAAACTTTTGGAAATGTCTCAGCATAGTCATGCCGCTTAGAATCCTAATTTTTTTGTTATATACATTTTTTCAGTTTATTAAATATAATTCATATTTGTTTGGGTATTTTGTAGCAAAAAGATTGAAAGAATAAAATTAACACTACTAGAAAATAATTGAATTGACCATAATAAAAATATGTAAAGTTAGTCAAAAATTAATTTTTTTACATATTTTTGATAAAAATATAAAAAAATCGACAATAATCTAAGGTCAAAAATCTTTGATTTGATTGCAAATTGTCAATTTTTTTGTAGTGTACAAAAGGTAAGATACATGTAAAACATGTTTGAGATCATTTCTAACGTGCGCCAATTGAATGAATTGAAAGCACTAGCCTTTGGAGAAATTAATCACGCGGAGTATTGTTTTTGTTCAATTCGTGATGTTGACAGTTAGTTCATTTTCACCACAAATTACGTATTTTCCACGTGCTTAATTTATTTGTACAAGTTTGCGATTTGCACTCTATTATAATGTGAATCTAATTGCCTTATATATTTGTTTTAAGAAGACGGTCGAAGGCTATTTGCTATGATCTTCAAGAAAACAATATATATATATATATATATATATATATCAGAAAATAGATTAAAAGACTTGCTAGATCTGGAGATAAATTGACTGAAGATTAAATCATTTAGTAATTTTTAAAATTTTCGTTAAACTAAATAAATAATCATATTTAGCCTTTATTGCTGGTTATGAAGATATGTCAAGTAGCATTTTCCTATGTTTTCAAACTCATCCGTTGTATGTTATTCTTTTTAACAAGTCTAGATTTATTTTTTATAGTCTATTATTTGTAGTAGAAAATAAACAAATTTTTTAATATCTTAGTAATTAGCTAAATCATCATAACTACTACGTAGAACTCGGCAACTTACCCATTGTATCTTTATGATTCATAGTTCAATATATTAGTATATTTGAGGATTCATAGTTCAAAAATTAGTGTATTTTAGGGTTTAAAATATGTATATTTTTAAAAAATTACCTAATAATTAAACTCTATTTTTAGCATCAAACATGATGTAATTTTTTTTCCACTATTTTTGAGTTGTATCAGACTATAATTGTCTTTTTATTTTGGTAAGATTTGAATCTTTTCAATTGCAAATCATATTTACCATTCATAAACGTTTTAAATGGCAAGAAAACTTAAATTTTTGTTTTCTCAATTAATAAAAAAAAATTTTATTTGTATTATATTAAAAATGGTAGTTTAGCATATTTAGGAGATTGACAATATTATTGAAGATATTTTTCTATGTTTTTTTCAATAATTAGATCGATTTAAAAATTTCTAATTATAATCTATTGATTGTAGTGTAGAGGACTCAAATCTTTAATGTTAGAATTACTAGATAAATTATTCTAATTACTAGTTGAGAAAAACTCGATAATATTTTTTTATGTTATTAAATGTATAATTTTATTTAATATGATCTAGTGATCGACTTTTATTGTCTATATTATATAATAATTTTATTATTGGGTTGGTAGGTTGTGATCACTATTGATAAAAAAAAAAATGATTTGATAGTAAATGGAATAAAGAAGACTAAAATAGTTGATATTAAATGGAATAAAGAAGGCTAAAATAGTTGAATTTTACTACAAAATAAAATAAAGAACAAAGAAAATGAAAAATAAAAGTGGGACCGTTGAAAGTGTTTCCGTCTGAAAAGAGTTAAGTTAGGCGGAACATGGTACGGCGATGATTGCGTGATGCTCACTTACTCACGTACTTGTCGGGAATCGTCTACGACACGTGTCATTATATTATAGGATTAAAAACATGGGCGATACTGAGTTACGGAATAGAAGAAGGAAGGAGAAACAATGAGCTTTATAGGTGAAAGAGAAGCCTAACGAATCTTTTATATTAGAATTGGTTACAAGCAAGAGTTTGGCACAAATTACAATTTTGTTTTTCTCAAACTTTAAGCTTATAATAAATATAACTATTTTTTCTATTATTACATTTTTTGATATTTTCAACCAAGCAACAACATTTATATTATTAATATTAATACATTTAAATAAATAATATTCTCTTTATTCATTACAATTTTGATTTTTTTGGTTTTTTTGTTTTTCTCGGAAGAAGTTGATTACAATGAATAGATTGTAAACTTCAAACTCATAGGTCATAAGTTTACCAAAATAAAATTTATTGGTTAGTGTCAAGTACTTCTCAATTTGAAAGTTAGGAAAATACAATTAAGAATTCTGATGTCTAAGGTTCGATCAGAGATTTTGTGGACTAACTATGGATTCAGTCTTGTTGATCTAATTGTTGACAAAATATTGATTAGTTTGTTCATAGTTAGTTGATATAATTAAAATTAATTACTTTTCTAAGAAAATTTTAAAAATCATATTCTTTATAAACATAAAATAATGTGAAAATAAATTTGTTCAAGTGATTAATGCTCACTTAGATTCTAAGGTAGACAAGTCATTGACAAAAATTTTGAAGACAATTACATATTTTGCCCCCTTAAAAATTCCATGATAATATTTTCTTTTGTCATAATCTGTATCTATAATATTATTAATGTACATGTAGCTATAGACCACAATTAGTCGATCTATTAATCAAGTTCCTATATAATATAGACAGTAAAATTCGATTTTTGAATATAAAAAACGACGGACCCACTCACATGAGATTGGTTCAAATGACCCACCTTAAAATTGGGAAAACAATTTATACATAGGATTAGTAGATATATACACGAGTAATTATAATGATGACACACCATAAAAAATGTTATTTTCTCATTTACTTTTACTCACACCCAATTATAATTGTGAGATCATTTAACTTAAACGCCCATGATTCAATTATCTCATCCTCAGTTTTGGAAATTTTCTTTTTCTTCACTAATTATTAGGAAATTCAATGTTATATGAGTGACAAAAAAACTTAATGTTATCTTATATCTAATAATTATTAAGTTTAATTAACTTAATTTTAGCACACAACGTTTTCTTTTTTTATTCTCTAATTTTTTTACACAGAGAACAATCAAAGACCTTTTTATTCTTCCCTAGTATGTTCAAATTTAAATTTAAATTTTGTTTTTAGTGATTTTAATTAAATTATATTCAGTTTTCATATATATATATATATAAATATAATTGATTATAATTATTTGAATGATTTGAAATCAATTTTTGAATAATTATTTGGTTTGTTTTATTGAAAAAGATGTGTTTGAATCTATTACAAATGTAACTATAATAAAATGATTTTAAAATATAAAAGATCGAAATGTAGTTTTGTAAGATACTTTTTATCAACTGTATTTTCATATAATATATTCCCACTTATTATTTATGGAACAATAAGTGTTTTATGTTTTTATAAAAAATGTTTTATTATTTAATTTATATTATGATTCCGATAAAAGAAATTTTTGGTTTTACTGTAAAGTAGTTCTTATATATATATGATTATCAATGGGTTTGTTATTCAATTTTTTTTGTTAAAATAGTTTCAATTTTGATGAAGATTGAATGATTTATAAGTCTTACATATATTAGCAACTGCTAATTCTAGACCAATGAAAATCATATATAGTCTCTAAATGTCTAATGTCCGCTAACAAGAAAAATATTGATAACAACGATCAATATGCTACATTAATTTATACTTCAAAAACCATCGAATCAAAATAAGCGAATATCAATAGTCATTTTTGGATGCGAACGGCGAACGCCATTGTTGTTCTAAGATATTCATATAGGCTTAATGATTATAATTCAAATAATATTTTAGCACCTCATATATCAATTTTGTCGCCATAGCATCTTAAATTCAAACTTAAGGGTTTAATTTAACCACTGTAGCTGAGAGGTTCATGTGTTTGGAAGATCATAACTTGTAATTTGATTTTGGTAGGAAAAACACAATTTTTTTTACTAGTTCATTTCTGACAAATTTGAAATAAAACAATAAAAAATACATAAATTTGAAATCGAATTCTACTCAGAATTTAAAACATTACTTTTGGGTCAGGTATATATAACATTTTTTTATAATGTGAAATTTTCTATTGTACATCTTTCAACTAAATATGAAAAAAACTATTACCTAAAATCTAATTTTCTAACAATTTATGGATATTAAGCTAACTCACCCTATATAATATAATAACGACAATTTAATTTCATCGCATACCTCTGGTTTGATTTACTAAAATTACCAAAAAGAATTTAAAAAATCCAATTAATATAAGAAATATCATTGCTTATAGAGTTATGGTTTAAATCAAAATTAATAATTACCTCTAATGATCCAATTAATGATTTGACACCAAAATTCGATTCCTACCCGCTACATTATAGAGATAGATTTTAGGCTATGGATCGAGTCTTGTCGATCTAATTGTTGACGAAAAAAAAGGTTAATTTATTCAGAGTAATAAAATCTTGTCTCATAAGTACATGCTTACTTATACACATCATTAAAATCCACATTCCCATCATTGCACATATCACTACGTAATCAATTAAGCAATTAGTGCATTAATTAACCCAAAAATAGATTATCGGGAACTTACGTGGGTCCCCACTTCCCTCCAAGTCCTTTTCCATTTCCGCAAAGTATGTTTCTTTTCCCGAATCTGTAAAACGCTTACGTGGCTCACTTAATCACCGTTGTGTAAACCTCAAACAATCTAACGGTGGATGTCGTATAAGCGTAGGTACACTCGCGTTGTAGAGGATAACAGTCTGCAATGGTCAGAGGAAGGAAACCTCGCCATGAAGTGAGTTAATAAACACCGTAGCTCCCGAGGTAGAAAGAGATAAATATAATATAATTACTTTTTATTTTTTAATACAAAAATGGAATATATTATTATTTTTAATTTATTTTTAAATTTTGAAAAATAGTAATTTATATAAAACAGAAAATCGACACAGTAAAGCAATCAGACTCCACAGTCCAAGGAGTTTGCATACTCATCAAGCCACATCAATCTCTCTCTCTTTCTCTGATTCGATTCGACGGCGACTGAGTCAACTCGGTGGAGGTTGTAACTGTTCGTTGTGTTTACTACTGTGGAGGTTTTTGATGGATCTGAGTGGGATGATGAACGAAGGAGGGCCGTTTAATCTAGCGGAGATCTGGCAGTTTCCGTTGAACGGAGTTTCGACTGGAGATTCTTCGAGAAGAGGTTTTACTGCGTCTAATAAGTTCGCTGATTCGGATCTAACTACTGTTGCTGCCGATGATCCGGCGCGTATGAGTCACGTTCTATCTCAGGCTGTGATTGAAGGAATCTCAGGCGCTTGGAAACGGCGAGAGGACGAGTCTAAGTCGGCGAAGCTTGTCTCCAACAATGGCGCGGTACGGGTTTTTGTTTTTTCCATTTGATTCGGATTAATTCCGGTTTGATGGTTCTGAGTAATTTGAATTTTTAATTAATTTGAAGTATACTTTATTTTTTTGAATTACTAATTTGATGATGCTGAGAATAATTTGAATTGATGGAATTATTAATCACAAAGTCTTTCTTTAATTGAAGCACTAATCAGAAAGTGATTCTTACTGTAGATTGATTGGTATAGTGTGATTATATTCAGATTCTATAATTTGTTTGATAATGACACTCGTAATCTTTTTCTGGTCTAATCAGAATGAAGGTGAGAACAAAAGACAAAAGATAGATGAAGTATGTGATGGGAAAACAGAAGCAGAATCACCAGGAACAGAGACAGAACAAAAGAAGCAACAAATTGAACCAACTAAAGATTATATTCATGTTCGAGCAAGAAGAGGTCAAGCTACTGATAGTCACAGTTTAGCTGAAAGAGTAATGATTGATATGATGAATATAAAGCTTCTTTATTTGGTTGAATTGATTGATTTTGGATACAAAGACAATTTGCTTTTGTTGTTGACAGGCGAGAAGAGAGAAAATAAGCGAGCGGATGAAAATCTTGCAAGATCTTGTACCGGGATGTAACAAGGTATGGTAAACCTTTTTAATGGATGATTCACATCTCTTTGCTGAGTTGATAACACAATTGAAACTTATGTATATACATTTTGCAGGTTATTGGGAAAGCACTTGTTTTGGATGAGATAATTAACTACATACAATCTTTGCAGCGTCAAGTTGAGGTGCGAAACCTTCTTTACGCTTGTGTCCATTGTTTGTTACTTTACTTAATATGTACAAGTATGTGTCTTACAAGAGTGTTTGCGATTTTTAGTTCTTATCGATGAAGCTTGAAGCAGTTAACTCAAGAATGAACTCTGGCATAGAAGTTTTTCCACCCAAAGAGGTGATCATTCATCAGCTCAATCTTCTCCATTTTTACAAATATCTCTATAGATACATTCTCTGATATGAGTCTCGATGTTTATGCGGTTGGCTCATTTAAGCATTGTTACTGTGCTCCTGCTGCCAGAAACAGAACTTAAGACAAAAATCAAAAGACTGTTTTCTTGATGTGACTAAGCTAATCTCTGTAATCTTTGGTGAAATTCACAGTTTAGTCAGCAAGGGTTTGAGAATCCAGAGATGCAGTTTGGGTCGCAGTCAACGAGGGAATACAGTAGAGGAGCATCACCAGAGTGGTTGCATATGCAGATAGGATCAGGTGGTTTCGAAAGAACATCTTGATAAAGAGCAATACTTAATCATAATCTTACCAAAAATAAGAGAAAAGCCCTAAAATCCCAAGAAGAAAGCATATAGTATTACCTATAAATTTATTATCATTACATATATATGGATGTGAATATACGCATCATATTGTTCTAAAGAAAGCAAAAGAAAAAAAAACAAAGAAAGAAAGATATATAGTTAGTTTCCACATCAAAAAAAAAAAACTGGGAAGGATTTCAGTTTTTGTTCAAAAATGTTTTTTTATAATGAAAGTAGAAAACAAACCTCTTGTAAAAGAAACAGTGCTCTTTATCAGATATATCTCATTCTTACATATTGCTTAGGTTCTTGTTTAAATAAGAAAGCTTGAACAAAGAAAAGCTAATACCTGTCTATTTATCTCAGTAAATCAGATTGCAACGTTAATCACTCGCAAATTTGTTTTACATTAATGAAGTTGAGTCTTCCTCATTTCTTTGAGAATTCGTTTTTAAAAATATTTTTGAATTTAATAAACATGTAAAAACTTATCTTTGCCAATTTTTTTTTATTAGTAAAATAGTTAATTCACTGATATATTGTGACAAAAATAGTAGTACAATAAGTTATCTTGGAACTTTAAATTTCCTCTTTTAGAGTTTATAATTCACTAACATAAATTAGTTTGTTAAATTGATTAAGATCTATTTACATTCTAAAATGATAAGAACATTCTAAAATTTTGAATATGGTTCGATTAATCTGTATTATGAATATAATACTCTAAAGTCTCGCATTAAATATAAATATTTCTATCTGATTAGCATTATCATTTTCTTTAGTTCTTACACATTAGTTTTGTTCAATTTTCTTTGTTACTCCTTTTTGATGCTATTGATTCCAAATGACACAATTGTCTCAGCCACAAGTCTCCTGTTTAAACATGAATTGTGGAGTGGATAATTTAACTATTGAGGGGTCATTGCAAGAAATAGCAAATCACAAGTTCGTAATCATCTAGCAAAAGATGAATCTATAGTGCTTCAAACTTACAAAGTTACATACTGAGATAAAAAATTATAAGAGTCTAATACGTGGTTTTGAAAAACTTAATCCCAAACAATAAACATTACAGAACAGGATTGTGGTCACAAGTTTGAATACCTCATAAACATACAAATTTTAAAGTAAAATGTCTCAGTTAGACATTTGGTCGAACACCTTCCCGCATCATTAGCTTGACTGACCACTTCTCATGTAATCATCGATCAATATACTACAAGTACTAAGAATGCTTATATTATTACCAAAATAGCTGCATATAAACTATGTTCACTATCCAGTTTACAAACATATCCATTAATCAAATCGCATACAACATACCTTTCTTGGAGAGTCTTAGTAAATTTGAACATGAGGAATGTGTTGGACTTTGTAGTAATCTTCTCCTCCTTCTGATAATTTCTCCTTCCATTTCTTTATTGTATTCAAATTAAGAATATGGAGTTTCAGTTTTTTCAGGGAAGTGATAAACTGCAACGCATCAAGAAGCTTATTGAACCTTAGACAGTAATCAATAAAAAGAGCATGGAGAAGGGGCATGGAGTCTTTTTCTACTATCCACTCTTCCCATTCATCTAGTCTACATAATGTTAGCTTCTGCAACTTAGGAAACCCACCAGCCGAGCAAACCATTCTCCTTCCACAGAAGGAATCACAATCTAATCTAACCTCTTTCAAATCACTCAGCTTCTCTAGAATTGGAATCGGATCCTCCTTCAAACGACAATAGTTTAGATGAATGGTTGTAAGGCCAGAAGGTAAGTGTTGTTCATCAGGTAACTTTGACATATATATATACACAAAGACAGCTTTTTGATACGATTGCTATCATTGCAATCCAACACAAATTCACTATCATTCGTGCGATCAGACACCTTGTCTATGATTCTTAGATCTTCCACGTGTCTCAACTCACTTAGAGTTGAAGATAGAGTTTGCATTGTACACCTGCCATTGTAAATGATTGAGAGAGTCTCGACCTTTGTCATTTGGTGAAGATCTTTCACACTGCTATTCTTTGTTGAGAAATTCTGCAATGTCACCAGGTTGACTAGATTACCCAATTCCATCTCTACCTTATCATGTATATTACACGGAAGAGCAAGGTATTCCAATTCTCGTATCCCGCTCAAGTTAGGAATGTAAATTGGAAATGTCCTACCATAAAGGTTTAAATAGAGTAGCTTCTTCAGATTCTGCATTGTACAAGGTAGATGAGACACATCGGCCATATATAGACTCAAATATCTCAAGTGAATGAGCTTTCCGATGCTAGAAGGTAACTTCCCTCCTTTAAACCATGCAAAAGAGAGATCTAAAACCCTCATCAATTGTAGTCTCGTAAAGCTTATTCTTACCAAATGTTTAATACTCCAATGTATACACAAAAGAGATCTAAGTTTTGGATTCTTGATACACCCATTCATATCAACCGGTATAGGATATGAGTGTATAACTAGTCTGCGAGATTTATAAGAAGATTGAGAGGTTGGAATTGAGGCTCTTTTATCAAAAATGTGTACGAACTCCTCCTTGTCAGCTTTATGTAGACAAACTTCTCTCATCATATCATGCAAGCGACATGTTTTAAATCTCGACGTCAACTCATCTGTTTAGAAATAACCATGTTTCTTTTCACCAGTTCTTCTATGCATTCATCTGCAACCTCTCGAGTCGTCCATTCATGGTAACACGTTGGCCTTGGCCTTAGTATTCCTTCTGCGGCCCATAAATAGGACAACATCTCCACATCTATTGCATAGTCTTCTGGGAAATGGGCGAAGCAGTGCTTCAAATAGTTAGGCAACTCTTCAAAACTCAGATACAAAATATCGTAAACAGAACTGGTTTTGATAATGCGAGATCCAATATTCTTACATAACCTTTTCCATTCACTTAATGTGACTCGCGCAGCACACAACCCTCCCAACACTTTGATAGCCAGCGGTAATCCTTCACAATGTTTAATCATTTGTTCACCTCACTTTTCCATTTCTACATTACCATCTAGTATATGAGCTTTGAAATCACGATATGATGCAACAAACGTTATTCAAGGTTTTATATTTTAAGTAACGTACAAAAACTATCTTCATTGTAAGCTTACCTGTTGTGTCTTTTCCAGGAAATACTATCCTATGGAAAAGTGTCCAACTTTCTTCAAAGGTTAAGCATTCTTGTTTTAATATGATACATTTTGGATCTGCGTGTTTGGCCACTCTCTCATAGCGAGAAGTAAGTACCATCTTTGCTCCTGCAATATATGTTGAACAAAAGAAAAAATACATTACATGTGTTTTTACATTTTTCAAAATAAAAATCAAATAAAAGTTTCAGAATAGGATCTCACTTTCTTTGTGATGGAAATGCTTCTTTTATTCTGTCCCAATCTTCTTTTTTCCACATATCATCCAAGACAATCAAAGAATTACTAGTTTCCAATAGTCGAAAGAGTTTCTCTTGAAGCTTATCTTCAGTCATATTTGAGCCTCTTTGCTCATCATGTTTTGAACTAAGCTTCTCAAAAATCATCTTCCACACATTTTCTATATCAAAATCTTGTGAAATACAGACCCACGCAAAACTACTAAAATGTTTCTTCACCCTCTCGTCATTAAAAGCTTGTCGAGCAAGGGTAGTTTTACCGATTCCGGCCATCCCAGTTATAGCAACCATTTGACTACTATCATCCTTCACCAAATAGCCAACCAATTTCTCAACATTCTCCTCTAACCCCACAAGATTGTTGTCATTACTGCTAGGAAATGTTTTCCGCGCCTGCCATAAACATTTTTGCAGGCTATTTGAAGACTCGCCCCCTTCTCCAATCATCTTGGAGATCACTCCAACTTTCTCCATAATGCAGATCACATCCGAGATCTTCTTGTTTATACCTCTCATATCTGCAGAAAATTTCCTGCGATGCTTTATTTCCTCCAATTTCTTCTTGATGCCACTTGATTTTCTAAGTTCTCCCTTTTGGATAAAGGTTTCGATTATATCCTCTGCATCAAGAACGATTTCCTTGATATCTTCCACACAAGTTTTCCCTGACTCTATTTCATGTTGCTTAGCATCTGCATCTTGCAAGAAGGACCTAAGTAACTTCACATCATTTTTGAGTTTAGTGAATTGCTCATCCACTCCCTTAAATCGCTCGGATTCTCGGACCATGAGGTCCCAAAGTTTCTGAACTCCAGATGACAAAAGTGTCTCAGCCATAACATCTCCTGATTAACAAAGAAAAATTTAGAGAATCAACATACTATTGTTTGAAAATCTTAATCTACAGATATATGAAAAAAAGACATGAAGAAAATCAAGAAAATAAAAATGCACAATACAAAAGATCAAAGCACCTTCTTTCACAGAGAACAGAAGAACGATAAGTAATAATATCAACAATAATCACTTTGCGTAAATCGCGTTTCACCCAACTGATCTGTATAAAAAAGTATGCAATGTGATGTTTTAGTTTCTTAGCTCTGCTTTAAGATAAATTATAAAAATTGACTCCAAGTCAACAACTACCAACAACCTTTTGGACAGAAAGTATTAAAAAGCGACAGTATCCAAAGCAACTTACTACTAGCGACGAGCCAATTTATCGAGAGTAGCGAATAGTGACAGTGTGAAACAATAAACAAAAACAAACCAGAGAAATAGAACCAACAACTAGTCAAAAGATAAGAAAGAAACAAATCGAGACATGTACGTTATCAGTCTATTCAGGGACGTGATTCAGGAAGCTCCTTTAAATTGTCACAGCCATTAATCAAAACCAAACAAGAATAATATAACCAACAATTACTCAAAACATAAGAAAATAAAATAAAATACAGAATGGTCTCAACTTTGTTAGAATGTGATTCAAACTTTATATTATTTCATTAGCTAAGCTGAGCTCATATAACTGAAGCAGCTTCTCTAAATGGACATTGAATCCTCCACTAAAAGATACAAAGACATATGTTTTTAAGGTGTGATGGAAGTCTTGTCTAACAGGTAACCTTGGCATAAGCATACTCACATATGGCTATTGGAGATTAATCAATCCAAAACACAAATCTTCCAAATGTCATAATTCACTTTTAGATGTGAAGTTAGACTTCCCACATTACACTTGTCACTTGGCGCTGGTGTAGATAGAGACCGTGAAGGTCCTTCACTCTTTCATGCTTTGTTGAGAAATTCTTTAAGGTCTCCAGGTTGAATAGATTATCCGATTTATTTACCGTATTATGTAAATTCCGTAGAAGAGAGAGTTATGTCAATTGTCACATCTCTTTCAAAAAGTAAGGCATGCAAATTGACGATCAGTTTTGTACTCGACATAATACGTACATGTACCTGTCTCATAAGATTGTTTGCCTTTTCATTTCATATTCAATGCAGCTCGGAGCAGTCAACTCAAGAATGAACCCTGGCCTCGAGGTTTTTCCACCCATAGAGGTGATGATTCTCATGATCCATCATCTCAATCTTCTCAGGTATGAGTGTCTATGAGGTTGGTTCATAAAAGCATTGTTGCAATGAACCATTTAGGCTCTGTTTCTGTTCTGCTGCCAAAACAGTTTTGCTTTCTTGAAATGGTTAGCTAATCTCTTTAGTTTTTGGTGGAGATCAGTTTGGCAGCTAGCCTTTGAGAATCCAGAGATGCAATTCGGATCGCAGTCTACAAGGGAATCCAGTAGGGAAGCATCACCAGAGTGGTTGCATTTGCAGATAGGATCAGGTGGCTTCGAAAGAACATCTTGATAAAGAGCAACACTTTTACTGCAAATAAGAGAAATGTCCTAAAATCCCAAGAAGAAAAAGCGTACATACATATAAATGTTGTTAGACAATGTCAATTTAAGCATAAGAATACAGTAAATGAAAAGTTAAAAATAATCCTAGAAGCAGAATAATGATAATCACTTGTCTCAGTAAACCAAATTGCAGTGTTAATTCCAGTAGTAATCTGTTTTGCATGAATGAAAGAACACAATCAAATTTTGTTTTGCATTCAGTAATGTGGAGCCTTCCTTATTTCCAATCTCCTTATCAAATTGGTTTTCAGGTTATTGGAATGAAAAAATGTACCTGATTTTCTAATATTGGAGTCTTACATAATTTGAACAAAAGGCATGTGTTGGACTTTGTAGTGATCTTTTCCTCCCTTGGACAATTTGTTCTTAAACTCCCATTGGCCTAAGGTGATATTCAGCTTTTCAAAGAAGTGATAAATCTCAGCCCCTCAGGGAGTTGCTTCAACTTTTGACAGTTATGAATAGTGACAATACCGAGAAGGGGCATGGAACCTTCTTCTACCATCCAGTTATCCAATCCAAATAAGTATAGCTTCTGCAACTGAGGAAACCCACTGCCTGAGCAAATCATTCTCCACCCATAGAAAGATTTATTTGATACAGTAACCTCATTCAAGTAGAGCAGCTTCTCTAGAATCGGAATTGGGTCGTCCTTCAAATAACATTCAGTCAGAGATATGTATGTAAGGTGAGAAGGAAAGTGTTGTTCATCAGGTAACCTTGGCATATATATTCTCAACTTAAGTTGTTTGAGATGAACACAATCCAAAACTAATTCCTCATCATTTGTGGGAGCACACATCTTGTAGTTATATATACTAAGATTTTCCAAGTGTCTCAATTCACTTAGAGATGAAGATAGCATTTCCACACTACACCCTCCTCTGATAAAGATAGAGAGAGCCCTGAGCCGTGTCATAGCCTGTAGATCCCTCACTCTCCCATGATTTTCTGAGAAATTCTTCAATGTCTCTAAGTTGACTAGATTACCCAAATTTATCTTTACCTTATCATGTATTCTCCATGGGAAAGAGAGGTATTTCAATTCTCGCATCTCTTTCAAGATATTGGGCATGATAGATTGAATATCTCTCGTGTACACATATGTTTAAATATAACAAAAGCTTCAGATTCTGCATTGAAGAAGGAAGATGAGATACTTGTGCCTCATATAAACTCAAGTATCTCAAGTGAATGAGCTTTCCAATGCTAGAGGGTAACCTCCCTCCTTCAAACTGGGCTCTAGAGAGATCTAAAATCCTCATTAACTGTAGCTTGGCAAAGAATAAACTTGAACCCATCCAGTTGAATTGCTTGATCAACAAGAGAGATCTAAGTTTTGGATTTTTCATCTTCTCTGTCGGGCGATATGTTTCATCAGAAAAATCTATAGCAAGTCTGCAGAATGTACAAAGAGATTTAGAATTTGTAGTTGATGTATCGTGAACAATTTGTAGGAAGTTTTCTTCTTCAGCTTTAAGCAGACAGACTTCTCTCATCATGTCATGTAAATGACATGTTTCAAATCTTAAAGTACCAAGATCCCTTTTAGAAATAACCATGTTTCTCTTGACCAGTTCTGCTATGCATCCATCTCCGACTTCTCGGACAGTTGCTCCATCGTAATATCTCAGCTTTGATATTCCTTCTTCAGCCCAATAATAGGACAACTTCTCAACATCTATTGGATAATCCTCTGGGAAATGGGCAAGGTAGAGGAAACAATGCTTCAAATAGATAGGCAGCTCTTCAAAACTCATATACAAAATATGATAAACCGAACTGATGTTTCTATCATTGAGGCTAGTTCCTCCAATGATGAGAGATCCAATATTTTCATATACTCTTTCCCATTCACCCAATGTGTGTCGCGTAGCTAGTAACCCTCTTAACACTTTAACAGCCAATGGTAGACCTCCACAATATTTGATCATATGCTTACCAATCTCTTCCATCTTCTTTTAACCTTATAATCTGCACAAAATTCATATGTAGTATTTAGGCTTTGGAATCAAGATATGAAGCAATTAAACTAAAAGAATGTTCATAAGGATTACACATGTTAAGCATATAGTATCAACTAAAAGCAGATTATGATCAACATGGAAAGCAAAAAGCTTACCGACAGTGTTTTCTCTTGGAAATGCTATCCTTTGAAAAATTTTCCAACTGTCTTCGAGAGTTAGACAATATGGTTTAAGGGTGAAACAATTTGGAACTGCTTGTAAGGCGACACCGTCATTGCGAGAAGTAAGTAGTACCTTCCAACCTATACAAAATATATCTATTATTTACATAATGATTCATGACCATTGACCAATATGTGTGTATATTGTGAACGATAGAATGAGAATTATCTAATGCATGTATCATGAAATTTCACCTTTTCTAATGAAAACATTGGTTTAATTATGTCCCAATCTTCTTCTCTCCATATATCATCAAGGACAATTAAAACCTTTTGTGTTTCTAACACTTGAACGAGTTTTTCTTGAAGTTCGTCTTCTGCCATCTCTAAAACCTTATATTGTGGCCCAAGTTTCCGCAATACCGTCTGCCAAACATTCTTCCTTGTAAACTGTTGTGAAACACATACCCATGCTAGTCTTGCAAAATGACTTTTTACAGTCTCGTGACTAAAAACTTGTCTTGCGAGGGTCGTTTTACCAATACCGCTCATCCCGGTTATAGAAACCACTTGACTGCTCTCTTCTTCCACCAAATAGCCAACCAATTTCATTACGTTTTTCTCCAACCCAAAAGATGATCTTCATTATCGGTAAAAAACGTTTGTCGCATTTCCCTTTGTCTTTCTTGTAAAGACTGCGTATACCTTTCATTGACAATGACTTGTTGCAAGCCGCATGCGATTAGAAAACCTTTTCAAAATGTTCCTGATGCCGCTTTTCTTTCTCATCTCTTCTTGTAGAAGAAAGCTTTCGATTATATCTTCTGTGTCATAAACAATTTCCTTGATTTCAATAACAATGTTCCTCACCATTGCACTTGTATGCTTCTTGGCATCTGCATCTTCCAAAAAGCATCTTAACATAGTCAGATCACTTTTCAATTCATTAAATTGCTCTCCAACTCCCTGAAATCGCTCAGATTCTCGGACAAGGAGGTCCCAAAGCTTCTCAACTTCAAAGGACAAAAGTGTTTCAGCCATAAGTCTCCTGCTTAACCATGAAAGTAAAGGAGAGGGTCCGTGAGTTTCATAATTCGAATAATATGCTTTGAAAATTCACAGAGTAAATAATCTATTCACAGACTAAGTCCAAAGAATCGTCTGTACAGAGACATGAACATTATTGAGATTTATAAAAAAAAATGTAAATTACACAAGATCGAAGTACCTTTCCTCCACAGAAAACTATAGAAAGAAAAGTAATGATATCAACAATAATCACCTCCTGTAAATCGCCTGTTCGTCCAACTGATCTGTATAAAGAAGTAGGCGATGTGTTTTTTCAGTATTTAGTTAAAACTCTGCAAAAAAGATAAATCCATTATAAGAATTGACTCCAAGTCAATACTATCCAAACAACCAACTGTGGTGAAAATGATGGGATCCTCCTTTAGCTAGAAAGTCTTACCAGCAATCTATTGTAGTGTACCCACTTTTTACTTGCCACGTGTCCTTTTACAAATTGGTTCAGACAGAAAGGGAAACTAAGGTTTAAATCTTCCGTCTAATGAAATAAAAGATAGAAACTAATAACAATTTCCTTTCAAGAAAAAAACTGAAACAAGAAAACATGAGTTTGTAAAAGGAGAGCTAGAGATTGTTATTAGCTCCAGCAACAGTTTTACTTAATCACCAACAGTTATTGCCAAACGCTAAGCACAGATGTGATTGTCACCACGTTCAAGAATTTGGAACCCAAGCACTTCATTTTGCGGAATATGATTCGAGAGCATCGTTATCCGATGTTTAGGGATTCAACCAATGATTATGTGGCAGAGAATAAATGTTCATTATTCACCTTTTCTTTCTGACGATTGTATCTTAAAAGTTCATAGCCTTTTTCGTTGAATCTTGATCTCTCATTTTGTATCCATGGTGGAATGAATGAATGATACATCGATCAATATAATCTAATTAAGATTGCTCAATAAATGGAAAAATTACACATCCTTTTTCCCAAGATTAGATGCTAAAAAATGAAAAAGAAATGAGTAAAAAACAAAGGCGTATGACCAAATGAGACCAAACTTATGTGTCTAAAAATATCTATCTACAAACACACGCAAGTACATCATCATATAATCACCATTATCATTCCTTTTCTTTTATAACTAGTGAATGAAATACGAAAATTTAGTCCCAAAGATGGGGACCGATCCCAAAAAAAGGAAAGAAAAAGAATGTGTGTTTATGGTCTTCTCAATCAAACAGGTTCTAATACCTGTACGATGATCCAGACAGTGGTGGTGCTGGTGGGAGTCTGTTTGGCGTGGTGCGACGGGTGCTGCCACTAGATCCGTATGAATCCTCACCGTTCTGAGCTGGATCGCTGTAACGGCGACTGTGACCACCAGATCCGTACCTCTTCAATGAGTCTGCTCCACCAGCAGCCGCGTTGAATGCATTCATCCAATCCTCTCCTGAAGCCCCTCCATTGTTTCTTGGGCTGCTTTCTGCAAATAAGAACAAGCGAAATCGAATCAATCCCATTGCGGGTGCATATTAGCATAATATTAATAGAAAGGGCAGATGTGTATGTGTATATATACCTGTGGCACCACTGTCAGACCAGCTTGAAGCAGCAGCTGCTCGATTATCGTGAATACTAAGCTGCCTTGTCAGTTTTGAAAGAAGAGAGGACTGTTTCTGAATACGGTCCCTTCGTCTTTTCACGTTCTGATCCTCTTGAATCAACGATTCAATCCTCTCGTTACCTATTGCGCTGCAGATCAGTACAAGCGGGAAAGAAATAAGCAACAAACTACAGCCTGTATTGATGTTAACAATTACAATACATATATAAGGAAACCTGATAGAACTGTATAGCTGATTCAGCATGTCTTCCTTTGATTTCTCCACTTGACAAAGAACAACAGCCTGTTGAAGCCACGGGTTTATGTATTGTGATCAAGTAAGAAAAAGCGAGATGAAGATGGAAAATTAAAGATTCACAAGACAACTGATTACTCCACCTTTGGAACATTTGCTGCTAGGCTGTTGAGAACAGCTTCAACGTAACCCCGTACTTCTTGGGACATCCACCGTAATTCCTCTTCCGGGTCAGCGGGTTTCCTAACCATCTTATCCTGAAAAAGAAAACCGGAGTAGACAACCAAAGCAAAACCGTCATTACCACCACATTAGGGAAACTAAATGGTTTACATGTCTAAACGAAGCTATGTTCTTTAAGTACGACCCAAAAAGACATCAGTTTTTACTGATTCAACATCTTTTTTTCTCGAATCGGTTTCAAGCCATACAGAATATTTCAAATTTATGGCAAAGATATCATCATGATATTGGTACTGGATTAAGATCAGCTAAAACGTATTTTGCATAGCTAAAACGTATTTTGCATAGCTTAAACGTTTAAGGGGAAGGTAAAAAGAATAATCACTGAATAAGCAGATAGTTTCTGGTTGTGACTTACAAGTGAACCTTCTGAAAGACTTTGTCTCATGGAAGCGCCACTCACTACTTGGCCTCCTCGGGCCTGGATAACCTTTTGCAGCTTATTAATCCATTCATTTTTATCAACTATGCTCTCGGCCTTGAGAACCAGCGCATTGTGAGCTGCAACATAAGAGCTTTTGAGTAGTTGCTCGTATAAAAAGCACAAATTAATTTTGATAATCGCTTTACATACCTTTAAGTACAGTCTTATATGGAACCCTGCACGTTATCTTAAATGCAAGGCCTGGTCCTTTTGAATCAGGTCCATTTGATTTCTTATCTTTTGAACTCTTTGATTTTTCTCCTTCATCATCAGGAATTTCTTCGATACTGCATTCCTGAGCAGAGTAAGAGTTTTATGAGGCAAAGAATTGTATACATGTGTACCTTGATTAAATTACAAAAAGCTAAATATTATTACGAAGCATCTACGTTTGCTCATCATGAGCAATGGTAAGAAATGCTTTACGGTGTCGGATTCATATTACAAATAATCATCATTCTGCCCCAAGGACCAGGTCGAGAGCAACATAAGTATGGAAACCCCATTACACCTCTTTTATTGCATTTACATCTAAGACCAAAGAAAAGTAAGACTGATACCTCCAAAGTTACAGTGCCACGGAAGTTTCTTTCTTCTTGTTTTTTCGTATAACCAAGCTGAAGAAAGGCAATAGCAAAGGCAGATCACATCAATAACAATTATATAAAGATGTATAAAAGAGAGCAAAATTGTAAGGGATTGTATATTGCTAACATTACAGTTACAATTAAAGTGCACACAGTTTTGTTCTCCAAAAATTTGGATCAAATCCTGAAGGAAATTTGTGCTAAACACTAACCTTTCCAGTTTTTTCATTCAAAACAAACCATCGCCTACTCCACCCATTTGTCTTTGCACTTTTCTTCATTAAGTATCCTGCATGATGGAGTAAAATTTATGTTAGTGCAGGCAATAAAAAGGATATCAGAACATTGGACATGAAGAATAAATTTGAAAGTTTGCTATTTTATCAATAAGTAATATGAAGAAAAGCTGATCCTCCAGCACTTAAAGCTTAAATGAGAAAGAAAAAAATAGAAAAGAAAAACAAATCATGCAATTGAACAGATAGAAAACCTTAGCAGCAGTAAAAGCACACAATGCAAGGAAGACTGATGTAAGCAAAAATAAATTCATAGAGATATATTAGAATAAGGACCTGCTGTTATTTCCCCTTCAGGTCCAGCAGTCTTCAGACCAGAGACCTCCGGCGTCTCTTTTTCTTTATCTTTATCTTGTGGAATAAATTTGTCTCTCAATGATTTCAAACTACTACCACTATTTGATGACCCATCTGGCTGAGGACTAGTTGCCTGATTTACAAGCAGAGACAAGAGTTGTTACACTATATACTTTCATATAGAGATAGAAAGCACTATGGAGTAAGAGAATCCAGTTTGATTCTGAGATAGAGGCAAACCCTGTTTAAAAGAGATTGCTCTGCATCTTGTCCCCTTTTGGAGGAACGGCCTTTAAGCTCTTCCTCACGACGCTGCCTTTCCATTCTGATAAAAATAGTAAACCGTATCATCGAATCAATAGTGAAATATGATATGCATCACAAAACAAAACATTAGAACTTGTGTTAACATGTATATTGTAAATACTACGACTTTTACGACATATGCTGCAGCTATGGGACTGTTAAGAAAGGTTGTTTTTGTAGTCGGAGTGAAAGTAAGGGAAAAGAAGTTCAGGCAAATATATAAAAAGTAGGACACCCACAAAAGTAGATCTATTTGAAAACGTTTCAAACCCCATTAAAAGATAGAAATTAAGATAGTGATCAATTTGTTTGAATATGATAACCAATCAAAATGACAGCTGAAAAGAGAAGAAAGGAGCTGATGTTACCTTCTTTGTACAAGTCGGATGAAGTGCTGAGGTGGTACAAATGCACGCTCCATATCAACTAGTGCAACTACCATCTTCTTTGCTTCACTCTTGAATGCATCAAGTGCGGCACTTGCTATAGCTACAACCTGGTTGGTGATTTTTTAAGAAACGCAATAGCTATTATTGAAATGAAAAATCCTACTGAATGAGCAGTGAAAGCAACATACCTCTCTCTTAAAAGGAGGATATCTCCCAAGACCGGGTGTGGCATTCGCAGAAGCTGAAACTATGTCAACAAGCACTCGGTGAACCTAATCATAAGATCAGACCGTATTAGCTCAGCTAATAATGAGACAGTTTGGCAACCAGGTTCGAAATTCTATAGAATAAAAATGAAACGTGAAAATATTTGTAGAAGCTGAGTAGGACTTCAATAAATTTAGTCCACGAAAAAGCAAGAGACCACAAAAGCTAAGATCAAATTATTATCATAGTGAAATGTGTTCAACAGACCAGTGTGACGACTCACGACCAATGTTTCACTATTTAGCAAATTTCTGAATTTAAATCCACAGCTCAATTTAGAGGAAGACAACACCAGATAAGCTATAAACACTGACATGGACACACCTCATCAACACAAAGTTTTGCTGGGTCTTTAGCCAACTCAAGAACAGTCTTTATTAACGATCTCAACCCTTTCTCCGGAGATATAAGATAAGGTTGATAACCATCTGCTTCTAACACGATCTGAAACATTTAGAAAACAATCTTTCAAACTCCAGGCTAAAACTTTTACATCTTCGTAAAAGAGGCCAAAAAAAACCCACCCTTTTGACATTGTTCAAGTCAAAATATCTATCCAATGGGAGCTGCTTGATACGGTTGGGGAAATTTCCTTCAAAACTTGCAACAACTTTCGAACCACTTCCCTGAACCAAACTTTTGTGAGTAACAAAAATAAACTGATCTCTACAGGGGGGTTAGCACATGAAAAGGCATAACCACAAGACATGCAATTCAAACCATTTCCACTGAAACATATGAAGTACACATCCAACATTAGTTTCGTGAAATCCTAGATGAAATAAGGCGACCTTCCTGAATTTCTTTGTCAGCTATATTTAAACTCCCACACTTTTTCCACTAAAACTAGAGAAAATTAAAGGCTAAAGTATCGTTCAACTTTATGTAAGAAAATACTCACTTCACCACCAGCCAAGTGGAGAAGAAATTTGTCCTCAAACTCACGGCAAAGCTCCAAAGCAATAGCCCTTGTACCTTCAGAACTGCTGACAAGTTGTTCACCAAGCCTTGCTAATTCGTCCTGTACTATTTGAGACTTACCTTGGAGTCTGTGCACGTAAGAAATTAAATTACAAATTTAGAGAATTCATAAGAACCGAAATCATGTTCCTAAATAATTATGCAGAAAACTAAAAGTAAAGACAGCCATCACATATTGCAAGATGAAAGAAACATATCAAGTTAGCAGAGGATGAGCACCGACCAATGACCTTGCAAGCAAGAGTTCTTATTTTCAGAACTCAGTAAGGATGGTGAAATAAACTAGCACCTATCCAGTTTCACATTACTATTTCCTCATGTAACTTTCTTTTTTGCTTTCTCTTCATTTAAAAATCCTGCCTTTTTGTGCATACCAGTTCTTTTAAACACTGTTCCTTCGATTGCATTTTCATTGAAGATGTTTAGCGTTTGTTTTAATCTATTGAATCCATTAAAAATATTTAACTTGTTTTCGTTTCAAGAAACTAAGCTTCCACGTGGTCCCGATGTGCTGCTTGATAAAGACACAAGGACAAAGCCTTGCTAAAATATCCCATGAGAAGAGCACCAATGATTATGGGAGCTTGAAAGTGTAACTAACAAAGCCTAAATTGCATAGAGCAATTTGTGAGCCTTCCCTAAACTACCAGTATAGAAAAATAAGCAAAACAAACACACATTTTTTTTTTTTTTGCAAATGACTTATTAGAACAAACATATGGAGAGAGAAATACCCAGTTAAGATATTTGGAAGCCTGAGCTTCATTCTGCTACGAATCTGGCTAGCAAGGGTGTCCACCAGGGCAATTCTGCCGAGTTTGCTCGGCGGAGCACCAGTCAAAATGGATTTAAGACTTTCACTCTCGGCACGCCAAGCAGTTTCTAAAGAGTTCTCACTGCCTCCAGACTGCGCTGATGCAATTGAGACTGATTGACCAATAAGTGCAACCCATGGAATATCTGTTGTTTTTGGAGGTCCTTGATTTGAAAGAAGAGCCTGAACTGCTGCAAGGGATTTTGGGTTCTCTGCTGCCTGATCAATTTTGCTGATAATTCCTACTGTCCTAGTACCTATAAACAAAGAGTGATGTTAATGATTTCTGTTATACACAAATTTGGATCTACTAGTTTGAACCAAATATAATAAGGTCACCACATTAGTTGAGAAATATAGCAAAGGGTCTCTATAAGTAAAGTGTTATGTACTCACTCTCTGGATCGTACTCCTTTGCAGTCTTCAGGGCTCGAGATGACGAAATTTCAGATGCCTGGCTAGCAGGCACAACAACCAGAAGTATGGCATCGTTGTGCTGTGCATGTTCACCAATCTTGCAAAGAGAAAAAAAAAAAACAAATTACAAGTCAATAAGAAAAATATCATAATTTATGTTGCCCTTTATGGTTGACAGGTAGATTAGGGGGATAACAATGGCATCAAGCAGTTCCTAATTTCACCATTGAGTCATCCACAATTCTCTGGTCCAGTCCAGGTAAATCAATTAATTTCAGAGGTGGAGCTGCAATTAAAAAAGACAAATATGAATGATTGTCACGGAAAACAATTAATATGTGGTTATTCACATTCCAAAGACGACATGTCGATTACAGCTTTAGACATATAGTCCACTTTCCACAACTTAGCTTCAGGTTTCTACTAAAAGAAAGTTGAAGCACTAAAGTAGACTTGGTGGTAAAACTCATTACAGCTGAGATGTTCACTGACATAGGGAACAGTACCCAACTTAGTTTTGATAATATGAACATTGTTAAACTGACCAATAAATGGGGCTTGACATTTATGATTGTGCATGTAAGAAAGGACAAACCTGTACTGGTACGAAGTTTTAGGTATATTTCATCACGACCCCTCCCTGAGGCTCCTTTGCTAAGCCTATCCTGTAGAGAATGCCTTAGAGCACCTAGAATATACCCAGTCCAAACAAAAGAAAAAATTACAAAGAAATTAATCTAATGCATTGTATCTTACATGAAAAATAAGCTTCAGAAATCATTTCCAAATTGCATAAGTGCACATAGGGAACCTTACTTGCGGAAACTTGTTGAGATTTATTGTCAATTTGCAAAATTATTGCCTTGCTGCTCAGTGATGCCTCCCTACTCAAGTCAATGACTATAGGAGCCCGTGTAGCACCATTCTCACCCGTCGGCTATGGACAGTAATTGTAGCAGATAGAAGGTGGTTACTTCAAGAAGATATATCAGCTAATAGTGACATCCACATATTCCCGCACACTCAATATACAACTTACCAGAATTGGATGTCCAATTAGGCTATTCAAAACAGCAGACTTTCCAGCTCCCTGATCCAGCAATCAAAGTGAAATAACTTAATCTTAACACAAATTCCAATCACAAGCACAGAGCAATCTATTTTTCCTTCTTCCCAACAGATAAGTTTTCAAGTAACAGAGTTCGATTGGAAAACAAACCTACAGTGTTTGGGAAACTACAATCTGATAAGAATAGCTCATACATTTTTGCTTACTGAAATACACTTTCTGCAGAATTTTTCTGCCTACTTTAGATGAATCTCATAATTTCAAATACCAAACACAACACGTCAAGGTTCTCTCAGGTTTCAATCTCATTATATCAAACAATCCATGATAAATAGAAATACAAGAAAAAAAACAAGCTACAGACGAAGAATGCATCCTATCAAACTCCTAGGTTATGGGAACACTTCAGCAAGCCTCATCGAGATCCACAAGATCCACGATACAGCAATCAAAATCTACACTCAATCACAGCACAAAAACTAACAAACAAAACCAAATACAACCACATCGAAACGACAGCAATAGCGAGAGAAACCCACCACATTCCCTAGGGCAACAACATTAAGAAAAGTAGCTGGCCGTCTAGAAGAAGAGGTCTCATCGGGATCTTCATCAGCGAGAAGCGCCGCCGCTTGTCTCATCGAATCCGAAAGCTGAGACAACTCATCGATCGCCTCCATCGTAACTTACACAAATCCTCAACGAATCGAAGTCGAATAAAGTACGAGATCTGGATAAAGAAAATAATCCACTAGATCCGGAGATAACTAATATCGGTAGCCAAGAGCGGTGGATTTTCCCGGTGAATCAGATACCGGAATTTCGAAATCGGTCACGACGGTGCAAAGCTAGAGATTTGATTGTGTGTGTGTGTCTTCGTCGGAAAGAGAATAAAGCGAAGACGGGTCTTATAACTTAACACAGAAACACGTAGTAATTAACTAAAATATTTGAAATTTCATATCAGTTGAATTTTATTTCCGTTCTTTCCTTTTTTACGCAAATGACAAATGCGAATGCGTAAAATGTAAATTAACACAACTCTTATTTTGTTATCATCAAAAACATTCTCATCGACTAGATTCGCTAGAATTTATAATTAAAATGTAATACAAAATTTTGTAGAAATTGTTTTTATCAAAGATCCACGATTAAATCTTATGATATGTGTTATCTTTTAGGTTTGTTCATGCCGCATTACCCAAAATGTGATGCATAAAAGTATTAATTATATGACTGTTGGAATGCTTTAGTGGATGTAAAAGTAAGTTCTTAGCTTTCATCACGGATAGACTTAAAAGCATGAAATATGGTATGCCAAAACGTTTTCTTTTGATAAAAAGCAGACTTCTTTAAACCGAATTCATTGTTATCAAGAATATAAGAATATGCACTATGCTTAAAGAGACCTCATAAAATGTAAACAAAAAAATCGTTTGAGGATTTAAATTTGTATTGGTCTATACTATTTCTGAAGAACTAAATAATGCAAACAGTAATATATATCAAATTTGGTTATGATTACTGAGCATTAGCATTAAACGTATAACAATGTCACCATCACATGAATTGCAACGCTATAATAAAGTCCCAGGACTTATATAATAGTATGAGTATAAAATTACAAACTAATCTGTAGTTGTGGACCGTTTATGCAATTAAAAAAAAACAAGATAACCAAAAAAAGAAAAATTCAGAATTAACACTGAAGGCGAAAAGACTGTGAGAGCCAGTTTCGATTTTGAATTTGCATCGACGGCGAAAATGCGATCGTTAGAAGAGCTTTCTCCGATAGAAACTCTAGAAATTGAAGAGAGTGGACTCGCTCTCGTCTCACGTGTCAAGCTTGGTCTCACAATCCACCCTGTGATTCCTTCCGTATCGAAACCCATTGATGAATGGCAGCTCAAACGATCCTTGATAGATTATCTCAAAAACTCCGTTGTATCTTCAGTTACCGTTGGGGAGGAAGATATCGAGGTTCGACGTCACAAGGACTTAAAGAAGCGGAAGCGTGAAGAGCCAGTTGCTTATGGATCGTTGTTTATCCGCGATTTAGGGTTTCTCGATGGGAAGAAAAGGAAGAAGAAGGATAGTGAGGAGAATGATGGAGAGAGAGATTTGAAGGAATTGGAAAAGAAGTTTCTTGATTGGAGGAAGGTTTTGGTGGAGAAGATGAATGGTATTGAGCTTAATTTGGAAGGAGTGAAGTATAAGCTCAGTGTGGAACTCCCGATTTCAGATGATTTTGAGAGATTGAGGAAAGATTGGGAGGAATTTTACGCTTTTGGTAATCTGGGTTCATTGATTTTTTACGATTTTTTGGCCATTTTTGATGTGATTGTATTTTGTAGGACACGCAAGGGAGGGAAGGAGAGAAGCTGATACGATAATACTCAGAGGTTTGCCATCAAGATGGTTTTCAGAGCCAAGAGTTTCATCGAAGCCTTCAATGTTGGCTACGCATACAATCTTCTCCAACTTTGGGAAAATTAGGTAAGATTATCTCATCTTTCATGTCCAATTTGATCATGTTTTTCCCAAAAACCGTGTTTTTCTCTATCTGAGAGAAGAGAGCATTCATACATTTGCTTTAAGAAGTTGACACTGTAAGAGTTGAGATTAATTTATGGCTCACTTGGCAAGTTCATTGGTTTTGTGCATTACATTTGCACAGTCTATAGAATTTGTCTATGTTGTTCAAAAGACATGAAATTTTGTATGGAAATCTTACCTAATAATTATGGTTTCACCTAAATCTCTCTGCTTTGTTATCTTGTTAATAATCCTTGTAATCAAACTTGCTGTACCATTTCTTCAGATCAAATCGTTTCATTGATTTGGTGTACCAATGATGGTTTGGCTTAAATGTAATAGCGATAATTAACATAAAGCCATATTCCGCTGCATTAACTCATCCTCTATAGGAATCTTAATGTTGCTGAGGACGATGATCTAGGTAAGGACGCAGATGAGGACAGTGGAGACCTCGTATCAGGTCTCCATTGTAAGATTGTTGTTCAGTTCGAGAAGTACAATGACTTTGTGAATGCCATGAAGGCTTTCTGTGGTCGCTCAATAAAAAAGGTATTATCTATATTACAAAGGAACATGTTAGGCTTCATTATACTCAAATGTTATGGGAATTAGAGATGGTGGGAATGTAGGTATTTCTGTTCTGCTTTTACGTAGGCTTCTTAAACAGCACAGGAGTCTTTACCATTCGCAAAAGAATTGTTTTTTGTTGGATGCATCTGCTGAATCCGGAACCAGATTGTATGCAAAACTACTAAACTAGATTCTGCTACAAGGAATCTGTGAGATCTGCTGTTGTATCCAAAACTAGATACTAGAATGTAAAACCATGCTGAAAAAATTTCTGGCTCTGTAACATGTGCATATACCACGTTCGTAGTTGAGGTTTTGTTTTATTGTCTTGTCGTATTCTTTTTTGTAGGCATTGGAACAAGACTGATGTTTTCTGTTTTTTGTCATCTGAGCAGGAAGGTACTCGACTAAAGGCAGACTATGAACTAACATGGGACAAGGTTGGATTCTTCCGAAACTCGAGGACAGTGGATCACAGAGATGACGGGTACAGAAACGAGGATTATAATCAGGATGATTTGCGCCGAAAAAGATTCAGGGTAATGTATAATTATTATCATATACGAAATGTTAAAATCATGAGAAAAGTTGATTCTGATGTCTTAAATTTGTTTATTACCAGGAATAAAGCATTGAGATGAAGTGTAGAGAAACTTGGGAGATGAGATGTAAAAGCCCTCTCTGTTTTTTCGAGGTTTATGAATCTGGATTTGTATTTTAGATCATGTTTTGAAGATTTATAAGTCAATTTACATTACATCGTACTGGACTTGATTCGAGTTATCTTACTTTGTGAGTTATTTTTGGGTGATTAATCATGAAATCGCATTAAAAGATAATGTTTTGGTTATACCTTTCAAAGATTACCTTACATAGTTTCGGAATATTTGATTAGGAAACATAGAATATGCAAGTGATTTTAATAAAGGAGATGTTCAAGGCACGAATGGTGTTGGAGAAGATTCTTGTGGAACACGAAAAGAAACTGGAGCATCACCATCAAGATACTTTTTATGTTTGTTAAGATACTTACATGGAACATGTGCTCGTACAGGCATATAGAGACGAAACCTCAAGAGTATAATATCACTAGTTAGTTTGGGGTAAATCGTGTTTTTGTAATTTACATCTTAAAATATTTTGTAATTTATTATACAGAAGAATTGACTCTCTGATACCAGAATCATCAGCTAGATTATCCTAACCACCTGATTGATAAGAATTCGACAATCATGTTCTATTATGTCTAAAAATATATGCATCGTATTTTTTTAACAAAACACAATGTCTAGAACCTCTACAAATTAATATTGAGATACATAAATACACATTAAACTAATACGTTTTTTAGCCCCAACTTAAATTTTGGTTAAATTAACATATCAATAAATTAACAATTTGATAAATTAATAAAATTTCTTAGTTCCAAAGTTATTAATTTACAGAAATTCGATTGTGCAACCAAGTTAAAAGTAACCAGTAAAGATTTTGACAATGTTATAGACTGAAGATATTTTTTATTAATGAGAGGTTTTTCATTAACAGATTGGTTGAAAGATCAAAAGTAGATCAATTAGTATTTTTTTTCAAAAAAGATTATTAGTAATTTAGTTGAGTATTATGTCATCATCGATACGTGAAGAATTTCTTCCACAAAAATCATTAACATTAAAATAAAAAGTCATTTGAATCAGAGAAGAAAATCAATCCATTAAGGACTTTTCACCTCAAAACTCCTTGAGAAGACCGTAACCTTTAAAACTTCCATTTAGGTCAATTAGTCTAGAATCTGTCTAAGACATTTTAATATCTTTTTATAATGTCATCCTATTGTTTCCATTAATTATCTCTGATGAATGTTGTGAAGTATAGTCAAGATCAAGGCATTAGAAGATTCTGAAGCATTAAGAGTATTCGGTATTGCAAAAGAGGAGATAAGACTCTTCAAGAATCAGAGGCTTTGCCTCAAGTATCCGTTAAGTTGAAAACAGGTCACCAAGGATCTGGGAAGGTGAATCGTTATTTTTGAGCTGTATCTACATCAGTCGAAACGAGGACGTGATGAAGTGATGCTGAGAGTTTGTTGGGATCAGTTAGAGATTTTGTTTAGATCCGTTGGATTATTTGAGCTCAAGGATTGTTCTTTCTTTTGCTTTATATAAGTTCTAAATTCATTGTATTAGGGTTTCTAAGCTTTGAAGAACTCAAGTTTCAGAGAGTTAAGAGAGAGAGTGAGAAAGGGTATGGTGAGAGAGATTGTATTCGATTTTTCTTGTGAGCTTAAGCTCACCATAGTGAATTCCGGAGGTAAGATTCCGGCGAGACATAGGATTCCAAATCAGAATCCGAACTCGTTAAAGTCTCTTGTGTTTTTCAATTCTGCAAATTTCTTAAGCGACTCTCAAAGTAGAAGCAATAGGATCTTTACAAATATGATACTTTGGCCTGGATTGGTTAGTTGAGGTGGCAATGAATCCTCCTCAATTTCCATGGCAACGTGAGATCGATTCTCAAACACTCTAGTGGGAGCAAAATAGCCCCAAGTGGGATCCACATGGCCCACCAAAGGTGGAACCAGAAAGAGTATCCAAAAAAAAGAAT
This sequence comes from Lepidium didymum, assembly GCA_963920545.1. Classification (NCBI taxonomy): domain Eukaryota; kingdom Viridiplantae; phylum Streptophyta; class Magnoliopsida; order Brassicales; family Brassicaceae; genus Lepidium; species Lepidium didymum. The sequence continues at coordinate 2,079,618 of OY986987.1, forward strand.
ATGATACGTTGGAGTTTTTGGTTCACTCTATATCAAATAACATATGTGACGTTTTTGTAGATTATGGTCATGATTGGTAAAACATAGAGTTCTAGTAAGTTTATGATATATGATTGGTATAGTGGTGAGTAATTAGATTTAAAATTACAAAATTCTACATCATAATATATTTTTAATATTATCTGTAGAATTTTAATCAAATTAATAAAAATAAAATTATATTTTAATTAAGTTTAATACTTTATGTTCGGAAAAAACTTCTTTTAAATTTTTAGAGTATTAAACCCCTATTATGACGTATCACTTAAACACTATTTTGTGGAAACTAATTGAATAATTGGCATAGAGAGAACTAAGAAAAGTTCTATATTTAGAGAAAATTGACAAATGTATTGCATCACTGTCTTATCTTTTATTACCATTGATTATAATTGATTGCTACCACAATAGTTTTTCTTAGCAGTCAAATCATAATATACAGTCTTGAGACGGTTAATATAAAATAAGAAGATTCCATCTATATATTCCAACTCTAAATCATATGGAGTTATACAACTATATAAAATCTAATGGTAACGAATATTTAATTATTCGACCAAACATATTTTTTTACTCAGTTCAGTTTTGTTTTGAAGATGTTCAAATTAAATGAAAAAAAAAATCTAAATATATAATTTTCTTATTTTTCCACATTAAACATTAATATTCTCCCAATTAAAATAAATTTTTGTATATCAATAATTAAATTAATAAAACATGATTTATAGTTTCTATATCACACACATCTAGAATAGAATTTTGGTGAGGAAAAGTGGAGACGTTGGACAATAAACTTTAAAATACAAATGATCAGAAAATTTTAAGACAAAAAAAAATTCATACAAATTTTGCATAGAATAATAAAAATAATAGGGAGTCATTAATCGATGGTGTTTTTTCTATGTTAGGAAAATTGTGATGATCACTTGTTATGGATATACTCAGCTGTCACTTATTTAGGTGTGCAAACCAAATAAATACCTCGTACACCATATACTACTACCTAACTTCTTTCGTTAATTCACCAAGAACTCTTGGAGATTAATATCTAAAGAATTTTTGTATTGGCATTTAAATTTCTTATATATTATATTCCCTTGAATGTTTAAGGTTCTAGCACTAAAAGTTATTAAAAAAAGAACAACTATAACCTCATCCTAACCCAATCTATAGTAAGGAGAAATCGAATTAATGATATTATAATCATTAGATGGATGAATCATTTTAACAATGAGAATGAGACTGAAATAACTCAGCTAACCTAATCTTAAAATTAAATATAATATTTTAAGTTATTTGAATTCTATTTACTACGGTTATAGAAACTTTTCATAGAAAATACAAAACAATATTTCCCCAAAATACGGCTTCAGATAATTATGATACTCTTTATAATATTATTTGGATTTTGATGGGAAATAAATTAAGAATCAAATTTTAACGATCTATGGAAAAAAACTTTATAATACATTCTATGAGTCACCAATTAAAAATCCTTAAACAAAACATAGCAATACAAATAGCATTTAGTCTAGTGGCAGACGGTAAGTCCACTAAAGACAACGCACTTACACAACTAGGGATCAAGTCCCACTGCCTACATTATGTAAGAATTTGGCTAATAAGCCGGCCAGTTGTGGCCTAATGTTGACAAAAAAACAAAACAAAACATAGCAATAATTACCACCAGAATTAAAAGTGAATTATTGGGATTTTGTATAGTCATTTAAATAAACTTTTCTGCTAAAAATATGTTTGCAGTAGATAAATATGTAACAATGAACATTTTCTTATGGCATATTTACATCGATTAACATTAAAATCTAATAAAACAATACACAATTTTCTTCTAATTCAGCTGTCTAAAAATTAACAACTTTGAACGAAACACAGAAGAAACAAAGAACTTTGACGAAGAAATAAAAAACGTTTTTTTTTACTGTTTTATACGAGCAGCCAAAAAACGAAAATTCTACTTTAGATTTGAATGATCACGAACAGTTCTTGGATTAAACGATGCTCTGTTCTCAATACTCAATTTCCTTGCATAATCTTTCTTCTTCATCGCATAACTCAACGATCCTCTGTTTCCACTTTGCTCTTGAATCGTTGGAACTAAGTACCAAGCAATACAAGTACACATAATCGCTACCGATCTTCCAAAAAAAGCTAAGAAAATCAGAACCAAAATCACAGCCACAGGAAAGAAATGATTCGGTCTCGCAATCTTCTTCAGATTCTCGTTTATAACACAGCTCTGTTTCTGCTCTGTTTCAGGCTCTGTTTTGGTTATTTCCTCTGTTTTCGTTTCGTTGACTTCTGTTTTGATTTTGATTTGATCAGAAACAACTTTAGTCTTCTTCTTCTTCTTATGGAGATAAGATGATTTGATCACGACGGGAACACACTCACCGGAGCTTGTGAATACGAATCGAACAAGAGGTGGACCACCGGAATCGAGCTTTTTCGAGTAGATGCTTTGTCTCTTCTCGTCAAGCTCTGAGAGAAGCTCTGAGAATTTGTCAAGTCCACGATTTGAATATGGGTTTTTGCTTGCTTTCCTTGATTTCTTTGGAGAAGAACATGGAGATCTAAATGGGCTCACCATTTTTACTTCAATAGATGATCTTAATTTCGAGATGTTGTTGTGAGATTCAGAGAGGTTTAAGGTTTTTTTTTTTTTGGTATTTTGGTAATGGAGAATTGTTATACAGACAAGAGAGACGACGACCTTATACTTAATATACGGGATTTGTATTAATCTTTAAAAGATTTTCACGCGACAATCATTATATTTATATAATAAAATCGTTAAAAAAATATGGTTATCTGAATATTAAAAAATGTATTTGAAAATTTGACCGGATCTGATGAAGAGTTAATAACTTGGTCAATACTGTGGATCTTGGAATTTTCTATTATTTATATATATTTATATTTAGTTAAAAATATTAATTTATATTTGTAGCCGTGGGCATAATAGTCGGATCCGAGGAACCAAACTGAAACCAACCCGAAAAAGCAAGTTTGGATCCGGGTCTCGTTCTTACAGTTTTATCCTATTAGGTATTTTTATAAAATATCGGGTCGTATCCAATTCCGGGTATCTCGATCGGTTATTGGGTACCTAAAATTTTTTTCGGGTATTCTGATATTTGGGTTTAGATTCGGATCCCCTCAGATATTTATTGGATATTTAAGTATATTTAAGTTATTTTAAAATATTTTAAGTAATTTATGAAAAATAATTGGATATTTTTTAGGTATACAATATTTTTTGAGTATATGAATATTTTTGGGTATTCAGGCTCGGGTCCAAATTTGGGTTAGGATATTTTTTTGTTAAAAATTTTGGATCAATCTGAAACCAAACCAAAATTATAGCGAATTCTAAATAAATATAAAACTCCCTTACTCAAAAAATTTGAACCTAAGGAATCGATCCGAGAACCCGAATGTGCACCACTAGTAAAAAGATAATAAGTTTCCAGGAACAAAAGTACATACATCATTGCATATGTGTTCAGTTATAACTTTGGACATATTGATTGACTTTCTTGCGGCAGAAGTTAAGAAAAAAATAATATTTTTCTTTCATAAATTTCCACGAAGGATATTATATATATAATGCATTGTACTTATATAAGCAAAACATTTTGGAAATTTCAAAGTCTTGATGTTTTTGGCAACTTATTTGATGTGTGTGTGTCAATGTATATCCAATATCTATACTATATATAATATAAATTCTAATATAACTTTATTAAATTAATACTCTAGAGATTAATACTTCGATAAATCAATACATTTTATATTTAAAATAAAATATTTCGTTTAATTAATAAAAAGTCATAGATTTAACATTATTAAATTTTAGACATATGTGTACATATATATATAAACTATTTGAATGTATAGGCTTAAAAATATAATTTCGCAATCTGGGATTCTGGTAATTGTAAAGCATGTCATAGCTTATAATTATGTATATTATGTTTTTGAATTAATGCCTTTTTTATAAAAGTGTTTTGGCAAAATTTTATTTCATAATAAAAAGAAAACTATAAATGAGGTTATTTAATTTGGTTTGAAAATTTGATATTATTGTGGGTATGATTACGGTGGCTTTATTAGTTTTCTCGATTATTTATGCACATGTTACAATTAAGTGTTGTCTTACTCGTTAATACGTGTTTTGTTGAATATCCATCCTAGGTTGGTCACATTGTTAAATACTAGTATAAAATTAATACAATATTTTTTTTATTAATTAGACAAATCTCTAGGACATGAAGAATTTTGAGTTTAATACAAATATATATAGAATTAATATTTACATAATAATAATTTAAAATTACACATATTTTTGATATTTACCTCTTACTTAACTTTTTTTATATCAAAATTTAATAATGTATCAATATATTTATATAATTGTATTTTTATTATGGAAAATTATAGACCCTATCAAATATTTTAAAATAATAGAATCAAGTCCATCTCTATTAATTTTAAATCCAAATCTTAAATTTAATCCAAATTGTAATAAAGAAACTACGTATATATTTGAGTTCGCATCATCATTTAATGAGAAAAATAAAATCTAATAGTATGAAGTACATTTCGGTCTTTATCAAGAAAGTTGAGTGTTTTTACATTTATAGTTGGATCTTTTGCTTGGAAAGGCAACGTTAAGTCAACATTATCTTAGATCCAAGGCGATGTATGAGTTTTTATTGGTTGCAGTTTATTAAATAAATGTGAGGTGTAAATTGTCAAAGCTTTTGAGGAACAATTATTCTATAATAAATATAAAAAGTAAGGATTTATGGAAATTTGGTTTAGAGTTTAATTTTAGCTAATTACGTAATTCAACATGATAGAATTTAGACTTAGAGTTATGAATCAGAATTGATAAAACAATTCTAGTAATGTTTGAAGTTTGTTACAAACTTAATGTTAGTTTAAATTCTTCAAACCTTTTATTTATATTTAATAACAGTTTACATAAATATGAAATTCTTATATCCTAATATATAAAATATAATTTTGTGGATGCAAGATATTATATATATAAAGACTATGTCTCTTAAGAGTGCGACACGTCAGGAAATGACACATCAGCATCATCATTAATTCAAGCTACCAATCAGATTAAAACCATAATACACATCAGCATCATCATTAATTCAAATTGCCAATGAGATTAAAACAATAATACACATAATCAAACTTATTTTTTTAATTTAAAAGCCAAAATTGTTATCATCATTGTAATCAGCATCATAACTACACTTAAATATATAGCCAATATCAGGAAACTAAACGTACAACTTTTATATTTAATTATTGTTTTCTAACTTATATGAAAAATTAGACATAGTATTTGGTTCCATTTGAGAAATATACAACTTTAATTTGCAAACAAATTACATGAAATATAATTGTAATAATAAAGTTAGGTTGTACGTGTTTATTAATATACCGAATATTAAAAAATCAAACGAATAAACTAAAATTAATTTGAATGCTTATATTCATGTAATAAATGAGGTTTAGAAATTATAATTTGAACATCATTTAAATTTTACAACAAAAATAATTTTTTAAAATAAATATCAAATATATTTGCTGAAAATTATTTATTCTAAAATATTAAATAAATTTATTTATAAATATTATTCTGCGCAATCATGCAGGTACAACTCGTTAATAAGAATCTAGATCAAGCTTTCATCATGAAAATGCAAGGGAAGGCCAGACAAAAGTAACAAGTGTTGTGAATAAGAAGAAACTAACATTCGAAGATTAGATTGGTGACAGAGTAAATAAAGAGAAATCATATAATTACGAGTATTCTAAATCATATTTTATCAATCTAACTGATAATAACAAATTATTTAAATCTTTCTTGAAATATCACCACTTTATCTTATATCTAAATTTTTCTATTTTTTGTACAAAAGATATATATATAGACTTGTGTGAATAATTTCCGGAAAGTATAAAAATTTACGTCAAAGTATATGAATATATAAATTTTACTAAAACTTGTGATACAAAAAATCAGGAAAATGATGTTAGTCATAATCTCAGAAAAAAATAACTTGGATGGTCAAATATTAGGGCTGTAAAAGATATGTTTTGGTCTACAACAACTTACTTCACGCTTCGGTAATTTTATATTATTATCTATTTTTTGTTGGCTGTTTTATTTATTTCTTTATATTATATTATTATTACTAGAAACTGAAATCGTGCGTTGCCACACGATAACTCATATTTATAAAAAGATATTTTAAATGAAAGAACAAATCTAAAGTGAAAAACAATAAATTCGAATAAAAACTAAGTATTAGTTCACAATTGGTAAAGATAGTTTGTGAAGGAAATTAATATTAAAAATGTGTCTTTTCAATTATTTTTAATATAAATTTTTAATTAATATATAGAATGTGGTATTATTTATTCTTGTTAAGACAACTTCCATGAATCAAAAGAACAAGAGATTATTATTCTAAATAGTTATGAGTGAAAAATACAAAACCAATAAAACAACATACAACACAAGTTAAAAAAAGAAATAATTTAATCATAAAAGAAAGCTAATCCGTTTTAAAAAGTACAATATATAATAGATTTTTTTTCCGTCACACTTATATAATTATTAGGAAAAAAATAAAGTTGAATTTTTTTTATTTTTTTTGTAAATATTCCTATATAAAAAGTTTTAATATGTAGAAATGGAATTGAGATCGTTTTAATTTCTTGAAACCGAATTAATATTTATATTTTATTTTGAAAGAAAAATCACAAGTTACAATGAAAAGACACAATTATAAAAGACATCTTAAAAAAAGATGAGTTATGGTTAAACAAAATCACAACTGAAAATACACAATTAAATATGAGTTATGGTTAGATAAAGTCAAACATCAAAACAAATGTGGTGTTTATGTTGTATTATAGATTGCGAACAATATTAAAAATAAAAGTTACATGATGTTGATACAAAAAAAGGTCACACAATGAATAAGAGTCTTAAACAAATATAAAACTTACTGATGAAGCAATTTAGTTCGTGAAATTCTAATGAGTATAAGTATTTGAAGTGATCTTCAATTTTTGAATTTTGTAAAATATGTTTAAAATAATAAAATAACAATACTCAATAGAACACAATTTTAAATTTATAAAAATTAAAAGGATAGAACAACAACACTCAGTAAAACGCAATTTTAGATTCAACAAAACTAATTATAAAACAAATTTCTAAAGTGGGTATAAATAAATTTCAAAAAGTGTGATTAAAAAGATGTTATAAAAAATACAACTGTATATAGGTATATGTTGACAAAAAATGTATTTATTCTTAATGAGAAGTTAAAAATAAATAAACATAATTATAAATGATAAAATATAAATGAAAAGATACAAAAAAAAATTATGTATGATAGCCACAACTATATAAAAAATAATCATAAAAATTTTCTTTATGGAAAAACACGTATAGATTTTTTTAGAAGGTTCTGTTATTATCTTGAGTAACTGAAAAACAAGTTGTGACCGCAATTCATATGAATAGTAAAATAAAATGAACGAAATAAGATTGGAATAATATTGATACGACCGATTAAAAGAGATGAGGATTCATTGACTATTCTCAAGACTTCACCTCTCCTTCTAGACTCTTTATCTCTTTGTCTTCCACTTCAATCATCTCATTTATCAATCCATTAATTCAATACATTTCATCATCTACATTAGTAAAAGATTCTTATTCACACACTATTCATTATAATATTTGTTTTTGCTAAGTACTTATGTTACTACTAATTACTAACCTTTAATTTTTTGTATCAAGTTAAATGTAAGTGTATGGTTGACTTTATATCATTTATATCATTGAATATAAGTAATTATTGATGAGAAACTCTGCACACGATTTGATTAATGTACATTGAAACATTAAAATATACTAATGCAGAAAATGTTTGTTGTTTTCATATAAACTTTGGAATTTAAATTTGTTAATGGAAACAAACATTGATGTTTCATTTAAATAATTTAAATAATGTATTTAAATATATCATCTAAATAAAATAGTTGGATGAAATAGATAGATGATGAAACGAACAACACCATACATTTTTTCTTGTAGATGATCCAAATTCTAGTTTACGAATATAAAATTTGTCAAGTGATAAAGTACCATTTATGCTTTCTTTTCCACCTGAGTTCGATTTTAAATAGTTGTGTTAGTCTCACATGATATTGTTAGGGGTTTTAAAAATTGACTATGGATTATGTTTCATAGATCCAACAGTTTGAAAAAAAGAATTTGTCAAACATTTATTTATTTACCAATATTAAACATCAAAATTTTGAAGTGCTCCAAACCTCAAAAGTGTTTTGAATTATACTCGTATTAATTTATACTGAAATACAATTGATTTGCGGATAACAAAATTCAAAGAATCGATTAGGTATTTAGAAAAAAGAACTACAATCAATGAATTTTAATTGGAACGCAGCTTAAGGAGTAAGTTTGAATTCAAGAGTGGGTATGAAAGTCGAGAAAAGCATATCTTTTTCACTAATCCACAATACATTCGAACATTCTATGGATCATTGAAAACTATTAGGTAGATAATTGATTTTGACATATTCCACTCGGAACGCATCTGCTTTATTTACTGAAATATTTAATTTTCTTATACAGTGTTTCCTCGTGTTACATACTTACATGTATATTAGAATGTATATTTTTGGCAATTACGTGTTTTAAGTTTTAACAATGTTTTATGTCAACAACAATTTCATTTTATATAAGAACGAAAGATTCAAAGGCAATTCATTTATGTAGGAAAAATCAATCCAAGGGGTTAATAAGTCGCCTTTAAAATTTAAAGAACAAAAAAAAAAAAAAATTAGATAAATTCTTGTATATTCAAGTCTTCTGGTTAGAGGAAAAAGACTGACCGATCTTTTGGAACTCATTGTCTTTAGAACTTTTGTAATGTCTGTCGTGAATGCCATCATCGTCATTTGAAGCAAGCTCAAGCATGTCATAAGCCTAAAACTCCGAGTGTAAAAAAGAGAGCTTTCTCCTGATTCCCGCACTTTCACCCATAAATTTTCTATTGCATTTGAAAAGCAAAACCAACCCAGATGTGAAAAATGTATGTGTTAATAATTAATATATTTCAAAACTAGAAAATATTTAGTCAGAAAATTATATTGATTTTAGAGGGCATTACTAATAGGGGTTTTACAAACAAAAAAAAAAACTCTTTAAATAGTCGTTTTTATAAGATTATTTCTTATTTCTAGAAAATAAAGTCAACTTCACAAAATAAAAAGCCATATGTAATATAATCTCCATACATATTTGAAGAGTTTAATAATCACATATATATATATATATATATATATTAGATCTAAAAAAATTTAAAATTATATTTACATTATTTATCATAGGAGTTTCAATTAACATATTACTTATCATAATTGAATGATGGTAACAATAAATGATATTTTTTATAATTCTTGATTTTGTGGGAATGACTTGTATTTAAGAAAAATGCAGAATAAATTAAAAACAGAAAAGCCATTCTTTTTGCATAAAACCTTATTAATAAGATCAGAGTCAGAGAGTACGAAGTCTTAAGGACAAATACAACAAAGGCTGAAACAGAACTCTTATATACAAAAGTAAAACAGAGCTTCAAGGTACAAAACATATAGCTTAAGTTATAAGTTCTTCTTCTTCAACACTAATTTAACAACATCTTAAGAAGCAAATATGAGAATATATAATAATTAAAAAGTAGTTGAAATAGCTCTCTGACAAGTTACCTGCAAAAGACTAGAGCTCAGTGTTGTTCATTGTAGCAGTTTCTGGATGGTAATGAACCATTTCCTTCCACATTAACTCTCTTATCATCTCTGCTCCTAAATCCTCATCTTCATCTACATCAAGATCAATAGGAACTTGAGCAGGAGGATTTGCATTCGGATCGTATAAAGGAGCCATATATGGATGCTGAAGAGCTTCTGTGACACTAATCCTTTTTGAAGGGTCGAGAACAAGCATTTTCTGAAGCAGATCAATGGCTAGAACATTCGCATTTGGGTAAAGTCGAGAGAATGATATACCTGGTGAGTAAGGGAGTGATTCTATGTATCTTTTGGCTTTCGGATTATCTATAAACTCGAGATCTTCTTCTCTCTGGCTCCCTAAAATGTTGATAATGAGTTTGATTTGATTAAGACATTCTGTTCCCGGGAATATCGGTTTTCTTCCAAGAAGCTCGGCGAATATGCAACCAACTGACCAAACATCAATTGAGGTTCCATAGTTGTCACAACAGAGAAGAAGCTCTGGTGCTCGATACCATCGAGTCACAACATATTCAGTCATGAACTGACCTTTGGTGTTGCTTGTTCGTGCTAGTCCAAAGTCACATATCTTTAAGTCACAGTTTGCATTCACAAGTAGATTACCAGGCTTCAAATCCCTATGAAGAATGTTGGCTGAATGAATATACTTGAGCCCTCGAAGTAACTACACAAAAGATACAACAAAGCAAACTTCTCAACACAAGCAAATCAACGGCCTAAACTACAATTGAAATTCTGTATGTCTATAAAGCAACGGAAGGCACACAAATCGCATACCTGGAACAAAAAGTATTGGCAATGGTCATTACTTAACACTTGAGAAGACTTAATAATCTGATGAAGATCAGTATCCATAAGCTCGTAAACAAGATAAACATCCTTAAAGCTTCTTTTATGATTAGCCATCATTACATCTTTAAGAGCAATCACATTCTCATGTCGAAGATGGCGTAGAAGCTTGAGTTCTCGTAACGTCCTCAACGCATCGATCCGATTCTCAAACACATTATGAATCTTCTTGATCGCCACTTTCTCATTGCTTTCTCTGTTAACTGAAGAACAGACTACACCATAAGCACCTCGACCTATTGGTTTGATAGGCACGTATTTGGTATCAATCTCGAAAAGTGTTTGCCACATTGAGAAGTAATGCTTCCCTTGGTTCCTAACTCCATTTGGTGGATCAACCGGAGTTGCCATTTGCTGATTCATAATAAAAACAGATTTAACATTCCCAGAATTTGAATATAACAATCTGAAGAACACACAAATATTGAACTTCTCCAATTGATAAGGAAAGATCAAGCTTTTTTAGCTTTGATTCCTCTTTGATCTTAAGATTCTTTAAAGCTCAAAACTTATCTGGATTTATGAAATTACTGTTTCAAATCACTAGAAAGTATGTTAGATTTCAACAATTATGAAAAGCTTTTTGATAAGAGAAAAAGGAACAAATTTGAATCTTGATCGATGTTGAGATTGAGCTAAAGCGATCTGAATTTTCAGAGAGCTTACCCGGTGATTGTTAGGGAAGAATCAGATTCTTCGGTGAGGAAGCGACGATCTCCGGTAAGATTTGGCCGGTGAGAGAGATAGTTGAGGAGATTTGGCTGGTGAGAGTGAGAGATTTGGTCAACGCTCTGACCGTTGACTATCTACTTTCTCGTGTCTGTTTCTTCTCTCTTTTCCTCATTAGCTGTTGTAATTAAAAGGCTTAATCAGATTTGCAACATTAATAAGCCTATAAAGTTATAATAATTGGTCATTACAACAAAAAGTGGACGTGCCGGAGTGGTTATCGGGCATGACTAGAAATCATGTGGGCTTTGCCCGCGCAGGTTCGAATCCTCCCGTTCACGCTTTTTTTGTTACTTTTTATTATTATTATATAATTACATGTTTTGTTTAAAGAGATTAGTAACACTAACGCTGATGTCGCACCGTTACAAAAGATGACGTGGATACAGGTTTAGTTTTATTTGATACAGGTTGCTAAAATATTTATATTTATAATTGTTTTTCTTGAAGACTATGTCATGCCTATTTTCTTTCTGGATTCAAGAAGTAGCAATGGCATCAAACATTTCTAAAATTGTAAAGATAATCTAAGATCTTAACGACTGGCAGTGTTTCAGATTTACACCGATAATTTTAGGCAGATTCAAAGTTTATTTAGGGTGTTTTCTTTGTCTCTAATTTATAGGTAATTAAATTTAAAAGCGGATTTTTTGATTTGCAATATACTGGATTTATCGAAAATTTTATTGTTTGTAAACTTGGTGCCTTGTAACTGGTTTATTTTCTTCATTAATTGAATGAGTTGAAAAAAATTATTTTCCTTTTTATATAAAGATTAGGAATATTTTTTTATATAAAAAAGTATTAATCCAAATTAGGAATATTAAATAAATATTTTAAATATTTTTATTTAGGAATATTAAATAAATATTTTAAATATGGGGTTGATTGGTAAAATTTTTTGTTGAGCATAATGCTTTTATACGAATCAATCATATTTGTATAGGAGCCTTTTTCCACGTATAACTTCAATACGAAATTCTGACTTTTGAGAACGCAACACAGAAACTCATCGGTTTAAAGGTTTGATCTAGGAATGGAGTATGATAGATTCAAAGAATTGTCAGATGATCTGATATGTCATATAATTTCATTCCTACCGATCAGCGATGCGATTAGGACAAGTGTTTTATCGAAGAGATGGGAGTTTCTCTGGCAAAAGGCTTCTACATTGGACTTAACCACAGTTAAGCCTTCTCTTCTCGGAAAAGCCTTGATGAATTTTATGCATAGATTGATTGTGCTTGATCGCAGCTCATGCCTGAAAAGCTTCAGAGTAAAGAATGAGCATTATTGTTATCCACAAAAGAAAAAGGAAAGTGAGATAATTTCTTTTGAAGGCTGTTTTGAATCTAAAAGGAGGAAGATCGATCATTACTTTACTATCGACTGTAACAGAAGAATCTTGGTGTTAATAGCTGAACTGGTTCATCGCGGACTTCAACATCTAGATATTGAAATGAGTCCTGATGCTAAAGAAGTAATGCCTAAGAATGTTTATGTGAGCAAAACATTGGTGTCTTTAAAGCTCGTAAACGTAAGGCTTGATCTCAACTTTGATGTTTATCTACCTAATCTCAAGACCATGTATTTAGAAAATATTACTTACAAGAGTGATTTTGGTGGTCTTGTGGTTATAAAGAAGGTCATTGTAGCCTCTCCTATTCTTAAAGATCTTACCTTCCAATTTGTTGAAATGTCTAATCCACAGAATCCGTGGTATCCTGAAACTAATAGAGTACCTCAGTGTTTGACATCTACTTTGATGTATGTTAGGATTAACAAGTTGATAATGAAGGATGCAACTGGGACCGCACTAGTGAAATACTTTCTTGAGAATTCAGCGGTCCTTAAGAAACTAACTCTAAGTTTCACACAATCTTCTAAGAAGAACCAAGAGCTAGAGCAAGAGCTAGAAGAAGAGCTAGAGTTAGAGCTAGAGCTAGAGGAAGAGCTAGAGCTAGAGATAGAGCTAGAGGAAGAGCTAGAGCTAGAGGAAGAGCTAGAGCTAGAAGAAGAGATAGAGCTAGAAGAAGAGCTAGAACTAGAGCAAGAGATAGAGCTAGAAGAAGAGCTAGAACTAGAGCAAGAGAGAGAGCAAGAGCTAGAGGAAGAGGTCGAGCAAGAGATGTACATGGACCTTCTTACATCCACAAAGCGCCTTTCTCCCACATGCCAAGTTTTTGTTAATTGACATAAGCATTATAAGTGTAGACCTCAACTATATATTCTCATGAAGATTGCATTAAGACATTTTAGGTTTAACATTTTCTAGAATTATGTTTTCTCATTTATCTACCTAGTTTCTCGTGTTTCCGTTGATGATTACAACATCGTTACCAGCTGTTGTTTGAATCGATTAATGTCCACTCTTCTACAATCTGATAACCATTAGCATTTGTTGTCAATAAATTGCATAACTTAATTGTTACAATGGCTTTAAAAAGTTCAACACAAGGAGCTATTCCTGCTACAGAGATTTCGGATTTTGAGTTGTTAGTTTCTGCATTTTGGATTTGATTTCATTGTGAAAAGACACAAAAGACTTGTGCCTGGTAGCGAAAGCAAAGCTGATTTGCTTAATCTCTTCCTCCATCTGTTTCCTTCTCTTCACTTCCACATTGACATCCTTTAAAGCATTCTCTTTATCATTTGCAATCACTCTCAGTATCTGAGTTGATTGATTGATTTCTACACCTAAGGAATTTCTTTCTTCCTTGAGCAACTGTACCTCTTTTAACAGCTTCTCATGGCTTTCTTTTGCAACTTCTAGAAGTTGTTTATCCAAACACATCTCTTTCTCCACCTCGCTATATCTTTCCTTGATGATGCTTAGCTCGGACTTCAGTTTCTCCTCCAAAGCAGCTGCATCTTCTGCCTTTAAAATCACATTTAAAACCTGTCTTAGAGAAACGGGAAACAGAAGTCTGACCACAAAATCTAATTTACCAAACATGTTTCAGTTTCTGCTTTTTTTACTAGCAACATTGTATATAAAGATTCAAGTGAAGCTTTCATGAGTTTAGACATGTACAAGCCATTGCATGTCTGGTTTAGCTCTTTAGCATCTTAAATATCAAAACTTTGATGTTATTATGCCCGAATCAAAGGAAAAGGAAACTCATAATACATATTCAGAGCTCTAAATTAGTATGAAACAAATTCAGGTAGCTATATGTATTTGTAGATACCCAGAAAACCGTAAAAAGAAACTCTGTATATTAGATTTATTTTGTGTTCGACATATGCAGGGGCTTCACTGAACTAAACTCCTAAAAAGAGAGACAAAGTATCCAAGCAAAACTATTGAAAAGGCTAATAAAAACCCGTATCTTGACAATTGTGGCAAGGAAGCTACCTTGTTGTGGCAGTTAAGAAGTTCATCTTTTGCTTGTGCGTCTGACACCAACGATGTTGTTGTGTTCTTCAGATTAACACGAAGTGTTTCCCATTGATCAGATAAAGAATGACCTACGCTACCCACTTTCTGACTATCCATTGTCATTGAGAACTGTTTTTCCAGAGTTGACAAAAGGCTCGTTGTGATTTCAGTTGTATCAAAGAGCAGCTTCACCGTTGGAGATTTCTTGTCAGCGATTACGCTCTAAAAAATTGCAAGAGAAAACACTTGTGAACTCAAATTTCCCTTTGATTGATAATCTCTAAATTTCAAATGACGCAATAAAAAGTAAGCTGTTCACCTTCATTGTGACCACAACATCCTTGTAGACATCCCGGCAACTAACAACAGATTCAAATAACCTTTTTGGAATTTCTTTCGTGAGAAGCGTTTCTTGTTTGAGCTCAGACATCTCTTCCATCAGTTTGTTGTTCACAAGTACTTGTTCGTTGAATTTTACCTGGAAGTACATAATTGACGCATATATATTCATTATAAGTATAACCCCAAAATTCTTGGTATCTAGCATGTAAATGCAGTTATAGAAGAAAAGAACGAAAAGTATATCAAGGAGGTCGAACTATAAACAATGATATCTCTCTTTTAATTTCAGGACTTCTTGTTAGCAAGTTCAAGTTATGCTAATTTATGCTCAGAGTTGCCTCAGATAACTATGCAATTTTAAACTGAAAGAGCATCTTCATTTGAATAACCAATAAAGACTGACCTGAAGACTGTCCTTCTCATTGGTCAGCAACTCAATCTGACTTTTGAGATCTTCCACCTCTTTGTAGTTTTTACGCGAGCATTCCTAAATTAATATTAACCAAAAATCATGGCCAGCTTAGGGTATTCTAAGTGATGAACTCCTCACCACAGTGTTGTTGAAAACCATAAAGCGGCATAAATTTGGATAGTTTCTGGCTATTATTCTATATGAAGCTTTAAATAATTGTAAACATACAAGAGCTAGATACCAGCCAAGTCTGGTTTTGAATGCAAGCTTATATGAAGGAGACTAGAACCCCAAAGTAAAGGGGAAGTAAATACATCCACTCACCATGGTTGCCGTAGATAATGGTGTGGGTTGACATTTAACTGCAGGTGTAAACTGGAGGTTATCAAGGTCTGCAACAAAACCCTTGTTTAGTTTCATCCAAGTATCTTCATCGGCTACATCCCCCAGGGAATCAACCATTGGACTAAAATCAGATAGTCCTGAGTAACTATTTGACCGAGCAACCACAAAAGAGTGGGATGCTGAATTAAAGCAAGGAGTCCCAAGAACATCGCTATTATCATTGAAATTGCATAGCCCATCTGGAGTCTTTCTTGAACTGATAAAATCCTGCCCATAAAAATATTACATTAACAAACTTTTACAAAACAACGAACAAGAGTCCACCACATAAGCTTAAAAGTATTAATCAATAGTCTAACAAACAGATAAGATGTTACAAGTTTGCTTTTTTTTTTAAGTTCACTGAGTGAGAACCACTGGATCAAAAAATAGCTATAGTGACTTAAATATTCATTCGAAATTGTACTTCACTAAAGAGTACAGCTAAAGCCTTTTCTTTTTCTTTTTGAGGTTATGTCTACATCAGCAAAATATCTGGATGTAATGAATAAAAATCACTACGCAGAAGTAACTAGATCTATTTAAACCTTTTTATCTTATAACCATCTAAGAACGGCAGGACATGTCTAAGCCAATGAATACATTTGTACCTCTGACTGGTTCCTTTTGAAATCTGGATTATTGACAAGATTGTTTAAGTTCTCAATTTTCATTTGTTGCTCCTTGATGCATTGTTCTCGGTCCTTCTGCTTCTGTCTCTCTTCTTCCAGTTGTGTTTTTAACCTTTCGCATTCTAACTCATACTGAAAATTAAACAAAACGGTATCTGTTTTGTATAGTGTGTCTGCTCAATGCTGTATCCAATGTATACACTAGAAAAAACTGCAAAAAACCTACCTTAAGCCTCTGATTGCTTAACTTTAAGATCTCTTTTTCCAACACTTCGGCATGAGATCCCTATAAACATTTCATTGTTGATATCGTTCCCTTTCCAAGATGTAACTGAATTAACAATTTGACTAATACCTGAAGCTTCATACGTAGCTCTTCTATCTCTAACTTTTGACGCTTCAATAAAGCAGCATCAATCAAGACCTGAAGCAATTAGAAACTGTTAGATTATACTTCGATAAAGTGGAAAAAAAACCAGTCAATAGGACACATGAATCCAATGATCCTATTTGTGGAGAAGAAATAATATAGAGCAGTAAGATATAAAGAAGAGAGCAACAGATAACTCCAAAAATTCAGCAGAAGTTTAAACGCTTAAAATTCGTGTACCTCATTCACTTGAGCACAGTTGGTGATGCGCTTGGCTCTGCTTGCAAATTGGAGAGTTCCTTTTGATTCCTCAATATGGTGCTACACACATCATCATGTACCTTTGATAAGTCAATTGTTCTAGTCTTGGGGTTTTGAAGATTTATAAAAGCTAAAAAAATGAAATTTAACTATGAAGTAACTTAATTTACCTCTTCTGGTGCGATAGTGCATATAATGCAAGTTTTCGCATTACCACCAAGAGCAGGCTGAAGAATTCGAGTCAGCTTACTATCTCGGTACGGAATATGTGCCCTGTAATCAGGAATGTAACAAATGAGTAATGTGAGCTGCATTTTGTTATGTGTAAGCCAAGTGTAAGAATGTACCTTAGCTTTGAACTGTCACTTAGTTTATTGATGACATTACCAAGAATCATTAAGCTCTTATTAATGTACTTCCCTTCGGTCAAGCGTACTCCACCAGCACCAGTTTTAGCAATTCGATCAGATCCAGCCAAATCAACCAAATTCTAGATTCCATTGAAAGAACACCCCATAATAAGATAAACAGCTAGTACATCATGTCAAGTTTTGAAAGATGTTAGCCGTTGTGAACATTATCACTCACCAAGACTGATACACAAATTGCATCTGAAGAATTATTTTCTTTTCCCCTGCTCTCGATCACCTATCCCACTAGAGAGATTGTATCAAAATACAAACTTTAAAATGTAGAAAGTAATGTTCGTAGTTTCTGAATCATACCATTCTGAAGATGGTGTGAGACCTGCTACTATGAACGTTCATGTTGGTCTCACCAAAGTGCCTATTAACTGTTAATTGAAGACGAACATATCAAAACACACCAAAAATCTCAAGTTAAAGGAAAACAAATTCTTCTTAGTTTAGCTTAGGCTTACAGACCTTCTCCAGAATCGATAAGGTTTAAAATCTGTTCAGCGTCACTAACAATTTCTTCCTTCAGGCCGGCAACAAATACTCCACGCTGCACATCAAGAGAACCAATCAGGCTTAATAACACTCTTGAGCAAACTAATGAAAAAGACATCCCTTGGTGAAGATGATTCAAACCAACCTCCAAATGTTCATGAATTTGCAGTCTCTGGTTCTCAACAACTAAAAGATCATTAATTTCTTCGCTGTAAATTTCCATGTAAGAAACCCGGATGATAAACTCACGATCAGATATCTAGAAACGAAGAACATGAAACATAAAAATCAAAAGTTGCACTCTTTATTCAATTCACGAATAGTTGGATAAATCTGAGGTCTATTACTATATTAATTCTTTCAAACACATCTCTGACAGATCTTCGAATAATTCCTGGATCGCTTTCCGAACCCGTCATCGTAAACGTCTTTCCACTACTAGTCTGCCCATAAGCAAATGCAGTACCTAACAAAATAACATAAGCTCTATTCATCAAAATCCGCGAAAAAAAAAATTGAGTTCATTAAACCACTCAAAGTCTACTCCGATTTTGATCAGATTACCATTAAAACCCTCGATGGCTGCATTAATTATATCTTTAGTAAGAAGTTCGTAGACACTTGCATTCGTAGAGCTTTCATCGAACACATGATCTGCAAAAAAAATAATGAACACCACCAAGATTACAAAGAATAACTTTGATTTCACTTAGATCCATAGATTTCGAAACCCTGAAATTCATTGAGAAGAAAGGAGATGGATTACCGAAAGAAAAAGAAGCGGTTGTGATTGGAGTGTCGAGTGACTTGTGAAGAGAGATCCGATTGTCTTCTACTTTCCAGAGAGAAGATCCATTTCCCGGCGATAATTCTGGCGCCGGCGGCCTCACTCTGACTGCCACACAGATCTTCTCCATCGTCGTATTGATCTGAAAGTGCCGTTTGAGTTTGAATTTGAAATATCAGTACCCGTTGATTGAAGTGATATCTCTCCAAAAAAGGAGCCCCTCCTTAAGCATTTAAATTGAGCAAAAGACAATAGTGCCCTTTTATATCTCTCCCTTTTAGTGAGTTTATTGAAGATTTGGTTCAATGGATTTGGAAATATATATCAAAATTTATGCAAATCTTTCTTATATTATAATCATATAAAATAAATCTTGTAAAATCATAATTTTAAATAGTATTTCTAAATGATGGATTTTCAAATCATTTTTTATACGAAAGGAAAGTCATAATAAAATCCATTATAAAAACAAATATATACTCAAATTATTAATACTAAATGTCTTTCATTATTGACAAATGTCTTTCAGCTTTTAGGTACTAAACAACGACGATTCCATTTATCTCTATTTTTTTCATCTTCATTTTTCTTCTTTCACAATTTCTCTTCAATTTATGAAATTTTCTTATTGGATCTCTGAATTTTCTTCATCTATTTTGTTAGTTCATTGATCTATTTTGGTAAGTTCATAAATCTGAAATTCTTTCTTGTCTCTTCAAAGCTATTTTTTTTTATTTTGCCATAAATTTCTTATTTTTCATGGATTTTGATGACTCTTCTTCAATTTTGATTTTTTTTTTGAATTTCAAAGATTTAAACTTAGATTTTGTAATATTTGAGTTTAGATTTTGAAAAAGTCAAAATTTTAGAATTTCCTAAAAATTTGATAAGGATTCAAAAATGGAAGAATATATCGTGAAAAGAAGGAAGAAAAATGAAGAAGAAATAAATTTCAGATTTGAAAGATTAAATTGAGAGAAAGATAAAAGAGATAATCAAATGGCAAAATAAAACAAAACTAACGCGAGATTTCTCAAAACGAATTCAAAATCTGACAAAGAGAGATGCATTATGTCGAAATAGGCTAAAGGAAAAAGAAGAAAAATGATGGCAATTCTTATTAGAGTTTAAAGGTAATATTTTATAACGTTTTATAAGATACCTTATAAAAATGTATAAGAAAACTTTTTACGTAGTTTTTATAAATATACTTATAAAATCGTATAACGAAATATAACATGGAGACAAAACAAACATTTAAAAGATTTCAGAAAATAATTTATAAGGCATTACAAGTCAAGTTATAAAGAGCGAAACAAATTTTATAAGGTACTTATATATGTAGTTTTTATAAGCATACTTATAAAAGCTTATTAAAACGTATAAACAAACGTTTTACGTATTTTTTATAAGTGTACTTATAAAACTGTATAAAGAAATATAACATGGAGACGAAAAAAATATTTAAAAGATTTCAGAAAATAATTTATAAGGTTTTATAAGTCAAGTTATAAAGAGCCAAAAAATGTATAAGGTAGTTGTTTTATAAGTGTACTTATAAAAGCTTATAAAAACGTATAAACAAACGTTTTACGTAGTTTTTATAAGGGTACTTATAAAACTTTATAAAAAATATAACTTGGAGATTGGAGACGAAACAAACCTAAGGACACAAAAAAACTTATAAGGTTTTATAAGCCAAGTTATAAAAGAATGAAAAAAATATGGAGAAGAACACTAAGACGAAGATCTCTAAATCGCGAAAAAAACAAATGAATCTTAATCAAAATAACTTAATTGATTGCGCAAATCACATATCGAGTAATCATATAGCTAAAATCACAAACCTAAATTTAACAATCTCAGATTTGAAATTAAAAATTGCAAACTTGGAAATCTCATATATGAAATTAAAAATTGCAGAGATAATCGAAATTTCTTTCGATTTTGTAGAAAACTTTAGCACCTACAAATATGCATTATGAATCGTTGAATTTGGAGGTTAACAACTTGGAATCAAAAAGTTTTTCAGAAATCAACGAAAAAATGAAGAAGGGCAAAAAGAGGATGATGATAATCAGAGAGACATATTTTATAAAAACAAAATCACATAGGCATTTTTGTGAAATGGTACAGCAAAAAGGGGAATATTCAAAATTTTTCTTTATTTTAATATACATTGAAAATGTCAAAAGAAAAAATTGTATGCCATTTTATTATTTTTCCTTTTGTTAGATAAATTGAAATTTGCCGAGGACAGGTGGCTCAGTGGTATTGTCACTTTATAAATCCTCAAAGCACCAAGGTTCGAACCCCCTACCTGCAGTATAAAGGAGGGAATTAAAGGCCACTAGGCCAGTTGACAAAAAAAAAAGAAGATAAATTGAAATTTATCAATCCAAATATTGACAAAAAAATAGTTGTTGCGTCCTGAAATTTTTTTTTTTTGGTAAAAGCAATCATCGATCATGAAAATTATTGTTGCATCCTGAAAAATCTTAGTATATGAAGAAATATTTATATAGCCGACATCTTAAATATCAATAATATCATACTTTCTTTTGATAAAATTTTAATAATATCATACTTGTAAAAAATAAAAATAAATAAATTTACTTATTTTGGTACAAAATTATGCAAAGATATGTCGGCCACATAAAAGCGAAAAATTTAGATTTTAGTTGAAATGAAAAGAGCTTTAAATGATATTCACTGATAAGATCCCATCACATTACACATCCTCTTTATTCACTTCTTCAGATCACAATGGCACTATCTTTTTTTGTTTTGTTTTTGTTCTTTAAAGTTTGTAGCTGCAGTTCAATTTTTGGAATTTTACTATAATGGGTATATCTCTTTTTCGAGTTGTTAAGCTTGTCAGTTTGTGATACTAACAGTTACATAAAGAAAATCATAAATTAATTTATAGGTATGATCAAAGAAAAGAGAAATACCAACACTGTTGTGGTCTGATGGTAGAGCAAAAAGAACTTAAAATAGTAGTATATTACTTGAGTTCAAGTTTCACTCACTGCCTTGGATATGGTATTTAAGAGATTTTATCTAGTTTTTTGGTTTTTGGATGTAGCCAAACGACGATGCTCGGTAATACAATACGTGAATCCGAACAATCTAAGGTTATCAAAAAATATAAAAACATGTTATCTCCCAAACCTAGCTTTTATCCTGTCTTGGGTGTAATAACTTAAGTTCATGTCAAAATGAGACAGCTGCTAACGTTTGGCTATTTCACCAATCTTTTTTGCCTTCACGATAGTACAATGAGCAACTAACATAAGCAATATATAGAAGACACGAAGAATATCATAGATGGTTAAATGTCATAACTAGCTCATAACATCATCTTCCTATTGAGTAGATGATTTGATGTGAAGCAAAGACAAATCCTAGAGATCAAAATTTTTAATGACACTTGGGAGAGAACCAAATCACTTTCTTCTTTGTAGAATGTGAGAAAATCATATTATATATATGTTATATGGTTTTTGGCATAAGGAGATTTAGGGGGGGTGATAGGATTTAAATTTTTATAGATTTAGAAAGATTTTAGGAGATTCTTTTGAATATTTGGTATGATTTTAGTGAATTTTATTAAATTAAAACAAATTATTAGGTGATTTTAGTAGATTTTATTGTGAGAGTCTATGTGATTTTTTTGTGATTCTTTTAAGGAAATGTCTAGCTTATTCTATTTTTTTTTCGTTAACTCTCATCTTGTTCTTCGTTGATTAGAAGCATGAATTACTTTGTTTTGCTGATCTTTCAAACATTGAAAAAATATTTCGGAAACTATCACTAAAAGAATTACAACAAATTCCATAGAAAATCCCAGCAGAGATGTCTCACCTTCGATTTATATTGAATTTATCCAGAAATTTCATGGCTGAACGAATTCCAGAAAAAATTTCAAAACTGGTTTGTTTGGAGACGCTTGATCTATAAAGAAACATGTTTTCTCGAATCATCTCTAAGAGATTGACAGCAATATCTTCTCTGCAAAGCTGAACACTGCGTTCAATAGACTCGAGGAGAGCATATACCTCAACTTCTCAAGTTTCAAAATCAGTCCATTTACATTGGAAATGAGTTGATACTAATACATAAGACATTAGTATCTTATCGTTGTCGTGAATGCAAAGTACCTTCTAAACAATTGCTTGATGATAAAGCTGTTTCACACAATTGTTCTAGAATGTGTATTTGATTAGGGAAAAGAGGAGTATGAACTTGGTACGAAATAGTGTGAATTATGTTTCGTCTGATGGATTAATGAACATGACTTTTTTTTTTTGAAATCACACCTAAATAGGTGAGATTTTGAAATGTTATTTTTAACTAAAAGCTGTCTAAAATAACCTAAAATCAGAATGAGTAGTTTTTAAAATTAAGAATTGTTAAGTTTTGAATAACAAGAGATTTGTTATGATTTTAATAAATCGTTAGATTGAATAATAAGGGATTATGTATTATTTTAAGTGATTATGTAGAAATGCTCAATTCAATAACATATGATTTGAGAAGTATTTTTAAAATCATTAGTTGAATAACATGTGCTTTTTAAAAATTCTCAAAATTACCTAAAATTGTAGTTTCAATACACCCCTTAGGGAACTACAGGTGTATCAGTTCTTTGTCAATAAAAAAAATTACCTTCACAATGTGGTAAACATAAATAAAATTGACTAGAAAGATGTTTTTGGTCAAGTGGTTAAATGATCACGACTAAGATTTTCTTTATCGTTAGACTTCAGATAATTACGTAATCTCATATGATATAGTTTAAACTATATATCAAAATTTATCGATCCAATTGATTAAAAAAATATTATTCACCATCAAAATTATTTTTTTTGGCAATGCTTTGGTTATATTATTTTTTCCGCAATTTGTTTAAATAATTTTTTTTGTTGAATTTTGATTTTTTTTTTGATTTTTTCATTTTTAAAGGAAATGACTATTATCAATAGAAGTTTTTCTAGGGATTTTGGACTGAGTTTGAAGATGAATATGTTTTTTTTGGTTTAGAATGACTCGATTGTAACTGTATTGTAGAGAGAATCAAGTTTTACAAAATTATATCCATACATATTGACACATAATATTTACATATTATACACATGCAACTTGTCGAATAAAATGTGAAAAAACTCATAACGAAAGTCATTTTAACTTGTACAAAAATGCTCAAAGTTACTTGGCTTTGTATCTATTTTATTTTATTTCAAACTTATATCTTGAGGCTTGTGACATAATTTGTTCTCATTGAGATTGGCGATTTCATGACCACTAAAGACCGGTAGAGTTCTAAAAGCCTGATTTCAAGGTACATTGATTCGGTTTTCAACCGGTTATTCTCACTAGATATAAAATTACCACAACTAACCACATTAGCTAACCGGTTTTTCAGTTCTTGATTATGTAGGTTCATTCGGTTAACTTCTTCGGTTAACTCTTCAAAACGTTTCTTCTTTTTTAACCTTGATCTCTTAGCCGATTCCCGATTTGATATCGTCCGTCTTCTCTTCTTCTCATCAACCGGTTCTACTAACTCGTTTGTACCGCTTAAACCGTCTGATTTGCTTGATTGATGAGATGCCAATATTTCTGTGATTTCATCTCCGGTTATGGTTGTATCCTCAAAGCTAATATGAACCGGCTCTAAATTGGTTGAAAACATTGCGATAACTGGAAGAGAAAATTCCGGTTTAGGATTTAACCGGTTATTAGTATAATTGATGTTTATGCTTAAGAATGAAAGCGAGAGAGGAAGGGGAAGTTTCAAATGAACCAAGCATGGCTATTTATACTAGAAGAACACGTGAGACCTACTTAGGGTCATATTGTCCACTAATAAAGTGCCAAGTATTTAAATGTCTTAATCAGAGTCAATCTAAGAGATAAATTGCAATATTTGTCCATTAGTGAGCTCTAGATTAGGGATAATGTTATTACTATTTAATTTAGAATTTTCTTTGTATTTTATCCTTTTATACCTTTTGTTGGATACTGCTTTTTATCTTTTATCTCTTTCTCTTAGCACTACATTTTAGCTATAGATATAAGATCATCGAATTCACATTGTCATTGTAAGATTAGTGTATTTACAATAAATATACTTTTCGATTATGAAATACAATTATCACAAGCAATTTAGCAATGTATGTGTAAGGTTGTCAATTAGAACAAGACTTCTTCCTTAGTCCAAAATCTTAAATGTTGTCACACTAGATTGCACAATTACTGAGACAAGAATTAAATAGAAAAAAATCTCAAAAGTAGATACCATTTATTTGTATGATTTTTTTTGTCAACAATTGGATCGATAAGTTTCGATTTATAACTTAAAGTTTATTCCCTAAAATCCATTTTTAATCTATCAACTATAATAGAAAAGATCGAACCCTTGATATTAGCTGAATCATCATACCCACCAGACTCAGCAGAACTCAGATTGTATGAAACTTTAGAGAAGGTAAAATACTAGTAATCAAATCAATAATACCTAAAAAATCTATATGTTTATTTCAAACTTACATCAATGAAAATAAGACTTCAAAATTGATTCTCCAATTTGGAGGAGGCAAGTTTCTAAAAAATTAAATTTTTAGTTATAAACATTTTAGACAACCATGATATTATCGTTTAGTAGTTCGTGCATGTTAGTTTTGGAGTTCTATATAGCATTTTAAGGTCAACACTTATGGTGGAGAAAATGGTGTGTGGGTCTTGGTGAAGAAGACGAAGAGGAGAGCTTAGCTTAATGGCGAAGAATCTAACAAAAAAAGCATATTACGTCTTACTTTAATTTTTATTTGTTTGGATTTTCTTATCTTTATAGTAAGATAAAGTAAACAATACAAGTGAAACTACAGCTGCATCCTCTTTTTAGTTAATTTATAGTCTATGTATATCAATTCAATTCTGCTATAAAAATATCTTTGGAAATAAACGATATTATGATCCAGTCATAATTTCATATATTATATTATTGTTATCATCAACTATTTGATGACAAGAAGTCTGATAACTAAAATGGTTTCGTGCTTTAAATTGTCAATAAGGTTTAGAGATCTTCTCCCAAGGGTTTTCAATACGTAATACAATTGTAAAAACTATTCGGGTACCACCGGTTTTGTCAAGATGAGCACTAGACTTTTGTAAAAACAAAGCGGCTACGACCAGTTTTGGAGTGAAACAAGTTGTTTTTGGACCTTAAAACTTTGGTTATGATGGAGCGGAAACTAAAGTAGATGCTTGCATATCCGTATCTAGCCAAAAATTCTTATTGAGAATATTTAAGAAGAAAACTATAAAAAACTTCAAAACCCTAATCCTAATTAAAATATATAAAATACAAATAGAAGATAATTATCCTAAATTTATGCTGGACAGATCGGTTTATTGATACAAATTTCTGGAAAAAGTTTATACTTGATTTAGTTGACTTGTCTTAGGTAAAATGTGCATAACTTTGGAACTGTCAATGCAAACAATCTTAGACCGGTGCCAAATGAAACCTGATCCATAAGAGTGTTTTGTGTTAGATATTTAGTTAAATCGGACATCCGGAAATCTTCCAACGAATACCAAACTTGTATCGTCTCTTCATGATCGTACATTCGGAAATCCTAAAGTGTGTTTGCTTCCCAAAATTTTCCAAAGCTACTTAAAACATGTAAAAACTTTGAATACAACATTATACCAATACTTTTTTTTTTTGAACCAAAGATATCATTAATAATCCCAAAACTAGGGAGAATTTACAAATCAAGACGCATAAGCTAATTCTCTAAGGGCATATCGAATGATGTTCTAAATCTCACTCTAAACTTTATATTTAGAGAAAAAATATCTCTAATGGTGCTCTATTTTTTGCTCTAAAAATAGAGATCTCTATATTTTACTCCAAATTTGGAGAACTCTATTTCTTTCTCTATTTTTAGAGTAGAATTTTTCTTTACAAAATAATCTTTTAATTTTTAGTGTATTATTATTTTATATCAAAACAAAATTATATGTCAAAATATAGATAATACAAAATTTTAAATAATTCTACTTATGTGATGTAATAAAATTTTATTTTAAATAAATTATGATTTTACTAATTTTGAAGTTCTCTATTTAATATTAATGGGTAAAATAAGTTAATTTGTAAAGTAAAGAGATATCTTAGAAATTGATATTAAATTAGTAAAACAAAATATAATCAAAATATTCATATTTTGAGTGAAAAATAGAGTAAACCATTGGAACAAACTCTTCTCTATTTTTAGAGTAAAAAATAGAGTAAACCATTAGATGGTCTAATAGAGCAAACTAGATTACTAGCTTGATAATTCAAGGACCTAAGAATTATATTTGAAGAGAAAACAGGGAAATAACTCTTTAATCTTATAAAATTTTCTAGGTTAAAGAGTTATGTCCGTGTTTATACCAATACACTTTGATTCAATTAAAAAACTCAAAAGAAAAGTTTAAAGGAAAAAAAAAGGTTACACCCCTTCGGGGACATCTGATAAAAAAAGGAAAAAAAAGGTTACGAAAAAATATGCAGATATATCTAAAATTATTCAAATAATAAATTACTTTTTAAAAAATAATTGGATGGATAATATGTTCCGTAGTTGAAATCATATTTCCTAAAATCTATTTTTTAATCTATAACAAATGATGATGATATATTCAATGAATATATTTATAGTTGAGAAAATATTTTTAATCAAGTAGTTAAATGTTATTTCTGCTGTTTTTTATTGGAGTTTGACTCATAGTAGTCGAACTGTAATTATAAGTTTTAGGATTTTAGTTTTGGATTTAATTTTGTCGACCTAATTGTTGACAAAAATGTATGAAAAATTATTTAAATAATTTAACAGGATTTAAACTAATCTTAGAAATCCACTAATATACTTATTTCTTATTTTTACAATAACTATTATTGAAACACACATTGAGAGGACTTGAATGTTAACCTGGATGCATGTCACAAATCTTAACTTAGTAATTTTGTAGGAGCATTTTATCAACAGACAACACAAAAATTGTTTATTTTCCAATACCATTATATATTCCTAGATTAAGCTTTAAAAGAGTATAAACTTAATTAAAAAAGCTTTTTCCTAATAATAAAGACAATAAGTTAAAGTAAGTATTCTTCACACATGACATGAGTACATAATTCATAAGTATATGAGGAAAATAGTACAGTATAACATTTTAAAAATATAACTATATTGTATTTGTCGTTTGGGTACCACTTCACTCGTGGTTAGAATATTTTGGCATTAGGGGTCATATAACCAAACTCTAGCTCATCTATTTACTTAAACAATCAAAATCTTTTTAAAAAGATGTTCTTTCAAATGATTAAAGATTTTTTTAATGGTTAATTGATTTTCTGTGGCTGATTTTTTGTGTGTAACTGGAATTGTAAAATCAAATTAATATTTATTTTTATAAAAATAAAAAGTATCTTTTAGAAAGTTTATTAAAATACCACAACTTCAAAATTCACTTGGTTAGTGTATAAAAGTTTAAACCGAAAACTCACGCAAACTTGAAATCTTTGGTTTAGACCGATCTTGAAACCGGTTCAACCACTTCACAAATCATCCGGTTAAAGAATTGAATCATCAATCACCAGTTAGTTTAAAAGATGGTTAAAGAGCATAATACTATTCTAATATTTGACTTTAGTAAATCACGTTTTCAATAAATTCCAAAGTCCACTGTTTATGACTTTGTAGCTTTTAGTTAGTGGACTTAAACATGCATTCACATTTTCACAACTTCTATAACCGACTCTATATATATTTTAAACATAATTATAAAATCGAACAACATTAGTCTAACCTCAGACACAGAGTTTTAATGATTTAATTAGGAAGTGTCTAACGACCAATCAATATTTAAAAACAATTCTTTTTGTTAT
This sequence comes from Lepidium didymum, assembly GCA_963920545.1. NCBI lineage: Eukaryota > Viridiplantae > Streptophyta > Magnoliopsida > Brassicales > Brassicaceae > Lepidium > Lepidium didymum. The sequence continues at coordinate 2,108,571 of OY986987.1, forward strand.
AAAGATAGAACGATTAGTTTAATCTCAAACAGAGTTTTGTCATCTAATTAGGAAAATGTGTTCCACTAAGAGTTGGATTCATGTGCTTCTTTACTATTTGTCCATATATCCTTACTATAATTATTATCAGTATTTTTTCTTTTAGAATTCGACTTTTTTCTTAAGTATAGTCCAAAATATGCAAAAAGCTGTTTTATTTCACATGTATAATACTCCAAACTCTCTAACTATATTTTTCTATGCAATGCATGTGTATCTTCTAGACTTCTAGTGAGTACGTGAAACCGAGCAGAATTGAACCAAAAAGTAACCGAATTTGGATCAACCGAAATTTTTAACCGGAAAGATTATCTAAATTTCTATGTCATTTTCTTTCCAACAACTAGTATAATCCGAACTATAGCCCAATTAATCTCTTAAAATTTCAAACAATATCATATGATGATTACATGATTCTTTTAAATCGAGTTTTGATGGAAAAGACATCTGAAGTAGACTTAACCACTACAAAAATATAATGTTAAAAGTATTTGAACCAAATAAACTTTTTGGTGAATCAAACCAAAATTAACTAAAATGTATCCAAGAATTAGTTTTGTTAGAAATTATGCAAAAATACATTTAATTATATCAAAATCTAAAATAGTAAATTGAAATCAAAAGACTGAATTAGTTTTTAATTATAAAATTTTACGCAAAAGTAAACTGAATACGAAGTTAAATAACCCAAATAGTATACAAAATTTTATTTTGAATTATCGAATTAAATCCTGACTTTGTGACTGAATTGAATTTACGAAGAGTATTAATTATATAATTTTTTTAAAATAAATATATATTTCATATATTTAAAATCTAAAATATTTTATATAATTGATTAATTACTTTTAGTTAATAAAATAATTTTATCCAAACCTGAACCACAACTTTCAAACCAGTCGTAAACAAACTAAATTCAAGTAGAGACCCGACTCTAAACTCAACTAAACGAAAAGATGAGTTATTGCAGAAATTTATCAACTTTACACAGAAAAGTTACAAGTAGAGACTAAGAGAGGTCATTTATTGGTAAGTGGTTGTGGTATAAACCCAGAGAGTCAAGCAACAGCACAAAACGAATATTCAATTACAAAACTTTCATTTGGGCAAAACACACAACTCCTGTTTCCTAAGTGTTCTACTCCATGTTTACTGGTGGAGAGGCCTGAAATCAACACAATTACTTGAGTCGATCAGCTCAAAGGGTCTCTTTATGATCGGTGTGTGTGGATAAAGAGAAATTAACTGTTACCTTGAATAAAAGATCATGAGCAATAGTGTCCCATGGTAATGATATTGACATTAAGCAGCATTTAAGAGGAAACATCTCGTCTTCATCATACGAAGCGGTTGCAGCTGCTATTGCATGTTTAGCTGCCACAGATGCAACAGATGCTGCTTTACGAAAAATGGAGCCGAGATCGATGCTCTTCTTCGAAGACATTGGTGAAACAGGACCTAAAACTACTTGGCTCTGATCTGACAAAAGCAATTTCTAATACTATCATCCCTTGAACCATACTACGTCTTCAATATGCATTTTAACAATTCTTCTACTCTTTAACTTTTGGCGATTGTACTTCATAAAATGTTTTTGTTATTATGACGTCTACTCTCGTAAGACAATCCGACCCAAGGCAGTTGTTGTTGTCTAAGGCATTAAAATGTTTTTACTTTTTATCTTCCATGCAATATTACTAAGCTGTAAAACTCATGAAAAAAATAAAGAGCTCAGATTCTATGAAGCCATTGAAGAATAAGAACGAAACAGTACCTATAACCCCAGAAACAGCTACTTCAACTTCTCCACGTCCTCCTGGACCTTTCATATAAAGTCTGTCTGCTTTTCCTGTGTTATGACCAAGTGATAGGAGACTTCCAAACCGATTCCTCCCCCCTGTAATAGAAAAGATAAAGATGAAATACAACAAACAAAGGATAAAGTGAGAAAATATCAATTGGCCAAAGTTGACAAAAGCAATAGCAGCTTAGCCCTCTTTAGGTTGGGTACCATTTTATACCAAAACTCATTTGATCTCTAAATGAAACATATTACTTCCAAAATTTCCAAGTTTGCTTTTGGGTAAGCAATTTATTCGACCAAATGAGCAAAGCATGAATATTAGGACTGCAGTTGCTGAGAGGTTCCATGACATCAATAACAATTAATGGATTCCGTGTGCTAAAGTAAAGACAACATTGAGAACACGATTCATACTATCAAGGACCCTTGATATATCCGTTCCATCAAAAGAAATAAAAAAGACCGAGATCAACAATGATAGTCCTATGCACTGAAAACACTAATGCAAATAATCATCGAAACAGAGCATCATGAGCATGACAACAAACTTTGCTAGAGAATTGAATTAAGATTCTTTAGATGCATAACACATAAAAAAAGAAACTGTTTAGTGACCTTCATAGGCTTCTCGAACCATTTGATAGCTGACAAACCCAGAAAACAGAGTAACCTGCAACCAAAAGTACCAGCATGTCAATTCTCTTTTCTCACTAGCAATTCACTACCATGTAATGTGTCCATAGGCCTTTTACAAACCATATGTGCTTGAATCTAATTGATCTTTTCAAAGGCACAAATCCGACTTAGTTCATCTGTTCAAGCATCAAACCTAGCATGGATCAGTGAAGCTACTGACAGATTCCTTTATATCACTGTGTAAAAGATAAAGCACACATAGCTCCTCACACAGAGCAGCTGAACTTCAAAAGATCATTTAGATCCTAAATAACCTTATAAGGACCTAGAATTCATTCAAAGATGTTCACAGACACAGAAATTAAAAGACTTTTACAAAGAATGGCCAGCCCAGAAGCTTGACTACCATACTTTAATATTAAGACTCGTTGCTCTTAAATCCCTTAAGATGTAAACAGGGTGTCTTTGTGTAATGTGCAGCATAGAGATCTATTTTAGAACTCAAGACAAAGGTTATCTTGATGGAGAGTAAGAGTCAGACATTCAGCCAAAATTACGGGGAATAAATCATGCTCCTCAACATATATGAAACAATTATGCTTGCTAAAGATCAATACCTTTAGTTTTTTTCTCCTACTCAAAACTTAGAAGAAGGGTCAATATTATCAGTTGCTAAACGAGACCACATCAAGGAATCTCTTTGAAACTCTTAAAAGGTTTAGTAGCTACTCAAAATAGTGGAACATATATAGGAAGAGACTAGACCTTAGGATCTTTCACACTTCTGGGGTCATTATGCGTATTAGAAGCACTGGAATCTTTATCATCTGTACTTGGAAAGGCTGCCCCATCATGAGAATTAAGAAGTACGCAATAGCAATGATCTTTTTCTGTCAGAATCTGCAAACGTCAATGACAAGGTAAATGAACAAGGTTGGAAAAAAAAACTATGGGCAATATAACAATTTCATACATGAACCTAACCATATAACTTAAGTTCTTTATAGGAACCCTAAAGCCAAACTCCTCTGCGCATTAAAAAATAATATAAAGAAAACAACCGGCCAATCCTCTGAAGAAGATAATTAAAAAGCAGGCACTACACTCAAATAAGGATTTGATATTTAAAGCAGCAAAAGGTAGTTGATATATTATTTTCTGAATCCTGTATCAAGAGCCAACTAATGTATCCTACAAGGCTACAGCTATGTAGTTAAGGGGAAACCAAGAATGCATGCATCTTCACTCCAGTGGTAAAGAAGAGTTCACGCAGATTTCCTTGAAAACGATTCTTCCAGAGTCGGTTTCATTACAAACAAAATGTCACAATTCTTTAGAATCCATTCATGTCTAGAGTTTCTTGAAAAAAAGGACTAAAGAATGTTATAGTTGGAAGGACAATATAAAGAAAGAGAAAAAAATATATACCACAGCATCAAAGGTTGAGTCAAAATCATCTACAGCAAAACAAATTTCTGGGTAGGCAGGTGTTGTTTCCACTTCCTAGGTACACGACAATGCAAACATTAAACAAAAATTCCAAATGGACAAACATTGCAATGAGAAAAAGCAACTATATTTACCTTTTTTGAGTCCAGATGAAAATTAACGCGACTAGGTGATGCATACACAGTTTTTACAACCTGCACATTATGAATGTCAGACCAGGGAGTATGACTACAGAATATGGAAACCAACTTGAGACTTGGAAATAAATGTTTGATTTAAGTTTGGTCCAACATTCCTGCCTCTCTTTTTGAACAGCTAAACAGGATTAGTACTCTGTTTCCTTACTCCTGTTTTAATATGTTCTTGATATGACAAAACTGGACTAATATACTGAACATTAGAGTATATATATATAGTCTTTGGCTTCAATTGCTTTGTCATATGAAAAAAATTACAGAAGAGCTAATGAGTCAAGGGAAAGTTCATCCAACATATTAAGGATCTATAACCTTGTATATGGGAGAGAGTTTTGTATCTTTACTTCCTTGGTACGTCCGAAGGGCCTCATTACTAAAATTACAAAGTAAAGATGATTCAGTAAATGAAAAGACCAAAAAAACATATGTTAAGTTAAAATATGGACAACAGAAGAAACAGGTCATAAAAACGACTCAAGGAGTAATCACTTAAACGATGAAAAGGGTATCTGAGATTCCAACCTAGTAAATAGCTAGACTGTAATAACGCTGGAACAGTGATATCAGCAAAATTGTAACCAAAAAGAGTGATATTCCGCGATAAAATGTGTTTTAAACCAAAAACAGGAAAGGCAATACTGATATAAGCAAAATTGTAACAACAGAACAAGAAATATTAATGTATGTATATGAGACCGAGATGAAATGAATACATGACGCTGCTAACACAGTCTGAAAGTGAATCGGTTACCTGCAAATCGCCACTGTTACAGTGAATGCTGTGTGGGCAATCATATTCAAATAAAATGATTTCCTCCAATCAACTTCAGCCAGACTTTCACCAAGCAGCTCATCTAACTGCTTTAAAAGGGAGAAAATATCCATTATCATGTGTTTGTAGACAATACACACAAGCTGGAGAAAATAACAAATATAAATGGCTAACTAAGTGTCATGGGGTCAAATTCCCATATAAATAAGATATGACACATCAGCTTTAGCATGTAGGCCAGCATGAATAATTCCTTACAAAAATACAGGATTACTGTAGCTGAAGCAGACGTTAATGCAACAGAAGTAAATAATTATTTCCGCTACCTTAAGCAAAGTTACAGTCGAAGACTTTATGAAATTGACATTCTTGTTCGCAATTGAAATGTTTTAATAACAAAACCAAACCTCATGTGATAAGACCTAACCAGATATCTGCATTTTCTATTACAGTTTTTTTACCTTAGGTGCCCACCTGCGCACAAAGTAAGGAGCTGGTGCTTCTTCATTTTCAGTCAAACCATATGACTTACAGCTCTGGTAAAAGTAGCAAAACATTCAGCAACGTAAAGAATTACAATAATACAATCTTCTAATTTTACGGCTCAGAGATTAGGTCCAAGTACATACCAATTTCCTTACAAAAAATAGAAGATCATCATCTTGCCGCCTCCTTGACTCTAAGCAGCGAATGAAGTACACATCAAACACACCATGCCAGAAATTTGAGTCCATTTCTACATCTGACGCATCTTGCTCATCAAGAGAGGTATTTCCTAACGACTTTGAGTGCTTTTTCACCATACTCAGAATCTCATGCCTGAGAAAACGTAAATTAGACAACATAATCAACTTAAGCTACTCTAGATGAAAAACTTACCTAGATTCTAGATTGGAACACAAAATCCTCACTTTCTTTATTCTCTGAGTTGTTTTGATAGAGGACGAACCACATTTAGAATCCATACATGGTGAAACTACTCCGAAATCTTAAAATCCAAACAAGCATTTAACGGTGGAAGAACAGAAACCATCAAATGGATAACTATCTCAGTTCAATATGAGCAATATTACTAGACAATTGTTCAGAAAAACCTCCGAAATTCACACTGTAGATACAACAAATTACATCGAAACTAAGCATAGAACACAGAAGAATCAAAAGCTATATGATCCCAACTTGGTTACCTAGAAGGAGTCTCTTCTCCATCGTTGAGCATTTTCAACCTTCACAGTTTGCAAACCCCGATTTTGCTAAATTCTTCAAGGTTTGCGATAGGGTTGTGTGATCAGAGTGTTCTCTCTCCCAGTATGTGTATCGTTTCTAATTTTGCTGAATTCGATGCAAAGAGAGAGAGAAGAAATAAAAGGAAGCATAAAACGTCGATCTGATTTGCTTTAGCGTTGGCAAAGTGTTGGCCTGTCGCGTTGCGTTAATCCGAGAACGAGAACCTCAATAACTACCCATTTGCTTCGATTAAGAGATAATTAGGTGTTATTATTAAATTTAATAAGGGTGATTTACTTATCTAGTCTATTATTATTCTACCTCTTACTGTAGTGGTCCAGAAAGATTGAAATTACTAGACTAGTTTTTTAGTGTTTTTAATACCGTTTTACCCCTGTATCCTTTGTAAAAAAAAAAATAATCACGAAAGTACCATTAATGAATAAATCCACGTCAGCATACCTAACGTAGGCTTCTCGAACGTAGGATTATATACCACGTTATGTAGAATTCATAACAATGTAACGTAGGTCATTCTTCCCCATGTAATGTAGGAATGAGTATGATGCATCGTAGGATCTGGTCTAGTAACGTAGGCTTCTCATTGAAGGTCGTAGGATTCTGGTCTAATAGAGTAGGATTCACAATGAAAGCTCGTAGAAATCTCAATGAAAGCTCGTAGGAATCTAATCTAGTTACGTAGGATTCTCAATGAAATATCGTAGGTATCTGTTCTAGTAACGTAGGTTTCACAATGAAAGCTCGTAGGCATCTGATCAAGTTAAGTCAATGAAATTTTGTAGGTATCTGGTCTAGTTACGTAGGTTTTAGTGAAAGACCGTAGGTATCTGTTCTTGTTGCGTAGGTTTCTCAATGAAATTTCGTAGGTATCTGGTCTTGTTACGTAGGCTTCTCAATGAAATTTCGTAGGTATCTGGTCTAGTTACGTAGGCTTCTCAGTGAAAGACCGTAGGTATCTGTTCTTGTTACGTAGGTTTCGCAATGAAACTTCGTAGGTATCTGGTCTAGTTACGTAGGATCCTCGGTGAAAGATCGTATGTATCTGTTCTAGTTATGTAGGTTTCACAATGAAATTTCGTAGGTTTATGGTTCAGTTAAGTAGAATCCCCAATGAAAGATCGTAGGAATCTTTTCTCGGTACGTAGGATTCTCGATGAAGTTCGTAGGAATCTGGTCTGGTAAAGTAGGATGCTCAGTGAAAGCTCGTAGGAATCTCTTCTAGTAACGTAGGATGCTCTGTGAAAGATCGTAGACATCTAAAATAGTTTCCTAGGAGTTTTAATTGAATACTGTAGGAAACTGTTCTAGTTATGTAGGCTTCTGTATTAAAGCTCGTAGGATTCTCAGTTTAATAACGTAAGCTTCTGGTCTTGTTATGTAGGAGTGGAGTGTCTTTCCGTAGTATTCTGATTATCTTTCGTATAAGAAAACACGTAATGTTATGAAACAAATATGGAGTAATGGTAGAAAAATAGTTGTGTAATAGTTCAATTCAATTAGTGCATGTTCTGCTGTTGTGGCCTGCTTTCGAACACTTTGTACAAGTGTACGATTTCCTAGGGCGTTTTGGAGGTGTCGTACTCTCCAACGCACTCTTGATTCGTGAGTTCTTTGGCCTACCTGCTTGTTTACGGATAGAAGGAGGCTTCCAAACCTTTGTGCGCACCTCTTCAGGAACAGGCGTAGAGGAATCCCTTGGTTTGACGCTTTTTGCGTACGCGTTGTATAGATAATTAGTATGGTAGAACGTACTAGTAAGAGAGACTACTGGCACACATGCATGTTCAGCTGCCGCTAGAGCGTGGACACATGGGATTTTGTCAAAGTCAAATCTTTTGCATGAACATGTTTTCTCTGTCAAATTGACAACATGGGTTGATGCGTGGTTACTCACTTGAATTTGATGTTCGTCTATAGTCTGGACGTCGTAGTTTCTACCTTCCTCAATTCGTCCCTGTTCAGTCAAAACATAAACTATAAACCTACACAACGTCATCTATAAACCAATCTCAGTTGGCTCTAAACATACAACCTACCAGAGAATTACCTTTAGCACTTTCTCAACCCCGGATGTAAGAGCAGTTGTCATCAGACTAGCATTCTTCCTCCTAGTTGCGAACCACCGTGTCAACATAGACCGTATTGAATCAATAAGTCGCACAATTGGATAAGTTCTGGCTTCACTCAAAGCATGATTTATAGATTCAGCTATGTTTGTCGTGGTTAAGTTGTATCTGTTTCCAGGAAAATGTACACGACTCCACATGCTGACATCAGCCTGTAAAAAGGAAAGAAATGTATGATTATATCTAGAAAGTGAATCATACGATAAGAGGAACCTACGAAACATAACCTGAGTCCTACGAAACATAAACTGAGTCCTACGAAACATAACATGAGTCCTACGAAACATAACATGAGTCCTACGAAACATAACCTGAGTCCTACGAAACATAAACAGAGTCCTACGAAACATAACCTGAGTCCTACGAAACATAACCTGAGTCCTACGAAACATAACCTAAGTCCTACGAAACATAACCTGAGTCCTACGAAACATAACCTGATTTCTACGAAACACAACCTGAGTCCTACGAAACATAACCTAAGTCCTACGAAACACAACCTGAGTCCTACGAAACATAACCTGATTTCTACGAAACACAACCTGAGTCCTACGAAACACAAACTGAGTCCTACGAAACACAACCTGAATCCTACGAGACATAACCTGAATCCTACGAGATGTTAACCTGATTCCTACGTTACATATTTGGAACCTACGTAACGTTACAAGAAACCAACATACGGGTTTACCTGTAGTAAATAAGAATGAAGTCGCGGATTTAATTCTTGAATCTGCGCAAAAATATCATTGAAATCTTGTATCTTATACGCCGTAGCAGCCCTCTTAAACAATTTGAAAGACTCTCTTCCCTTGAACTTCAACAGTATGTTCTTACGCAAATGGTATGTGCATATTCCCCGGGCTGAAAAAGGGAAAACTGTCTGTATTGCTTTGCTTATTGATCTATGCCTGTCGAAAATAATGGCTAGTTCCTTATCATCAGGGATTATTCGGTTGAGTTGTCTAAAAAACTATTCCCAAGACTCATATTCTCTGTATCAACAACTCCAAAAGCTATTGGGAATATGTTCAAATTCCCATCTTGCATGGTTGCTGTTAGGAGAGTGCCTTTATATTTCCCTTGCAAAAAGGTTCCATCAACCACAACGACTTTCCTCATATATGGGAATCCTTGTATACTTGCATCGAAAGCAAGGAATAGGAACTTGAATTGGTGAGCTCCATCGACTTCTAACTTAATAAGAGTTCCGGGATTTGCTCGTCTTATCATATATAAGTAAGATGGAAGTTGTTCATAACTGCTCTCCGATGACCCCCCTACTAATTCTCGTGCTGCGATCAGAGTTCGATGAGCCTTCCAATACTTAATCTGCCATGAATAAGTGCATATCAGAGACATGTCCTACGAGGCATACCACGAATCCTACGAGACGTAACCTGAAACCTACGACTTGTAGCCTGAAACCTACGACAGAGATCAGAGAATCCTACGAAACATAACCTGAGGCCTGCGAAACACAGACTGAGTCCTACGAAACACAACCTGAGTCCTACGAAACACAACCTGAGTCCTACGAAACACAACCTGAGTCCTACGAAACACAACCTGAGTCCTACGAAACACAACCTGAGTCCTACGAAACACAATCTGAGTCCTACAAAACACAATCTGAGTACTACGAAACATAACCTGAGTCCTACGAAACACAACCTGAGTCCTACGAAACACAACCTGAGTCCTACGAAACACAACCTGAGTCCTACGAAACACAACCTGAGTCCTACGAAACATAACCTAAGTCCTACGAAACACAATCTGAGTCCTACGAAACAAAATCTGAGTCCTACGAAACATAACCTGAGTCCTACGAAACACAACCTGAGTCCTACGAAACACAACCTGAGTCCTACGAAACATAACCTAAGTCCTACGAAACACAACATGAGTCCTACGAAACATAACCTTAATCCTACGAAACATGAACTGAATCCTACATAACTTAGCCTGAATCCTACAAAACATAAACTGAATCCTACATAACTTAGCGTTGCAGTTCAAAACATACCTTCAGTCCATAACGTTTTGCCAAAGCATCAGCAACATGAACTGGCAAAACAGACGCACCAACACCACCCACGAAATCTGTGTAAAGACGAGCTAAAATATACGGAGTTGCCTGTCTAGCACGACATGATCGCACTGTCACAGAACACGTGTGTTCGTGGACGTAAATTTTGACGTAGAAGCACGACGATTCATCGATTGTCGAGGCACGTACCTTCCATTGACATCCTGGCACCCAATATTTGACTCGCAACAATACCTTGGATGAAGCTACAACATCAAAATCAAACCTACGGAGAACCGCGAGCATTTTCAGCCTTGTAACCAACTCCTCCTTGTTTGAATAACATTGCCCAACTGCTAATTCAACATAGCCCATTTCTATTCCAACATACGCGTCCCTGTTACTTGTCCTACCTTCATATTCCTCGCCGTTCTTCACGTAAGTAGTGCTTATGTAGTCTTCATCATCCGAACTTGCACCATCCTGATCATCACAGTAATCAAATCTATCTTCCTCACCATCAATTTCTTCAGCTACATCGTCATCACCATCAGGAGTCCTACGAGACTGGTCCTGAGTCCTACGAGACTGGTCCAGAGTCCTACGAGACTGGTCATGAGTCCTACGAGACTGGTCCGGAGTCCTACGAGTCTCGTCAGGAATCCTACGAGGATCATCAGGAGTCCTACGATACTGGTCAGTAGCCCTGCGAGGATGGTTAGGAGTCATACGAGACAATACAGGAATCCTGCGAGGCTGATCAGGAGTCCTACAAGACTGCTCAGGAGTCCTGCGAGATTCGTTCCTAGCCCGACTTCCATGCGGATCTTCTGCTCCAACCACTTCGGATTCCATGTCTGAGTCTTCGTAGACTTGAACACAGATACGTCTTGTGTCTTTCCAATACTTCTCAAGAAACAAACGCACTGAGTTGCTATCTCGCATGAAAACTGGTTGAGTATCTTGTGGTAGATTTCGCATGATGGCATCGGGGTACCTATAACTTAGTACAACATCGTAACGACGTCGAGACAGCCCATAGGCTTCGTACACCTTTGCTTCTAAATCCTCCAGATTTGATCGTTCTCCCAACATGATGATTTTACTCCCACGAGATGTACACAAATAAAAAAGCCATCGCCCATTCTCACCCCTCCATTCTCCAGAAATTAATTCAACTTCATACATCGTCAGGCTAAGCAAGTGTAAACGCGTGATTGATCTTGAATACTTGTGGACTGAATGCTTGTAACCGAATGCTAGATGCTAGATGCGTGAATGGATATGTCTACCTCAGTTAGTTTGATAAGAAGGTAGATGCATAATGTTAGGGTAATAAGGTCTTTTCCTGATATAGGGTATAGAAAACACTGAGAGTCCTGCAAGACCTGAAAATGTCTCCTACAATACGTTTAAAGAAACCTACGAAAATCTGGAATCAAACCTGCGATATTTTATCTAGAATCCTACGTAACAAGACCATATTCCTACGGTCTTTCAATGAGAATCCTACGTAACAAGACCAGATTCCTGCGATATGTCACTGAGAATCCTACGTAACAAGACTAGATTCCTACGGCCTTTCAATGAGAATCCTACGTAACTAGACCAGATTCCTACGGTATTTCACTGAGAATCCTACGTTGGTGGACTAGATTCCTACGATCTTTCACTGAAAATCCTACGTAAGTAGACTATAGTCATCCGAACTTTCACTGAGAATCATACGTTATTATACTAGATTCCTACGAGCTTTCACTTTGAATCATACGTAATTTGTCTAGAATTCTACGAGCCTTTAGTGTTTTATGTCACGAACATAGGTTGTCATTTGTAGTTTAGTTTGAATTGAATTAGACTTACATACACTTGCATTAGAATTAATATTACTTACACTTGCATTAGAATTAGAATTGCTTACACTTGCATAGAATGACCTAGCCTATTACGTAATACATAATAACCTATGCACTATGTACAACATGTCCTACTACATACACTAACCTTACTTTGCATCACGAGGAATTAATGCAAGAGCGCTTTCGTTCTCAATCTCATCAAAGGCTTCGGCCGCGTACTTTAACCGAATGAATGGCATGTGATCATCTGTTACTCCGTCGAATTTACAACCGAGGGCCAAACACTCAATGAACTTCAACACATAGAGCCCACAATCTCCACCGAATGCTTGCTGCGGCACCCCTTTAACTCTGTAAAAGCTGTAAGCTTTCACTGTAAGCTTTCACTGTCGTCTTTTTACGGGAATAAACCTTGCATGTCCCTTGCGCGGTCATTCTGTCTACAAGCATTGGTATAAACCTCGCGTACACCTTTAAAAAAAAAAAAAATTCACTGAGACTAGATTCCTGCGAGATGTCACAGAGAATCCTGCGAAACAAGACTAGATTCCTACGAGATATCACAGAGAATCCTACGATACTAGACCAGATTCCTGCGAGATGTCACAGAGAACCTGCGTAACTATATTAGATTCCTACGAGATATCACAGAGAAACCTACGAGACTAGACCAGATTCCTGCGAGATGTCACTAAGAACCTGCGTAACTATACTAGATTCCTACGAGATATCACCATAGAATCCTACGAGACTAGACCAGATTCCTGCGAGATGTCACTGAGAATCCTGCGTAACTAGACTAGATTCCTACGAGATATCACAGAGAATCCTACGAGATTTCACTGAGAGTCATATGGAACCTATTCTAAACTCCTACATAACGTTAAACCGTAATACTTAAAACATGTACCTTGCAGGACTCCTCGATTTGTTTGTCAGTGTTACAGGTCGTGTACGAGTCGTAGACCTTTAGTCTCTTGTTTATAAGTTGTACTTCCACGGCGACCCAATGGCTATTTCCAACATTATGTGCTATGTACAACGTGTCGACGTCTCTGACCCACTGCCTATGGGTTATGTACGGAAATGCTTCTCCTTTGTATTGTTCGTAATAACCCGCAGGGAATTCCAAAGAACTTTCCTTCCCCAAGAAGCCATTAACATACTCTTTACACCAATATGAGGTTATGAGCGGGTCAATGAAGGCTAATCGAGTTGTGCGGTACGGAGTAACTGGCAGCATCGATCTTTTGATAAACATCTGCATGATAGTTGACATATGCTGTGCAGAAGAAGAAGACAGTGTTACAAGCAATCCTATATAACATTACGTAATATTAGACAAAAATCTACAAAACACTCACATCAGTAGTCAGCCAACCAAATTGTCTATCATTTAAAGGCCACATGGCCTTTGGCGTCATAATTCGCTGGTAGAACAGCGCACCTCCACCTTCAGTACTACCACTCCTACAGAAACATGACACAAACAGATCAGCCAACACGCAAATAAAGCAAACAAATATACATAACTCGTTAGAGGGCTTACGTCTTCTTCTTACAAAAGTCTAAGAGGTTCACGAGCTTTCTCCTATCAAACGACCCCAACGGGTCGTAAATTACTGCCCTCTTCGGTACATCAGAATGCAGACGTTGAATAACTGAACATCCTTTGAAAGGGGAAACCTATAAGGCATGAAAATTACAAAAAGTCAGAAAATAATCCTACGAGCTTTCATTGAGTTTCCTACGAAACTAGACAAGATTCCTACGAGCTACTCAGAGGATCCTACGAGCCAACCCAGAGGTTCTACGAAACACAACCTGAGTCCTACATAACTCAGCCTGAGTCCTACGAAACATAAACTGAGTCCTACGAAACATAAACTGAGTCCTACGAAACATATCATGAGTCCTACGAAACATAAACTGAGTCCTACGAAACATAAACTGAGTCCTACGAAACACAACCTGAGTCCTACGAAACAAAACCTGAGTCCTACGAAACATAAACTGAGTCCTACGAAACACAACCTGAGTCCTACGAAACACAACCTGAGTCCTACAAAACATAACCTGAGTCCTACGAAACATAAACTGAGTCCTACGAAACATAACATGAGTCCTACGAAACACAACCTGAGTCCTACGAAACATAAACTGAGTCCTACGAAACACAACCTGAGTCCTACGGAACAAAACCTGAGTCCTACGAAATATAACCTGAGTCCTACGAAACACAACCTGAGTCCTACGAAACACAAACTGAGTCCTACGAAACACAACCTTAATCCTACGAAACACAACCTTAATCCTACGAAACTAGACCTGATTCCTACGATCTACCCAGAGGATCCTACGAGACAATAGTAGATCCTACGAGCTTCCTACGAGTTTTGACACAAAATACCTGAGATGCAGTTAGCTGTAATTTGCGATGAGGTCGTTGTATTGGTTTTGGCGCAGACTCGGCATTTGGTTGCCCCACCAACCACGAATTATCAGCAACTTTACCATCTGTATCCTCTTCATACTCAGCATCTGGATCAGGAAGAGGAATGAGCAGTGTTTCATCCTCTCTTTCAGAAGGTATATCTAGAACCTCTTCTGGCTCTCTCCCATCTGGTTGTCTAACCAGACACGACATAGGACAGTCTGGGTCCGATGTCTCTTTAGAACTCAGCTTCCAAGACTGAAGGGAGAAACAAGAATAAACAACATTATTCAACTGTTTTGTAGTTTACAATGTCATACCAATCTATTTTGTATCCTTTATGAACAGTATAGTACTTCAATCACTAATAGAACACTCGGGTATACAATCATGTGTGAAAGTTCCTTAAAAAAGCTCAATACGTTTACGTACCGGAGACGTGCTCCCCTCATCTCCATCGGCCTCCTTTTCTTTTTCTTCACCTTTCACACCCGCCTCGGTGGCCTTGGTTTGCTCTCCCTCCACCCAACAAATCCTGGAGTCAAAGCCACCTACTTTTGCTTCAAAGCAACCGATTTGAGCTTCAAAGGCAACCAACTTTGCCTCAAGGCCTGTGAATTTTGTTTCAAATCCACCGAGATGGGTTTCAACATCTCGGATTTTGGTTCCCATGTCAGAAAACCGGGAAACCACTTCATTTTTGAATCCTAGCATTTCACCAACCATCTCAGTTTTCAATGCGTGGTAACGCTCAACGTGCTTCATCTCAACAACATCTATCTTCGAAGACAGCTCAGTCAACACCCGCAAAATAGTTGCAGTGTTGCCAGTTGTGGTGGTTTGTGTTGCAGGTTTCTCGATGTGCTGATTGTTTTTGGCAGCTGGCGCGTCGGCCTTCACATCACCTTCCACTGAATCTTCTGCATGGAAATGAAAAGTTAAAACATACGAAACTATACTAGATTCCTACGAGCTTAAAAGGAGAATCCTACGAAACTATATGAGAAGCCTACGAAACTAAACGAGATTCCTACGGTCTTTCATCGAGAATCCTACGAAACTATATGAGATTCCTACGAACTTTCACAAAGAAGCCTACGAAACTATATGAGATTCCTACGACATAGAAAGAGAAGCCTACGAAACTAAACGAGATTCCTACGAGTTTTCATCGAGAATCCTACGAAACTATATGAGATTCCTACGAACTTCCTTAAAGAAGCCTACGAAACTATACGAGATTCCTACGAGTTTTTATCGAGAATCCTACGAAATTATATGAGATTCCTACGACATAGAAAGAGAAGCCTACGAAACTAAACGAGATTCCTACGAGCTTTCATCGAGAATCCTACGAAACTATATGAGATTCCTACGAACTTTCACAAAGAAGCCTACGAAACTATATGAGATTCCTACGACATAGAAAGAGAAGCTTACGAAACTATACGAGATTCCTACGGTCTTTCATCGAGAATCCTACGAAACTATATGAGATTCCTACGAACTTTCACAAAGAAGCCTACGAAACTATATGAGATTCCTACGACATAGAAAGAGAAGCCTACGAAACTAAACGAGATTCCTACGAGTTTTCATCGAGAATCCTACGAAACTATATGAGATTCCTACGAACTTCCACAAAGAAGCCTACGAAACTATACGAGATTCCTACGAGTTTTTATCGAGAATCCTACGAAATTATATGAGATTCCTACGACATAGAAAGAGAAGCCTACGAAACTAAACGAGATTCCTACGAGCTTTCATCGAGAATCCTACGAAACTATATGAGATTCCTACGAACTTTCACAAAGAAGCCTACGAAACTATATGAGATTCCTACGACATAGAAAGAGAAGCCTACAAAACTAAACGAGATTCCTACGAGTTTTCATCGAGAATCCTACGAAACTATATGAGATTCCTACGACTTAAAAGGAGAATCCTACGAACCTTCTGTCGTCACCACCTTTCGGCGCTTAATCCTCGGAGCAGAAGCTTTACTTGGTTTCTCCTTAGGCTGTGGTGGCTCTCTTACAGCAGCCCAAAATGATTCATCTAGACAACCGTCAAGAATATCTCGGATCATGTTGTCCAACTTCCTATCCCCTTTCTGACCAAGCCCAAGTGGATATATATCTTCATATGGCTTAGCCACCATGTTTTTCTCCACTCGTACCTGCAAACATCAGATATTAAAACTCTGACTAATGAACAAACTCTAAACACAAAACCTACAAAACATACATACCTTTTTGTCACGTGATTTTATAATATCCTTGTCCAGTACATCCTCAAGATTGGCGTGAGTCCTGCGTGTCTCCCATCGAATGAGAGGAATTTCTACATCTTTCTTCAGATTAGCCAGCTCCCTGAAAGCAGGAATGTACTCGAATGCCCAAATCAGCAACACATGTACAGGGCCGTGAAGGGTGTACGTCGTTCCATGTAATGAGGCTGCCTTGATTGAATGGATCAGAACTGTAAAGGCCTGCGTGCCCCAAGGGTACCTCTCGAAAGCCTCTGAATCTAGCACCAACTTAGCTTGGGCTAGGGGGAGCTTGGCTTCCCGGTGCTTAGCATACACACCGACGTGCAGAATGAATAGGAGACCTAGCATCCTCTTCTTGTCGTTTGACCAAGTGCTGTACATATTAAACCGTAAACATAAGAGCCCTACGAGACATAACATTAATCCTACGAGATATGACAAGAATCCTACGAGACATGCATGAAGCCTACGAGGCACACCATGAAACCTACGAGGCATGACATGAAACCTACGAGACATGGCATGAATCCTACGAGAAATGTTATGAAACCTACGAGGCATGACATGAAACCTACGAGACATGACGTGAAACCTACGAGGCATGAGATGAAACCTACGAAACATGAGATGAAACCTACGAGACATGGGATGAAACCTACGAGACTTGACATGAAACCTACGAGACGTGAGATGAAACCTACGAGACATGACATGAAACCTACGAGACATGACATGTCAAGTTTCGTAGGTTTCATGTACATCAAAACAAAAGAAAAGCGTAGGTTCCGAGACAAACCTGCATTTACTTAAGGCATTTTTTAACTCGGCAAAGTCAGGGCCCAAACCAGGATGTGTCTCAATATCCTGCCAGAATTCTTCGTGTGAGGGTCCATCTTCCAAACCATCTCCGATTACGTCACAGTTCATGTGAGTAATCTCCTGAAACTCATGAAGAGAGAACCTGATTGGCCTACAACCAACCAAGACCCACAGCTCATCGCGACTACTCACATCTAGTTGGTTAATCAGCAACCAATCAACAACCTTAAAGTGCCATTGATACTTCATGGTCGCAAGTTTGAGGAGCACTCCGACGGATGAATTGTCTCTAATGTCGTCGAAGACTTCTGACCCAATTGCAACCCTCAACATTTGAAACTCTAGGAGTTTACAACTATGATTGATGGACTTTCGTTTTCCTGGACCAACCCCTGGACCAAATAATCTCGTCGGATATTCCTTCTTCTCTGCCATTGATCTACAAGACATAACAGAACTCATTATAAGACAAACCAACAAACCATGAATCCTACGACAAATATCAGAGAATCCTACGTAATGTCAACCATGAATCCTACGTAACGTCAAATATGAATCCTACGAGATGTATCAGAAACCTACATAACAATAACTCAGAAACCTACGACACAGCACTAGTTTCCTACGAAATAGTATGTAAGACCTACGACACAGCACCAGTTTCCTACGAAACAGTAGGTAAAACCTACGACACAGCACCAATTTCCTACGAAACAGTAGGTAAAACCTACGACACAGCACCATGTGCCTACGAAACTTAGCCAGAATCCTACAGAACGACAACCTGAAAGTAAACTAACATACATAACGTTAACGAGAACCGTACGAAACATCGAGGGAAAGCCTACAAGAAAACGAGAAGAAGAAGACGAAGTAGGCCGAGACCTAGGTCACTTACTAACTACGAGACGACGGAATAGCAGGTGGAAATGTAGAAGAAAAAGCCGCAATGACAATGAAGAAGAAAACGAAGTAAAGAAAGAAAAGGAAAGATGCGACGGCGAGAGCAAAACGGGAAGTTACGACTGCTTGAGGAAGACGAAGAAGAACTCCTAGAGGACGACGAAGCAACGACGGTTCGGAAAAAAGAGTTGGGTTTTTGAGTAACAATATTTTTTTTTTCTCGATGGCATTATTGTAATTAATGGATCATTGTGGAAAATTATGGACATTTCCACACTTTGGCAGTTTTGAATGATCAAAAGAAACTATTCTAGTAATTAAAGGATCATATTGAACTATTACAGTAATTCTCTCTTCTCATTTAATAATGTGATTAATGTAGTATTTGGTTAGGTCTGAGTTTGGATTCAATTCGGTTTTAGATAAAATTTTATAACGAAAACATAATTAATTCTCATTTGAATTGATGTTTCAAATTGTTAGTATATTCAACAGTATTATTCTTTAATTTTGATGATATAAAATGAATTTTAGTCAATTCGTTGTAATTGCACAAGATTATGATTTAATTCAGATTCGGTTTGGACAAAACCAAAAACTAAATTCGTTTGGGTTGATGAATTTACATAGATGGAGAGAGTATTTCAAGAATCTTATGTATCAATAAAAATCAATTTGGACACATTACAAAGCTAAAACTCTAGATTATTCAGCTCAAACTATCAACTAATAGAATGTCTAAAGCTTCCCTAACAATTCTATTGCTCTAAAACATCGATCCAATACTAGAAATGCTGATTTAAGCTAATAAAAGGACCTCGAACACATCGGTTAAAGACATGAAGGTACACTGCAAGACACAAAGTGATAATCACTGAAGATTTAGCACCAACATATCCAACTACTTGACGTCCTCTCTCTGTAACTTCTTCATGAATCACATCATAACTCCGTTTAAAGCTTTGTGATGTCTTCAACACTACAAACTCAAGGATTGATCTCATTGTTTCCAGTGTTACTCTTCCTGTAACATCAAACATGAACTTCCTATTGCTTGGTACTGCTAATGTAGTCGAAAGCGCCTCTGCCCATCCGTTTGCTGAACCTTCTTGGTTTGATTTCCTTAAGGAGGAATCAGTTTCAGACTTTGAAGATGTAATGACATCGTGAGATGTTCTCATGAATGTCTCAAGAGCTCCATTACAGACTGAGACAAGAACATCTCTTGCACTGTCTCGATGTTTTGGATTTGTTAAACCAGAGAATATCTGATCATAAGTATTGATCCCAACTGTCTTCTCAATGTATACTGATACTGCTGAGCTAGTGAATCTCTCAATACAATCTGCTAAAAGCTCTCTACACCTATCATCACTAAGCAAATTCATCCATCTAGGTGTTGTTGTTTTCGAAGAAGCATCAATACCATTCTCAATCTCATTAGAGTAAAATCCTAGAACTAGATTCTTAGCAAAGTTACCAACAACTACTGAGACAAAACCAGTTCCTTCCTCAGAGAAAACTCTATCAACTACACTCGAATTCGATTTATCTCCAACGTTTTTAGATTCCTGATCCAAATTATACCCACGAAAAACCCCAATCGCTACAGCCTCAGAAACCCTAGCTAAAGAATCAGTGAACTCTTTCGATTTGGTTATCTTCGCAAGCTGTTTCAAGCTATTTGGGATTTTGTCGGAATCGGATTCCAGAAACTCCTTCAAATCTCGAGAAACAATACTTATCGTCTCAGCAGAATCGATTACAAGTTCGGCGAATGAACCAATACCTTCGAAAAGCTTCATAATTCGCTTCGTCTTCCTCGCGATGTATTCAGAATTGTAAACCCTGTAAACTCCATAACCCGAAACACCAAAAACCGCCAATAAAATCAGCCATTTTCTTCTTCCCTGAGAACTTCCTTCTCTCAATCGAATAAGGTCCATCAAAATTACACCAAACTAAAACACTACACGGAGAGAAAGATCTAGGGATTATGACGATATACAAATTGGAGATGGAATTGAAACTGGGGATTTAGAAAGTTAGTGGAAAAAGCGATGATAATTATGAACAGATAGAGAGATTAGAAAAGAGACATGAATGAATGTAGAACCAAGAAGTGAGGAACTCAAGAGGTGAGGAGAGAAACAAAGAACATGTTGACGAAGAAGACAGAGTCACAGACGAATCTCGGTTTAGGTGGTTTGATATTAAATTATTTTGGAATCTTTCCGGTTATGGAAAAACCATTTTTATTGACCGCCGAGCATGTACTGTCTTTTATCATATACTGTAACAGTCGTGTTAAAATTTGTGATTTACAGGGAATAAAATATCTGTCAATTACATGTTAATATAATAATATCTGTCAATAAAATATGATTTTTTTCCTTACAACAAATAAGAAAAAAAAACAAAAAAACAGATTTTTTTTAATATCCATAATTGTAATTAACGAAACTGAAAAGTATATCAGTCAATCAATTAAGTATCTACACGTGTCAAATAAATTCTATAATCAAATTAGAAAAGTATCAACAACAAAAATAGAAAAAATAAAATAATACTTTTTGTTATTTAAAAAGAAAAAGATATTGGATATTTTGTTTTATTTTTAGTGACTTGCCTGTTACAAACTTTTTTAAAATTTTGTTTTTTTGCTGACATTTTTCCCAACTTAAAATATAAAAATATATTTTGAAAATGTTGTTTTTAGATTAGTTTGTTAATTATTGTTTATAAAATAAAGCCGGGCAAGTGGCATTTAGTCCAGTGGTAGGCGGTAAGTTCACATAAGACATGCACATTTGCACAACCAGGGATCAAGTCCCACCGCCTATAGGAACTTGGCTAATGGGTCGGCCTGTTGACAAAAAAAAAAAATAAGTAAAGCTGGGCTTTTTGTTTTGTATCTCAACTATTACATTGACCTTCGGCCTAAAGGCCCATAACTGAGATCCTAGTAAACCCTAATCTTACATCCACCTATATAAACCAAAATTTTGAATTAGCTAAGGTTTACTGCTTTGACAATGGCTGAAAGAGGTGGAGAACGCGGCGCTGAGCGTGGCGGCGACCGTGGTGGCTTTGGACGTGGATTCGGCGGACGCGGCCGTGACCGTGGTCCCAGAGGCCGTGGACGACGTGGAGGTCGTCCTGCGGAAGAAGAGAAATGGGTTCCAGTGACCAAACTTGGTCGTCTTGTGAAGGAAGGTAAAATCCAGAAGTTAGAGCAGATATATCTTCATTCTCTCCCTGTTAAGGAATACCAAATCATAGATCTCCTTGTTGGACCTTCATTGAGAGACGAAGTTATGAAGATCATGTCCGTTCAGAAACAAACCAGAGCTGGTCAAAGGACTAGATTCAAGGCCTTTGTTGTGGTTGGAGATAATAATGGACATGTTGGATTGGGAGTGAAGTGTTCAAAGGAAGTTGCGACTGCCATTAGAGGAGCGATTATTTTGGCGAAGCTTTCAGTGGTTCCAGTGAGAAGAGGATATTGGGGGAATAAGATTGGAAAGCCACATACAGTGCCTTGTAAGGTAACTGGGAAATGTGGTTCAGTAACAGTAAGAATGGTTCCAGCTCCAAGAGGTGCTGGTATTGTTGCTGCTCGTGTTCCTAAGAAGGTTCTTCAATTTGCTGGTATTGATGATGTCTTTACCTCCTCTAGAGGATCCACCAAAACCCTCGGAAACTTTGTTAAGGTCTGATTTTTATTCCTTCTTTTTGCTTACATTGATATATTCGATTATGCTTAGCTGAAGAATTATGCAATTGACCTCTGCTTATACAGATTAAATCATAGCTTTTTTCTGATTTAGTTGCAATGTCTTATTTGCTTACATTGCATCTGTGTGATGTTTAATCTACCTCAATCTGTAGATTAACGTGATTGTTGATAGTTAATGTTCTTAGATTAGTTTCATTTACATATTTGAAGTTTAACCAATTGAAATTTGTAGTTGAGCACGGATTTTTTTGATGATCTTCAACTTAATTGCTTTATATGATTGATTTTGTTGATTCATTATCTGTAATTGGTTGATATTCTTGGTTATCGTCAGCTCATGCTTTGATGTTGTTGGTGTTATAATGCTAGGCTACATTTGATTGCCTTCAGAAGACATATGGGTTCCTGACACCAGAGTTCTGGAAAGAGACGAGATTTGCTAAATCGCCATACCAAGAGTACACTGATCTCTTGGTTAAACCTCTTCCTGGAACCAAGCTTATCACTGAGGTTGAAGATCAAGCCTAAAACCTTGAAGAGATGAGTTTGGTTTTATAAGTTTTGGTTTTTCGCAAATATCTTTTCCACCATCAAAACTAGTTGTTTCTTGGTTTTTTTAGTGTTTCAAATTTGTTAAATGTTATGCTTCAATTAAATGGTTTCAAATATTATATTTGGTTTCATGTCTATTTCTCATTTCTACCATTTATTCCCTTTAATCATGTGGTCTTAATTCTGCATATATGTGAGTAGTATCAACGAATCATAATCTAAAATTGTAGCGTATATTATACAACACCAAAAAATTTGAGTATTATTGGATGCTTTATTCAAATGCATGAAGTATATGATTATAATAAGTGAGATTGAGTGCTTTGAAGAGTTGAAATTGGGATAAATGAACCTTGTCTAAAGCAAGACTTGAAGATAACTAATCTTATGAAACTAAATCAAAGAATTCAACATTTTGTTATCAGCAAAATACGATATGGGCAAAACAAAAACTTTCTTGAAGGAGAAGCAAACATGCGCAACTATTATAACCAAAAAGAAAACATGCTCTACTAGGAAAATAAACAGAAGCAAAAAGCAGTAAGCTATCAAGCGCTCAAATACAATATTAATCAGGAAATGATCCAATAAAATGAGTGTCGAGAAAGACTGATTATAATCATAAGTCAAAGCAAAAATACAAAACCAAATGATGTCAAGAGTCCTCAACCTGACCATACCACGAAGATCCTCTATGTTGCAAGCCTTTGTTGAGAATCCTTTCAAGGCCTCCAAATTTTCGAGTTTACTCAATTCCAACTTTGTCTTCTTATGCATCACCATTGGTAATGCAAGGTATCTCAAGCCTTGCATTCCCTTCAAAACATTGGGCACGACTATATCTACCGCATCTACATCTATATCAAATAGATCAACATTATTAGATTTTCTAGAGAAGAAGGTAGATGAGATACCTCTTTTGCCGCTTTTAAACTCAGATAGCTTAAGTGGATGAGCTTTCCAATCCCAGACATTAACTGTCCTCCTCCAAAGTTGGCTTTAAAGAGGTCTAAGACCCTCAAAAGTTCCAACCTTGTAAAACTTGAAACTGATAGCTTCAAACGTTTACTCACAGAATCATTCCCTGGAAGAACCACGAGAGATCGAAGTTTTGGATTCTCTATATCTCCCCCAATCTGTAATGTAGTAGTATTTTGGTAATGGTAGACAAGTCTGCGAGATCTACAAGTTGATGAAGAGTTTGCAGTTAGAGGGTTGCCACTCTTAATTTGTAGGAAATTCTGTTCTTTCAGAAATAATCATATTTCTTCTCACCAACTCCTCTATGCAGCTATCTCCAACATCTCGAATGGTCTCTCCATTAGAATTCTCAGGTTGGAAAATGAGCCAGGCAGAGAAAACAATGCTTCAAAGAACGAGGAAGCTCTTCAAAACCTAGTGACAAAACATGGTTCAATGAATTCTTGTTGCCGTCATTAAAATGGGTTCGTCCTTCCATGAGATGAGATCCAATATTCTCAGATATTCGTTTCTTTTTGTTTTTAGGAATTGCTATACTTTGAAAAAGTGTCCAACTGTCTTCAATGGTTAGAACATCTGGTTTAAGGTTGAAATTTGTTCTATCCGCCATCGTATTTTCATTTCGTGAAATAAGCAACAGTTTCCAACCTGCCAAAACACGTACACACACCAAGAGTTAGCTTATTGAGACGAGTTGCTTTTGATCAAAATTTCTTAAATATTGCCTAGTGTAGTGTGTACCATAAGATGTCATATCTGGTGGAAATACATGTTTGATTAAGTCCCAATCTTCTTTTCTCCATACATCATCAAGGACAATCAATGATTTCGATGTATTCAACAATTGAAAGAGTTCAGCTTGGAGTGTAGACTCTGCCATCTCCATGATTTTCTTTTCTTCTTCTTCTTTTGCCATACATTCCTCCTTGTAAAGTCTTGTGATACACAGACCCATGCGAATCCATTGAACTGTTTTCTTACATCCACGTGATTAAAAACTTGTCTGGCAAGTGTTGTTTTACCAAGACAACCCATCCCGGTGATGGTAACTACTTGAACGCTATCAGTTTTCACCAATAATTCAACCAGTTTCATAATATTTGCTTCCAACCCCACAAGAACGCTTTCGTTGTCTCTGTGAAATGTTTTTCTTTCTTGTAGTGGATGTGAAGACCGGCTACCATCGCTAACGTTCTGTTGCACTCCAAATTTATGCATATCGCCTCCTGAGAAAAAAGAAAATGTAAGAGAAACTATAGTTGGTCTATTTCGGGCTAAGGAGATTCTAGTCTAATGATCAATCTTCTATTGTGAGGTTTAATTCTTACCAGATGCATATTTTCTAGGGAATGTTGTCATTCGTGAAAGTGTCCAACTGTCTTCAGGAATATATTGTTACTCTCGTAGTATATTTGTTAACGGTTAATAAATCTGGAGACAAAGCATTAAATGCACTATCTCCACATTTAATGTTTTGTCTCCCAAACAAGTAAGTGGACCATTATCTCAAAGTTAATTTGGTATAAACTCCTATGTGTGCCCATGCTATTTACTTAATTTCAAAAATTATATGTTTGTTTCTCAATTAGTTTTCTAAAACATATTATTCATTTAATTTTCATAGTTATAATCCATACTAAAATCAAATAAAGTAAAATTGTATTCTGATATCTATTTACTGTATTTCAATCAAAGTGTCTCACCAGTTAAATCAGGTTTTACTATACTGATCTTAGTCATGATTATATTAAGTTTTATAACACGTTATCAGTACGATCACTTTTTGATCGGTATAAGTTTAAATTTTGATATTATTACAATTGTCGCCTTGTACCCTCACAATTGGTGGGTGACTCATTCACATATCTATATGCTAAATATTAAATTTAATTTATTTCATGTTATAATGTTTGTTTAAATCTTATTTAATATTATTATAATAATCGACATGCGCAGGTGGCCTTTCGTCTAATGGCATGTGATAAGTCCACTAAAGGCAGGCACACTTGCACATTCAGAGATCGAGTCTCACTGCATACATTATGTAAGAATTTGACTAATGGGTCGGCCAACTGTGGTCGAGACTGATTCAGGTGATTCGATGAGCTAGTGATGTGAGCGGTTGCACCAGTGTCTGGGTACCACTCTTGCCCAGCTTGGTCTGTTACATCGGTTATCCTCATTGTGGCTAACGCTTGAGATGGGTCTTCACTGTGATAAGAGTTGTCAAAACGATGCCAACATTTTAGAGCATGGTGACCAACCTTTCCACAGATCTGACACACTGGACGCTCACCGTGGTTGTAAGAGGCTTGAGCGTTTGATGCAGAGATTTGAGGAGAAAAACCTCTTCCGTGGGTGGAGTAGTTGCCTTTTCCCCAAGACCCACTTCGACCAGAGAAGTTTCCTCTCCCTCTGTTGCCGTAGTTGTTGCTGTAATAAGCTGGAGGAGTGTCAGTTCTTTCAGCGGCAAAGGCAAAGTGAGGAGATGCAGCATTTTCAGATAGATAACTCATCAGGCTTTCATCGTAGCTGATGAGTCTTGGCGTTATGTCTTCAAGGGTAGGAACATAAAGAGAGTCCATCTGACCTTCAATGCTAGCTTTTACAGGTTCATAGTTTCTACCTAAGCCTTGAAGAGCAGCGAAAACTTTCATTTTTTCTGGAATAGCACTACCAACAGAGGCTAGTTGGTCACATATCTTCTTTATTTCCATCAAAAATTCTCTCAATAGTTTTGTCTGCCTTGCTTACAGTTTGGAGTTTTCTCTGTAACGCAAATAGCCGAGTAGATGAGACATTGTTGAAGTGGTTTGAGAGAAAGGTCCAAACTTCTCGAGCTGTTCTGGCTGTAGCAACATGACGAAGTATGTCTTCGGAAAAAGACCCCAACAACCAAGCTTCAACCACTTGACCTAATCTTTCCTATGCTTGGAAATCTGGGTTTAAAACCTCTTCAATCGTTTTTCCATCTGCAGAAGGAACATGGATGATGGCAGCTGGCTGACGAAAGGTTCCAGTGACGAATTCTAGTAACCCTTGTCCCGAAAGAAAAGTTTCAAACTGGCTCTTCCAAATGATAAAGTTCTTTTCGGTGAGTTTGATAGTCACGCAGTTTGTGATGTTAAGAATGAGTTGAGAATAAAGATCTAGATCTCTTGAATCCATGGCTCTGATACCATGAAAACAGAGTGAAGAAAGCAGAGAAGAAAGATGAAGAAAAAAGTCTTTTTGATTCTACTGATTTTCTCTAACTATTACAATGGTATAAGAGAACTATTTATATGCAAAGATATGGGAAGCCCTAGCACAGACTACAAGTGGCTTAATTTGTCTCTAGTGAATCCAAAACACCAAAAGTATTGCTGGTTTTAATGCTTCATTCTGCAAGTTTTGCAGGTGTACTATCGCACATCATCACTCTGCTTTTGCTTGCAGGTGACCGTTGCTGCTTCATGAGTTTAGTGTCTTCATGGGCCTTCCTTTCTTGATGGACTGTGTTTTGTTTTGGTGAAGAAGTGGGCTTGATATTTCCATCCTCGAGAAAACAGATTAGTAGCAAAACCATGTCCTCTGTTTCACAAGTCTAGTTCTGTTTTTCATATAATACTACAGAATCAAGATCAGCTTCATCCTTTGGAGAGAGCTATATTTATTGAAAACTTCTTCCAAGTACAACTCCACTAAATATAATAGCACCAAACCACTTGTTCGACACAAATCTGTGCAAACATCAAAACCCCACAAAGTGTTAGATTTCTAAGGCAAATCATATATCGATTGAGACAGGAAAAAAATGACCAAAATGTTACATACTTTTTACTGCAGTCAGCGCGAGATGATAAGTCAGCTATCTCTATTTCCCATCCTAATTGTCCTGATGCAGCGGCCAGTGATGCGTAATATTGCCACCCTTAATCAATAGATCGACAAACTTGAAAAACCTAGAAATGGAAGTGGGAATCACAAAAGAACAGTAATCATGTTTATTGAGAGTACCGAGATCTGCACTCAGTCCAGAAAGTGCAATAAAACAAATGGATGCTGAGCCAAATCCAGTTAGCCAAAGCTTTGTATTGTCACCAAATCTAAGAGCTGTTGACTTTACACCGACTTTTATATCATCTTCTTTGTCCTAGGAGATACAATAACCAATTCTTTCACACTAGATCATGACAAAGATAAAGTGACTTAACATCTCAAATATCTCAAAACCACTATCACAAAAACTGAACTTAAGCAGGAACTGTTGGTTTGTAAGTTACAACATATACAATTTCCAAAAGATACCCAATGACTTACAATAGAAATTTCCTTTTTCACTTCTGTTGCAAATGGGAAAACTCTTTGTTACTAACTTAATTCATGACTGACACTAGAAAAAAGTGAAACATCTATATGAATACAGTCACATGAGACATGAAAGAAAAGATGAAACTTAATATGTAGTGGAGAAGCTCGAAAAACAGATACAAAGGAAGAAATATGTGCGCATTTACTGTTCATATTCAATAGAATTTGAAGCTGAGAGTAAAGTAAATATACCTGATGTGCATAAATAGTATCATAAACAAGGGTCCAGCAGACTCCTGACAGATACAGAGGGAGTACAACTGCAGGCTCTATGTTTCCTTTAACTGCAGCCCATCCTAAAGCTTCCCCAATTTATGGTTAAGCCTAAAAATGCTTGAGGCTGCAATAAAATAACAGAATCAAACTTTGAGAAGCCAGAATGGATTTAAAGTACCCAAAATGTAAATCTCTTCATAAGTGGGTAGGAAAAAACAAGTAACAAAGACGAAGCCCCTAAAACACGACTGCAGAAAATACGAACTGAAATGAGTTTAAGTAGAAAGAAGTTAATCACAAAAGTACATTTGGGTGAATCTTATGTGTACGTAAATTCCAAACAAACCTGTAATTGATAAGCTGGAGAAGAATCCCTAAGCCTAAAAACAACTGTAACCCAAGAAATCGAAGCCCTTCGAATGGTGTCACAAGACCACTGGCAATAGGTCTTAATCTAGTACGATCAACCTGGATAGAAAACGAAATTTCTCCCAATTACTCACAAAAAAATATCAATAAAATCCTGAGCCTCAAATATTATCATCATTATTCACAAGCAACCATTTTAGTTTTTAATTTACGGAAAATGGTGTGGCTACCCTAAAGAGTACCTACTAACACATTGTTTAAATCAAAAAACATATTCCACTTTATCTACATCTAATACCTGAAGTCTTTTCTCATTTCGGAAAAAATCATCAGTATATGCAGATATATTATTCTCCAACATAGAAATGTAACTCGAAATGTTTGATAGAATGTTGGCATAAATTGATCCGACATACAAGAATCAAGAGAAATTATGTTTTACATATCTACAGAAATACAATCATCACCATACCTAAGGAAACATTTCGTAAACCAACATAGTAAAGGGATCTATAAAATTGACAGCAATCGTCTTTGTTAAGAAAGTATCTCATTTAGATAGGGTAAAAACAAAGTGACCTTTGTATCTATGTTCCGATCAAGCAGATCATTTATAGTACAGCCAGCACCTCTAAGAAGAATTGCTCCACAACTGAATAAACTCATATATTTAAAGCTTGGAAGGCTTCCAGGATCAGCAGCCACCGCAATAGACCTATACAAGAATGATTTACATGGCTTTTATTAAAAACTGCAAATGAGAAACAAAGTAACTCTAGAGAAGTGACAGAGTGCAAGAACTTGTCGACTAAATATTTCTTTTATCAATTTCAGTCGGAAAACATCACAGCCCAAGCAGAGAGATAAAAACACAGAACCTTATCATATAACACTACTTTTAATGCAACCTGACTTAATATAAACCATCCTTTTATGACGAAAAGATATATACTCAGCCGTTCCTTCTAATGGATAATATTGAATCTCAAGACGTGAAATGTCTTATTTTAAGCTTTATCCAAAGGAGAAGATTAACTTACCACATACAAGGCCAAGCAAGTAACCAAGTTCCAATGGGTTTATCCAATCGAGCAAGCTTAGCATAAGCTCTAACTTCTTCTGGTAAATACAAATCTACCCAAGAAGCTTCTTAACACCACCACTACCACTACTCTCCTTATCATCTTTCTTAGGATTCCCCTCCATAACCGAAGAGGATGACGACATTCCCGCAACTAATCTGTAATTCCAGCCAACACCGAGAAACTTCTCCTGTTGCAATTCTGTAACTTTACTGCATACTTGGTACTTATTGTCTATTAGCTTATTGTTCCATGATAGATACTCAAGAAGAGGATTTATGTAATGGTTAGTAACAGCATTGGACAAAATTTTATGTTGAGATTGGAAAACAGAAAAGGAAGAAGATGGAGTTACTGAAACAGAGGATTTCAACAATCGTCGAGAAACACGGGACATGCCAAAAAACATCATCTTTGAGAGAATAGTTTCCCTGCAAGAAATAAACACTTGGAGATGTCAAATAACATTCCCTAAAACCTGGTGAAAAAGGATTAATTGTTAGTGAGATTGTTACAATCAAAAGCTAATATCCTAAGAGTCATAAAGCTTCCAAACTCGAAATTCTAGGAATATCCCAATAAGCACAAAAATGGCTTATAGCTTATACATTTTTTTGTAATTTTGTGAAGTCCTTCATGTTTGGATTCAGAACGTCCTCCTTGTAACTGAAGATAGGTAACATTAATAATGCCCCAAGAACACAACCTTAAATATATAAAAAATCCAGGGATTACTTACTGCTTCAAAGCTTTTAGGCTTAAGATCTCTTTTACTAGAGCAAAAACATGAGGATTCTTTACCCTTCCCATCGTCGAAGAATGGGTCGAGCTTGCTAATGATAGCAAAGTATTCTTATTTTTTTGAAAAAGGAAAATTTTTATATGATCCAAAATTAGGAATTCATATTGTTGTTGTTCCAATTTCGTATAATCATCTTACTTGTTAATGTTTGAAAACTACAGTTATCACATCACAAATCAATCTAACTTCCATTAAAATGCATAGCCTTTGCTCTTTTTGTTACCAATTATACACAGTTCCATTTCTTCTTGAAGTGACTATAAGATGTACATTTTGATCTTAGCAAGAAGATTACTGTACAGAATCTTTGAGGCTTTCCCAACTCTGTTTCGTATAGAGGTTCCTACTGGAATATTCATCAAAGAAGACGATGGAATATCCCAAAAACAAATTTACACCTACTTTTCTTCGAGTGAGTATTTTCCAGTAACATTGGTTTTGGAGCTGTGCGTGTCCTCGAAGAAAGTCTTTGTTCTTAACAACACTGATTTGTTGGAGCCTCGGTGATTGAACAAACGTATAGCATTTTTTGTGTTAGTTCCGTTTGTGGAGTTCGGTCATTTTTGGAGACAGATGTTCTGGTGAACCACTGGGACAGGACTTAGCTTCTTGTTCTTGACCAGATTCATTTCCTTGGAAACCCCATAACTCTTTACCTGTTTGATCTCCTTCTTCTGATAAATGACAAATCTCATTAGTTTCTCTAATCTGAAAAATCATACACAGACAATGGTTATGAACACAAAACCTGGCTTTAATTTCTCAGCATCTGGTAACTCCTTTTTTGTGAAAGGACTGCTACTTTCAGCTTTACTTGATGATTTCTGAGTGTGTAATGGAATCTGAGAGTATACATTATGCAATTTTTTATGTAACTCCTCCATCCTTCCTGCCACTTCATCAGCCCTGTCCATATCTATGAGAACCTGAGAAAAAATTGACGTAATAAGCACTGAGAAGACGCATAAACTACACTAGGAATATCAAAGGTCTTGGTTGTGTTTAGTGTAGTACCTGGGCAGGTTGTTTGTGGAAAACTGGTGCAAACCTCTGCCGACAATACTCACTAAAAAGCAGAGTGAGAAGAATGAAGGGTATAGTGAAACCCGAAGCAACTGTGGATAGCTTTATTCCGAAAAAACCCAAAGCTATAATCTGTGTCAAAATCAATGAAAATATTGTTGTGTTGTGGAAAATAGGCCAGTATTTTCCACCACTTTCATACTTTGTAATATACACGTTGAGTATCTGCAAATAAAAACAACTCTGTCAAGGCTAAGGCTGACTTTCCAAATGCTTAACTATGATATTATGTAAAAGAGATCAGAGAACGTATGATTGCTCTCGAATTGCTCACTTACCTGATTTTTGTATATAAGATAGGCGAGAAAAAAGTATATCAGCAAGAAAGGCAGTATTAGTGGCGCTATGACTGAATTGGTGAAACCAAAGAGCCCGAATAAAAGCAGCCGAGGAATTTCGGTGTGGTATGGGAACCTAAGTGTTTCATATGAGTCATCATTGTTATTGGAAACAACTTTTGCTCCCAAATTCCAGATAAGAGCCATAGGTTGCATTATTTCACAAGCTAAACTGGCCCAACCAGATGTGAAACAATAGGTCATGAAGAATCCAGCCTGCATATGTGGTAGTGTAACCATATTCAGTATCAACAATGCATCTTAGAGCTTGATTGGTAAGACTTTTTGCTGAGCATACTGCTCTTTTAAAAACCAATCATATTTGAGAAAATTTAAATGGACAAATATGATTGGCTTTTAAAAGAGCATTATGCTCAATAAAAAGTCTTACCAATCAAGGACTGACAAGGTAGTGAATCTATAAAGGTCTAAAGCAACCAGAAAAGCTCAATCCAAAATTCCAATTATACGAGTTAAACACCTCTAATCACCTAAATGTTCTCTGGTATATAGTTTATCATGGACCGAGGAAAAACACACAAATTTTTAAAGCTCCTATGCAAGTAAACACTATACAATCACAAAGCTAAAATATCTTGGCAAAATGTACCACACAAATGTCCAAGTGACTGTAGACACTTGAACATTGGCAAGGATTCATATTTTATAATTTCCTGAAATGTGTAAAAGGACTGGGTAATTTACCTGTGTTGGCACTGCTCGTGCAAGTTGTGCAGGTATGTCTCTGACACTAGAAAATACGTATATTTGCCTGATAATAGACCCTGATAAAATATTCACGAAGAACACATTCCAAATTGTAAAATATAAGATTTTGCTGCATGCACTCTTCTTCCTTATACTCCGTGAAATACATCCCTCTAACGTAGAAAAATACATCATCAACGGTGGAACAGCATAGAAAAATAGAATCAAGATCACGCTGGGTAAATACCCTGTGATGACCTGATTTATAAACCTCCTGCAAAATGGTTTGAATGATTGATTAGTTTTAAGATAATAAAAAATTATTCAAGAAAGAGATATATAATTTATCTTAGTTTAGTTCATTATGTTCTTATTTTTACAAAGAACGCTTGCATTTCCCATGATGCTACACCAGAATTCCACCTATTTTTAATGCTAATTCTTATATCCTGTTCAGATGAATAGATAATTAAGAGAAATTATATATAAGAGATTTGTCAGGGCCCTCACATGCGCAAAATGCCTCTTAGAAAAGGAAATGCGTGAGACAGCTGCTCTAGTTGAGTCAGCCCTTGAATAAAGGTCACGGGAATAAGAAACACAAACATGAAGGCAACTGCACCAACAAGGGTTGCTATTCTCCGTATCCAAAGTTGTCGATAAGGAATGTTGAGATTCTTCCAATACACATCATGGGGTTCTGGAGCTAAGTCTGACACCCATAACATAGGATTTGATGTTTGTAAAACATCTGAAACAACAAGAGCATCATAGCGTGTCTTAAAAAATACAAAAGCAGCTGGCCGTTCCTGCAAATATGAGCAGAAAATTTTGTGGCTTAAATAACTATTCCATATTATGACTATTTGAAATTAAGCACGGCTACTTCTACGCTCTATCACAAAGGTGCAAATCATAATGGACGAGAATATGGTCTATGGTACTACAAATCATTAATAATATTTTAGAACTGAACTTATGAACTAAACTTCACAGTCTCTGTAGAATCATATAATCGAACTGCCACTTCCAAAGTTCATATGTATCCCCGTAGAGGTCTCTATCTATCAGGATCAGGTAACAAAGCTGAGTATACACGCAGTGGAAACTTCTAAATGAGTGTGTTTTATTAGTTAAAATGAATGCCTCCAAAGAAACAATAGATAAAAAGATATCCACAATCCTATGCCTAGATCAACAAAAGTTAGAAGAATTCCTTACTTGCTCTGTCATAGTCATAGTCAACTCGCCAAGCTCCATTCCTTTCACACTATCAGCCTCATTTGATAAGATATGAAAAGAATTTGTGGCTGTAGGTGCTCCACAAAAGGTGCATTGAGTCAAACTGGGTTTACAATTGATTTCAGGAGCAACATGTTTCAGAGTCTGGCACATCCTCTCTGCATCACGCTGAAATCAAAAATTTTGATATCAAAAGGTCAAACTTGTCCTCTGAAACAGAACACTGAATCTCAAGTAATCTATCAAAAGCACACACCATCGACATATTATTCACCCAGTTTCTTACTGCTGATTCAACATACTGACTAACAACCAATCAGAAACTGATCCGAAATAGTGAAACAACCACAATATCAGAAATCGTATGCTATGAATAGAGGTTCTACAGATAAGATACAAATAGAGTCTCTCTAGAAGATCATGTTCTATGTAATGTCATCAATCTCTGCATGTATTTATCAAATAAATCCAAGGAGCACATAGTACTTCAGAACCATGAAATTTTACACCAAGGAGCACATAGTACTTCAGAACCACGCAATTTTACACCAACAACAAAAGCTATCACCAAAATGAATATTGAAAGAAGAAGAAACACTTAAAGTTAGTTATATTGTTAAATCATTTTCACAGAGATAAAACAGTTTTTTCTAAAGATTCTAGGTAACAGTTTTAATTGTTCAAACCAAGAGGAAGCTGGACTGAAAAGAAGTTTAGTTTAAATCCACACATACAACAAAGAAAAAGACCACTGACTGGTCCCATAAGAATGCGTACCAGCAGTCTCTGAATGATCCCATTATGGTAAACCATTTGGTGGGACACATAGCTTGATGAATAGTAATTTGTGAAGAATTTGCTCAATGTGTCGCTGTAAGATTGCTCAGGAGACCATGGAATAGCACGGATAAGAACTGTGAATTGACTTGGCTTAGACACAGATCCAGAAATATGTCCAAGCCTCATTTTGGCTATGGTCCTATACTCCTACAGTAAGAAAATGCTTAAAGGCAGAGAAAAAAAAAACAGAAAGACGATAAAATGGAGGAACAAAGAGCAAGTGATTAAGTATGCATGAGACAAACTTAGGTATGAGATACTCACAAAGTAGAGAAGAAGACATGCTGCTGAGGTTATAATATACAGTGCAAGACAATGAACCCACAGCCTGAGAGTTATAAAAGTTATAAGCAAAAATCAGCTAATAATTCCTCATAGAGAAGGTAGAAAGAAAAGCTACAGTTCTTAAAAAGCAATATCACTTTTACCATTTTGAACCTTCTTTAATATTTTCAATTGTGAACACTGAGGATGACTCCAAATGGATTTCCTTATGCACCATAGGTTGGCCATAATAATTGACAGGTAGCACAAAGGGAATGCAAACCACAGCAGTTACAAAGAAAATACATAGACTGAAAAAAAAAGTATCAGTTGTGAGGGTTATGAAGAACAGAAGAAAAGAAAACACTAAAAATCAGAAGAAAAAATAAATTAAAGCATTTGGAAAAGTTATCCACTAACCTGAAAATGACCATCCTGAGGAAAACCACAGTGTCGAGACCAGCAGCAGCTAATAACTCATCTTCACTAGTTTCCCATGCTTTCACCAGCCAACTTGGAGAAGGCACGAACCTCTCATACCAAAAAGGATCATAACGTCTAGCCCCTCCGGCAACAAGCCTTCGGCCAAAATAGACACAGTAATTTGATGGTTGTTTCCTAAGTATGGAATAAAGTGAGAGAAGTACTATGCATGTCAAAATATTAATTCCAGCAGATGTAAGAAGAGCTGATATCTCCATGTCACACTCAGTTCCACCCCCTCACTATAAATGCAGGCAGAGTAGAACTTCATCAGCGTATTAAGTTGTTGCAAACAAGGAGATGGCCAACCCAAAGAATAGTGGTGGATATCAGATCGCCTAAAGAACTGTAATAAAAAAACACCAAATACAACTCGGAATATAAAATCTTCAGAGCTCAAAGATCGTGGATTTTTTTCCCTATGAAACTATGCTCACAAAAATGGGGATCGAGACTACGTTTGGTTTCTGGTTGGGGTTTCATTTCATTCGGAAGTTACGCTCATGTGAAGAAGAAAGATTTGATCGAAATTACTCAAGGGATTTTGGAGAGTAAGGTTAATTTTGTGTGGATTGTTAGGCCTGACATTGTTAGCTCCGACAAGAACAATCCTTTAGGAAGATAAGTTGGTAAAAAACAACATAATGCATTCAGATTCCGATCTCAAGTTATCAATTTGATTTTCCCAACACAGTAGATGATAATACTAATTTTCTTCCGTTGTGAGAAAATTTAATTGCGCACAGAACCAGAAGATTCAGACACCCTACGAATTCGCGGAGAAGAAAAGAGAAACAGAAAAAGATTTTTAAAAAAAAGAAAAGAATGAGACACCGAATTGCTTTGCAATTCCAACCCCGCGAAGAGTTCGCGTTCCAGTTCATAACATGCAAATAATTAAAACTTATAAAAATAAATAAAACAAGACCATAATCATAAATAAAAACAAAAGAATAATACGCCACATGTCAATAAGGTGATGGAACTGTCGCTACTATATGAGAGCGACTACTTTATGGATAAATAAACGATAGCCATTGGATTTGAAACTTGGATAAGATTATGACACGTGTGAGTAACGATTTTTCTCAACAACATTCCTGTTAGTTAAAACAGTTATGACTTTATTATAAAAAACAATCGGTCTACTTCTACTCTAAAATTTTCATTGTACCTAAATATTGATTCGCTTATCAATTACACACAAAACTAATTTAAAACTCTAATTTCACTTAAATTATCACATAAAGTATCACAAACTTTAGTTGTTCTTGGTACTATATATGATATTTTAGATGGAATTAAAGTTTTAATTTTAGATAACAAACACATTAATATTTAAAGTACATTTATAGTTATATGAAAATTCTGAGATAGAGTTAGACACTGATCCCCAAAAAAGAAGATTGGTGAACAAGAAATCATTTCATGTGTTTCTTGTTGTATTAATATGCATGAGTATTAAATAAACTTTAAATTTATTATAACATAAAATCCTTGTTTCCACCAGGTTATATAATTTTTGCTCAAAATATTTATACGTTATCCCACCAAATAGTATTGAAAATAAATCGAATTAAAAAAAAAATGTATACCCTTCCATAAGAAACATGCAAAAAGAAATAATATACATTTTTAGTTTTTAAATACAAATTTAAATGCGAAACTCTTCTCGTTATGGTGGTTATTGGTTCGATCTCCTCCCGCTACAAATGGAAAATTAAAACAAAATTTAGGTAATGACATTTAGGTTATGGATTAGACATTGTCGATATAATTGTTGATATAAAAAACGTGATTTTGAATCAAATAAAAAGTGAAATGGTAGAAGTTGTATAATTAAATGAGTAAGAGTGATCCAAGAAACTTTTTCTAAATTTACTTATATCTAAATAGTATCATTGTCTTTATTATTACACTTAAGAATGCATTATTATCACATTATTTTAGTTGATATATATAGTTATTATTATGCTATAATTAGTTTAAATACTAATTATTTTTTCTTGGGACTAGCAATTACATTTTAAAAGAAGAAAAAGTTACATAAGCAAGTTTCTGTTGCCGAAAATCTACAACTCTAATATACAATTCAGGCATTACCAATAAGCTTTGTTATATTATAATATACTAATTTGGTTAATTATGTGTACCATGGGATAATAGATCATAGTGATTAAGTGATATAAAAGTATTGAATATGAATTTAGTTAATAATATGATGAACAAAATTTGCAAATACATTGAAAATTTTGAGTAATGAATGAATACATAAAAGAATGAGACAGAGATATACACTAAAGACAACAATATAGTGTGGTTTATTTATTTATGTCAATAGATTTTGCTCAAATATTTATCAAGCAATTGATCAACAATTACTTGATAAGCTTTCTCAGTTGGATGATAACTATCCCAAAATACATATTTTAAAGAATTTGAACATGTGAATGGATTCATTGAGTTACACAAATATGTTACTGCAAGAGATCCTTTACCACAACCTCTATAAGCTACCTCAAACCCTGAAACAAATTAAAATACAATTTACTTAATTTAGACTAGATAATACAATTCAAAAAAAAATATTATTAAAATTGTTTGATGAACTTACCATATTTTTTAGGTTTTTGGATTATGTCGAAAAGAGTATCATAAACATCAAAAAGAATAATGCCATTTAAATCTTTATTTAAATAATTCAAAACTTGAGAAAGTCTGGAATTGAATTGTTTTGCCATTTTATTCAAAAGTTTAAAACATCCTCTTGTTAATAAACCTCCAAATACTGTTCTTTGAAGTGGAACACAACCAACTGATACTGCACTAAATACTCCAATTTTTCTAGCTCCAAGCTTATGTACTTCCTGTAGAAGATAACTAGTTTTAGATATAGTTTTATTATTATTTAATTTTTTTGAAAATATAAATATAAATAAACTTACTTTTACGAATTTAGCTGCCGAGTGAGCTAAGAAATTGGCATATGAAGTACGATCATATCTATAAGCTTGAGCTAAATAAGTGTGAGCAAGATCATTGCTACTTGAGACAACGAGAAAGAAACTATTTTCCACAATATCTTTGGCTTTTTCTTCTCCAAAATGTTTTTTGATCTTTGATACATATTCTTTAAAATAAGTAAGCTGATCCCACACCGATATCACCGACTGCATAAATAAATAATTTTGAAATATTTATAATTTATAAAGCAATCAACTGGATCAACCAGATTCATAATGTAAAACTCACCTCCTATAACCCCCTATAATCTATACAGTATTTTCTGTAGTGGAGAGAGATTGAATTTCTAATACCAAAATCATTAGCTAGATCATCCTATCTATTAGACTGAGAAAAACTCGTCACAATAAAATAAAATTTTAGATATTAGATACCATTATTTTAGCTGTTAATGGGTCATAACCAGTTCCTCCAGACGCAAATACAACACCTCGAGGGAAATTCAGATTCATATATGCTGGTATGTCTTAGCCAATCCCAATTTTTCAGCTGTTATATTTTAAAATATATTTATCACAATATATAAGTTGCTTTTATTTATAATTTATAAAAATATATAGAAAAAAAAATTAAATGGTTGTTTCTCAATAAGATCAGAAAGAACTCGTCCATCAGAAAATCTTCCAGTAGCAAAGCCTCCTTTAAAGCCTTTTCCATATGGAGGAAAATTACTAGGAAGATTGTTGTTATTACCAGTATCCATTATGGAATCTCCAAATACTATTAATGCTGGTATTGTTGCATTTTTCTTTGGCTTTGATGCATTTGCTTTGATGAAGAAGATTAATACTAAAAAGCCATAACATTTGAAGCTTCATTGTAGTTTTTGATTTTGTTATTTAATTGGATTCAAGTTTTTTTTTTGTGATGTAGAAATTTGAAAACATGTGTGGTATATATAGTTCTTCAATTTGTTTGACTTCTAAAAATATCTCTTTTGGACAGAAGTTGTTACGCTCTGTGTTGACTCTAATTAGATTTTTTTATTTTTATGAATATTGGACCATAACTGGTCAGGTCATTAGCTAAATTTCTACATAATATATCCAGTGAAACTCGATCTCTAGATGTATAAGTGCGTCTGTCTATAGTAGATTTACTACCTGCCATTATACCAAAAAGCACATGCACTCTAATTAGATATTAACTTACTATAATATTGAGTATGGTATTAAAAGACAATGAAATGTAATTGTTATTTACCAAATAAAATGTTAACTCATTGGTTTGCACGACTCTGGATATACTATGTTTGATGAAATTTACACCAATTTCATAAATATAAAGTATTATTAAGAGCCAACAAAAAAATAAGTCGAAAATTAAATACAATTTAAAATCTTTCTATTTTTGTTTCTTAATTATTCTATATTTCATTTCAATAAAAAAATTCTTCAAATTACTTTAATTATGATGGTTTCAAATATTTGGATTTTTTTAATTGTTGTTTCATGTTCAGTGTTCAATAAACTAAAAGTTTAATGATTCTATCCACATTAAAAAAAAGTATTCATATATATTGTGTTCATCTATAAAGAGAACGAAAATGTATTTGGTCAACTAGTAATTTTATTTTTTAGAAGTTGGATCTAGGGAATTGTGTTTGTCCTATATGAGATATTTCTAGAAGATTTGTAAAATCTTTAAAGTTTGAACTATTAATAAGTCATTGTTGATCCAATTTTTCAAAGAAAAAAACAGAACAAATCATAATGCATCACGTGGAAGCCACATCAAAAGGGTTTCTCATGTAGAAGATGATAACATGCGATAAATTCTTGCACTCACGAAGTAACATGCTTCCTGCTTAAGCAATCATTTCCCAGGAGCTCTCTTATGTTGACTTTTGATTCACTCATTAAATGCGAACAAAAACCAAACAACGTTAAATACGCACTTGTTAGACATGTGCAAACTAAATGTGATTGTATGATTAGAGTATCTTGGTCGCGGACACTTCGTCTAAGTAACGTGCCACAATCGGTGTTTTAAATAAACCTCTGATTTTGGAATGATTTATATGACTAGGCCAAATAGTCTATGTACAGTCGGATGGCGAGTCTACTTGAAGGAGGAGTCGAATGGCGAGTGTACTTGAAGGAGGAGTCGGATGGTCAACAAAAGAGCAAAACAATTATAGTCTACATCCGAACTAGTGTGCGAAAAAACTATGCTGAACCGCGGTTCATTTATCTCTAAGACATGATTGATATTAGCATTTGCATCAACTCTCCCTAAGGAGACTGAGATCCAAGTGTCTACCTAAGTAGACTGACTATACAAACATGTCTAAGATTCAAATAATACAACAAATGCAAATAACTTGTCATTGGAAGCACTTGAGGTTCGAATCCACATGGAATCTAGAATTGGCAACAATAGGATTGCAAGACATTGATTCAATCTATAACAATCAATTCTTTTTGCTTTCACTTAATATATCTTTTATTTGCAATGAGTCAAAAGGTAAAACAATTGATCTAAAAGAATAAAAATAAGCTAAGGATGCTCAAGAAGACAATGAAACTCTATCTAACACATGAAACACCAATTTAGTTCATTAGCATATAGATTCAAGATACTAAATCAAATCTAGCTTTAAGAACATCTTAAATTGATGAATCTAACATCCTAAACATCAAAAGCCAATAATCAAAACCTAGATTTACCAGACATTCAACTCAATAAAGCGTAATGAAAAAGATTAAGAGAAGAGATTAATAAGAAACTATAGATATATGGTTTGATCTTGAAGATCCACATGAAGAACAAAGTCTCTTAAGTAATCCCTCTCCAAAATATCAACTCTTCCTAAGAAGGTTGGATCCAACTCTTCCTAAGAAGGTTGGATCCAACTCTCCCTAAGCAGGTTGGATCCAACTCTCCCTAAGCATGCTGGAAATTAAGATTAGAATTGTCTTCTAAACTCTCAAACAATAGGATTTTAATGTGTAAAAACGGAACCGGGTCGACCTGGAACAAACCAGGTCGGATAAAATAAAAACAAATGCGTGTGTTGCCGCCATCGACCGCAGCATCGACCATGAGGTCGACATTTTGGACCAGAGAAATTTTTTGCGCATCTATGCAGGAATGTCGACCTCAGTATCGACCAAGGTGCCCAATATTTTCGACCATAATGAAACATCTTCAATTTGTGCAATTTCGTCGACCTGGACATTGAGCAGGAGGTTGATAATTTGATCCCGAGGGTTTCCTTCCTTGATCCAATGCATCTTTACTCCATCTTTAAGCTTCTTCATCCACATCCAAGTTCCAAATCCCTCTAGGTATCTCCAAATCACCTAAAATAACTCAAAACGAGAAAATATGCGATTCGATCTATCTAAAACTCTATTATACAAAATCAAAGAAAACTTATGCTCAAATGAATGAATGTGACTCTAAAACAATGAAAAATGACGAAAACATGTATGAATGCTTACGTAAATATGATGCATATCAATGATCTAAAAGTATATTCTTTTTATGATCTATGGTTCTGAATCCGACCAACTGATATGTTACAGAATATTCTAGACTCAAAGTTACTCATTCAGTAAGGGAAATTTGGATTTGAACAGGCTAAACTTTTAATACATTGAATCTAGATTTAAGGTTGATGAACCGATTAATTAGTAGAATTCCTAAGGCGGTCTTGAGGACCATCTCTTAGAACACAAATTATGTGTGTAAAAGATTTTGGAGTCGAGAGATCTCAAATCCAACGACTCAGTTGATTATGATTTATATTAACTAACAAAAAAATCATGAAATTTGACAAAAACGAATGTTTAAAAAAAAACTAATTATTGACGGAAAAAAAAACTAATTATTTTCCGATCTGCAAATCCGCTGGAGGAAGAAAATGATCCACCGAGAGACCCCAAATATTAAAATCAACCTCTTCAATCCGCCACTTCTCCGTCATTTGTCTCCGATGATTCGCTGACGCTTCACCGTACCGGAAAACCGTAACAGACGTTTTCCCTCCGTGAGCGATGTTCACATTATCAACGTAACGATAATCATCCATCACTGACTCAGCACTAGTCTCCCAGAAAACATCGTCGTCTTCCTTCGTCCTCATTCTCAAAAGTCGCGAATCTTCAAATTGAATCAATAATCCTGATCTTTGGCTGAAATAACCCCAAATCGTATGATGAATGATCTCGAAATTTGGACCGCTTTGTGCCTCTCGAACTGCCGGACTCGTCTCTAGTTTCAAAATAAAGCAATCCTCACCGTTGATTATCTTCTCACCGATACACGTCGCGTCAAGGAACAGATTCGCCGTCGAACGAGGATCTAACCCCTAATAACAATAACATTAAAACCACCGGTTTAACATAACCCGATTTACATTTACATCAAAATTTTGAATAACCGGATTGATACCTGTAAAAACCGGCGGAGAGGTCTTGGCGTTCCAGTAGACGCCGGAGTTTGCTGGTTAGAAGAATGTCGCCATGAAATCCGACCGTTACTTCCACAAATGACTTTACAGCCAGAGACGACGAGCTCCAAACACCAAAGATCTGGATCCTTTTGCCATAAGACGAAACCACCCATCTCGTCATTGCTCTTAAGATTAGAACCGGAATTATCTCCTTGATGAAACTCCGACGCCGTCATCTTCACTTGTCCGGTAACGCACATGCTATTTACGGCGTTTAGCGCCGCTGGTCCTCCCGTCGCTGCTATGTACTGCTGCACGATGTATTTCGCCGTCGAAGCTTGCTTCAATCATATTCATTCAAGAAATGTGAACAATGAATCTGATGTTGATGATTTTATGTCTCATGTGTAATGTGACATAATGTCCAAAAACGTGAAGTTTGTGGGACTAGATATTTGTGTGTGATACGATATTAATAAGGCTTATTTCGCACCCAAAAGGTCGCTCAAAAGAAGAGGATTGACACGTGTTCATAGACCAAGAATCACAAACCTAACCGATGTGGAATATTTTAACAATCTATTGCACAATATGAATGACTTACAATGGAGCAATCTTTGACAGGCTTATGAACAGCGTGACCAACTTGAACCTGAAGAGGTATAAGAGGCGAACCAACGAGATAGAGAAGGAATCGAAGCTCATTGATACGAGCAGCGATAAGCGGTTGTGACCATTTATCAGAAGTTTGAGCTTTCATCCATGTCATCATATTTTGCCATCTCAAAGCAACGTTATTACCCATACCGGAAAACATCTCCTCCGGTATCGGAATTTCCAAGACCGTCTCCAAACCATCATCTTTGTCAATGTTCGGACACAGCTTCCTCATACACTTTCCAGTCCTTTTTCTGTTTCTTCTGTTCCTCTTCTTCTCCTTTGCTCTATTGGTTATAGATTGAATGAAACCCACTAATGGTTCGAAGATTGTCAGCACGACTGTATTTCATGAAACCTCTTCTTCCTTTTTCTTTTTTTGTAAACTGGTGATTCCAAAATTTGTTCCATTCTTGTTTAATTGTTTTTCAAGGTCTTCAGATTATTATATTTGTGGCTCTCCGTTGCTTTAGGCTTATTTTAATTGGTGTTTGACTGTTTTCATTTCAGATTCATGCCAAGCTATTTAAAGAACTAAATATTTGACCTTTTTTCGTAAAAAACAAAACAAAATGAGCGAGCCTTTTCAACACATAAAGAGGACAATTGTCCAAAAACTTATTACCTTGCATAATTGATCTCTATATCTCTAATTTGCCTCAAAAGACAAAATCGACTCCACCTACTACATGTGAGTGAGGATGCGAAGGATTGAGTTTTATCGGTTCAGTTGACAGAAAAAACAAAATCGTAAAGCAGTCAATGGTTGAGGTTGAACGAAATGAGTGTGGCATATTACAAATGTTTGGGGTTAAAAGTCAAATAACCTAAACAATATACAAGGCAACCAAATCAACCAACACATTTACCAAAGAGTTAATGAAGAAAGATGAAAAACTAAAACCATTTTAAAGAGTCCAAAGAATTTCACTAAACTTGTGAGCCTAATTGCATTTGTCATTCTGCAACTGTCATCTATATGTACCATTCTGCAATGGCTTCCCCATGATACCTTCTCCATTCATTCTCTGATGGGCTTGACTAGGGACCTCCAGCTTCAAATTGTCAAACTGAGGTATAAGTGCACCAGTTCCATCACCCGTTACAGGCCATGGTACAGCATTGTACCTGGGAATGTTCATACCCAAAAGACTGA
This sequence comes from Lepidium didymum, assembly GCA_963920545.1. Classification (NCBI taxonomy): domain Eukaryota; kingdom Viridiplantae; phylum Streptophyta; class Magnoliopsida; order Brassicales; family Brassicaceae; genus Lepidium; species Lepidium didymum. Next base: position 2,153,452 of record OY986987.1, read on the forward strand.
AGCCGTTCATGTAAGGAAGATAACCAGGAGTGTCATTGGGCGGGGGCGGAGGCGCAGGGCAGTAAAAACCTGTGGGTGTTATAACTGGATTGTTCCATGGGACGTTAGGCACTTGAGCTGTGAATTGGTAACCATAAGGATATTGAAAGCCTTGGACATTGTGATGATAGCTGAAGACAGGAGGATACTGTACAACCGTTCCATATCCGTTTCTCTCAGGGGTATACGGTGTTGCTTGAAAGCTGCCAAAGGTAGCAGGAACAGTATGATTACCATTATTGCTCTGGATCCCTTCTTTAGGTATTGCCCGTTTCACCTCCACACGCTTATCACTCAATTCATGGAAATTACTCTGCATAACAACCTCAACAGAGTCCTCAGAATCAAATGTAACAAACCCGAAACCCCTTGGCCTGTTTGTCACACCATCGTGCATCACAACTACATCAGTTATCCGACCAAACTTCTCAAAGTAAGTCCTGAACTCCTCTTCGGTCGTGTTAGATGATAAACCTCCAACAAATATCTTTTTGGTCCTATGGCTATTACTATTACTTGACATTTCAGGCATACCAACATTGTTAGGTTGCACTTTGCTCTCGTATAGTTTAAGGTTCGATGGTTGTTGATATTTCGGCTGTTCATCTTTCCGAATCGCCTTTTTCACATCAACCTGATATAAAGATACAAAAGACACACTGATCAATCCGTAAATTAGAATCAATTAAGATATACTCACAAAAAAACAGAACATACAAACCCAATTAAAACAAAACTGATCCCACTCAGGCCTTTAAGAGTAGAGAATAAGGGGAGCAAGTGTAGAACTTACAGCTCGACCGAGAATAAAGTGATTGTCTCTGAGAGCTTTAACAACATCATAATCGTTAGCAAACTGAACAAACCCAAACCCTCTGGGGTTTCCAGTGAGTCTCTCCTTAGCAACAATAGCTCCCAACACAACTCCATATCTGCTAAAATGCTGCTTCAGAGCTTCTTCACTAGTCTCTCTTGCAATTCCCCCAACGAATAACTTGAATCGATCATAATCCATATCCCAAGAAACCCTAAATTTGCAGCTTTAAATTTTTAAATCCCTTTTATCTCGGAGACAACCGAGGCACTTAACCTAATTCTGCAATACATGATTAAAACATCAAAATTATAAATCAAGAGCACCATTAACAGTCCAGAATCAAAATCCCTCACCCCCAACTCAAACACTAACGTGTACAGAAACCCTAATTTGTAAAGTTGGGGAATCTAAATTAAGCACTGATCATGGAAAAATAGCAAAAAAGAAACATGGAATTGAGAAATTATAACGAAAGCCCTAATTTTTGGAAGAGAACTGTAGAAAAGAAACCCTAGAAAAACATGAAATTTTCATGGCGAAGAGGAAAGTTTACCAGATAGGAGAGAGAGAACAGTAGTTTGATTTGACACCGCACGAGACGAAGTCGAAGGGAGTTAAAAGTTAAAAACTCTTTCGCTTCTCAGTTAAAGTTTCCTTCGTTTTTATTTTTATTTTTTAAAATTTATATCGATAATGCAAAACGAACTTATTGGGCTTAAAGAAGCGTCGGAAATATGGGCTTCAAGACGCCATTCTGCAAAAACATTTGGGCCCAAATCTTATCATATTATTGTTTTACTTGTTATGTTCAAATTCAAAATATACCCAATGAAGTACAATACTATGAGTTTGATAATCAACTATGAATTGTTGGATATGGGACAATAATATAACTAAAACATGTATAAAACAAAAAATGCTAAAAATATGTACCACTGTATATAGATATAGTGAATTTTATATATGTGTATATATATATATATATATTATATTGTATAAATGAAATGGGGCGGAAGAGCTATACATAAGTTAGGAAAACTCACATTATTCTTATTATGAACTTTTTTCTTCTCTTTCAAGTTATACAAAATGTGGGGGACACATATATTATTATTATAACAGCTTCTTAAACTATCTTGCTAAGAACTTTATTATGAAAAAATTTGATGAGATAAAAGTAAGAAAAAAAATACAATAATATAATCTCTCTTTGAAATAATGGGTAAAATCTCCTTTTCACAAATTTCATAAGTAATGCACCTCAATACTATAAATGTGTTTTCTAAATGTACTAGCTAGTGAGAAACGATTTTGTGAACATATGAATTGCATTGTCAATTGAAGGGATATATTTGATATCCACTTTTTACTTTTTTTGAGTTCTCGTGTGTAAGAAATTTTTTTATGGGGAAATATAATTTGTTTAATCGCTCTTAATTTTTTTTTTAGTTGGGTGATACATAGAACATTGTATTCAAACAATTATGTTGCTTTCTTATTTATGACTATACAACATATGAATTCATGTATATGTTGAGTCTTATGGTTTGATTTAGGAGAAATATCTTTTGTCTCCTCACTTATATATTTCTCCTTTCTAAAGCATAAGCAAGGATGATATAAGTATATGAATTTTTTTAACATAATGTTATTTTTTAAAAGTTTTATTGAATAAAAGTAAATAAGATTCCTACAAACATAAAAATAACAACTAGGAAATATCTATAATCAAGTGGTTAAGTATCACATCTGCTAATTTTTTCATCAAGTTTGACTCCATGTAATATTGTATACCCATATAATATTGTTAAAAATTTAACCTAAAATTTGTTATGTTATGTTAAGAGACCATTAGGTTCATCTTCATGTAAACAACATATTTAAATTAACTTTTTTCAAGAAAACTTTAAACAAGTTAAATTTATTTTCTTATTTTTGAAAGTGAAACATCATTTAACCAAACTTGATTTTTAATTGAATTCGTTTACTTCTTAAAACCAAAAAAATCCACCAAAACTGAAAGATTCCAACTGAATTCATACCTTAAATCGCAGGTGGTCTTTAGTCTAATGACATGTAGTAAGTTCATTAAAAATACACACACTTACATATATAAGGATCGAGTCTCACTGCCTATATTATATAAGAATTTGACTAATAGACCGGCTAGTTGTGGTCTAGTGTTAACAAAAAAAAGAATTTGTACCTTAAATCACTACAGTATCTATCATTATCGAGATATTTTTTTTTTCGGTAAAAAATTATCGACATGTTTTATTTAGTTATAATCATATATATTCATGAAAATCTTTGGATATTTTGAATACATGAAATAAAATGACAGAAGCGATGGATGTGTGTACCTAAAGACGCAGATTACGGACGATAGACTGGCAAAAGGGCCACTACTATCCACTAACCAAATTGCCATGTGAATATGAAATTTCACTTCCTAAGGGACCATTTTTTGGTCCATTTTCATTATTACCATTCATCTATACAAGCATATTCATAAATACACTTATGTTAAGTAGTCTCACATGCATACAACGTACACATGCAATATACGCATCCAAAGGGAAAATATATTTTTAGCAAACCTCTTATTTAGTTTTTGGTGGACATAATTCATTGGATAATGATAATACATTGGTTTAAACTCTATTGTGGATATCAACAATTACTCAATACGTTTTTTGTGTTTTTAACAATTGAATCGATAATACTCGATCTATAGCGTAAAACACACATCTTAAAATCATTTTTGAATATATTATATGTCAATATGTGGTAGAGAGGGATCGAGCTCCAAATACCAGAATTACTAGTTGGATCATCCTAATTACGAGACAGAAAAGAAATACATGTCATTGAAACAGGTCGATACATATTTAAAAAGTATAGACATTGATTCTTATAGATTCAACCATTGATTGTACTAAATTGGTTTAAGTACATCCGACCAAAAAAAATTGGTTTAAGTACAAGTATGTATCAGTACCACTAACTAATTACCAATGGGCGAAAGTACTCGAGATCCATGCATGTAACTTTATAAAATGATTTTATATTTTTAGAGTAAGTTTCATCATTTTGATCTAAAAATAGGAAGAGAATGCTGGCACATCTGCTATGTCCTTTTCTATCTGATTGCATTGAGATTTCATGTGTATAGTTACAGATGACAGGTCATTTGAGAGCGAGATTGAAGATCCGCGTATTAGTCCTGTCCATTTTAGAAATAGAAATTTTGTTATGTTAAGAAATATATTATCTTCCGATAAATCATTGTATTCGTTATCTCAATAAAATACAGAAATTTTTTGGTAATTTTGTCTGTCTATTTTGGAAATAAAAATTTTGTTATATTAAGAAATATATTATCTTCCGATAAATCATTGTATTTGATATCTCAATGAAATGCATACATTTTTTGGCAACTCTGTCTGTCCATTTTGGAAATGGAAATTTTGTTATGTTAAGAAATATATTATCTTCCAATAAATCATTGTATTCGATATCTCAATGAAATACAGAAATTTTTTGGCAACTCATGTTTGTCTCTCTGCTTCAATTTTGTCATGTTATGTTTCCGTCCCGAAATTTCATTAGTTTTTGGAAATAGGAATTTTAAAATTTCTAATTATCTCTTTCGGGTCCAAAAATAGATTCAAATGAATAAATGAAATAATGGGGTTAGGTTAAGGATTACTCTAAATTCTCATTAGGTATTTGTTCATGTTAAAAAAACCAAAATGTACTAGATATATTTCAAATAAATAAAATCAAGCCGATAAAAATATTTGAGCTAAGTTTTCACAACTTCACAATGAATCCAAACTATTAAGCTTACATACACTAGTATTTCTGGTAAAAAATTGTCGTGTTTGTCGTTCATTTTTTTTTCCAACATTAGGCCATAACTGGCTGGCCCATTAGCTAACTTCCTATATAATGTAGGATAATGTAGGCAATGTGACTCGATCCCTAGATGTGCAAGTGTATCTGCCTTAAGTAGACTTATTATTTGCCATTACACTAAATGTCACTTGCTTTTGGTGTATTGACATTGGTTAAGTAAATTTTGAGTTTCAATATTCTTATACCCAAAACGATACCCAAAATTTCCATCTTTTTCTGTTGTAGGATTTTTTTGGGAAATAACACTAATTTTCCAAACTATTTGTTCCCAACCTATACATGTAGTTTTCCGTTATGGACAGGCCTCTCGCGTATGTATCTAACTCGGTACATGAAATTGTCTTAAATTGGACGAGAAGAAGCGCAAGAACGATTATCTGATTAAAAAAATGTTTGGAAATAGATGGTGAAATTGTAGGGCAATGGACCGTGGACAGTTGGGAGACTGTTTTTTGTTATGATTGAAATTGCATTAGAAATAAATTCCTTACAAAGATGGTCTTCTTGGACTAGAGTACAATTTGTTTTTCATGAACTTAGAGACAAAAGGATTGTTAAATATTAATAGGACATATAAGCAGGCTTAGTTTATACTTTATCTTGTGCCTAGCTTTTTTGCAAAAATCAGATTAAATGTAAATCAATTGCATGGCTCTTTCTCTAGATGTGCTTGAGTTTGATATTTTATTTGGTTTATGCTTCTCGATCTCTTCCAATCACATTTACATTTTTTGTTTGATTTCTCGAAATTCCTACTCTTGAGGATGATGTTTAAAGTTTCCTTTTATTTCCTTTCTCTCGTTATAGTGTTTCAATTTATCATTTCCTTTTGTTGTTCTTCTATGTTTTGTAAAAAAATTCATATATTTTATTTAATGAATTCAATTAAACAAGTGTAAGTTGCTTAGTCTTTGTTTGGAAAACAAAAACTATGTTTGGGTCAATAAATCCATATTACATCTCTGTCAAGAAATTGCATGTATAAGAAGTTTAGACTTTAGAGTTATGGTGTTTTTTTCAAATAAAAAAAATCATTAAATTATGAAATAAATAAAGAAATGCGAGGAATAGTACACATAAAAGTGTACAATAATGAGCAGGGTCCATAACCAGCTGTGTATAGGAATGTACAAAAAAATGAGAGTACAAAACTTAAAGTAGTAAACAAGTCGAAATAGTCACTATATATGTTTACATGTTCAATCAATGTACTTATGCTTCTTCTTTGTGATAGCTATATTTATTCATCATCTGATTTCACTACACTCAAATCTTCTTTGGAGTTTTACTGATTATTACTAGGACATTTATAGCTTATTTTTGTATGCTTTTGTTACTGGATTTTAGTACTAATTTCACCTCTCTTTTTTTGGTTCTAGATGTTAAGTACTAGTTTAGCCTTAAAAACTCATAATCTAATTATCAACAATCATAACATGAACCTTTATCAAAAAAAATAAAAAATAATAACAATCATAACATGAATATTGAATTGACAAAAAATATATATATATATATATATATATATATATATATAATAACAAAAATCTCTAGCTCTGACATGGCAAAATTTTGGACATAAACTTCTTAATATATATACACTACAAGTTTGTTATGTAGTGAACTCATATTTGTCATGTTATAAAATAAAATTGATCCAAATTTAATTTGCTTCAATACTTATTCCCCTCCATTATTCTTGCGGTCGACTGATTGAGCCAAATGCAAACTAAAATCTAATCTGGACAGAACTTGGACCTCTCAACTTGATGTATTCTAACAATGTAAAGTTTAGATCTTTATAAGAATTATTGCATTGAAAGATGTTTTGTCTAGAACATTAATAACTGTTGTTTGTAACTGAAAATAGCATTATAATCTTTCGGCTTGTAAATTAACAATTTCTCGATAGTCGGTATGTTATTTATACAGATATTTTTTTAAAAAAAATTATCGATATTATAAATTACCATGTGATATTTTTCATGTTTTTATTTATTTATTTATTCACTTTCTAAAATATCATCTTTCTCAAAAAAAATTCAGTTCAAACATATTTCGGAAACCTATCGCAAAATTTTCTCACTTCAAACATGTTTAATTGTAAAGTCTTTTCAGGATCTTCGACCGAAAAAATAAACACACTTTATTTAATGAGATAAGTAACAAAATTAACTTTTTAAACTCTAATCATTGCATTACTTTATTCTTGAAACCAGCATGTTACAATATTAATGTTTCGCCTATATATATGTTAAAGTTTCATACAACTCAAATACTATTAATTTCATTACGATATATATTAATTGGAAAAAGAGAAACCACATGGTTTTCTTAAAGACAAATATGTACAATGATAGAAAAACACATTTAAGGACGAGAAAGTGTTCCTTGCGATTTTTTCCTTCCTAACTTCCAACTTTCGAGAGATGAATGTAAATAATAAATATTCAAATTTTCATTCTTAATTTATCCTCTCCTCTTCCTCTGATTACTGCCACCTGCAAATTAATAAACATATTGTAAACAACTTTTTTACTTTACATGCATGATGTATCTATATATTTTATATGAACAATTACATGATATATATATATATATATGATCGTTACACGAACTAAGATATAGTTCAACAAAAAAAAGAACTAAGAAATAACGTTATTCTTTTCTATTTTTTATAAATTAAAATAACGTTATTCGCGACGAAAACATATGTCTAGGCAAATTCGTCTTGATGGAATCTATATGATTATCGAGATCATGTCTTAGAGAATTGTATCCATAAAATTTGCGATAGAATCCAATAACATAAATCCGTGCAGTTTTTAAATATTTTCTCAAAAAGTATATTAAAACTATAAAACTATTAAAATTACTTAGAACATTATAAATTCTTGTAAATTATACAAAGAATTTACTAAAGCGACCCATGAATGAGATTTAAACCATTATTAATTTGTATTATTTTATATACATGATGATAAAAATAGATAAAATGGACAAATCATAACCTTGATTAGCCAACGCTAATTTATTAACCGGGAATGCTTGTTGTAGATAACCGGGAATATAATTATATTCATCCTGAAACAGAAATAGAATTTATAAGTTACTCCTCATAGGTTATTTTTAGAATCCAAAGTGGTACGAAATAGCATATATTATGGCTATTAAAAGAGTTTAATATATGTAACCATGAACCAAAAATAATATGTAGAAACCTTGAATATTTTTCTTGTCGAATAGCTTTGAGAGAAATAATCAAACCGTTGATGTTGCTCTAGGTGTTGCTTATGCTCCGAAACTTCTTCTCCAACCGGCTAATATTATTTATCCAAAAATTTGAGATTAAATTAATATAATCGTATAGCCAAAGATAATTAAAAAAAGAAAGAAAGCATATAACAGAAAATTATGGCTTAAGATTCAGAAAAGAATTCATAGACTAATTTTTTTGTGTAAACCGAGAGGTTCTGGTTTCTAGGTAATCGTTGACTCTGACTAATAGAAAACTTGACATCATTGCTACATGCCTACGGTAGACCTGAATCTCTGACAGTGAGGATCAACGTATCATTATACATCTCCTCGGAAATTAGGCGAACTCCTATGAATAGTCTTCCCAAGGAGTAGATCCGAACTTGAGACCTCTTGGACTTTTGGTACCAAGGAGGCCACTAGCCTATCATCACTTGGTTCATAGACTATCATTGAACATGATAAGACTATAAAACATACCAATGAGCTAGCTGTGTCATCAAGACAAGAGCTGAATCTTTCACTATATCCTTGTTCTGCATGAAGTTTCTTGTTCTTGTTCTTGCTGTTGATCTTGCTCTTGCTCTTGCACCAATATTGGGTGTTTTGTTGGAAGAGATTTTTTGAAGGGACGGCTTCTTCGCAGTAGTATGGAGGGCCAGAAGATGCATCCGAGACCATTGAAGAATCTTCATCAAGTTCTTGTTTTGTTTCTCCACTGTGATAATCAAAATGATGAAGTGAAACAGAAGAAGAATGGTCTAAGTACATTGTCCAACCTGAATCTCCTGCATCACTGTAATCTATATCTGATAAATCCATTCTCTTTTGAATCCTCTCAATATTAAAACACTTTATTTTTTTTGTTTCTTATTTCTTCTCTTTCTCTCTAGGCTTCAAGGCCATTAAGAAGAAGATATCCTCTTTCAATGCAGCCAATAAGGGTCTTGGTTTGGAAAAATACAAAACATATAATCATATTTCTTGAGTATTATATTTAATTTAAAAAAATTTAAATTAAATGTATGATTGCCCACAAAAACAAGTTGATACCTTTTTTAATATCTTAGTTACCGTACATGTCATAAATATGACAAAAGATTATTTTAAAAATAAACTTTTAGTTTAGAACTAATAAGTAATAAATTAGATGCCGATGTTCCAGCTAATGACTCTAACATTAGCGGTTTGACATCTCTCTAGAGTTGGTATAATACAATGGGGTTGTAGGAAGTAGACTTAGACTACGGATGAAGTAAAAAAGTTTACAATATTCTTAAATATTTGATCATTTTGCATTATCGAGACTCTCACAGACCCATAAATTGAGATTTTTCCTCTTCCTCACTTCCTCAACGTCGGCGGTGACCTCGCTCGCCGGCTTCAGACTCTCTTCCCCAGTTTGATCTTCTCTCAAGCTTTTAACTTTGTTTCTCAGATCTCTGCTAATTTTCGGGTCGTTTGTACCTAGAATCTTACTCATCCTCCTCGCGATTCCGTTCCTCGTTGGCCTCGCCTAGAGATTGTTGTTTCCGACGTTATCATGGCGAACCTTATTGCTTCATCACCTTCCCCTTCGTGTCCCAAGACTCGTTGTAGCTCCGGGGGGTCGCTCCATCCTGTTGTGGCTCACTTCTTATGCACCGTTTCTAGATCTGAGGCTATGAACAATCCTCCTCTGTTGGGTTTGATTTTATCGACATTGGCTGAGTGGCTTTGTACCCTCATCTCTATCGGTGATGCCCAAACTGGGCAGATTCCAACGTTAGTCCAAGTCTTCCGATGATTTAACGACGTATTCCCTGGCCTCCAGCAAGTTTTCGGTGAGACAAGCTTAGGCGGCGGCGTATAAGTCCCTTTGACTAGGGTTTGGTCCAATACCTCCACAATATCACAATTTGTTGGGCCTGTTGGTGGATCTGTATTTTGGGCCTAGATATTAAAAAGGTATTCAACATTTTTCTATCTATCTTTCATACTAATTTGGGCTTACGAGGAAAAAAGCAAATTAGTGGGCTTTAGATTAAAATATTTTGGATCCATGAAATGGTTCATATCTCTTCCTCCTAAGGAACGAGTCTGGAAATCTAGGGTTTGGCTGAGTACACCCTTTGCTTCCTCCATTGATTTAGAGTTGCCTTCAAAAAAGCTCTGCTTTTACGGTAATTTGAGGTTTGTTGCATCTGCTTGCTACCACATCTGATCGAGTCTCCTCTTCGGCTTTTGTAAGGATCTTGAAGATTTTCATTTAGAACAGGTTCGAGGACATCCATGTCTTCATAATTATTATCTTGATGTTTATGACCGAATTGTCTATCCTACTCTATGTAATTTCGTTTTGATTTGCAATATTTTAGCACTTTGTTGCTTTTGCTTCAGTTAGTTTGTAATGAACAATTATTAATAGAATGAAGTATTTTAGACAAAGAAAAAAACACTACAGGTGAATTCTTGTTATCTAATTGCTGATAAAAAATAAAATAATAAATTAGATTAAAACCAAAAAAAAGTAATACGTTAGATACATTTAATTTTCAAAGTGAAACACTTTAGTTGCTCACTTGGAGATAAATGTTAAGGATAATTTTTTTTGGTCAATAAGTAACTATTGGATCAATAAAACCTAATTCATAGCCTAAGTTCTCCAATAGAAAAAAGTGAAATGTGAACTCGCTAGCTAAATCAGGAATAAACCAAATAGATCACATATTTCTTGACGAAACAAGAACAATTTATCATTTTAATATAACACTATATAACGAACGACTATACAATGAAAAGTTATTAACCCGGTCAACATAAACTTTGAAACTATTCGAAGGATATTAATTTTCAAATTGAAACCAACAACATTGGTCAAAATGAAATTTTAATGGAATATTTTTTCGGTTAGAAATTTCCAACATACTATATAGCCTTGTTCTTATATATGTCGCTGCGATTACGACTATAATAAAAGAAACAAGCTATTGCATCATAATAAAAGAGAGACAAAGAACAAATTTATCAATAAACATATTTTTATCTAAAGTTTATTTATAGCTGAGATATTCTTTATTTTGATTGATCTTCCACCAATAAGAACTAATCTATGTCATTAGAGGAAATTAAAATGACGTGAATTTTAGAAAATTATTTCATTTGTTTGTTCTTCCATCAATATAAAGCTAATCCATATTAGAAATTGAAAGGATGTGATATTTTTGGACATTTTCTTTCTTTTGTTTGTTTCCACCAATAGAAAACTAATCCATATCATTAGAGGAGGTTGAAATGATGTGATCTTGTTTTGACATGTTGAGTGAGAAAACACAAAATTATTTTGCTTTATTGTTGAGTCAAGTCCACACATGAGATCAAATCCAAAACTCAAAAAGAGAAATAATATAAAATTAAGAAATTGTCTTTTTGGGGGTCATGTAGCGTTAAAAACTGGTTTTGGTTTTGGACAGTGTTAGCTTGCATGCAGTAGATAATTGACAGTTGGCTTTCGTGATTATGAAGGTCGGGCCAATAGGTAAGTGGTAGTGGCAATAGCCAATAGATGTTTTCGTACTATTCATTTATATCCCATCCTTTTCTTCTTTCACCTTTACACCTATATCTGCCACCATATAATTATCCATTATATGTTGCTATTATATTTTTTAGATCGATAAAATTAGATTCATAATTTTAAATTTTATTATATGAAGTTATACAATTTTAATTTAAATTCTGATTGAAAAAACTACATAAATAAATTAACCATTTGACTAAATGGATTTCTCTTATAAATTTATATATTTTGATGTTCATTACATTAATTAGTAATAATACAATGAATAGACACCCTAAAAATGCAACTACACCCTGCCACCTTCCATCATAAGTTTCTATTTTCTTTTTATTAAATAATTAGATTGATAAGATCTTATCTATAATCTAAATATTTTCTAAATTCTAAATTTTAATTTATACGAATTCTTAAAATTGAATTATGGAAAAAATAGTAAAGATAGAAATTTTATCATTTGACCACATGCACCCCTTCTTACAGATTTATATATCAAATCTTCATTACATCAATTAGTTTTTTTGTAATTATAATATGATTTATTCAAATGATTACTAGATTGTTTTTGTAAATTTAATCCAATTCTTTGTTGGAGATCTTCTAATATATATTCTATTACATTGGATTGATAGTTTATACGTTAAAATTAATAATTTTTTTGTTAATAATTAGATAGATAAAATCTTATCAGTCTATATGTATTCATAAACCTCTTATTTTTTAAGTTCTAATTGCAGTGAGGTGGAATCGAACTCCACATGTTTAAACCATTAGTTGAACATATAAGTCACCAGATAGAGAAAAATTTGACGATTAAGCGTAATCTTTACGTATATATAAATACACGTTACAATGTAAATCAATTCTTGTGATAACATCTATTTGAACCAAATTCTCAATCTTTCTCAATAAAAAACTTTATATATGAAATTGAACAGTTTGAAGTAGACGTGGTATTTATAACCATTTGGATTTGACTAATTCAAATGATTCATTACATATTTTTAAGTGGAAAATACATTTTGGTCAAATAATTAAAACGTCTAGCTTTTGTAATGGTTAAATTCTCACTTCCAATTTCTATGATTAAACCCGTAATACTATTACTGAGTCAGACGAAAATTGAAATCTGTAGTTTAGTGATTCCTAGTAATATTACCACAGTGGCACAGTGTCATCATCCGTGGGACGTAAATTGTTTATAGTTAAAGTCACTTATTTTGGATAGTTACGAAAAAAACATGATACAATTATTCAAATATGCTGATTCGTCAATTAACTATTAACTACCAATACTTGATATCTTGATTTAAGACCTTTCAAATCATCATTTTGGATTAAGCACGGACCTTTAACGAGTATGGGCCATACAATTCATGAATATAAAACCTACAGAACATTATACTCCATATTGTTTTTGGTGGTTTTTATTGTTATTATATTATAATTTTTCTTATTTCGATAAAAAAAAAATCCTGTTAAAACTAAAGAGTCCTTTTTCAATTCATTTTTTCAAATATTCTGTTGTTATAAAGAAATTTTGTTAAAACTACAAGTTTTTTTTGTCTAACATAATTCGATTTTAAAGAATCTTATAATTATCTTCACATGATATATTCGGAATTTAAGTATTTATTTTATAGATTGAATTTTATTAATTCAATTTGTTAACAAAAAAAATATTCCTAATAATCTCATTTTTAAGACCAAACATTGATAGATTGAACTCCCATAATCAACCATTACATATAGATTATTAACTTGTAAGTGACTTTTAGTGTACTGGTGGTAAGTCCAGTAATGATAAACACACTTGTATATCTAATAATCGAATTTTATTGTCAAATTGATCGATCTTGTGTTTGATTTAAAAAAAACTATTAACTTTACTCTCTAACCGAAGGACATTCGAATAATTTATGTTCCCAAATCCTAATCAGCTACTTGGGTTTGGTCTGAATCAATTGTTTTCAAATATTTGGCCTTTTGAGTCCAAATTGTTTCCAAGTTTTGGGCCAGTTGAGCCCATATATGTTTCAAACTCCTCCACCCATTTGTTGTTTTCTGATGTTCTCCTATGCTTTATCTATATGCTTATGGTTATTTTAATTTGTATATTGCTTTAAACTTTGCATGATCTTATCTCTGAAAAAGTAATGCAATACAGTTGAGTTTTGGATCGACCAAAATAAATGAATATTTTACTTTGTTAGTAATGACATTTTTAGTAAATATACTAATTCTAATATACATATATGAGAAACATACTTTTTAGATTATAGTTCTCTTGTTTTGTTGGTAAAATTGCAATGGGTATATTTGAATACCACTGTTAAGGAAAACTAAATAAAGTAATCCTAGTTGAAACAAACAAGCAATAACTGGAAACTAAACAAACAAACAAAAAACTTAAACAAAACAAAAATTCTTGAATCTAGAATTTTAATCAAATCATAATTAAACCTAAATCCGTCAGACGCCGCTGATTTACGCTTGAATTCACAATATAATTTTTGTCTAATATTTCAATTAATCATAAAGATTTGCAAAGCTGTCAATTTTATTTTATTCTCATTTGTAAGCCTAAAAAAATAAAGTCCATATGAAACATGAAAGTCATTTGTAATATAATACTCGTTACATTATCTAACTTAGCGTATTATATTATTATTTGTTGACTCACCAAAATAAAAATAATTAAAGACTCATGTTTACATATGTCACTTGTATAATCAAGTTAATCTTAATATATTTCAACATATTGAACAAAAAAAACTCGTAAATTTTTAAATTTATTAAGTTTTCGTCTTAATTCGTAATTTATTATTTATAATTTTATAAATTTATACTCTGAAATTGCCAGCACGAATATTTGAGGATTTTAGTAACAAAACTGTTAGCATAAATGTTTTCGTTCGTTTTATTAGAAAATCAGCTACTAAGTTAGTGTTATAAACGATTTTTCGTTTTTTGGGTTAGTTATTATGATATACTGGTTGAAAAAAGAAATTACCAGCCTAAATTATTTGGAATTTACGTGAATGTTAAATATAAATAGGAAAAAACATAACAAGGAAAGTCTCGTGAGACAGAGAAGAAGAAAAAACTTAATAGATATACACTCGCATCTTTTCTTCTTCTCGTTTTTTTCCGCAGAGAAAAAGCAAACAATGATGGATTCTCAGTTATGGAATTGGATCTCGCCTCTATTGATCTCTGTTCTCGTCATCTTTGTCGTCGCTTTCTATGGATTCTCGTTAAGCCGAAACGAAACAGTATCAAACACGATCGTTCCGTCTCTACCGTCACATCAAACGTCGGATCCATTAATATTACCGGAGATACTGTCGCCGACGTTATTATTGTTGGTGCCGGAGTTGCTGGTTCTGCTTTGGCTTATACTCTTGGAAAGGTCATTTTTCATTTGCGCTCTCTGTTTGATTTGACACTGTAAGGATTTGAATTAGGTGGTGAATGGTTTCGCGGATTTGATTCTGTATAAGAAACTGAGGATCGTGAAGGTTTGCAAATGTTTTGTAGTATTAATTATTTCTTAGTCAATGAGAATTTTGGATTCTTCGTTTATGCTGAGGCAGTTCAGGTTTCTTGGATTGATCATTTGATTGGAAGCTTAGTTCAAATCCCAAATTTTGAGATTATGTCTGGAATATTCAGTCTTTTTTTCTGCAATATGCACGAGTTCTCGTGATTAGCGTGGTCAACAAACACTGTTTGTGATTTATCTTGGGAAATTTTAGAATTTATTGTTGTTCATTGACTTTAATGGCTATCGTTAAGTTATCTAAATGCGGAATTGAGACGCTAACTACTTTACAATATAGGTTTTAATGGTGTTATGTGTCTAGGCATTTTTAATGGCCATTGTAAAATGAAATCAACGGCTTCTCAATTTGACAGTTCACTTTGCAGCAAGAAATGCTAAATTGCAATGTTATCTGATCTCATGTTGTAGGACAATCGTCGAGTTCACGTGATTGAAAGAGATTTATCGGAGCCTGATCGCATTGTTGGAGAGCTCTTACAACCTAGGGGTTACCTCAAGTTACTGGAGTTGGGAATTGAAGGTAAGTAAAGATTCAGTTGAGAATCCATGGGGCAATTAATCTTTACCTCTAGTTTGCTGTTTTGTTGTTATTAGTAAATGACATTAAGGCTGCTATCTACAGATTGTGTAGAGGAAATAGATGTTCAGCGCGTTTATGGTTATGCACTTTTCACGGATGGGAAACGTATTCGCTTAGCTTATCCCTTGGAGAAGTTTCATGAAGATGTATCAGGAAGAAGCTTTCACAATGGACGCTTCATACAAAGAATGCGGGAGAAAACTGCTACACTTCCCAAGTAGGTTTTTTCTTCTGTGAACGCCTTTTAAGTGTTGTGTGCCTTTTATACTCTTGCTTGCTCTACCTAGACTTGCTAGAAATTCAATGGTGCTGATCCTAATTTTAGAGATAGTGTATAATAATATTAGATGGAGATACATAAAACATTGTATGTATCACCTATCTATATAGTCTTTAAAAATAGTTCTTGGTTGATTGATTCACTGATCTGTTTTGATATGAGGCAATATATTCAGATAATAAGCCATTCTTGTGTACTGCTAATGATTGTTTCTACTGATATACTCCAGTGTTCAGCTAGAGCAAGGATCTGTTCTTTCTCTTCTAGAAGAGAACGGGACTATCAAGGGTGTGAGATATAAGAACAAGGCAGGGGAGGAACAAACAACATTTGCGCTTTAACTATAGTCTGTGACGGCTGTTTCTCAAACCTGCGTCGCTCTCTGTGCAATCCCCAGATAAGTAGTTGTTTAATATTGTTCTCTGTTTTCTCATATCAGAATTTACTTTCAGCTGGATATACATAAGCAAAAATAAAACTGCATTAGCTTAAGTTATATATGTGTGTCCTATTTTCACGCAGGTTGAGGTTCCTTCTTGTTTTGTCGGTTTAGTCCTAGAGAATTGTCATCTCCCATATGAAAATCATGGACATGTCGTCTTAGCAGATCCATCACCAATTTTGATGTACCCAATTAGTAGCACAGAGGTCCGGTGTCTGGTTGATGTTCCTGGTCAAAAAGTGCCTTCCGTTGCAAATGGTGAAATGGTTAAGTATTTGAAGACAGTTGTGGCTCCTCAGGTATGGATACTTTTTCCTGCATTTCACCTCTCTTCATGGCATATTTCTTTTGCTTTGTTGGTAAATTGTGTTTTCTCTCTGTTCTAGATGCCTTCTTAGGTCTATGACTCTTTCATTGCTGCTATTGATAAAGGAAACATTAAGTCCATGCCTAACAGAAGCATGCCGGCTTCTCCTTATCCCACCCCAGGGGCTTTGTTAATGGGAGATGCATTTAACATGCGCCATCCTCTAACAGGTGGAGGAATGACAGTCGCATTATCAGACATCGTTGTCCTGCGTAATCTTCTTAGACCGCTGTGAGACCTTAGCGACGGTTCCAGTCTTTGCAAATATCTTGAATCATTTTACACTCTCCGAAAGGTAAAAACATCATTAATTGTAGACCAAATAAGATAGTTTTGTTGCCAAAACTTTATGAACCATAGTTTGAAACTCATTGACTTGCAGCCAGTAGCATCAACAATCAACACTCTTGCGAATGCTCTTTACAAAGTGTTTTGTTCAACAAAAGATGAAGCAAGGAACGAGATGAGACAAGCTTGCTTTGATTATCTGAGTCTCGGAGGGATGTGCACAAGTGGACCAGTATCTTTACTCTCGGGTTTGAACCCTCGACCATTAACACTTGTCTGCCATTTCTTTGCGGTTGCGGTTTATGGAGTCATACAATTGTTAATCCCATTCCCTTCCCCAAAACGTATCTGGCTTGGAGCCAAATTGATATCGGTATGAATCACATTATTCAGTTTCCATCAGTCTTAAATTATATCGGTTCGATCTTGATACATAAAGTAATGAAACGCAGGGAGCATCAGGGATAATATTTCCGATAATAAAGGCGGAAGGAGTGAGGCAGATGTTTTTTCCAGCAACTGTACCTGCTTACTACAGAGCTCCTCCAGTTAAAGGAGAAGCCAAATATTCATAGTTCTTTTTCATTCTGCCACAGAAAAGAAAATTTCATCCGAAAAATACTGAAGAAGAAAAAGCATAAAAATTGTGGGTTGCATTATTTTTGTTGTGAATTAAATTAACTAGTCGTAAACAATGTGACAAACCTGTCGATGATTATTTTCTGTTATAATCATAAATAGTTTTATGAGTTTTATACTCGCACACTGTAATTACCGTTTCATTTTTAATCTTTCTTTGGAAAAAATGATTCGTTTAGCCTACGTAACACACATCAATTCTCGATAAAAGACTCGCCCAACTAAATGTAGAATCTTGGGGCCTCTTCAGATTTCTTAATTATTGTCATTGAGTTGTTAATTTGTAGTTTATCTAAGTGTAGCAAGCCGTTTAATAGACTGCCATTTCTCCGGAAAATATGATTCCAAATAAAGCAACTAATAATCTAAAAATTACTTATATAAAGAAGATCTTCTAATTCGAAGTCACTCAAATGATTGTAAGAGAATTGTTAATGGTGATACTTTGTGAGTATCATATGAATAAAAAAAAGAAAAAGTGAAGAAAGAAAGAGAGATGGATCTCTTAAGTAAGAGACTTAAGAGACCATTAGATGATACTTTTAAATATGTGGCACATTCCTATTGATTTAATTTTTATTAATAGTATTAAAATTTAATTGTTTACAACTTTTTATTAAAATATTATTATTAAAATGTTAAGATACTCATTTTAAGAAACTCATGGTTAAACATGCTCTAAAGTTCCCATGTAAATTATTCATAATTCACAAGCAAAAAGTTTACCCAAAACTCAGTAAAAACATATGAATCCATCAATTATTTGATTCTTTTAGTACAAAGAATCTCTTCCTGATAGCAAGAAGATGATGTCCAATGGCTTTCTTGATACCAAAGGTCTAAAGAGTATCCGGTTCGAATCTACTCCTTAAGAAAAATATTCATATAGGCTCTTCCGATCTTTTAGAAGATATACGGGTGAAAAGTGATGATGCATCGACGTTTAGTGTCAAAAATTCCAGTCCACAGATTTGGAAATTGGTGATCACCTAGAAACTGGAGTTTCTTGGTTAACAAAAAAAATCCACCTGAGGTATTAAATATAAATCAGCTATTGAACTATTAATTAAGACTATCTTAATTTTACAAAGTAGTAGAAAAAAATGGTCAACTTACACTATCTATCTTAATGTTGTGGAACTCTCCCATCGTGGCAGAAAAATAACTCTTTCAAGATGAAAATTTATGACAAGCTCACACTTCCCATACATGTTCCCAAAATTCATGCATGAGATGTAGAATAGAGAGATTGATCTGGCTACAAACTGAGCTTTAAGACATGAGAAAACTCCATAGATAAATTTGTCCTCAATTACTTAACAAAAAAATAGAAAAATTGTGCTCAACGAGATTGATGGGGACATAAACAAAAACAAAAATCCATTATTTCATGAATTGGAGACAGTTGCACATTTTATCTCCCACTAAGCCGGGCCTGGAGTGATTTCGGATTAGTGAATGCATTCACTACTACCACATAAAGCTTTGCATCGTTTGATAATTCTAAGCAATAATTTAGAAAATGAGGAACCAAGCAATGCGTAATCAATGTATTCGAAAGAACAATTAAACGTGAATATTAGGTTCGCACCGAAAAGTTGTTGGTCTACTTTTAAACGTAATAAATTACATAATCAAGTACAAAAAAGTTGCACAGATTGGTCTACAATATTAAGTGGCAGGGAAATATTAGTAAACTATATTTGTTTAACTTTAATTATATATCTAACGTAAAGAATTCATTATGGCCTATGAATTTTCTAATAAATTTTTATGAAACACTTTGAAATCATTAAAAGCAATTTTTAAAATCTTTTAACAAAATTAGGGTTTAAAGAACTTCTTGTTATGACCAAAAAAAAATATTTTCCAAATTGTTAACTTAATAACAATTGATATTAAGTGCCATTTACAAATAGTCAAATCAAACCACATTTTGTAAATCATTATTAAAACATATATCACTTTAAGAAAACAATGTAGTTGCAAACACATGGTTTATTTTAATTATTTACTCAGATTTTCTACAAAAAGCAGCAGAGAACGAGCAAACATATAATTGTCTCCAAATTAAATTCCAATCATGAACTCTCTTTCTTTTTTTTATCGACTAGCACGTTGAGGATAAAGTTTATATAACTCCAAACTGTAAAGAAAAATATTTTGATAGTGTTTAACATTAGCCCAAAACCGTAATACCTTGAGATACTCGAAAGAACTAAGAAAAGAAATTCTCTAAGTATTATAAAAAAACTTGGAAGAACAATTAGAGAATACTTGAAAGACTTTTAAAGAGATTTAGAGGACTTATAAAGAACACTCTTTCTTTGAACTTCTTTTTATTTCACTTCTTCAAATTTTGTTACAAATGATAGGGTGATGGGGTACCTATAGGCCCCAAGATTAGCTTACAAAAGTTTCTAAATTATTCCACTATTATCTCTAAAGTATCTATCTTACAAACTTCTAGATTAATCTACATAATTATCTAAATATCTATCTAATAAAATTCTCTAGACCTTTTTGAGGAGGTGATGATGTTCATCATGCTTCTAGAGAAATCTAGATATTAGGCTTAACTTTGGGTTTAATCCAATATGAGATATTGGATTATAAACCCATAATTATGCTTAGCCCAAAATCAAGTTTAACTTCAATACTCCCCCTTAAACTTGATTTTGTCAACCATCCCGAGCTTTGAGCGAAGTAACTCGAATTGGCCTCTCGGTAGTGATTTGGTTAAGATATCAGCAACGTTGTCACCACTTTGAACTTCCAAGGCTTCAATTGTTCCATCAAGAATCTTCTCCCTTATGAAGTGATGTTCTAACTCAATATGCTTTGTCCTTGCGTGAAACACCAGATTGTTAGCCAACTTAATAGCACTTTAATTATCTTCATAGACAGCTATCAGTTTATTTGTAGGCTCGAACAAATCTTCAAGAAGTCTTCGAAGCCATATACACTCTTGAGCTGCGAGTGTCGAAGCTTTATATTCCGCTTCAGTGGTAGGCAATGACACCGTTGCTTGCTTCTTACTGCACCATGAAACGCTTGTGTCTCCACATAAAAACACATAACCCGAAGTTGATTTTCGGTCATCTGGATCTCCACCAAAGTCAGCATCTGTAAAACCATGAAGAGAAATTTTTGCATTTTTCTTGTACACCAAGCCCATGCCAAGAGTTGTTTTGACATACTTCAAAATCTTCTTTACTGCTTCTAGATGTGGCTTCCTTGGTGTTTGCATAAACCGACTTACAAGACCTACTGCAAAGGCAATATCAGGTCTTGTAATGGTTAAGTATAGAAGACTCTCCACAAGAGCACGATAAGGTCAAGGATCTGGTAGCAATGACCCTTCATCACGTTTAAGCTTGATGTTCATATCTAATGGAGTTGTACGTGTCTTCCCTTCGTTTACTCCGAACCTTTCAACAATCCTTCTTGCATAACCTTGTTGACCAACAAATATTTCATCCTTTACTCTTTTAACCTCTAGGCCAAGAAAGTTATTCAGCTCTCCCAACTTTTTCATCTCAAACCTTATCGACATATCCTCTTGTAAGCGAGTAATTTCTGCATTATCGTTCTCGGTTATAATCATATCATCCACGTAAAGAAGGACTACTACGTGGGCTACTCTATTCTTCTTGAAGAATAAACTTGGATCAGAATTTGATGCCTCATAGCCACAAAATTTAAGGAATTGAGCAACTTTTCCATACCAAGCTCGTGGAGCTTGTTTTAACCCGTACAAAATCTTTTTAACTTGCATACATGATCTGGATGCTCTCTTGATACAAAGCCACGAACTTGCTCCATGAAGATATTTTTATCAAGCTCACCATAGAGAAATACATTCTTCACATCTAGTTGCCACAATTTCCAATTAAAACTTGCATCTAAAGATAAAAGTAAGTGTATCGTAGTCATCTTCACCACTGGACTAAATGTTTCATCATAATCTTCTCCATACTTCTGTGAGAACCCACGTGCAATCAACCTTGGTTTAAACCTATTAATGCTCCCATCTACCTTTCTTTTGATTTGATACACCCATTTGCAAGAAACAAATTCGACATTCTTGGGCTTTGGAACCAAATCCCAAGTTTCATTCTTCATGGGAGCACTCATCTCCTCTTTCATTGCGGTCTCCCATTCTTGAACTCCTTTTGCTTCATTATAAGATGATGGCTCATCCTCATCTAAAGGAGTTGCGAAGAAGCATGAATACGTAGTAATGAACTCTTCATCTCTGAACCGAGCATGCATGACAATGTTTCTTTTTGGCCGTTGATTTGTCCTCGAACCATGATCTTGTTCCTCTTCTTCCTCTTGGTTAGTGCTCCCCCTTTCACCTTGAATCTCATTTTCAGGTCTTCCACTCTCAACTCATACTTGAAGAGTTGATTCATTGATATTAGAGGAACTCGCACCATCTTTTTCAACCAAGACTTGAGGTGGTCCATAGTATGATGAAACTTCATCAAAGACAACATCACGAGACACAACATACTTGTGTATCTCAAGATCCATACACATCCATCCTTTCATTTGTTCATCATAGCCGACAAATATGCATTTCTTCGCTTTTGCCTCTAACTTGGTTCTTTGAGAATCAAATGCATGGACGTAGCATACTGATCCAAATATCTTGAGATGTTTTACTGTTGGTTTTTTTTCCATGTACCATCTCATAAGGAGACTTCATATTGTTTGGACTAAGTGGCATCTGATTGATGACATAAGTCGCACATCTCATGCCTTTCGCCCATAAATCCTTAGGCAAATTTTTGCCATATAACTAACTTCGACAAGTCTCACTTATATGTCTGATCTTCCTTTCTGCTATTCCATTTTGTTGAGGTGTATATGGACATGTAAATTCTCTCTTGATACCATTTTCTTGACAAAAAGAGAGAAACCCCTTAGACATGAACTCCCCTCCATTATATGTCCTTAAAATCTTGATCTTCTGACCTAACTCCCCTTCCACGGTAGTCTTGAGTTCTTGAAACTTTGAGAATACTTCAGATTTTTCCTTCACAAAGTATACCCAAGTGTACCGTGAGAAGTCATCAACGAATAACAACATGTAGCGATGCCCGGAGTATGACGGTGTTCTTGTCGGACCCATCAAGTCACTATGAAGCCTTTCCAACGGAACATTACACCTTGAGGTGGAGTTATCAAATGGAAGCCTATGAGACTTTCCATATTGACATCCTTCACAAAGCGTGCCTTCGTCTTGGATCTTCAACTTGGGGAGTCCGTTAACCAAATCTTTATATGACCAAGCCTAACATGCCATATAAAGGCATTATCATTGGTACTCATCTTCTTCACATAAGAGTTTGATGCCGATAAAACATACAAATTTTTAACCCGTGCTCCAGTGTGTACCACGTCCGCCTTTAACTCTTGAATATTTTTCAAGAATTTTACATCTTTTAGGCCGAATAAAACATAGTTTCCTGAGTCCACCACATTTACCACAGAGAGAATATTCTTTCTTACTCTAGGAACATGGTAAACATTCTTGAGAGTGATTGGGCTTCCATCATCTCCTTTTATGACAATAGTTCCTTCCTTCTCAATGTTGTGGACTGAGTTATCTGTAGTAATGATAGCTTCTTTTCCTTCATAGCACTGGAAATTAGAAAATAATTTTTCGTCTCCAGTAATATGATGGCTACAACCCGAATCTACAATCCAATTGTTTTCTATCTTCTTAGGTGTAAATTTACTTGAAGATGTAGACTCCACCGAGAGAAATTTCCCCCATTCTTCGTCTTCAGTATGACCTTTCGATTCTGCCATGTTTGTTTCCTTTAGTTTTACTCGACAATCCTTTTTAAAATGCCCAAACTTTCCACATTGATAGCACCTGAATTTTTTCTTATCTCCTATAGAAGATCCTTCACATCCGTTATTTTTTCTTGGACCACCGTCATTGGACTTGGCTTGAAAGTTTTGTTGTCTTCAAGCTACAAAAGCGCTCCCGGAGTCATCATGAATTTTGACTCCTGCCATCTGTATGGCTAATGATTCTTGTGAAGCATGTAAATTTTCAAACTCTTCCAAAGAAGGTTGTGTAGCCCATCCTTGAACCGAAGTCACAAACAGTGTATACTCTGGTCGTAGACCTCGAATAATAAACCGTTTTAACCGAGCATCAAAAATTGGCTCTTCCGGATTAAGATTATTTATCTCAGAGCAAAGGTTCTTGATTTTGATAAAAAACTCTGAGATTGAAGACTCCCCCTGCTTTGCATTCGCTAACTCATTTTATAACAACTATAGACGAGCCTCGTTCCTTTTGTTGAACAATCGATCTAACGCTTGCCAAATAGAACTGGCGGATGTACATCTTGAGACATGCTCAAAAACCCCAGAGGAAATTGATCTTTTTAAAGAAAACTCCGTCTTGGCGTTCTTTTGTATCCACTCCTTTGTCGCTTCCGTGGTTGCAGCATTTCCAGTTGGTGGTGAAGTGCTTCTTCCACCGACGACATCCCATAAATCCTCACTTACCAAGTATGACTCCATACATGACTTCCATAACCAGTAGTTAGATTGGTTCAAGACTTCCATTCATAATCCAACAACACGACCCATAGATTCCATACTTAGAGTAAACCCGTATTCTCTATAATCCCAATCTTGATGAACACAAGATTATATTAGAATGACTCTGATACCATGTAAAGAAAAAGACAAAACTTTGATAGTGCTTAGCACTAGCCTAAGACCGTAATACCTCGAGACACTCGAAAGAACTAAGAAGAGAAACCCTCTAAGTATGATTAAAAAAACTTGGAAGAACAATTAGAGAATACTTGAAAGACTTTTAAAGAGATTTAGAGGACTTATAAAGAACGGAGGTCGACAGGGTTCATAATTACTCTTCTTACTACAAGACGTTTACCTACCCAACATTTCGATCTGGCTCTACGAACACTCTTTCTTTGAACTTCTTTTATTTCACTTCTTCAAATTTTGTTACAAATGATAGCGTGATGAGGTATTTATAGGCCACAAGATTAGCTTACAAAAGTTTATAGATTATTCTACTATTATCTCTAAAGTATCTATCTTACAAACTTCTAGATTAATCTACATAATTATCTAAATATCTATCTAATAGAATTCTCTAGACCTCTTTGAAGAGGTGATGATGTTCATCATGCTTATAGAGAAATCTAGATATTAGGCTTAACTTTGGGTTTAATCCAATATAAGATATTGGATTATAAACCCATAATTATTATGCTTACCCCAAAATCAAGTTTAACTTCAATACAAACTTCCTTATAAATTCATAACCAAATGATCCATAGTTATTCAAATCCAGAAACAAAAAATCTAAAACAAAAATGTCGACTTCTAAAACCTTAGCCTTCACTTTCTTCATCACTACAACACTACTCACATTCTGCTACGCAGCCGCAAACGCTAGAACACAGCCGCTTTTTCCAGCAATTCTAATCTTTGGCGATTCAACCGTTGATACAGGCAACAACAATTACCCTTCACAAACAATCTTTAGAGCTAAACATGATCCTTACGGCATTGATTTCCCAAGCCAAATACCTAGCGGAAGATTCTCAAACGGAAAAATCTTCTCCAACATAATCTCAACCAAATTCAACATCAAACAGTTTGTTCCTCCCTTCTTACAACCAAATCTCACCGACCAAGACATTGTAACTAGAGTCTGTTTTGCATCAGCATGTTCTGGCTACGATGACCAAACCAGTCGCACGACACAAGCGATTCGTGTCTCGGAACAACCAATGATGTTCAAGAGTTACATAACTCGTCTTAAGAGTATTGTAGGTGACAAGAAAGCCATGGAGATCATAAACAATGCTTTTGTGATTGTGAGTGTAGGGCCTAATGATTTCATCTTGAATTATTACGATGTTCCTTCATGGCGTCGCGAGTATTCTAGCATTTCTGATTACCAAGATTTTGTGCTTAGCAGGCTTAACTCTTTCGTTCGGGTAAGGTCTAAGATATTTCCTCATAATATATAATTTATGTTAGAATATACGTCGATTATGTTTGTGATTCTTGGACAATATATAAGTATTTTGTAATTTTCCTCCATTAATCTAGCTTTTGAGTGAATGAAGCTCATACTAATATTGTATTAGAGCTCATACTCAATCTGATTGTGGACCACTTGTGAATGGTTAGTCTCACAAATTTCACGCTTTTGATGTCTGGTCCTAATTACGTGAGAGGGTGTGAGAGAATGGGTTAGAATATGCCCATACTAATAATTCATTACAATTAATTAGGGTTTTGATAATTTGTCTAGATAAATCACTTTACTCTCGTTTCTCCCGGTGTGTGCAGGAGCTTTACAGTCTAGATTGCCGGAAAATATTGGTTGGAGGCTTACCACCAATGGGATGTTTACCGATTCAAATGACTGCTCAATTCAGTAACAGCATAAGGTCCTGCTTGGACCAAGAGAACAAAGACTCTGTTCTATACAATCAAAAACTTCAGAAGCTTTTGCGTGAGATAGAAGCATCTCTTTCCGGAAGCAAATTCTTTTACTCTAATGTCTATGATCCTATGATGGACATGATCCAAAACCCTAGCAAATACGGTATATATAGTAAGATCTTTTTTGAGTTGACCATAGTACCGATCGACGTTCATTAAGACAAACATCATAACTATTTGGCAAGTTTATCTACATAACGAATCAGATAAACCCAGTACACAAAATGTTTTAATGTTCATTGGAAGATTCTTAACAGATTTGTTAAGGGATTTCCAACAGCATCCAATTCGTTTTAAATTTTTGAGTACTCCCAGTCCAATTCTCTAGTTCTTACGAATTTAGTTATGCTACAAAATTCGTAGGAATTTATTATGTTTTCTTGTAGTATCATATTTAGTAAAAGTGTTAATAACTCTCAATGTCAAAGATATTGAAGAGGAAAACGAATCATGGATGGATTGAGTACTACATATTTTCATATTCGACAGTCTTAGGTGGAAATAGCTAGTAACACAAAGCAGAAAGAAACAAAGAATGATTTGGAACCTAAAAGGTTCGGTTCTTATAAGGTTATGCGTTACAAGGTTACTAGGAAATGATCAAATGAAAATATATATATTTTTGAGAACATGCTGCATTAATGTAATGTGAGACACAGTCTTTACCTAAAGCCCAACAAAGTTGTGTGTTTAGGCAGCCCAACTATAATTGTTTAAGGGAAACAATTCAAGTGATTAAGAAAGATGTGAGTCAGGTTGTTGGACATTACTATACTCTTCTTGCTAGATGCTTCATTAGTTCTGAAGGTAAATGATTTTAAAGACATAGATTAATTATTACTTTGGTTTCTAGCCCTATCTTTTTAAACTCAGACAATGACAAAATTAAATGATCTATATGAATGGTGTGAATTCAGGCAAACTCACAGTAGAAAGGAGTTGTGTTTCTCGAATTATGTTTGGACATTGCTTGGTATAAAGTTCTTTCTTCTTGCATATATTAATACCTGTCCCTTTTTAAAAATCTCTTTGTCTCTTTCATTACTTCCTTAAGTAATTTCACAAGTTTTACAATCATAAAAGCAGAGGTTACAAAGAAAATACTCCAAAAAGAAAGCAGAAGTTGTGATATATAACTCCAACATTCAGAAAGTGATGATTTTTTTTTTTTGCATATTTTACATAAATTTAGAATACCATAAATGATTAATCATTTTATCTTTCTTCTTTAATTAATCATACCGAAAATTAAAGGTCAATTTAATTACTACGCAATAACATCACTATTTAGTAAGTTTTGTAAAAATACAAAATACATTACACTACAAGATAAACTATAGATCGGGTCTTATCGATCCAATTGTTGACAAAAAAAATTACACTACAAGAAAAAAATTGTATTGATACATAATACTTCATCACAATAACAGATATTTCGTCACAATATAAAGATATTGTTACGAAATTATGACGATTTGTAAATGGTTACAATACAAGTTTCACAAATGCATATTGCTAACAAAAACGTCACAACATACTTGTGACGAAGAAATCTAATAACAATTTTGTCAAAAATCGTTACGGAATAAAATCACAATGATCCGTAAGAAAAAAATTCCTAACAAAATTGTATATAAAACATCACAAATAATTACTAATATTCGTAGTCATAATACAATTACCACAATAACTCAATTTTTTTGTAGTAATAATTAGTTAATATATATCGTAAACATAAACATATTAATTCTAATATGGAAAATTAATCTTTCAGAAACAAGAAAATAAACTTTAGAAAATCAAACTTTGTGAAACTGAGGTAGAACATGTTGTTTTTGTCTATTTCATAAAACTATAAAGATATTTTCTTGTTTGCCAAGGTAAAATTTAATTCCTTAGTTTCACTAGGTCAATTCTATTTTCTTTAGTCGAAGCCTACATTCCAATTCAATGTATCTCGACTAGTTCTTGAGGATCAGAAGTTTTTTTTTAACTTTATTTTCTATTCATTTGATTCCATTTATGCTTAATGTAAAAGTAGATAATTTAGTTCGTAGTTCAAATATTTAATCGATTTTTTGTGTGTGTGTGTGTAAGCATGGACTTTTGTTGAAAAAAAAAAGAATGTAGGCACTTACCTACTAGGCTATTGTAGATTGAGATCTGAAAAGAAGTAAATGCAGATAAATCCAAAAATATATGTAAGGTTCAACAAGTCCCACCAAATCCATCACAGATATGGAGTTGGTCAGTACGTAAATAAAGTTGTGAAAATAATTTATTATAATATTTGATTAAAATGATTTGTTAATGCGGCAAAAAAGTTTGGTGAACCTATGACTTAAACTACATTAAAGACAAAATGAAATTAATGTTTTTCAAAAGAACATTTAATAGTTAAACACACCCAAAAATTGTTGGTCTGCTACATTAATTAAGTAGCATCCAAGTTAAGTATATTTAATTTAAGTGTTTAACCAGAACACATGAAAGGCAACAATTTCAGAATAAGTACAATATAAAAAGTGCAACCAGAAACACGAGTTCAATACAATCATATATTTTCCGTGATTAGGCGTTACAACAACGCTTTCCTAACTTTACCAATCATCATATTTTGTAATTAAAAACATCGTATCATTTATATATAACATGAATATATATATATATATATATATATATAAATACATAATTACTTGAGTGATTAAAGCCTAAAAGATAAACAGACTTTACAAAACTCAATGATATAAGATCATTAAATTGACTTTACAAGACTGGGACATATAATCTGATAATATATGTTGATTTCATTGGTTTGTCCCTGTCCGAATTTAAATTCATATATTTATGACACTGTCACAAAAAATATATATTACAAACATTTTATTACTTTGCTATTCGGAATTTTTAGTAATTGCTCTTATAAGTGGGTAATAATTGAAACAATTGTTATATTCCCTCTGTTATTGCATATATATATATATATATATATATATTAAAACTATTTAACTCTTTTTAATATACACTATTATTTAATATTAATTATATTACTTATTTTAGTTGTAATTGGTAGGAATAAAATAAGAAACTTAGCAAAAATATTGCATAGAACAGTTTCAAATATATATATATATATATATATATATATATATATTGTATAGAAAACACAAAATATTTACCTTAAAATCATTTCCATAACTATGGAAATAACTAAGCACAATCTTATAAAATCAAAAGAAACACAGAAATCACAATAGATCATAAGTAAATTAAAACTTTGAGCCTCTGATAGTAACAGCATGTGATCTACTACGAGGATATAAAAACTCAGATCCTTTCTTTTGATTCTTTACAGATCCTTCTTCTTCATCTTCTTCATCAATCTTCGCCATTGGCATACCTACACTCGAGCTCTTAGGCAAACCATTGCCTTTAGCCGCTGCAGTTGCCACGGCTCGATTCTCCAGCTGCTGTAGTTGCAGCTGTTGATGTATGATCATATCAATCTCATTCTTATGACCTAAACTCCTAACAGAAGCAGCTCTAATGAGTTCGCTATAATCATCGTCGAAAATGTAATCGGAAGCGATTCTCCGGGAAGAAGCGGAGGAGGAGAAGGCGGAGGAAGTGCTTCGACTTCTCGGAAATGGAACGGAAGCGACGTCAACGGCGGAAGAGTAGTGAGTTCGAGCTGCACAACCTGTGATACTTCTCATGTAGAGATCACGAGCTTTACATAAAACTTTTAATGGTAATGTTATGACTCTAAAGAACTTGTTCTGTTTTTGTCCTCTCTTTCCCATTTTTCTGTGTTTTCGATGTAATAATTGATGAGTTTGGTTTGGTTTTTGGAACACGACATGAGTATAAATAAGTAGGTAAAGAGATTTAGTTTCAAGGTCAATTTTGACAAAAAGCCAAAATAAAATAAACTTAACGTGTTGAGGAAATAAGTGTGGAATATGGTTTTTGTTGACTTGGTGTACGATCTAATGCAGTAAATATTTGGATAAGTCTAAGTAGCTACGATCCCATTAATTGTATTTTTTATATTAAAATTAATTGTTCCACGTTATATATATTTTTATTATAGAAAAATTAGTTTTTAATAAATAAAAGTCCATTATTTATTTTAAAAATCTAACTAGTATTTTATAATTTATCCCTATATACAACTCAAAAGAAACACATTAAAAACTAATTATGTATTAGGAAGAATTTTAAAGAGAAAACTAAATATCGAGTTTTAATTTTGATTGAGACTGTTTTTATTTATTTTGTTATATTTATAAACAAATAGGATACGGACCTGACTTTAGCTAGAAAACAATACTAAAAAAAAATCAGTAGTAGTCCAACTTGACCGAAACAGATATTAAATCATTGGTCATCTTAAATTACAAAAATTTCAATTTAACGAATTTGATAAATTGATTAAAAACAAATTAGTATAGAAACAAAAAAACGTTGAATTGGTTGCCATACCTAGCGCGTATATTTGTATATAAACACGTAAAAGAAACATTCAACACTCTTTATTTCTGTGTTTTTTTTTGTCTATTTCTAATAAATTTTCAAACTTCTTGTTTTCGCAACAGATACAATTTATTCGCACTACTGAACTCTGCATGCTTGATTAATTCTAAAATTTTGCATGTGTCTTCATATGAATGTGCCTCCAATTAAAATAATAATTTTAAACTTCATGATCAATTCATTGACTTATGAATATAGGTCTTCCACCAAAAAACATTGCAGGATTTATAAAACTAGATATTGTAAAAAGTCACAAGAGTTGGATGGTTTAAAATATATATATTGTAAGTGTATTTAGTTTATGGATGAGAAGAAAAATTCAGGTGGAATAAGTCTGACTAAGTAAAGTATGATCGTTAAGAATATTGATGTTAGATGTGATATATCCCACTTCAGAATTTAGGATCACTCTAATCTTGATATATATGATTTAAGGGTCAATTTATTTATAGCCAAATTGGTTTGACTTGAAAGCCTATAATTTATTATGCTAAGATACTGGTCCAACAAGACATGAATACATATGTCTGTTGTAGTGTTTCGAAATATTAAATTATATATCTCATATCGGAAATTGGAGTCATTCTAACCTAATATATATGACCTAAGGGTCATTCATCTTACTTTTAAGTTAAAACCCTATAATTTATCATGGATAAGAAGAAAAGTTTGGGTGGATTGAGTTTTCGTGAAGAAAGTTTGTGTATACACTCAAATTATTCATTCATAATTTTCTAAATTTAGTGAACTTAAAGATTACTCGGTGTTACAATTTATGGAGTTGATGCACTGGTTAAGGACATTAAACCGAAAGACTCATTGAATTAGAGCTGGTTTAGCAGTAGTTAAGCGGTTTAAGAGTTTGTTAGTACAACAAGAAACATGGTTAAGGCTTATAAGAGCTATTACGTTCATGTTGTGATCATTAAAGAAAGATATTTTGATTTTGAATTTTCGAAATTCGTTGAGTTCTCAGTGAATCTGTGTAATCTTGAGATAGTGAACTAGGATTGTGTTCTGGCCGAGACATAGGACCAATCACTCTTATATAGCTCACAAACATCGCAGCAATCATCTTCTTTCTTAACTCTGTCTCTTCGTATTGGGTCTTTATTGAAGTACATCTTCTAGATCATCCTTCTTCAAGCAAACCTCTATCTTTACCCAGCTGAATCATGTGTGTACCAGACTAAACCGGGAACTGGTAAACTCGGAAGAAACTTTTTTTTTTGTCAACCTTACTCATAATTGAATCGATAAATCTCGATCTATAGCCAAAGTTCACACCTTAACATCTTGTTTTTTCCTTCTCCTTGTATCGGAAAAAAATCGAACTCCGGTGCCTGAGGATTTGTAAAGTAACCACTACTACTGGACCACCTGCCCTCGGCAAACTCGGAAGAAATTTTTTTTGTCAACGGAAAATATACTAATAATAACCCAAAGGACAAAAGTTACATCAATAAACCATCACATCTCTCTAATATGACGAGCGAGAGCATCAGCTTTATGATTTAAGGAACGAGGAATAACAGAAAGCGAGATAAAACAAAATAGAGAACTTAGCCTCGAGAACTCTTCCTGATAAGGAAGGAAAGCCGACCACTCCTCTGGTAGGTGACTTATCTTCATAATAATCTCGCAATATGTCGCTATCTCCACCTCTAAAATCTGAAGGGACAAGAATGACTCCATTGCTCAAGTAAAACTTCGACTTCCGAATGAAGGGCAGAGAGACTCCGACGAACACCCCTAACTCCTATGCACTCGCCTTCTACAGAATCTATAAAACAGAACCAACCCAAATCGGAATAAAGATCCGTTCTTTTCTAGGACCCGTCCACAAAGCATCTATATGACTTGTGAAACTTGGAAGAAACTTAAAAATACGAATTAACTATATTATACAGGTTCACATAAAAATTAGTATAGAAATCGTTATTATTAATTTTAAAGCTGTTTAGCTGTTAATTCGAGGGTGGATGAGCTATTCATTCCTTGACAGTATATTTATTATTTTATACATCGAAATGGGCAACAACATGGTTGTTTAATTTTAGTTTTCGTGCTTTAAGGAATATAAATAAATTTAGAAGAGAATTAGTAAACGCTTATACACAGAACGTAAGTTGAGACTTTTATAACTACATTTCCCAGTTACCTTACAAGGCACTGTATGTGGCTTTCCAATCTCATTCCCCCAATATCCTCTTCTCACTGGAACCACTGAAAGCTTCGCCAAAATCATCTTATTCCCCCAATGTCCTTTGACCAGCTCTGGTTTGTTTCTGAACTGACATGATCTTCATAACTTCGTATTTCAATGAAGGTCCAATAAAGAGATCTATGATTTGGTACTCTAAAATTGGTTATTTAGTGCATATTATTTGAAAAATACTAAATTTTAGCTCAGTATATGAAATAATAGTTTATAGTTTGTATGATAGTACCCAAAAAAAACTGTTGGTTTATTTATTGGTTTCTAAAAGAATATAAGTTTACGAGTTATTTTTATGCAATTTTCATATATACAATAATACAAGTCAATTTTATGAAATCAGTATGTTTGAAGAATTTTTACAGTAACATTCTTTAGATTTTTGAAATTTGAGGATACATTAACAATTTTCGTAATAAGCATTTTGTTATTTTTATATTTTTAAATGATGATGTATGAAATTTTGACATAAGTAACATGTATTTGTTGAAAATGAAGAGTAAAACTTTGCGAAATGATGATTATGTTTTTGAGAGTAACGTATTTTATTCACAATAAGCAAACACGAAAGTTTCACAACATTCGAAATTCTATACATAAAGAAACACATGTATAAGCATCACAAACCTTGAAGATCCACATTAATGACCAGACCAGAATCTCCCTTTTCAACAACAAACGTTTTCAGAACTTTCTGAGACGAAGTAGTAATCACTTCAACAGCATAGTTTCCACTGTACCCTCTAAATGGAAACGCACCGTTTTGATCAACATGTCCATTAGCATGAGAGAGCCAAGCTTGTTTAACAGCCAAAAGTCTTTTACCAGCTTCATTAACATCTCCTTCTGCATTCACCAAATGAGAGTTGTCTCTGCTCATGAACAATTCCCAAAATCCCCATAACATTATGCCTTCAACTGCAGGATGTCCAAATGCTTCCCACATCATTACTTCTAAATCATCTGCTCTTATGTGCTCATTGATCGACGACACATCAAGTTCTGTGAACCATATCGGTAAACCGAGGATTCCTAGTTTGTCTAGAGCTGAACATACGATTGGACCAACCGGACTATCGATATGGCCTTGAATCCCAATTCCTCCTACTTGCGCACCCTTTTCTTGCAGGTCAAGAATGAGTTCCATGTACTTCTCAGGGCAAGATTTTGGGTCACAGCCGTCTTCTACATGGTAATCGTTCACGAATAGTGTCGCGGATGGGTCTAGTTCGTGCGCGGTCTTGAACATGTTGACTCTTATGTCTTTACCTAACTTGTCTTGGTAAAATGATCCATGTAACATCTCGTTATTCACATCGTAGTGTTTGAATTTCCCCTTGTACCGGTTTAGAAGACTGGTTAGACGGTTTTGGACAGCGTTGTTTAAGTCTGTTTGGTTCATGTTTTGGATCCATTGTTGAACAGTAGCTTGGACTTCCCAGAAGATACAGTGTCCTCTGGTTTCTATGTTGTTGCTGCTACACAAGTTTAGCATATCATCTGCGTCTTGGTAATTCAGTTTCCCTTGTTCTGGTTCTGTCCAGTACCATTTCAATTCATTACCGAAAACCGCCCAGTTAAAGTTCTTCAAGAAGAAATCAACGAAATCTTCGTTATCCATATTTGTTCTGCTTATGCAAGTTCCCACTGGGAAGCTGTTTTTTATCTGTCGAACTCTAACCATAGCTCCAGACAATTTGCTAGAATCAACACCCGAGAATTTGAGGATAACATCACGTTTACGGATCTGCACTCGAGAAAAGAAACTACTATAAAGTCTCATTGCTCTTAACATAAGAGACTGAAAGCAGAGTATTTATGTATATACCTTGTCACATTGTCTTCTCAAATGTTTGATTCTCGCGAGTCGATCAACTGGGAAGATCTGCAAGCCAGCGACCATGAGATCAATGCCGGCAGAAGGGCCTTGAACATAAACCAAAGCCTTAGATGGCTGCTTCTCTATTCGGAAAGAACCACCAATTTCATGCCATCTATCATCGTTAATCTCAACTTGTCCTCCATTTACCCATTGGCTATCGATACCAAGTGCGACATTAACATTCTGAGGACTACTAATCCCTGAACCGACTTTGACCCAGACTGATATTTGGTAAGTCAAGAACAACTTAAGTTTCTCGGTTATAACCTGAGCTGGACCCATCCAAGTCTGTGTTCGATTAGTCACAAGTATATAGCGGCCACTGAGAGGCTCATGTGGTCCAAGCGAGTCCCTGGCCATCGCAGGAAGGATTCGAGGTGAGCCTTCTGCGACAGTTAGCTTGCAGTTCCCTAATGGAAACCAGCCATTGCTCGTACCATCACTTAAGTGGCTGTTTGTGAGTATATTTACTCCAAATGCAGGATTCTATAAGAAAAAAAACATCGCGTATTAAGACTTCAATCACTTGTTTGCGTCTAAATGATATCATAAGCCATTTTTTTCAAACTTTTGTTCACCTATAGACGCATATGCAGAAACTGACATTTGAAACAATCACATGGATTTTAATACAGTGAAAATGTGAATTGAATCTTTGGACCAACCTCAAAAGACGGGGGTGGTGAAGGAGGGATTTTCTCGGCGTGCTTTACAGTTAAGCTATTGAGGAGAATATCAGTTCCTGGAGGTGGACCTTCAATGTAAATGACTACTCGTGATGCAGAACCATTGAGGAGGAATTTGCCTTTCAATTGTATCCATTCTTTGTCTGTCGCCTGCCCACTGGTAATGAAGCAAAAGATATTTACTTTAGCATTTTACCATGTTTCAAGAATATCAAAATGTGATACACAAAACAACTAACTTGGCAATGCCAATGTATTGATCGCGTTGATTTGGATTCTGGACCCATAGTGTAGCTTGTACAGTAGCATTTGTCACATTGTTACCATATATACGAACAATCGCGGTTGCCTCATAGACGCGTTTTCTCTGAACTCTCCCTGAGATCTCTTGCTGAATACCATTCCAGTTTTGTGTCCGCTCTGTAGCTGAAGCAAAAGCTTTCCCGGATTCTGGTACTATCTTTCCATCAGCCATTGAGTCATGCAATACAACCTTGCAGCTTCTACCAGACCAGTTATTTAGTCCATCTTCAAAGTTTGGGTTCACAACAATATTCTCATCGTCAGCAGTAACACGCTCCTCACTTACCAGCTTTAAAATCACATTACAAAAGTAAAATCCCTCAGATTTTGCACATGTGTTAAATACAAAACATCTTGAAGTAGCAGAATCATCCTATACTAACATGTAGATCCAAGAGCAAAGGAAACAAACAATCAAGGACCATATGACTGATTACAAACCTCAGGCTCGTTTTCGCAGTGAATGTTAACAGACTGTATGAGGAGATCAATCCCTGGTGAAGGGCCTTCCAAATAGAAAATAACTTTTTCTGGTAAGCTTGGTAAAGAGAACATGCCTTCTAGTCTCACCCACTTCTCCTTGAAGACACAAGTTCTGCAAATTCAATATCAAATGTTGTTCTTTTGTCTACATTATGCAATTGTATATGTAAGTGAAAAGACCTTACTTTGCTATAAACTGATAGTTTGTTGGCGATTGTTGGTTTTCGAGCTTTAAGGTAGCCATAACCTCTACCAATCCTTGAACTGGTCCAGAAACAGCAACAGTTGCAGAAACTTTATAAAGACAACAAGATTTCACTCTGCTTGTGATGTTTTGCTCCAAACCTTGCCATGTTTCTTTCCTGTTAGTAACAAATACATAGCTACCACACTTTGATGGGTCTAAAACACCTTGAAAGGCATTAGACTCGGCGGTGACAACAAAGGCCTCGCAGCAATTCGGATGCCATGAATGCATCCCTGATGAGAAGTCATGATTCACAATCACATTGGTACAATCAAAACTAATATTTGATGGCACATTGCTGTTATTCTGTTTAGCAGGTTGGTCAAGAAATGATTAAGCAGAGAGAGATCAGATTAACGATTCAAAAGTATTAACTTACAAATGAAGAAATTTATGAACAAAACTTGAGAACGAAGTAAGGAACATATGGAAAAAAATCGAAACACTCACTTCTTCATTGTCTTTTCTCGAAATCTCCATGCTTTCTCTCAATTGCTTACAGAACAAAACCAAAATAAAAAAATCAGACCCAGATCAAATCATGAGAAATTGGCAAATGGGTTACATGAAAATCAGAAGCAAACACACAAAGATTCAAACTTTTTGTGGTAAGGGAAAAGACAAACCTTATCTGGGTTTCGAATTCTGCTCTTGTGAATTCTGTTTGAGAAGCAGCAAATCGCGAATCTCTTCATTATATAGACACAGAGATCAAATTACACAGTGATTTTTGGTAGATTTTTCAAATTGATCGCTAGATTCAAGTGAACTCCAAGAAAAAACGGCGGGACCAGCTAACCAACCAAACTCTGTTTTGAAATTTTAACTCTGTTTTTGTTTTTTTTTTTCTGTAAAACCTCTTAAACCTGAAGAACAGAATAAGCTTTTTCAGTTTTCTGGGGTTTTATGTAGTCTCCTTGAAGGCTGTGCTAAGAAAAAAGACATTTCAAAAATATTTTAATACGGCAAATAAGGATTCGTTTTTTTTCCAAAGGATCAATCTTACAAAATGTTATTCAGTTACCTATTTAAAATTTTTATTTAATTAGGTGCTTAATAGTTTTTATCATTCAAAATTACGAATTAAAATTATTAGTTATTCAGTCTTAAGTTTTAAATATAAATTTGTTTCTATATTAAATTTGAATGGATTTGATAGTGATAGATTTTCTTTTGAATCAAAATACTTGAAATTCTAATTCAAATTTCGTATTTTAAATACTCATTAAAATATTATTAAAATGTTTAGACTTTTTTTATTTAATTGTTGACAAAAAAACTTTTTTTAAAAAAATCATATTATTCAAAAATTGTATATTAATTAGCATTATTCAATTACAGTAGTAATTTTTTATAGAGTAAGCAAGAAGTTTTCTTTTTATTATTTGTAATAAATTGAAAACTGGAGAAATATTTTTAATCAAGTGGTTAAATTAATATTTATTTCTATTATTTTTTTATTAAAATTAGTTTCAAGAAATCATGTATACCATAAAATGTTATTTAGGGTTCGAAAAATTTGATTTATGGATTAAATTTATCAGTCCAAATTATTTATTTTAAAAAACTTGAGGACCTGATTATAAATTTTTTTTTTTTGCCTAAAATCCATTATTTTCATCTTAGAGTCGTCTTGGTTTTTTAGTTTTGTTGATTACTTAAAGTAAGGTTTGTTAACAATTTGCGAGAAACAGAAAAGGAAACAGAAGGTAAGAAGTTATCATCTCAAGAAAGAACAAAACCTTAAAGTTTGGTTTGAACTCCCAACTTGCTAATTTCTTCTAATTCATTATAGTTGGATAACTTAGATTAGAAGCAAACAATTTGAGTACTCCCAACTTTTTTTTTCTTTTTTTAACATTATTCATTACAACAAAATCAGATCTATAATCTAAATGTTCTAACTGGAACAAATATGATTCAAACTCACCACCTAATATGTAACTAAATAAAAAAACTAAGCTAATTAGACCACATATTTTTAAACTTTTAACATGATATGTGGTTTTGCTTTTAGATTAAATCTGAAAAATTATAGACAGACATTCATGCATTTCTCTGTTGGAATGCTTAAATTTAACTCAAAAGAAATTTGAGCTAGAAGTACTAGAAATATGATAGGAAACGCCAATAAATTAAGAACAAATTAATTACAAAATAAGTTATATATTTTTGGAAAAGTAAACAAATAATATTTTACGTATTCTGTTTTAGTCAAAAATTGATTGGAAAATACCCCCGTTTTAATCATATTCTAGACCATTTTTGTGGTCGAAAGTCGCATTTTTGATAGTAGCAAACAAAATGTAAATTCCACCCAATAAAAAGTAAACATGATGTTACTCTCAGTTTAATAATAAGATGATTCAAGTAATGATTCAGATATCAAAATTCAATTTTTTTCTACTACACTAATAAATTTTAAAAAAAATTAAGATGTCGACAATTGTTCAAAAAAATTCATTCAGAGTCGATAAATTACTACAACTAGATGCAAGGAAATCATTCCTATTTGACAAATTGTTATAACTAGTCACACAGAACTCATTTTGAGTCAACAAATTTTCTTCATCTCACGGTCCAACAAGGCAGAATGAGGCCTGGTTATCTCAGTCAGCCCAAGATTAGTCCAAGTCCAAATAGCTGCTCCAACATTTTCTTTTTGGTGTTTCTCAATTTTCTTTTAGCTTATAATTCGGTTTTATAATTTTACAAAAATTCGTTCTAAATATTTTTTTATAAAATTCTATTGCAAATAAAAAATTTCTTTTTTATTTATTTTAAATCTTAGTTTCTAATAATTTCTTTACTACATATTATATAATTTTGATACCAATTTTATATTAATTTTCTTATTATATTAATAAGTATTTGTTTAATTTTAAAGAAATTTGAGTGTTAAATTGAAAACTATCCGTTACCACTACTTGTATCCATATTTGAGATGAATTTGATTACCGAAAATCTTTCATTTGACAGACATTTTTAGAGCTTTTACATGACAATACTTTTTTCTCCAAACCTTTTGATGTTTTTATACTCCTCCAACTTCCATAAGACCTAACAAGAACATAAAAAATCATATCATGCAATTATGCTTTTCATTCATTGTGCATTTCGCGCTCTTTCCAATTGTTTATGGTTTTATTAAATGTCTAAATTCTATGTTTAGCTCATTATAATTTTATAAGTTCAAGATATTATTAATCAAAGTAAAAGCATGCTGAAAATATTAAAACATCCTAATACCATAACCATAACTTATTATGAAATGAAATGTCAGCAATTTTTATTTATTTATTTAACTTTTATTCTAGTATTATGGTGGTTACAACGCCAAATTCAACATCCATTAATGTCAAGCTGAAATGATATGTAAAGGAAGCCACTTGGCTATCAAATCTTGTCAAAAATGTCTATATAGGCATTGTTTGAAAAAAACTTGTAAAGTAATTTGTAAGATCAAAATGTTAGGCCTTAAGGCCAAACGCCGAAATGTAGACTAGTATGAAGTTAACTAACGCATTAGTAGCTGTTTGGGGCCTACTAAAATCAAATCACTAAAATGATACATGATCTCAAATTTGATTTTAGCCAACCAATTGCGTTGACTCGTTTTGTTCGTAAAAATATATGTTCTTGGATATTTTTTTATCATCAAATGAGAGAACTGAAACCAAAGTATATTCTCTTTAAGTAATGAAAAACTAATTAGCAAGGTCCATATCTTATATATATTAGTTATGATTTTTTCCAACTTCTGATATGAGATGTTATTCCCTAATATGCCTATTCGAGATGATGGCTCTTTGACTATTGATTAGATATATTCGGAGATGGATCCACAATACCAATTTTGGGCATGAGTTGTCGATAATTGGACTAACTTTGGATTTGATTGGGTTGACCAGTGTGGATCGTGAGCTCTGATATCATATTAGATTATGGGCTTCTAACTCAAAATCAATTGACAATGAGTGGAGAAACCCATATCCTATATACTAGTTAGGATTCCTACCAACTTCTGATGTAGGATATTATTCCCTAATATATTCCTACACAGATTTGGTTTTGTTCTGTCTTGATATGCTCTTAATTAATATAACCAAATATACATAGATGTGTATATATATGATCAAAGCAAATTTGCAAGAGCTGTGACAGACTCATATGTATTAGATTGAAATCGGTGGATACAAAGATATTCACGATAGCTTGAGGTATAAAGTATTCTCATTGGATTTAGACACCAAAATATATTAAGAGAGATCAAACTACTACATTTCTTTTTTACTTTCATGATGAGGACACTCTCATGGATCTCAAACTTATTCATGGATAGTTCGGAAAGGCTTGTATGTCTTGACACTACTTATAAGTCCTACAATGGATCCAGCTGCAGCTAATAGAGAGACGGCCAAGCAAACATAACACATCATTTTGAGTCCAATCCATCTAGGAGAGTACTTCTTAATCTTGTTCTGTGCAATGTGCATCTCCACAGGGAAATAAACTGTTAAAGGCCAGAATGAAGCTGCTCCGATAAGCCCCAAAATCGCGTTGAAGAAAGGGAATATCATAGCTACCACAGTGGTTACAACCACATAAGCCGTCCTCCAGATCAATCTGAAGAGGTTAATTCTGAGACTTCCAATCAAAGGTATGTTTGCTGAATATTCAGAAGTGATGAACTTGTTGTCTGGATAGTTTCTATTGCATTTTTTCTCAACAAACTGGAATATCGGTTGCGCGAATACCTGAAAATGTTATGGTTTTGTTTTCATTAGCTAACTGATCAAAAAAAAGTCTTAAAAAAAATTTGATCTTTTCTCTTTTTGGTCTTTGGTGTTTTACCTGATAGGCACCAATAAGATGAACTGCAATGCAAGCATTTGCAAAGTCAATAAGCCAATAGGGCTCGAAGAATCCGAAATCTGTGAGGAAATCTCCAGGAGCTTGGTTTCCAAATGCAGCATAGCCGATGCATCCACATAAGATGTAGAAAAAAGTTGTGGTTGATACTCCCACTAAGCTTGCTCTTTTCATAGCTTTGTTCTCTGCTGGACTAGATCTCAATGTATCCTGCAAGAAGCATTAAACTATCACCATTTAGTATCTACAAAATAGTTGTTTCGGGTTTAGGCTCATAATCGCTTTGAATCGATGCTCAACCCCTAGCCAGTTTTCAAACTCAAGACCATCATGGGTCAAACTAAGGATACCAAACTCATCCCAAGTCATTACAAGGTGGAAACTATGATCATTAAGAGACAATTGTATGAGTTGTGGTGTCATCTCAAAGAAACTAACTCTGTTGATAAGAAGATCAATCATATCATTGTTTGTTGTGGAGAAGAGATTGACAATATCTTTGACTGTAAGTCAGATTCTTTTCTTTTAAACTCTTTTGGCAAAAGCAAAAAAAGTGGTCCATAGGGAATTGATTGTCATTGTCAATAATCTCTAACCACAATTCTATCAAGAGGTTCAAAATTAAAGCTAATAAGACTCAATGAAATTGACTATAAGATAAACTTGCCTGAATCTCAATGAGAACTGTGGCGTAAGCATAAGCAAATGCAATGTCTCCAACTGCTTGAAATGATCTCCAAATCTTTTGAGCTGAAGTTACATCAACTCCAACAGCTGTTCCAGTCATACTCGTCTTACCAACTTTGCCACCTTTTAATAGTGTAAGATATCCACCATTAGTTTGGTCTTATAGTAGATAAATTGTACGTTGTCTAACTAAAAATCATGTACATATTGTAACAACTATTGATTTAGGTAAGACCCACAAATTTCATGGTCCATCAAAATTTAGACTTTTTATATATTGTTATTACTAATTTATAGGACAAATTTCTTTTATTTCTAGTAGGATTTCCGATAAATTTAGACTGGTTTTGTAAACAATGGAAATTTATCGAGCTATTAATGAAACTACAAAGAATTGTATATACCTGCGACAGTCGCGATGGCTAGACCAATTCCAATAGTTGCATAGGTAAAGGACATAACCGCGGCAAGGATCGAAAGAAAAGAGAGCTTGTGAAAATTCGGAATCTGACTCAAAATAATCTGAATGATCCCAAAAACCGCCATATATGGATAATTCGACAAAGTACAGTCTGCCTCATGACCTTTGTCATGGAAACAGTTTGATTTTCCTACCGCCCTGTCAAAATTTCATATTGAACCACATCAATATTTTTCATAACTATTGATAGTAAAATTCAACAATAAAAATTTGGTAATGTAAATAACATATAGTTGACTTACACCAAACTGATAGAAGCAGTGATTGTATAACCAACTGTGACCCCAATTAGATTCCCATACTGTGCCACTCCACATAGCTGCACTTTCCTACCACCTATCAAATATTTACAATAATTGCAAAAAAAATCAATATTAATTATTGAAAAGTCTATTTTATTATTTATTACTTCTGTTTTTCAGCTATTATTAATTAGTTTTCTGTTTCCTAAAGCAAACACAAAACAGTCCACGGAACTATACATTATATCTATCTATATTATTTCAGCCACATCTAACACCAATAATAATGCTAATACTACAAAAAATAATTCGTCTCATATGTCAATATTTATTTAATTTCTGTTTGTTTCTTGGTTTTCACAATTTTGGATATTATAAACCGTCCAAAATTTAATGAGAAAAAATAATTTGACAACCGTTGAAAATATTCTTGAAAGATTATGATAAGATTTAACCGAATTAACTATTTCAACAACTACAGTTTATAAGTAGAAATTCAAAGCCACAGTTATACACTCATGAGTCAAAATTTGAAATTACATTAAAGGAAACAGAGAAATATTTTAGGAACTTAATCCACAATTTTTTTTCCTAT
This sequence comes from Lepidium didymum, assembly GCA_963920545.1. Classification (NCBI taxonomy): domain Eukaryota; kingdom Viridiplantae; phylum Streptophyta; class Magnoliopsida; order Brassicales; family Brassicaceae; genus Lepidium; species Lepidium didymum. Next base: position 2,196,959 of record OY986987.1, read on the forward strand.
GACCTCAAAATTTTAATAGTGTAAAGGAAATTCACTACAAAAATCTGAAAATTTCATTTCCTACATTACGTTTACAATCCTATCCAATTATCTATGGAATTTACAAATCTCAATTTTTTTAATGAGATTTTAAATTTATTAATCATCAAAAAAAGTTATGTAAAAGCAAAGGATAGGTTTAAAAAGACCTATCAAAGAATAAAGAATTTAGATTTTAATTGAACTACACATAAAAATATAATTTAGATTTTTCTTCAGAAATCACCGTTGTATTAAAAACACCATAAATTTTTGAACCCTCTCGAATTTTCTAATAGTATAAAAACACGAAATTGTTTTATCTGAAAATGATACAAATCAGTACTGTCGCTTTTGATCTACATCAGTTTTTAAAATTATTTAATTATTAGTTTTCTGACCTCAATAATTCTTCCGACAAATATCATTCTAAACTAAATACCTCACAAAGTACAGTATCTAATGACACAGAACCATACCTTTAAAAAAAAAATCTCCTTTATCATGTAAATTTCTTTAGAAAAAACCTTTTTGACAAAAATAAAGGTGTAAAAAGTGTCGATTCCTTTTTTTTCCAATTTAATTCAGAAGAAATTTTAAAAGAAAGAATCTTTGAATTCATGGTAATAACTAGGTGTAAAAAACAGTGTTTTGTATTTCCTTTATTGTAAAAAAAAATCACATTTTGATATTAAAATATTTAAATTGGTCTAAAAAGTGAAGATTTTCTTCCTTTTTGGATCTTTTTTTTCTCAATTTCCCTTACAAAAAATAAATAGAAAAAAAAAAGAAACATACCGAGGTAAGATCTCACAACGTCCATGTAAGTATAGTTACGTTTGCCAGTAACAGGATCCGGCGCACGATAGCAATCAGCGAGCATGGTAGAAGTAAAATAAGTGATAAAAGAGAAAATGAGCAAAATAGAAGTTCCTGCAATCCAACCAAGTTGAGCTATAGCCCAAGCCAAAGACAATACTCCTGAACCAATAACCGCCGTGATAATATGCGCACTCGCCGTAAGCCAAGTCCCTGTACGTTTCTCTCGACCATCTTCATCAACGTTCTTAGTCGGGTCGGTGATGTTAAAAGCCTCACCAGATTCCGCCGTGGAGTGATTGTGGTGTTGTTCTGTGTTGAAACTCTTCATAGTGACAGAGAGAGATAGAGAAGAAGAAGAAGAAGATAAAAGAGAGAGTAAATGAAGAAGTGTTTAATGATATAAGTCAACAGAATTGAGTTAAGATAAAATGATATATATAGACATTTAATTGTGTCTATATGTGTGGAGTTTAGAATATATGCCAACGCAGACGTATACGTAAAATACGTGTTTCGTTTTTTTAAAAAACTTTTTGTGTAAATGTTTTTATTATTATTTAATTTGGTTTTGGCTTTGGATTGCTTTTCAACTATAGCTTTGGAGACCACCTATGATTCTAATATGAAGATTCTGTAATAATTATTCCTTTCCTTTTTTCTAAAATTATTAATTTAATGAATTATAGAAAAAATCTGAATTATATGTATACATAATAACATAAATATTTACTATACATTAGAGAAACCTCTACTCATTTTCATTTCGATAAAATCTTTAAAAATAAAATTTCCTTTTTAAAATAATTTCAAAGATACTTCCAAAAACAAGTAATTTTCTCAAATAGTGATGGCCGAGTTGTAAGCAAAAAAAAATTTGAGACAATAGTAATCTTTTTTTTTTTTGCCATCTCGGACAATAGTAATCTATACTACCCATATTCGAACCTCCCTTGAAAGTAAATCACAAATATATATGATATTTTGAGAGTTAGTTTTCCCTTGGTTTCGCGTATAGTTGGACATCATGTATCCATTTGGCCTAAAATTAGATAGACACAAAGTCCTAAAAAACGTGGGTCGAAGTTTATAGTGTCGGTTGAAGCAAAACACCCATATTATTAAAAAAAATGAGTATTTGTAGTATTTTTTATTTTTGGCTAATGAGTGAGTTCTGAATCAAATTAATGTACTCACTGTATTTCATAATATACATTCAAAATTATTTTAGATGTTCATTTCTAAACAGATCTTAATAAAAAAAAAAAGCTATACTTATATGTATAAAAAATAATTTATGGGATAAAGTCCTAGTTTTTGTCGGGGCAATTTTTGCTGTTTTCTATAATAAATTATGGTCCTGCAATTCTCTGTTTTGATAGGTTTTGGATAAACCACTTAAATCTTCTAAAGTTTCACATTTTCTAACCATGAATCAAATTAGGATCTAGAGTTTTAACACTTTCACAGCTGAGTCTAATAATGATTAGCTCGTTATTGGTGAATCTTTAATTTTCCATATTCCTGATTATTTGATTCATTTGGAGCCAAACACATAATGCAACGCAAATTCTTAAAATGTTACTTAAAGATGCAACCTATGGAGGACATTCTTTCCTTTTTATTTCCTTTTCTTTTTGCAAACAAAAGTAATTAAGGGCTTTTTATGAACTGTGATGATACTAAATTTTTTTCGAACTATAACTTATCAAAAATTGGGATTAAGTTGTGAGATTAAAAAGTTTGGAGGTCAGTGTATAACTTTTTTTTGTAAAAGTAAGATAATAAATCATTTTTAATAATATTTTTTATTAGTTTGATTCCAGGTAATTAGATAGTTATGGGTGATAGAAATATTTTGGTCAGAAAAAAAAAGGAAAACCTCAAAATTATTCAACTAAACATAAAAGAATAAAGGAAACCAAATGTTGGGATCATGTCTTATTAAAATTGTCCAAAAATCGAAATGAGTTTACTAGAAAGCTCCGTAAAAGCATAAAATTTTAGAGAAAGAAAAAACGTATAATTCGCTAATACATCGACTAGACGATTAGTTTTCCTATATATAAGAATTAGGTGGTAGAGTTTAGATTATTAATCAGATTTTATAGATTCAACTAATTTATTTTAGTCTTTGGATTTAAAACAATATTTGGATTTGACTAACGGCTAAGAGTGTTGACCAAAACCAAAGAAAAAAACTTGGCCAAGAAACGGATTCGAGGGACACAATTACATATTTTTATTTTGTTTGTAAAAAAATTAAATTAAATGATGGATATAAATTCTTACAAAATTATCTTATAAAGTTGTAATTACTACTAATCACTTTACGCTATTTGTAACCGATAAAGGTTCCACAGAGTTAAGACTCATGAAGTCGTCATATAATACCAACACACTTTATCAGTCAAAATGTTAGACCGTACACATATTTGTATATATATATATATATATATCATCTTTTTGCTCTGATATATTATTTATTTATATATATGTTGCTTCTTTAGAAATAAGTAATGATTCATTTACTACAAAATAATAAGAAAATCAAACTAGTTAGAAATTGATCTCTTTTAGGCTTTAGCAATCAATATTAAATTCTATGGGCACCCATATAAATTTCATATAATTAGCTAGATTTTTCTCTAGCAACAAATAAATGCCATCTTTTAGACGCATATTATTTTTACAACAGATAATAAAAAAATTTAATTATAAAATCGATAAAATTCAATATATAGTATAAAATTTTCTAATTATTTAGAATCGAATTCAATAGGAAAAACTGACAAACTTTGCAATGAATTATTGATAAAGACGACAATTATGACTAAGCGGATTGAAAACATTTTAAAGTTTTGTTGTCTTTCAATTTTATAGTTTTGTCTAAGACACTTTTGATTTGTCACATAGCTCAAACATGTTCGAAGAGACAACTTGTATTGGTTGTTCAGTGAAACTCTTTCAACGAGTGAGCAATAATTCATTGATATTTTTCAACCAATGACTAAATTTGGTTTTAATAATGATAACAAGACAAGACTTTATATGTGAAGCTTTGACTTCTTTGTCTACGATTACGTATTAGGTATACTCACATAATCACATGGTTTTCTTATTAATCTATAATTTTCTGAAAAGATTGAATACCTAAAAAATAGATTAAATAAAACATTAATGACATTAATTGAATCTTTTAACAAATGGCATGGAGAGACAGGTTTCAATTGTAACGTCTCAGAATCTGTAGTTATTTGCCTAGAAAATCTAAATTTGTAGTCGTGAATCTTCCTTAACTTAACACATACTTACTTGTAAAGTAAGTGCAGTTACATTCATGCAAGATAGTTAAAGCCTAATAATAAATTAACAATATACAGTTAAATTATTAGGCTTGATAATTTTTTTTACCAACACTTAAATTAACAATATATGTTCTCTAGCTTAACCTCATACTTTAAATAATAACACGGGGATAATTATTTGACCAAGTATATATTTTTCTTAAACATTTATTTTATTCTATTCCAAAACTAATGGTAAAAGAATTTTCCCATTCTATAATAGAGAGTTTAAGTCTAGAGTAATTTCTAACAATAATGCATAGGGCAACTCGATTTTTTGAAATCAAATTTATGTGAGAAAGCTAAGTAACAGGTGGTCCAGTTAGTTTATTCTTGATTTAGCTTGACACTAGGATGTGAGTTCGAATCTTACCAAACTCCAATTGGAGAATTTTGACTATGAATCGGATCTTTTCGATTTAATTATTGTTGACAAAAAAAATTATGTGAGAAAACATCAAATGTGATATTTAGTTATTTAACCAGTGACAATTTTCCAACATCTGTTTTATTTTATTTGAAAACCAATGATAATTGTTTTGCCTTTTTTCTAATAGAAAATTTCAATCTAGAGTAATTTCTGGATCTATAGAAATTTAGATTTTTTTTTTCACTAAAAACGACTGCTGGTGACCAAGAATGTTTTTGAAAAATGATCGATTAAACCGTGAAAAAAGACAATCATAATAAATTCTCAATTATTAGACAAATTCAAGTTGGTTAGAAAAAAGAATATTGTTGAATGTGATTTCACAAGTTGCCGCGTCTTTGAAAATTCTAAGCATTTGAATCTTGTTCTGAAAGAAACTGTTATGTTAATATGTTGTCTATTGAAAATGTATTTGGATGGAGACTTATTGTAAAGTAGCCTCCTCAATTTTAAAATCAATTAAGATATAAAATAGTGTTTATTATATTTATAACGTTTTTTTGGTCTTACATATAGTTGGATCTTATGTAGTCTGTTGACCCGAAAACACAAAATCCTCATAATTTATTTCGGATTTCATAATATCTGTTGAACTGAACCACCTTAGATCCTAATTATAAAATAAATCTATGATGTTGTCTTTTGTTTTGCAGGATCAAAAAATTTAATCTTGCTATCTTTTTAACATGCCAATTGATTGAAGCTTCTTCTTGATACGTTGTTCGTTCTTGGGACCGCACATAATGGCTTTTCTCTATGATATGCCAAGTTTTGGCTTCTTCCACTAAGTTACATCACTCTCTTGTCAAACATGGACCGTCTAATATTTGATTTGTTATACAAAAAAAAATATGTGTTGTATGATTTCCCAAACACACAACACATAACCATGATCTTACTTTGGTTCGTTTGGCACAATACCATTTAGTTATCCAAATGCCAAACGACAACATTACCTTTTGTGTTGGTTATTGCAACTCAGAACTGTTATTGGGTTACAGGTAATTTATCTAATTGTCTTCTTCATAGCAAAGAAAACAAATTATGTGATCACTTGTTTTTCATGTTTTGCTATATTTTAACACTAATAAGCATTTTTTTGTCACATACCTATAGTCTCTTCCAATAATTTCGCAAACTTTTTCTTTTTGTTACATTTAAAGTGAATCTAAGGATTTTGGACCCATCTCACATGTTATAATTATCTTCAATTTAGAACCTTTTTTTTGGGTGGTAACCTTGAGTCATTTAAAATAAAACTTTTGAGTCATCGTAAACTTTAGCTTGATACTTTATTTCTTTTTTACGTGTATTTTTCTTGTCAATTTTCCTTAAAAGCATTAACATTCATCCACAAGACTTGTAATTTTAATTTTCGAAAATATATATTACTAGTTTTTAATAAATAAATAAAAACTTGCACAATTTATATGTTGTGACAAAAACATTGTTAATAAATATACTCCCTTTGTCCCAAATTTTTTTAAAAAACAATTCTACCTGAAAGCGAGCTTATTTCAAAACTTTCATAATTGTTTTAAAAATTATTTAGTATTTTAATTTATTATCATTTGACTAATCTTCTAAAAAACTACACTATTAATAATATCAAAATATCAAAATATAAAATGCATTAAATTTTGTATCGGAAACAACAAAGCCTCTTACAAAATTAAACAAATTAATAAAAATCCCTAAAACTTCTTATGTAATGGGAGAGATGAAATTATATATTACATAAATATAATATCGTACAGTAATTTGATACAAATAACATGAAATACATGCATTTTTTTTATTAATGAAAAATAACACGATATTTATCACATTTATTATGTTTAAATCAATCGATCATGAGTTGACATATTGACGAGTTAATCAAAGATGAACGGCAACTAACGTCTAGTAACATGCGGTAAGTCCATATGCGCATTTACATAATTAGGAATCGAGTCTTACCGTTTATATTATATAGGAATTAGACTAATGGACTGGTCAGTTGTGGTCTAGTGTTAAAAGAAAAATTTAAGACCAACGAGTAATTATCATTTTATGAACTAGCATTTAATGCTGTTGAATACATATCTTCCGACAAGAACAATTCACACAACGTATACACTTCTATCAAATTATATGCAAACGATAATTATTGACCGACATACTAGACTTACTTCTGTAATGATCCAATCTATTAACCTGTTCGAGTCTAAATATTCTCTATTTAACACATTTTTATATCTAAAAATTTTTAGTCGATCAAATCAATAGAACTAAAAACTCGAAACCCGAAAAAACTTGATACAAACACCAACGAATACTCAAATATCCAAACTATCACATACCTATAGAAAATCCGGTCGAAAATTTGCCTGGACCAAACCTAAAAAATGATAAAATATGTTGTTTCCCGACAAAAAAATTTGTCGAAAATTTGTATGGATCAAAATTGTTTAACAGATAGCTGATGAAAAATATCGACCGAAAAGAAATCATCAATAAATTATATTTGTTGCGAAACCGTAGGATATTTTCTGACATGATCTATCAACTATTTTCCATTAGAATTAATACACTTAAGAGTTATAACTCGCATACATCAGACTGAATATTTACTATCTCTGGCCATATTCGATACTTAATTACAAAAATTGGCTTTAGAAAACACATAGTTGTAATATTTTACCATAATTGACCGATCCATTAGCCAAATTCATACATAATATAGGTGGTGAGATTCGATCTCTGATTATACAAATACACATATCTTAATAGATTTACCGTCTGTCACTAGTCTAAAGGCTACTTGCTAGTTGTAAGTTATTTACTAATGTGAAAAATATTTATGAATCACAAAATTATTTATGAATACTGCAACGATAAATCCCAAAAGGAAGTCAATTTCGTTGCATTATTACAAAACTATATTATATATAATATATTTTTTTTTTGTCTTTTTCAACTGTTACAACGCGTCGTCGTAAATCTTGTAATTTTCTCAACTGTAGCTTTATAGTGACATTTTTCCTAAATCTAAAACGTGGTTACGCGTTATCTAAAGATGAAATTTTTTTTAAAATAATTAAATGTAATCTTAATTTAAAGAGACAATTCGAGAAGATAATTTTAGGTATAAGATATCAATCTGACGTCGCAATATATTTACCTGAAAAAGAATTATAGCGATATGATAATAATTTATAGGTAAATAAAATAAAGTGACTTTGGCATTGCAAAACATGGAAAAGTAATTGACCAAACGAATTTTATTCTTTAAGTTTTATGAAGTGCTATGTCGATTTCACTAACTATTATGTTTATACGTGGTAGGTTCATATTATTTTATACACTTTTAGATTTTATTTTATTTATTTCATTTTCAAAGACACGTGAAAGTGTTTGGCCTACAAAAGTCGACCCCAGAAGAAAAATTCCGAATTATCAACTTTCAATGATTTCGAGTAGGGGGAAAAAACAACTTTTGAATTTTCTATGTCGATATTTTTTTCTTTTTTTGAAGAATCAAAGTTTTTAATTAACAAAAAACTGAAAAAGAATCAAATTTTTCATATTCGATTCAAAATGAACTTTTGAATTTGTTAGTTTGCAAGTAATAATATCTAGATATATATATATATAAAATTAAGTTGAGATTACTCTTTTTGGCAAACTTTGAATTTTTTTGACCACTAAAACATTTTTAACCACATGTGTTTTCAATGATAAGAAAACTTAAATTTTTATGAATTCCAAAGATAAGTCTGGATAAGGTTTAAGCTTTCCTCCATTATCAAAATATAATAAATAAATAATGTTTATGCATATTTTTTAAAAAAATATTAGGTTTTATTTTATTTTGATGTCATTAGAATTCTAGTTTTCATTTTTTTTTCAACAATTAGGTGTATAAGATCCGATGCATAGTCTGATATCTATCCTTCAATTTTTTTAAAAAAATATACTATATATAGTGAAGAGGAATCAAATTTTGATGTCAAGCCATTAACAGAGTTAGACTAAGAAGAACTCGACAATTCTCACTTGTTTTTATTTTAGGTTTATTTTTATTTTGAGTTATTTCTCATTTATACACAATGTGGTTAATTCTTATTGAAACTGATTTTTATTTCCAACAATGATTCTCGTTGTTTAAGCCATAACATGAATATTATTTAATTTCATATTAATTGTTCATGATATCTGGTTTGAACATAAAGTGTTAACTTTTTTTTTAATTATAAATTAAGTTAGATACATTAATAGTAATATATTGTATATAATAAAATAAATGTAATCTCGTCGATATCACACGTAAAACCACCTAGTCATGATCATAAATAATTCTATTAAGAGAAAGTGAGAAATGCAGCAAAATTCGATTTTGATTAAGATAACAGACTCTTACTTATTTTTTGGCATATGAGACAAATAACTCTGAAATAATGGACGGTGTATCGTTAAGGGACTTTATAAGAGACTTTAGTGCCGACTTCTTGGAAAATTAGAAAAAGCATATCAACAGTCATAAAGTTAATAAAATTAGGACAATTTATCAAAAAAACAAAAGTTAATAAAATAAACATTGGTATAAACAATAAAATTTGGTTTAACAATAATCACCAAAGTAAGTTATCGGATTCTCAATTCAGGTCATATCACCAGATTTTCTTAACGATCACTCAGAACCGATGGACCGGAGAGTAGTGCTTTAGTTCATGTTAGTCATTGATACTGACTGATTTAATATTTTATTTATTCTTAAAAGTTTATATATATCAAAATTGATTTCTAGGAAATTTCCATGTCGTTGACCAGAAAAATCAAACTATTTGGTTGACTAATAAAATAAAATTCAACGTTAGCTAAGAAAGTGAGATTATATTTAATTCAATATTAGTGTGAACATGTTAAGAAAATACTTTAATTTACAAGTTCTTTTTATTTTTATTTTGTATATTTCAAAGTGTGACATAATAGTCTAGTAACGTCTCTTCAATATTATTTTTAATGTTATATTTAGTCTTTTCTTTTTGACAGGTTCACCAAATCTTCAAAATAATGTAAATGTTACCTGCACCGTGTAGTATGAAAAAACTAGGGGGACATGTATTATTTTACCCGAATTTGAATCTTTTTCAAAACTAAATTACATCGTGTGATATTTCATGAATTTTTATCTGGTTCCTCTTAATTTTTGAGGATAATTGGATTGAGACAAATGTGATACTATGCAAGAAATAATAATGCAAATGTTCATGAAATTATAATTGTTTTCCAAAAATCTGAAGGTGGTGATCTCGATATCGAGTATTGTTTGAAAAAATCTAGAGTGTTCATTCCCAATTTGATTTGGTAGTTGTTCATCGTGCAAGGTTTAATATGTGTACCATGATCTCGCCATCATTAGTCACAATGGCTTTTGGAATTGGAAAAAATTGCGTAAGGAAAATGATCTTGCTTCTCATCATGATAATAGTTTTTGTGTTGGTTCAAATTTTGGCGCAAAATGATCAATTAATCGATGTTAATGTGAGACAGTCAAGACCTTGGATTCTGATATGCAGCATCATACAAAGTTTTGGGACACGTTGGATTTGAGTTTCTTTATTACCTCCAACCTAATTGATGAAAATCATGCAATACAGTAACTTCGGTTACTATAAATTTCTTTTATTAAGGTATATATTTTTAAATATTAATTTTGGGTACCCATTTAAAGTATACTTTAAAATTGCTACCCGAATATAATACATATTTAGTAACAAAAAAAAGTTGTTATGAATTTGTGATGCCTTTTAAATAGGTACAATACAGTTGTCAAAAATGTATATTAGTAACAAAAACTTTAAAATCTAGTAACAATTTTATTACAAATCGTGACAGAATAGTCAAAATGACTTATTTTAAAAACTATAAATTTGTAACAAATAAATTTCGTAAACAAAAATTATATATAAACGTCATAAATTTGTGATTAATATTCTTAATCACAAAATTCTGTCATAATAAGTATTCAAATTTTTTGCAGCGCGCTAATTTTGTTTTTGGTGAAACATGTTAGATTATATTGAAAATTATATGGGTATTACATTTGACCTTATCATGTTTATTTTGTTATAAATAAAATTTCATCTTGATTATTCTACATTATGGAAATAGGTTTAATAAAGCATGAAAAATCTATGATGGTACTTGGATATATGAAATTCTGAAATTCCTCATTCTACTTTGATCTATGGTTTAGTCCAAAGAACAAGAATGCTCAAATAAGGAGAGAATCTCAAATGATAAGATGACCCTTTAACAAAAAAGGAAAAATATCACACAAAAAAACAAGAAAGAAGAATAAGAAGAGATAGAATGTAAAAAAAAATTATGATATTTGATTGGAAGAATCACTTTCATATGTTAATAATGGAACAACAAAAAATACTTTTTAAATGACTTATCAAATAATATATAAAGACCATTCAATTATCTTTTGTTGACAACATAGTAGATTTGAATCATAATTGTAACACATTATCAATACTATTACAATTGTATTTATTAATCTTAATTTACAAACCACCCAAATAAAAAAACCTTTTTTTTCTGTCCACCCAGAAAATAAAAAAACTTCTTTGCACTATAGCTCTATATTTCCAAATACAAATTAATCTCACGAAATCGAAGATAATACCAAACCTAATTTATTGTTATCATCAAAGTTTTAAAATTTATGACAAAAAGTTCAAATATACACTTAAGGTTTTGAAAATATAATAAACGTATCCGTAGAAATTCTATGAAATTCTATGAAATATATTATTTTTCTTGATTCATAGATTTTTATATTTTAGAAATTAAGGGTCAAAATAATAAATTAAAAGGTTATTATTCAATATATATTTTCTGCATTTATTTATTGGACTTATGGATTGGGAAAAAGATGTGCCACTAAGTTGTCAGAAGTAGATCTAGAAAAAATAAAGGCTGACACACATAATCCCATTATCGTTTACTACAACTGAATATGCAATCAATAATATGCCAACACAACCATGTTAACGGCTTATCTTATAAATATCTCTATTGGATGAAACAATGCCTAGTGAAATAGCAAAAACAGTGCCTCGGTAATTTCCTATTTGATCTATTAATAAATTAAAAAAATTATACATTGCAATAAATCTATATGGTTAAACATATATTTATAGCCTACATCAAATAACCAATACAACAAGCTATATAATGAGAATATTTAAGAAAGAATTAATGTCAATGAGGAACTCAAGTTTCTAAAGAACTCAAACCAAATAAGTTTTCTAAGAACCACATAACAAGTCCATCTCAAAACCATGAATCATCATCTTTAAATAGACCACAACCCAATTTTTAAGATCTTTTTTTCATTTTAATCAAGAAGATATAAACTAGGGTTATTTTGTTCAATATTCTCATGCTATCATAAATTCTTTCCAAGTTCAGTTTTCAAAGTGCAATTTGTTTTGTCAAACTAGTTGTATTTCATTTAATACTTCATTGAAATAAAGTGATACAAATCGAGTTTAAGAAATACAATAATATAGCAACATATATGCTAATTAAACAATAAAATTAAAGATATATGAGAATATTAGATGTGAATGATGGAGATTTCATTGCGTCTAATCAGATTCCGTAAAAGTTTTTTAGGGTAAATTCGTAGTAGATACTTGTTTCAAAAAAAAAATTGTGACCATAGATTGGTCAATCATTGGTAGGATGGTTTGTGCCATTGCTCGAAGAGAAGAATCTATTGGTGCAGGAAATCAAATCTAAGAAATCTCCCGGGAAAGAAATCCTAAGCGCTTGTATTTTTTTTTTTCGGTACTAGTTTTGATTTTTGAAATGCTTTTTTTTTTGGTCAACAATTAGATTGATAAGGCATGATCTATAGTCTAATCCAACTTTTAAAAAACTTATTTAATCTATCAACTTGTAAATGAAAGGTATCGAACTCTAGATGTCATAGTCATTAGTTGGATTATCATAACCACCAGACTGAGAATAACTCGGCATATTTTTGAAATACCTTTAAAACAACATATTAGAGTTAAGGGTGAAAGAGGATCAAGTTTTTTTAGTTTCATTTTGAGGCTCTAATTTTAAAGACAGGAAATTTGAGTAGAAATAATACCAAGGTTTGAATAATGTGAATGAATTAAATTTGAGTTATTTACTACGGTCAAGTATGATGTTGGTTCTACTGGCGAACATTTATGAGTTTAGCAAGTCAAAGTTCAATGAAAATTATAAAAATAATTTAAATTTATGACAACACGAAATAATTAATGAAATAGGTACCCGTGAGTCACATAACTTTTAGCCTATGAAAAATCATTTTCAATTAACATACATGCAACTTGTAACATCAAATTCATGACAACGTTACTATCAACATAATATAATTTCATTATTACTAAATTTGTTCAAACATTGGACTATAGTGGTACTTTTGGACAACAAATTAGAATATATAAATGAGAAACGAATCTAATTAGTTCGATTTTCGAGTTTGGGTTTGATTAAAGATGCATTTCAATAATAACCATTGTACTGTCTCCGGAACTATAATGTTTTAAGGTTTTTCTTATCCAAAATTTGGATCCCATAGCCAAACCCTAAATCACCTTGGACTATGTAATTGGAATTAGATTTTGATAAAAAGTTAAAAAGTTTACATTTAACGATTTCGCCGAATACATTTTTACCTATCATTTCTTAAAATGTCTTTTTGAAGAAAGAATAATTGTTATATATTATACATCAAATCTACTAGAAAGAAACTAAGATACACATGTGTACAATATGAGTATTTAAACTGATTTTGTAATCGCTCTAAACCATGATGCAAGATCTCACTAATATAATGTCGTAGATCTCAGTTCTTCAAAAATTTAGATATTAAACACAACATGTAAGTGTGCGAAAATTTAAATATATTAAACATAATATAAAAGTGTACGATACATTTTTTGTATCTGTGAGATTAGTCGTATTCACTCGATTATTATTTCTGATATAAAAAATAAAATAATTTTTCAATACAAGGAAGTCATAAATATAAGATTTCTAGAGACTCAATATACATATTTGAAGTTGTAATTAAAGGTTTGATATGTACGATAATGGAAGGCTCTTCCTATGATTGCAAACGCTCATATTCATCTTCTGAGCATTGAGAAGAATAATAGTTTTATATATAATCTACTAAATTATTCACATGATAAAAAAAAAAAAGAATAAGCAAAGGGTCCTAATGGAATATCAGAATAAAATTTTAAAACTTTTAATCTTGGTAAAAAAAAACTTGATAAGAATTGAGATATGTAGAAGAAGATGCGACTCGTGATGCTAACGATCTTCTTCATTTAGCTTTACAAAAAGATGTCTCTTTCTAACACTTTGTTCTTCAATGAGTTAGGCCTAGAATTTTTGAAAGAATCTACAATGGTCCTTGTACAAATTTAATTCATATATTACCACATATCAACTTCAATTAAATTTATTAAAATAAAAAATTTTAATTTTTGGACAATGGGTACATATATCTTTAGCTTTTCAAGATGCCATGAAAGTATCTTTATATCAAAACGAAGATATATCGACTTTACAAAGCCTTTTAAATTTAACATTTGATTTTTTTTTTTACGTTTTTCCTAGAATGTTTTTTTTTTGTGAAAATGTTAATCCAAAAATATTGTTTCTGGTTTATGATATCTTATCAAGATATTGTACAGATGAAATATCATACATTTTGCGTTTCATATTTCAATGCTTATCTTCAAACAAAGATAAATCGAAATATAATAAGACTTATCATTGCTTTTTTTTGGAAAACTCAAAAAACTCTTACTTAGATGGATGTATAGAACTATAAATTTGGATGGTTTAGATTTTCTAGGCTTTAAGATGATTTTGGTGTGTTTAGATGAATTGTTATGATTTGTTCTAAAATCTTGTGAAACTCTACCTGAAGTTATGCTAGTTAGATTTTTATTGTTTCAACTAAAGAAATATTCTGAAAGAAATTTATTTACTCTATATTCTGAAATATTTATCATATACTCTTTTTTTCTACTGGATATTTATAAATATAACATACTGTTCAAAATTACAACAGTAGAATAAATCGATAAAATATTAGAACTGGTGAAATACAATAATATCTCTAAAAACCAGAACCCTAAAAAATGAATTATATTAAAAGACAAATTAAGAAAAAACTAGATCAAATAAAGAAGGAAGCTCCGAAAATGATATCCTAAACTCTTAATAAGTCAATATAAGACAAGACAAAACAAAACCAAAGCTAGTGACGAGACCCTTTGTAACGAAAATTAAAATTACTCCATAGATAAAAAACTAGAATCTTATATCGGCAAAAAAATAACACATATATTTTTTTTTGTCAATATTAGATCGATAAGACTCGATCCATACACTAATCTAACCCTTAAAATTCTTATTATCAACTTATAGAGGGGAAGAATCGAACCTTAGATGTCATAGTCATTAGTTGAATTATCTTAACCACCAGATTGAGAAAAACTCGATACACATATTTTTTTGGAAATGACGAAGTTGAAAATGAAATTGACCATTTATTAAGATCAAATATACTTTTTTTTGGCATCATCTACTTTTTTAAATTTAAAAGAAATCTAATTGCAAGTGGTCTTTACTCTAGTGGCAGACGGTAAGTCCACATAAGATATGCGCACTTGCACAACCAGGAATCGAGTCCCACCGCCTACATTATGTAGGAACTTCGCTAATGGGCCGACCGGTTGTGGTCCAATGTTGACAAAAAAAAAAAATCTAATTTCTCTTGTGCATTTGTTACGATTAAACATATTTTTAACACATACAAATTTCAACCGAATCATAGAAAATTATACAAGAAAGTAAGAATATTTAAGTTGAAGGTTAATTTTTTGATAAACAAGTATTTAATTTCATGTTTAAAAATATTATTTAATTTCATGTTTAAAAATATTATTTCCCCATATTATTAGTTTCTTTTCGAGCATTATTGCAATATAGATTCCGACGTTTAGGTCGATTACTCTCCGAGAGTTTTGGCTCGTCGGTTTTGGTGTTTTAAAATCTTATCTTAGGTCTTATGTTTAGTGTGGTCTCTCCAATGACAAACGTTTTATTGGAGTTGCTACATCTTCTCTTAGTAATTTCAAAATGGGTCTTTGTGTGGACAGTGTATATGTTAGTAGCTTCTTCCTATAGGTTCTAAAAAATTTCTTCGTATCCCTCTTCATTAGGTTTAGAACTTGAGTTAGTGAGACAATCGATCGATTGTAGTTTTCCTTTTCATCAATTTCCTTCTATCTGTGTCTCTGCTGGATTTTCTAGTAACCGGATAGAAATGGATGATACTTGTAGGTTTTTTACCCGGTTTAGTCATTTCTGATAAGCAACCAGCTTTGTTGTTCGGATAGATTCTCCAGCAATGCTTATTTCATCGGCATTAAACTCCTATGCGGAAGAGATTGGAAGAATCACATTTGTCCACTTGCTCAATTTTAATCGTTAGACACGTCATCTAAAGCATAATGTTTTGCACTATGCTTAATATTCTTTGTAATCTTTTGTTGTACTTGACATGTTTTTTTGTTGTAATTAGTAAATTTAATAAATAAAATCTCTTGACGACAAAAAAAAATATAGACTAGCTTTGACTTATGAGTTAGGTTTGTTTTAAATTCCGGTGTCACAATTTGACCATTTGGTGTGGACGGTAGCTCCTGGCCCATTAAGTGTAACTGAAGCCCATAACTAACGTATCGAATTACCCGAAATTTGGCGGGTCAAATTTTTTTACCGTACGAATCGAAAACAACTTGGATCAAAGATGAACATTCATCCTTACCCGACAAATTTAATCACATCCGACTTAAAATTTTGATTTAAAAAAAAAAATTTTAATTTCCTCGAATTTCTCGACAAAATTTTTATTCGTACCAGCAATTTGTAGTTTTCCCAGATCCTTTTTTCGCTCTGTTTTTGTTCACATTGTTATCTTCAGTGTTTGTCGCATTGTTCCCTTTTCCCTAGCAAATCTGGGTTTTTTCAATTCTGTGAATCGTTAGATCTTGATCTGAGAGACCTTACAGGTTCTGTTCTGCTCTGTGATTGATTTAATTGCATTTCTATTAATCTGACAAATGATGGGTCTCCTTCAAGTTTCTGTTTTAAAAAAATTTCCCCTCTGGGTCTTCTTCTTATATTTAAACAAATATTTTTTGAGAAATGTTTTGCACCATTTAGGTATTCTACTATGATAGCTTCCTTGCAATTAATTAGTTTAAATCGAGTTTTGTTGCCCAGTTTTTTGTTAATGTTTCAAATTTCTTAGCTATACTTGAAAATGGTATGAATCTTCTTCTTTTGGTTACTTTGTTTACAGAATATGTTTAGTTTCCATATGATCACATATTTAATTATATTACTGAAAGTGATAATGTTTCTCTAAATGCATCTTCAGGTGCTGTTAGTGTATGGTTCACCCAAAGTGGAAGGATTAAGGATTTATCTAAAAAGAATATTTTCAGTTTGGGAGGTTTACAGGGACATGAGATTGCTAAGAGTTACTTAAAAACGAAGTTCAGGATAATATTTTCCTGAGTAGAACACATATGTTACACCTTCTTAGATGGTTAATTGGATTGAGCAAAAGAAGTAGGCAAGCAAAATCGCTTGAGGAGAAACCGTACATAGCCAGGGTTAAGCCAGTACTGATGGTTGACACGGTTCAAGAGATTGCGATTTATATCCATAGGTTTCATAACCTTGATCTTTTCCAGCAAGGGCATTGTTATCTTTCTTTGAGTAATTGAAGTTTCTACTTGCAACATTGTTTCACAAAAACAGTTTCTAATTATTTTAGTTTATTAGATGGTATCAAATAAAAATCACTATGACATGGGAGGATGGTGACAACGAAACTCGTGGTATTCCTTCAAGAGTTGTTCAATATGAAGGTACAATATAGCACCCACGTCTGAAAATCATGTTAAACCAATATCCGAATTCTGAGTATAATATGGATATTGAGGATTGAGATTTTTTACAGCTTCTGATTCTGCCTCTAATGATTCATATGGAGTGTGGAGGATAGATGATGAAGATAATAGTTTCTTAACACAGCCTTTCCGCATCAAATTTGCAAGGCAGGATATTCGTCTGTTTATGATGATCTCATTTTCTCTTGCCACTGGAAAGATACGAGGTAGCAATCTCAACTTATTATGTATTCTGAAAATTATTAAAATGAATTAACTTTTCGAACTGGATTGAATGATATCTATCCTATGTGGATATTTCGTTTATGAAATTTCAAAACGATTTTGGGTATGCAGGGGTCAGCAACATCTGCTGCTATATTAAAATTTTGAGCTCATGTATGCTCCCTCTATGGATCATTCATCGAAGCATTTTGATGCTTCTTCTCTTGCAATTCGTGAGTTCCGTATTCCTCCGAAAGCCATTACAGGCTTGCATTCATACTGTCCAGTACATTTTGATACCCTTCATGCGGTTCTTGTCGATGTTAGTGTCCACATCAGTGTCTTGAAGTCTGCTGCTTACAGACGACCTGCAAGTCAATCAAGGTTTGTCAACAAAATGTTTGGATTCTAAATTGTTTTCTATATTGTTCTCTATATTGTTTGCTTAAGCTTATATTTTATTTAGTTGATATCTCAAGGTGTTTTGATGCAGTGGCGTAGTGGCGTAGGTAACAGTAAAAATGTCAGTGGAAGTACTGCCCCATCTTTCAAGAAAGTATGTGATTATGTAGTTAAACATTTTCCATTTGATTGGTTGCCAACTTTTCAATTCACTAGGCACTTGGTCTGTGATACAAGCGTTTTTGAGGTGCAAAACAATCAATTACATTTATAATCAACAAACGCTAAACAACTATCATTGAAAGCATTTGAGGTTCGAACCCAAGAGAATCTAGAATCAACACAACAAGACTATGAGAATGAAGATCTAAGCTATAGCAATAGATTAGGGGTTTTGAACTAAAAGACTACTAACAATAAAACAAGCAAACCAAATCAAAACTAGAACCAACATAAAGGAAATGACAAACACACTTAACAAAGGACAAAACAAAACTAGCAAGCAATAGGTTTATGGCAAGGCAATTTATCAAAGGAAATGACAATCGAATTAAGATGCATAAAGAACCATTAAGCATCATCCTAGGGCATGAGACACAACAATGGAACATCCCACTCTCATGGCAATGAACCCTTTCCTAGTCAATCAATTGAGCTAAACTCTCATTTGCCAATTCAAAGACTAACAAACATTACAAACAAGCTCACTAAGACCACTAATCACCCTAACATCATCTCTCAATGGCTAGGGAAGAAAAGCTCATAAAAAGGTCATTCGGAAATTTCATCGAACACCTCTCGGGCGATAATTTTCCTAGCATCTAGATTTAGGTGATCAAGTTAAATCTAGCATTAAGAACACTTTAAATGAAAGAATCTAAATATATATCAACTTAAGCTCAAAATTCAACTATCAAATCCTAAGATCTACCTAACCATCAACCTATCACTTCACTACTCAAACATCAAAGACATGAGACAAAGTAAGAAAAATAACCATAAACATAATGAAAGGAAATAAGAAAAGAGAACAAGAAATCTTAATAGATGGGAGATGATGATCCAAAGATCATCATCCCCAAAAGAGTCTCCAACTATTCTCCCTCTTCTCTCTCAAGTGTTCTTTTTAGGTTCAAAATAAAAAGAGGGTATGTAAAAATGATCCCAAGTTACTTAAATATACCCCAAAACAAAATGGGTCAAATTAATTAAATCAGCGCGTGTCTAAAACGTCGACCCCCCTTGGCATCGGAGCAAGGGTCGACCTTTTCAACATTTAGAAGCTTTGGCTTAAGTTTCGCGGCAGATTGACCTATCTTGAGTAAATTTGCCATATCTTCCTAACCGCTCGTTCAAATGCCTTCAAACCACCTTCATATGAAAGCTGACTCTTGTGGCTATCTTTTGTCCAAATTTCAGCCAATTCTGTTCATGATAAGGTCTTCATCGATCACCATATTTAAGCACATTGTACTGGTTCTTCACTTGTTTTGCTCAAAACGTCGACCCCGTGGAAACGTCGGAGGAGAGGTCGACGTTTTTGACTTCCAGAATGCTTCACCATAGTGTTGAAAACGTCGACCCTCTCAAAACGTCAGAGGAGGGGTGGACGTTTCTTGTTTCCAGAATGCTGTCATTTGAGTGTTCAAAACGTCGACCCTCCAAGAACGTCGGAGTGAGGGTCGACTTTTCATGCACCATAATGCTTTCTTCTTCTTTCTTCATGTTTTTGCTCCACTTTTTCCATAACTTGATAGCACCATACGTTCCTTAGTCTTCCAAGCTCCAAAATGTATCCAAATTCACCTGAAACGACTCAAAAACAAAAGATATGCGACTCTATCTACCTAAGACTCTAAAATGCAATATGAAGCAAAACTAAACCAAAATGAAAGACAAACTATTAGAAATGATGCAAAATTATATGTAAATGCTATGCAAAACCTATGCAATAATTACATATATCAGTCTGCTTGCTTCTGCTGACAAGAAACTGGTGTCATTAGTTAAAGCATTACGTGGAGCTCGCGATATTTTACTCGAGAAACTCCAAAGACTCAGCAAGGCAGTTGCTAAGTCAATTGACTTGTCTGACTTTGTATCAAATATGAACAATGTTCCGTTGTCTCACTCAGTAGTTGACGGTTCTGGACAAGGCAAGGAACAAAACAGTCTTGAGGTCCTTGCTTATTTTGATGCCGACTGGTTTTATCGATTATTTGTTTAATCTTCTTCTGCTTATTTCTCCATTCTTTTGGAACAGAAGTTAAAAATCACATATGATTTCACAAATGATGACTGGCTTCACGAACTTTCGAAGGATCATCTATCTCGTCTATTCCACTTACTAGGCACCCAGCTGCATCACCTTTGGACCACGTTTCTAGAATTTCACCGGTAATTCCTTTTGGACTTCAATGGTCTTAATTAAGTTTTTGGCCAAGATCGTTTCTTATGCTATCTCCTGAAAGACTGTAAAGATCAATATACAAGGCATTTATCTCATGACTTCTTTATAGGGATAATCACACAAAGATACTGGAATATCTTCGTGACATTTGGACTAGAGATCGGAGAGCTGAGTGGTCAATATGGATGGTGTACTCTAAAGTTGAAATGCCCCATCATTTTATAAATAGTGGAATGACTGATATCTTAAATCACAAAAAGACCTCAAGCGTGTTGAAACTAAATGAAGTGAGTTTAGTGTTCTCTGTATATCAAATTTTGTGAAAACACAAGCCTGGCTCATCCTACTTTTTGCTGTGATGTAGCCTGCCCAAGTTGCAGCTACCCGTGCTGAACTTCACCGTCGAAGTATCGCGCAGATGCGGGTTTGTTCTTCTCTGTTCGTTTTAGTTTCCTCTTGGGTTCATAAACTGTCACTTACTTTGTCAATACAATTGTTGTTTCAGGTTAACAACCGTTCAGTACAAGACATGCATATACTCGGAGATCCTATGCGAGTTCCTATTATTATAATTGATCGTGTCTTAAATGCACCAAGACGTTCTTCAAGTGATAATTCGTACTTGAGACATTTGGATATGCTTGATTCTAGCTTGCTTAATGGGAGTCATGATGAGATGGAAAAACCTAAAGTTACCAACTCCCAGCATAGTAGTCGTGAACTGAAAATAGTTGTATTTGTTCATGGTTTCCAGGCAAGTATCTTCTTGAAATTCATTGAAACTATCATAGCAATTTTTCTTAGCTACATCATTTCCTTATGATCTTTTTATTTTTCGCTATCATTTGATTAGAATTTTGTTCATATTTGCTACCACAGGGGCATAACTTGGACTTAAGGCTTGTCCGGAACCAATGGCTTCTGATAGATCCAGAGATAGAGTTTCTCATGTCCGAGGCAAATGAGGACAAAACACATGGTGATTTCAGGGAAATGGGACAGAGGCTCGCACAAGAAGTTGTATCTTTCCTCAAGAGGAAAAAAGATAGATATGCGAGACACGGGCATTTAAAAAGCATCAAGTTGAGTTTTGTTGGGCATTCCATTGGTAATGTCATCATCAGAACAGCAATTGCCGGTAATATTCTCAGAAACCGGGATAATGCTGAATAACTTTTTGTTTTGTTTCCGGTGTTAATTCTATCTTTCGTTGTTTCAGATAGTTTAATGGAACCATACAGGAAATTTCTACATACATATCTATCTCTTTCGGGTCCACACTTGGGTTATCTATACAGTACAAACTCTTTGTTTAACTCTGGCCTTTGGCTCCTGAAGAAGTTAAAGAGTACACAAGTTATCCATCAGCTTACACTCACGGATGATCCTGATCTTCGGAATACGTTCTTTTACAAACTCTGCAAGGTTAGAGAAAAAATATCTCAACCTGTCTTCAGATTACCATTGTTTTGCTGCAAAAATATATCTTAATTATCAGGTTCTAAAATTGGGTTCAATTCTTTTCAGCAAAAGACATTGGAAAATTTCAAAAATATAATTCTTCTCTCATCGCCTCAGGTAAACTCTAACCCTCTAAAACTAGCCTTGTGAATAAAATAGAGAAGTGTCATAATTATCACTTTAGAAAACTCTCTATCACATAGATGCTGGAGAAAAACATAACCGAGTAAACCGAACCAGACCAAACTGAATGTTTAAACCAAAACCGAACCAAAGAATGAACTGTACCGAAACCAATGTTAGTGAAACCAAACCTCAAGAAATTGTGACTTTCATATATAATGCAGGATGGTTATGTTCCATATCACTCAGCAAGAATTGAGTCATGCCAACCAGCTTCATTCGACAGCTCCAAAAGAGGAAACACCTTCTTGGAAATGTTAAACAATTGTATGGACCAAATACGAGGACCAGCCCCTGAAGTAACTCATCAGCACCGTGTGTTCATGCGTTCCGACGTCAACTTCGACACGACTTTGTATGGACGTAACCTGAACTCATTCATCGGACGAGCTGCTCACATTGAGTTTTTGGAGTCTGATATCTTTGCTAGATTCATAATGTGGTCATTCCAAGATTTGTTTCGCTGAGTTTTCGTACTAAGTTGAAGAAATTTTGGGAGTTACAGGGATATATATATATAAACTGTTGTATATTATCTTATATAGATAGTTTGGTCTAAGTTGCTTTGGAGAGGAAAATTAGATACTTGGTTTACAAGCAATGAATCTTCTTACACCATGATGTTTTAGATTTAGTCTAAAACTTTTAGATGTTACTCAAATATTTCGAGGTTTGGGATCCACACTTTTTTACAAAATCTAAAGATAAAACTAAATAACTTTAAGTTTATTAGATTGTATGATATGCCATTTTTATTGTTTTCTTATCAAAATAATGATTTTGTCGAATACATATTTGTCACGAAAATTGATATTGCTTAGTAGTAAAAATTACAAATAATAGCCAAGACAGTCATAATCGACTGGTAGAGGAAAAGAACATAGGATAACAGTAGTAGTATGTTACTTGAGTTCAACCTCTTTCAGCACATTATGTACAATATTTAAAAGACTTACCTAACCCTGGTTTCAGGTGTATCTGAATTCAGGAAAACAGTACTACACTACCTAAGTTTGAACTATCCAAATTATCAAAAAAAAAAAATACAAATAATTAATAGAATACTAAAATTATTCATATTTGAACATATCACAATTTCTTTATCGATTTATAAGCCACTCTATATATATTATTATCTACTTACAAAACAAAAAATTATTTTTTATTTGCCAATAGATGAATTGATAAGGTTCAACCATAGCCAAAATTTTCCCGAAAACCTCAAAAAATACTACATAGGTGATGCGACTTCCTAGGATTGAACACGGACTAGGAAAACTACATAGGTGAACAATTAACCTATTGAAAAAAAATTCTTTCCCGAAAAATGTTATATATTCGGTAATTTTTTTAAGTTTGGGCTTAAAAGAAAGAAAATAAAAAAATGTTTCATTAAACAGAAAGACAATTATATCATTTCTTAATTTATTATTTTTCAATGACATATAATATAATATATCACAAATTAAAGATTTTTCCTTAAAAGACTTTATCGTAGATATATACATACCAAAAAAGCTATGATTGTTGTAGTTGCTTTCTATCAAATCACTCTTTGATATATACATAGCAAAAGAGCTATGATTGTAGTCATATCAAAACATTTGGTTTCTTGTGCTATGGATCCACTTCACAAAAACACAACACATATACAATTTCAAAATCAAATCACATGCCAATGAATTAGGTTTGTCACTTGATAGCAACTCAGAGGTGACTAATTAATGGGTTTGTTTCATTTTTTCTTTTATGGATCACTTACCTCCATCTTTAAGTTTCAATCGACGTTCTTCAACTCTTATACTTCACCACTTATTGCCATTTTTCTTTCTACACCAAACATTGTTTCTTACCATAAGCAAAATAAATCACCTTCTCATTTACATGAGTATCAGTTTACTAACTCAAATCAAATATACTTTTTTGGTTTGGGTCTGAATATCAGATATACTTTATCCTTCATTTTCTCATGTTACCCATTCTAAAAATCTTAACCATTATTTAATCAATAACCACATGATCATGTATCAAGAAAAAGTATGATCACTTTCATGAAAGTTATGAAAAATATCAAAAAAAAAATACTCCAAAAACAAACATAAAATTAGGCACATGCACAGAACACAAAGCATTTTTCTAAATTATTCTAGCTACTGAACATCCACAATTTAACCTTTTATCCATATAATTCATGATTATTGACCATCCATGTCTCTCCGGATTGAAAGTTGTTTTTCTGATGGATTTTAACTCCAAATTTGGATAGAAAACCTTATTAGGAAAGTAGACACTAAAAGATTTTCAACAATATGCATATTGTATTCAAGTTCCCTCTGGTTTGCCTGGAAATTGCTTCCCAAATTTGATGATTGTAACTTAGATCTATATATCCAGATCCCTCTTGGAAAAATATTCTAACATTCAAATTACAACTCCAAATAACATGTCATTTTTGGCTGCATCCCGATTTAAGGATCAAAAATATACTCACAAAATTTCAACTGATTTCAAGTTGTTTTACTTCGTTGTTTTTCGTTTATTCTTCATTTGGTAAAATCAGACCTCAACAAAACAACGTTAACGACACAATTATGGTTTAAGATTATATTTAGGGTTTACTGGCATGTTATGTGACTAACAAAATATGTATATATATGTTTAGGATTTTATTTATTTATTGGTTCACGGATCAGACCTCACAATTGCAATTTACTAGTAAATAGTTAAACGTTTTTATAGTATATGTACATATTAAGAGATGCATAATAATTAGAAGAAAAAAGAAGGATCAACTATGCGGGTAACACGGGACAACAACTACAAAACCTAAGAAGTCCAAACCTTTTTGTAGAAAGTCTTCCTTCCTATCTAGCGACCCTAATTTTGTCCAATAGTCTTTGCTTTAGATTTGCATATGCATCATAAACTATGTGAAATTGAACTCTATTATATCATACCAATAATTTCCAAAGCAAAAAGCCTATAATTCTTTCGTTGTCAATACAGTTAATTAATTGGGTTTTTGTTTTTGGTTCAACAAATGTCCAAAGTTAACATTCACATGCATGCATATTCGTCAAAATGTGAAAACATGTATGTAAAGTGTCCATCTTTAGGCAGTCATTAATCTTGGGATTAGATGCATTTAAGACCCATTGTCTCACAAGTGTCTACTGAACTTTATGTTCAAATAATATGTTTTAAATAATTATGAAGTGTGAAAATGTTTTTAATCGAATGATTAAATATTGTCTATCTTTGGAATTTTTTTTTCCGGAGATCGGATTTGCGATCTAACTGGTCACAAAAAGATAAATAATTATGAAATAAAATAGATGGTTGAAAAAAAAATGATGAAGTATTATTTCATTCATATTATTTTAATGGGATAATTATGTATATTTGCTTAGATCAATGGTCTAAAAATAGCTTGTATCACGGTGAGAAGTCATATTGTATTTTGGTTATACAATATCTTAACTATTAATATATAAGCGGGAGAAATTTTCATTTTGGACATGTTATAAACTTTAGGATAAATTAATCTAAGGTTCTAACCACTCTTAAAAATAGTTTCGTTACAAAATTTATATAACAATTTAAACTAATAAAGATTTAATAGAAGAAAAAAACAAAAATTAAAAAAAATATATCTGTTACAAATTCAGTTCTTAATTCGATTCCAGTTTGGATTTGAATTCGATTTTTCGGGTATATAGATTTATGACCCATTTTTGGTATTTTATCGGGTTTAGTTCCTTTAATTCGGTATTTTGGTTCTTTTAATTTATGACTTACTCGGATATTTTTAATTTTCGGATATGGTTTGGTTCGGTATAGATCGAGTGTGGGTTCAAAGGTATTTTTATATAAAAAATCAAAATTTTAAAAAATATAATAGAAAAACTCTAGAAAGCTAAAATTTGGTTCTTGATTTGGTACCAGTTTGGACTCGGGTTCAGTTTTTCGGGTATATAGATTTAGAACTCATTTAGATATTTTGTCTGGTTTGGTTTCTCTGATATAGATCAATTTTGATTCGGGTTTCGGATCTCTAAAACAATATCTCGAAAACAATATTTTAAAATATCAACACGGATTTGACAATTTAAACGAATAAGGTTTGAAAAACAATCAAAACAATCAAATCCCACATTATAACGCATGTATTAGGCGTGGGCAATCGGGTTCGGATCCATAGAGAGAACTCGATTAATACCCGAACATATATAAATTTTGGGTCCGGTTCTGGTATTTCTAAAAGTCAAACCAAAAATGTGTTTATGTGTCCGGTTCAGGTCGGGTTCGGGTCCGGTTCGGATCCAATACATAAATTTTGGTTATTTTCGGTTTATTTTGGGTTTCAGATTTTACCTGAACCCGATCCGAAAAACCCGAAATACTCAAATGGCCATATCCGATCGGATATTCAATAAGACCCGAACCCGACCCGAATCCAATTTTTTAGGTCGGGTTCGGACTGCAAATTTTGGATCTATTGCCTAGACCTAGCAGGTATAATCCTAGTTATAATATGAAAATTAGACGACCATATATTCAGCTTTTAGATATTACATTGTTTATAAAAGAGGTTCGAAAATAAATTTGTGTCATTTTTTTGTCAATGTTCTAAAACGAAAGAAAAAAAACTAAAAAGTTATATTTATTTTTGCTAATAAAAAATTACCCTAAAAATAACTAAGTGATAATTCATTGACAAGACCTCTTCTTTGTTTTGACATTCATTGCTAATATGTTTTTTATGATTGTAAAATGTGAATATACACGAAATGTTAACAGTCTTATATCATTTTTATTTCTAACTTGGTAGGCTTGGGTCCATTCTGGCTATCGATTGTCTACTTAAGATAGGGAGCTGCCTCTTGGGCCATACACAAAGTTAGTGTAGCTTTTAGGTCTATCATCACGATTTAAGGTTCTGTGCACCAATTATTCTCATTTTTTGCTTTGATTCAATGATTCTCATTTCTCGGACTATCCAACTATAGAGATGCAGGCAATTATATGAATAAATAATTGTGTATCCAAATGCATGTGATGTTGGTAGTGTATATAATTTCCAACCACATGTGAATCATTGTCTACTTAAAGATCAAAATATTATAAACTTTATGCCCAATGCTCAATGTTGTTTGTTTCTGATCAATTATAGATTTTCTACTCTAACATAAATAAATTGACTCTTACTTAT
Source organism: Lepidium didymum (assembly GCA_963920545.1). NCBI lineage: Eukaryota > Viridiplantae > Streptophyta > Magnoliopsida > Brassicales > Brassicaceae > Lepidium > Lepidium didymum. The sequence continues at coordinate 2,224,506 of OY986987.1, forward strand.
ATTTTACTTATATAAATGATTTTAATTTTCCATATCTATCACATTCTAATATATCCCTCGAGATATAGATGATAATCGTTCCGACTTAACATCTTGAAAACAAATCGCATCATGTCTGTTTCATTAACATTGGAATATGATATCATAACATATTATGGATTCTAAACTCAAAATCATTTGGCAATAATTAGAGTGATCCATGAATTATATATATTAGTATTACGTTAGAGTGATATTAACTTTTGATATGTAATATTTATTACATTCTAACATGCCCCACGAGATATAGGTAGCAGAACCTAACATTGCGAAATTTAACAAGATGCATTATGCATGTCTGTTGGATCAAACCTAATTGAACTTTGATATCCTGAAAGGTTATAAGTTTTCAACTCAAAACTATTTGATTATAATTAAATTAATTAACCCCTAAATTATATATGAGATAAGAATGATCATAACTTTCAATCTAAAATGTCTATCACAATGTAATAGTTTCTATGCCAATTATCGAGAACTTTGGTTATATTGACTATATTTGGTTTTGGGACCAAATATCTAAATTTTAAAAATCTTTGACTAGTCTTAGATATATGAGATATTCCCTTGCTTACATAATTGTTGTTGCACGTTTGTTAAAAAATAGAAAGATGGAGATCTCTAGATAGATACTGTCGATTTCAAAGAATCGAGAAACCATAACGTTGTGAAACGTATTGACGTACCCAATAGATCCGTACGTGTTCTACTTCAGAAATCTCGAGTGCCATAGGACCACCCATTTAGGTATGCACGTACTGCTTTGACTAGTCAAAGTGTAACCAAGAAAGCTATTGCCATGGACTTTTCCTTAGATTTAGGCCGCTTCAATTCACTAGCAAGAACAATTATATGAACTATAGATCATCTTAGTTATGTGTAGAAGAAAGAAAAATATAAACTTATTTTTGTTACTCAATCAGTACAAAAAAATTCGTCCAAAAAAAGTCGATGGATTTTGAAAGATATCATATATATGAAAACCGAACCGAAAAATAATTATCGTAATTCTATCAAAAAATTCTAATGGTTTTATCTTCCTCAAAATGTTTTTGGGAATTATATACGGATTTGGATTTTTATACCTTGCAGTAGATAAAATTATACATCAAAAATAACATGTTATTTTCTTTTAATAATATCATTTATTGAGCAAAACCACACATTTTTGGATAACATTGGTTATCCAGATTTTTATCACCCCATTAATTGTGAATATATGATCACATAAAAAACTATTGGACCATACAAATCATTAAATCTGAGCTTGACCAGGAAGCAGTATTTAAAATTCATAGAGAATGTTAAATTTGGAATGTGTGCGAATTTACGTCCTAAAATTCCAGTTATAATAGACTACCACATGTACCACATGGTTCAAAAAACACACCTCGCCCATGCCAATATATATTATTGTTAATTACCCATTTATTATTATTTTCATGAGAATAAATAACATTAGGATTACATGCTTATGTATAATTTTTCGATCTAAATACTAAATTGCAATTTTTTTAGATACGTATTGGATAATAATCAATCTCTTGGCCTCCGAAGTTTGTGATCGATAGTTCCTTAAAACTAATATTGATGTTCTTAGAAGTATTTTAATTTATTTTTTAGAAAATTGATTAGCCTAAATTGAAAGGGTAGATGTGAGACAGGTTCCACGATTGATGTGGTCTTTTGAGGACTTGTGCATGCGAAAAAGACCGTATGCTTATGTTACACAGTGGATTAGTCAACATTTGTCACACATTCATGATAGCGATAACAAATATTAATTATTTTCCATCTTTAAGTTATTTAAATGTGTATATATATAACTTTAAAGTTGGGAAAATATTGATTTTTATAAGCTATATTATAGCTGATTATAAAATATCTTGGTAATATTTCCAATTATTAACGACCTAGTTAATTTAGTAGCAATGTTTTGAATTTCGTTAAGTGCTATATGCTATGCCGAGGTAGTGTCTAGTGCTTAATCAATTAATCAGAGATTATATTCGGATTAATCGATAACTAATTTTTTAATTTATTCTATATTTTAGTTTTATTAATTAACAATTTAGTGTTACAATTTCATAAAATATATTGATAAAAAATATTAAATGTCATTATAGATAATTTGTTAATTGTAATTAACATCAGAAAAATAAATTCTAAACAAATTAATATGTATAATTAAAATTTATTTTATTTTAACTAGAAATATTAATTAAAAGTTTGATAAATTCTTTTAAAATATAATATTAATCATATTAAGCGGAAATTTATCGGACTAGACGAAGACTAATATAAAACTCCATTTTTACAACCGTCTAAACACTAATCGACTCGGTTAATCTCCGTCTAACACATACGCGAAGGACTAATTGGCTAGGCAGATGAATTTTTTAAGAAGGGTAGCTACTAAATCCAAAGACAAATTTAAAAATCTATAATTTTCATTTTTCATTCTACTAAAATGTCATTAAAAATTGTTTTTTATTAATAAATCTTATATATTGATTAAAGGAGATTTTCAACTCCAAAAGGAAAATTCATACTTACATATAAACTATTAATTTTTTTGATAAAATTCTCAAACTATGAATTATTTGATCTGTTTTAACATTAACACTGTTTCCGTACAGAAATTAATCATGAATGAATAATTTGGATTTTTTTTTCTTGAACAATATAGATGGATAAGACAAAACCCATAGTTAATCTCTTAAATTCCTAATAATATTATATGGAGTAAATGTAATTTTCAGAAATTAAAATTGGAAGATGAAAATAATAAATGTGGCACTCAACCATTTAACTAAAAACAATTATTTAATTTAAAATTTTGTGATAAAAATATATGATATCTCGAACTGATATTTAAATGCTTACGATGATATTGGAATAATTATTTTAAAAGTAATATATAAGTTTTTTTAAAGATTTAATATATATATATATATATATATAAAATAGTGCTTAAATAGTTTTGTATATATAGTATAATTTACCTTTGATATAAAACAAAATAATATAGTACAATTTATATTCATATTTATAAATATCAAAAGGTTTTTTGTTCTAAAGAAAATAATTTTCAATTGTTCCACTTACTTATAATGGACTTCGGTATGTCATAGCTCATGGCCATCCTTTTATATATTATTGGAATTTTTTGCTTATTTCTATTTAGAATAAATACATACTCATCATGATATGATAAAATCGTTATATGGAGTGTTTCTATTTATAATGATTATGTACAACAGAAAAAGTGTTGACCCGAATTTCTTAATGAACTTACAAAATTCTCCGTTGAATAAATTTGGAAGATTGACTAAGTATGGGATATTTTTGAAGATATCATTTTCGGATAGATACAAGACAATAAATCACATTACTCTACCCACTAATTAGCAAATTTAACACAATTGAGTCTTTGACCATACCATCAAAACAAAACACAAATCAAAGACGTTTTCAAAAGCAAATCCAATTTGGCAAATGTAAATAGTTAAGATTTTGGTCCATTAATATGAAACTGTGATGAAAAGTTTCTTACGTGTTTCTTTGTTATTCTTTAGACAGTTTGTGGTTGAATTTAGAATGTCTTAATGCATTTATCGTTTTAACATTTGTTCTGTTTGGTCTAATTAATCATACCACTCCACTAATATGAACAAAGCGAAGTAATATAGTGCTACAATTTAACACGTAAAAAGAAATTAGAAAAATATATAATATTAAGATACTTTCTTTTAATAGTGAATTTTATTAGTTTATCTCTTTATCGTTTGTACAAAAGCAAAAATATAAAATCAACTTAATCTAGCCGTCCAGATGAAAGTGTCATTTTAAAATATATATCATTTTTTGTGGAGTATTTCCCAATTTTATGGTTCGCATTATCCACCTAATAATTTAAGCATCTAGGATTGGATATCTCCCCACTACATATAGTAGACTAAAAGAAGATTTTAGGATACGAGTTTTAAAGCTATGGATCCGATATTTTTAATGCAATTGTTGACAAAAAAAATATTGTTATTATCTTTAATGCAGATTTGTATTAAATTATTGATTTTTATTTATACTATTTAAATCTTTAATCAGTAGTCAACTTTTTCGCAGATCGTTTTTTTTGTTGTCAACACTGGGCCACAACTGGTCAGCCGATTAGCCAAATTTTTATGTCTGCTTTTAATAAACTTATCAGTTACCACTAGATCAAGGTTATTTCACTTTTGCAAATAGTTAAATGTCGTAGTTAAAGGTTAATATATCTGGAGATAAAATGAATGTTATAACCAATAAAAAATTATATAACGTATTAGTAAAGATAAATTGAGAATTTATTGATATTTTTAATATGTGTATAAAATCTTTAAAACGGAAGAGATATAGATTCACATTTTTGGCCAAAGCATTTTAATATTTTTGCTGTCATCAATTATTATAACAGGACCAAATTAATAGCTCAAATTCTATTACACAAAGTTATATATAATCAATTTAGATGAAAAATATTATAAAAATAGATAATTAATCATTTGATAAAAACACTTCATCTAGACAAAAAAATTTTTAAAAATATTAGTTACTTGGACAAAATAATAGGTTAGATTCATTGATCAAATTTCACAACATTCCAATAAGTTAAGTTACCTTTAACGCTAGTGGTACATGTTGTATACAAATATAGCTCTTTTAGTCAACAAAGAGAATAGTTACTGCATAACCCATATTTTAATATATAATTATAATGATTAAATAATACGACTTGCCAAAAGAGATTGAAACAATTAAATTAATGCATTTTTCCTACACTTTTACATGTTCATATTATAATTTATGTAATGATAAATTCCGAGTAAATTTGAATGGTGATCGTGTGCAAACGAATGAAAATTCGCCATTGTTATTTCATGATATACATTCTAAAGCCGTGGCAAAAAAGTGACCTTTTTTTCTTATCTTGATAAGTGATTAGCTTAATCTCAATTTTTTAATTTACTTTTTGAAGCTTTTTATAATTGACATTTATTTTAATTCTAATTAAATAGTATAAAGTAATAACGAACAATTCAAAGTAAGTATGAAAAGGTTTAACGACTGGTAAGGATTCATTTGGGCGGCAGATAAATTTCTTTAAAAAAATTATTTAATCATAACCTATTTTTGGGGTATGCTTAAGGGTGAATTAAGGACTGTTGAAAGAGATAGCTCATGCATCACAAGATCATGTATCGTATTCTTTATTAATTCAATTAATTAATATTATAATATGTGAATGTTTAAGAAGAAGAAGATAAAAGTTCTTTCGGTAGTTAATAATACATGTCAATAATCCAGAAATAATACCAAAAATATTATTGATACATGTCAATAAAGTTTTATAAATTATATAATATGTTTAACTCTTTGTTGGCATTTGTCATCACAATCTTCTAATTATTATAGAGCACAACAAATGCACTAAGTAACCATATGGCCGAAAATTAGTAATATTATTCGTGAGGGTTCTATGAATCTAGTATTTCTATTTTTTATTATAATTAGGATTCGTCAGATGTAAACCTAGACTAATACCCACAACTTACAGAAATTTGGATTTTATTATCATTAAAAACGTTTACGGATATTATTAATATTTTAAAATGTGAGAACTTAACCTTTGAAAAAAAAAGAGCACTCAGACAGTTTACAAATCCAACGTGCTACATCTATAAATGAATAACATTGGGACTAAATTAACACTATAATTTTCTAATAATTTATAACATTTATTAATTTACAGATAATTTTTACTCTAATAGCAGGTGGTAAATCTATTAAAGGCATGAACACTTACATATCTAGGGATCGAGTTCCAGTGCATACATTATGTAGGAACTTGGATAATAGACCGGCCAGTTATGGTCCAATATTGAAAAAGAAATATACTAGTTAAACCAAAACCTTAGTTTAGTACCATTAAATTGTATTAACAGAGATTATAAATGAATCCTGTTTTAATTTAAAGAAGTATTACTTATTATTTGATAAGGCATGCAAGTTCTTTTTGTGTAGGAGCTAGTTTAAGAAAGCTTCGTGAGCCGATATGTTATTAGAAGCGAGTATATAGAGGACACAACGTAATCGTAAAATATATAAATATATCATATCAAATAATTTTTTTTATTAATTGTAATACTTACTAGCTATTTTAGTATAAAATTTTGAGCAAAATGGTGCGAAGTCACATGGCTCTGGATGATTCTCGTACTTGCACATTGAATGGATATGAAAAATATTATTAACATATTCTTACAATGCAAAATAAAGTGATCATAATAATTATGTGTCAAATTTTTAGTATGTATATATATATATGTGTCAAATTTTCAAAATATGTATCGAAATTTTAACTTTTCCATTATTATGTTGTATTAGATATAATTCTTTTAAATCTATGTGTTTATGTAAGTAATCCTAAAATAAGGAGAATTGGTGAAATAGCACAAAACACTAATTTAATTGAGTATCTAGGTAATTAATAGAATAGCACAAAACTCTAACTATTTACAATGTTAATTTTTTAATAATTATTTTTAAATTAAAAATTAAAAATAGAAAATTTATGTGAATGAAATAAACTTGAACAAGTCCATTTCATTGCTAGTTATACTATATGGTATAAAACTACTATATACTATAAAACATATAGAATATAACAATAAAAAGTATTCATCTATACGGTATATAAGGACGAGGAAACAAAAAAGAAGAAAGAAAAGAAAAATGAAAAATATAAGGAGAATGAGAAAGACAAGAAAGAGTAAGAGGAGGATGATGAAGAGGATGGGGAGAAAGAGGAGGAAAAAAATAATGAGAATGGAGAGGAGGAATAGTAGGGGAGGAGTAGGAAGAGTAGTAAAAGATAGGAAAAAAAATGAGGAGGAATAAAATACCAAATAAATTAAAGTTGATGAGATTTGTCCAAAAATATGTATAAATTGATGGTTCTAAAAAGAATAAACATACTATATTGATTCAACATTCTATTTATATAACTGTTCTATACAGAATTAGTCAATAACTGTTCTATACAGAATTAATCAATATCATATTCATTTTTTATTAGAAAATTTGTTTATTTTTAAAAAAATTAAGTTTTAGGGTGCGTAGAAAAAAATCTATGTTTTTCTAAAACAATTTTTAACTTTGATTTTGTTTTTCATTAAAAGTTATATTGAAAATAAAATTAGAGGAAGAGAAAGAATTGAAGAAGAAGAAAAATAAAAATAATATGAAAAGGATAAAATGATAAATATTGTAAAAAATATGTTAAATATTAGTTGATTTTGGGTTTTATGCTATTTCCTTAATTATAAATATTTTTTGTGCCATTTTTGCTAATCTCTCAGGAAAGTAATTGGTTAGAGAAGTGTTTTGATAAGTGATTAAATATTCAACTATACAAATTTTTCCATTTAAGTCTTAGGAGTCGTGTTACCTTTATTATAGAGTTTATGATATAAATGTGAGTTTATTAATCCATTATTAATAAAAGAAAAACTAAATTGTCAATGATATGATTTGTAATTAGATTCATTTATTATTGGTTTTTTTTTCATGTGTGAGATACAAGGTAAGAGATTTGCTTCGGAATTAATTGTTTTCTTAATTATTGTTTTGCCAACTAGATGGACAATGCATGAATCATAATCCATAACTCAAGCTTAATTTATTTCTAAAATCTCCTACTTACATGTAGTATAATAGAATCAAATTATATGTATCTGAGCTATTATATGTAATATGTAACCAGCAGACCGAGAATAGTTTGATATTATTTTTTAATTTTAAAAAGAAAAGTATGAAAGCATCTCCTACTATATATATATATCTTTAAAAGATCCAAAAATAAAAGATTGGTAATGCATGGGTTATAGTTTTTTTTTTTTGGCAAACCAGAGTATATTATCAGGCCTATAAAAAGGTCAGACTAATTTTTGAGAGAGGTACAGTTTATATATAAACTCTTTTTCTGAAATTTTAAATAAGTCGGAAACAAAAACACATATTCATATGAGTATCCAAAGAAATATGTCTTTAGTTTCGTGCAGTAGAAAATTCTAACATATGAATATGGTGATGCTCTAGTTTCGCCCCTCGACCACGATTTTTTGGACGCATGAACTTTAATTTTATTCTCTCATTAATAGCCTTGTACTATTTCCAAGTCCGACATAAAATTAAAAGCTCTATGTCCTAATTCACTATATTCAGATGAAACTAGCTCATTGATTGCTAATAAGTGTTACTCCTAGTATTTATGAGTCTATAACATTTGTTTTTTCTTTGTATTAAAGACATGATTTAATTGATAAAAGATTGATAATGTTAGGAAAAAAAAGAAGTAAAAGATATGATAACAAGACAGTCTCTATGTCTCCTTGTGGGGGACCCTGCCTGCCTAAGATAAGCTTTACGGCACTTCTCGCTTTTTCCTCCAAACTCGAGCTTTAACCGCACACTACATTTTTAGAATTTATTGGCATCTTCTAATTTTTCAAAAAAAATATATATAACTAAGGAAATTTACGAGTACCCAAATAAGAGTAAAAGAGTTTCTTGTAAAAATTGACTTCTATAAAAAAGGCCAAATTAACACTATGACTATGTATGAAATTCCTTTTATAATTCAGATTATTCGATTCAACAAACATCATAAACTTTTGAAGTAGGTTGTAAGTATTTGCTTTTATCTAATTTTTGGATCAACGAGTTACATGAGATCAGAATACCTTAAAACTAAGGAAAATCAAGTTAAAATTTTGGTCACGTAAGGTTATAATTTAGTTTCAAAAAAGGTTTGAACTCGGCTAGAATTCTACCTTTATTCTAAATCTTTTCGCTTTACTAATGCCCATCTGAGCTTATTTATGAATTTGTACCATTAGATAATGACTAATGTATTCTATTATTATTTCCGGTAAAGATATTATTAACTATGTAGATTTACTTCAATTTTTTTAATACAAATATCAGTGTATATTTTTATCGAAAGAAAATCGATGTAATTTCGAATAGTTGAATTTAGAGAGTATGATTGACATTACAGTGTTTACTAATAAAAAGACAAAAACCAAAAATAAACTACTCACGTGTAAATAATAACAAAAGGTGGTTGTCCAAAATATGAACTACAAATTGTCTTTCTTTCGTCATAATTCAAAAGCCAATGAAAGTCGAACATTTTATATATTGCCAATGAGTTTTTTCTGCAACCTATCCAATGGAATTCAATTTAGGTTTTAATTCATTTGATTTCACAAAAATATCTATTTAAAATAATTATAAAAAGTAATTCACATCGTCGACACGTTGACGCATTATCAATTCCACTCAGTTTTATTTTTATTTTCTTGTCATATAAATGTTTTATTCTTTGGCCACAATCACTGTGAAGTTCGTATAAATTCATGTTCTGGTCCCAGCAAAAAAGTATAATTTATAAATAAATAAAAAGTGAATTTTCGTGTCAATGAAAAATAAAAAAAGATGCTTATCTCTGCTTAAATAAAGCAATCAAATGTTGAATTGTTCTCAGTCTGAATGGTTATAATGATCTAACTAATAATTTGGTATCATGGTTCGGTTCCTACATATTGCATTATGGTAGTTTAAAAAAAAAGATTAAAAGAGCGAAGTTTAAGCTATGGATTAGGCCTTGTCGATTCAATTGTTGACAAAAAAAAAAACTACCAAATCAAATAATGTGAACTCAATTAAATCGAATCTTAATTGCTTTAAGACAGAATATGATAGAGTTTAAAGGAAAATATTTTTCCATTTTTGGCTACGAATATATTTCCTTTTATGGAGCATGGAATAACCAAAAAGCTCTAATAAAGATTCATATTGCCTGTCCTTAAGAAAAGAATTGTTTGTTCATTCAGCAAACTTTTCAGAAAAATATAAAATATGTAAATAATTTGGCAAAAAAATAAACTACCTAAACTATTATGGAAAATATTCTACACTAATAAAATAAAAATACCTAAACTATTATGGAAAATATTCTACATATTTAGCTTTATCCGTAGTTATTCTTACTGTCTTCTCTTATACTAGTTTGATGGATACCAACATTTATTGCCAACAATGGCCAAGTCTTGATGCAAGATATTACATACAAATAAAATACTTATAAAAATTGATCCACAAGGTTTGATTAATAATTCAAATTTCAAAAACACTATTACATATATTTAAATGTCAATTTAGAATCAAATTTCGGTAGAAAAAATTATAGAACTGGACATTAACCACTTAATCAAACTCACTTTTCCGCAAGTAGAGTTTGTTTCGTTATTTGTAATCTTAATTCATTATTAATTTAGTTAAACAAAACAAAAATATGAAGTTCTCCAAGAAAATGGGCAAATATAAGAAATCAAACCAAAATGAGTTAATACAAAAGGGAACAAATTATATATATAGTACAAACTGATAAAGTTAAAACTAATAACTGTCACACCAATACAACCGTAGATAACACAAACACCAATAAAAGCCCACAAACCAAAGCTAAGTCGTTTTTTTGAATCAAAAAGTAGAAATTAAGGAGTAATATAAACTCCAAAAAATGATGTATTTCGACAATAACATTCTATATATGTCAACGTTGATAGCTCCAAAGAATAGTTATCAATTTTTAAACCAAAATGTTTCTCTTCATATCTTCTGTACATGGAACAGACCAGCTCTTTGATCTCGCGACCGGGAGGAGAGGAGGACTCTTTGTTGGATTTTGTGATGTTAATTCTTCAGCTCTCTCTGCTTGCAATATCCAATCTGTTCTTAAGAGTGTGAATAACATGAGAGAAGCACATGTTGCTTGAGCAGCAAGTAACCCTAGCCAGAGTCCCGGAAACCTTAGTTTGAAAACAAACCCTAAGAGAATAGCCACCGGCATGCCCACACAGTAAAATGAACCCAAGTTTATGTTAGCACCAAGTTTTGGTCTTGCACTGCCTCTTAAAGCCCCACAACCGGTTGTTTGAGGACAGTTTCCAAGCTCACATAGACCCACAATAGGCAATGCGATTGAAGTCAGCTCAAGAATCTCTGCGTCTGTTGTAAACAAGCGTCCCCATCGATGTCGAACCAGTACAGCAAAAACCATAGCCATTAGGCCTAAAGCGGTCGCGCAAAAGAGTGAAATGATCATCGAGATTCGAGCTTTCGCAGGCCGTTTAGCCCCAAGTTCGTTGCTGATTCTTGTAGAGACACCAAGGCTGAGAGAGGACGGGAAGACATAGACTAAAGCCGTTGTTTGGATTAAGATTCCCATTGAAGCTACGGTGGCTCTTGGATTAGCCAAAAGTCCACACAAAATGATCATAAACTCGTACCACCACCATTCCAAACAAACGGATACACAAGTGGGTATTGCAAGTGAGAGCAAAGATGACCAACCTTTTAAAGAGTCAATAGTAAGTGGGACCCAAGTGTCACTATGCACGCTTGTGAAATACACAAAAGAAGATAAGAGGACTACAAGGTTGAGATTGGTCAAGACCATAGCTATAGCGACTCCTGCTACTCCCATCTCAAGCTTGACCACTAAGAGAAAGTTCAAAGGAACATGAAGGAGAACAGAAACAGCCGTGGAGTAAGTAACAGGCAATGTAATGTTTTGTGTTCGGAGATAAACTCGAAGAGGATGAAGCAGAGAGAGGAGGAAGAGGTCAGGAATAGCGAAAAGAAGAAACTTCTGAGCAACAGAAGAAATCTCTTCGTCTTGGCCACACCATAAGAGGATTCTCTTCATATTGAGCCAAGAGAAGGAGATTGGGACCGAGCAAGAGAGGAGAAGGAGGATGGTTCTTTGAAGGGTTAATCCTAAAAGCTTCATTTGTTTAGCTCCATAAGCTTGACCACAAATTGGTTCCATTCCCATTGATAAACCGGAGATAACCGAGTAACCGGTGATATTAGCAAAGCCTATGGAGAGAGATCCTCCGGCTAACTCAAGCTCGCCGAGGTAGCCAAGAAACAACATCGATATCATTGCTCTTGAGTACATAAGGAGTCCCGTCATCGCCGTTGGCCCAGAGATTCTTCCGATCGCTTTCACTTCCTCTAAGCCCTGCCACAAAATTAAGAAATATTAAGAACAAGAACAAAAACCGGTCCATGTCTATATTTTTTTTAATAAACTTTTAACTTTTGTTAGTAGTGATCAATTTTATTAATCTAGTAAAGCTTATGTTGAACTTTTTCAAAACATTGAATAGAGTTTTTGGTGATAAAACGGAGATATTTTTTTGTAAACCTTTATATATATATATATATATATGGTTCATACTTCATAATGATATATGGATATGTCTATATATATATATATTACCATATACATACATATATATATATATATATTACCATATACATACATATATATATATATATATTACCATATACATACATATATATATATATATATGGTAATAAAAAATAATATATACCTCGAGAAAAGTTGGCCATCTATGAAGGTCATGAGAATCGTTATCGGTGAATTCCGAATAATTAGGAAGAACAGGAGCAGAGGTTTCAAGTTTTGAGTAATGGGTTTTGTTGTTAGAAGATAATAAGGAAGAGGAAGAAGACGATGGTGTTGTATTACACATGATTCTCTAGAGAAGAATATAAAGAGACAAAAGGACAAAAGCCCAGAGAGCTTTTAAGTCTTTTGGTAGCGAAACGATTTTAAGGCAAAAAATGATATAAAAAACAGAGATGAACTAATATTATGTTTAGTGTGGAATTGGTTGGGCCTTTTGGAGTCGAAGGGTCTGGTATTTATACTTGCAAAACATTGATAATGTTTCTACACGTGGCAAAAGAATTAAATTAAATTTCTTTTTTAACAAAGAAATTTTTTTTTCTAATGAAACTTTATGGAAGTGGGATTTTTTGTTTGCTTTGACTAAACTAATTGTGTGCCCACTAGCAAAAAAATTGACACATAGTTTTAGGATAGCTCGAGAGGTTCACTTTGAAGGAAGATGATAAAATGGGTTGTTTAATATATTAAATTGATGATAAAAGTATTTTAATAATACCAAAAACTCATGCCTAATTTTTACACAACTTTTGTGTTTCCAATATCAAACTCTTTCGGTTATGTCGGCTGGCCAATTCGTAGTAGTACTAACTGCTAGAATATCAGGCTTGAATAAACATAATTAGCTAAATATTTATTTAAAATATAACAATAATATATATGTGATAAATCTAAAAAAATAAAACACCACATTTCATATGAAACATGACATATTTTAAATTAAAACTTAGTATTTTCTAAAAAAAATTTGACATAAGTTATTGGCGAAGTTCAAAACATTTTAAAATACTTTGAAAATGTGAAAAAGGTTCCATAAAACTTTAGAAAATATCTTATATAACCTTTGTTGGAGATAAATTAGTTTATGCGCTTGGTATCTACCAATGGGTGACTCTAGAAATAATCTCACAATTGAGACTTTTGTAGTAGAAGCTTCTAGAAGAGAGGCTTTCACAGCCCAAACTAGTTACGGTATGAGAAATACTCGAAACAGAATATTTAAATAAAAATCAAACCAAATAGTGGATATGATGTAGGAATATAAACTCATATGTGTAATTAGATTTGACAAGATTCAATTCATAATTCAGATACATCTTTAAAATCTTTTGTTATTTAATTTCAGGTAAAGTCAAAATCAAAATATTTGAACTATTAGTTATGGCATATAACCACCAAACTGAAAAAAACTTAATGTTATATGAACTATTAGTTATGACATATTTAAGTTGAAATTTCTCCGGTTATAAACTAAATTAAAATAATACTATGATATTATATATTAGTTATAGATTCATGTTTTGTGCTAAAGAATAATTTTTATTCTGATATTCTGTTTCTAAATATCTTATAATTTCTCTATTTTTGCAAATTATTCTATGTTTGATGGGTTTTTTCTTTGCTTTAAAAACCTTAAGTTTAATTTTACATTATCTTGATTTTTAACACATAAAACTAACAAAAAAAACATACTGTATTTTAGTTTCATTCTACATTATAATAGTGTATAACACTAATCTCCATCTATTTGATGTAATAAAATTATTTTCATATATGCGTTGGCAGTAAACTTTTAGAGTTAAATTAAACTCTGAATATTCTATGTTCTCTCGAAACCAAATTTTAACATTTCGCTTCTTGCAGCCAAAGCTTTTACAAACCCAAACTCTGCAAAGTTTTAGCTAATAAAATCTATGAAAAAAAATAGTGAGTGTATAAAAAACTGATTAAAAAATGACATGAAAAGAGAACAATCAAGTCAATGTGTTTGTTGATACAGTTACACATAAGATGCTTTTGGTTCAAACCATGACGGAATTCACTATAGGTTATAGCATAGAGATGGGCTAATTAATTTCTTTATTAAGATAACTTTAATTAGTTTTTATTAAATACCGTCAAAACATTTAAAAACAGAGGTCGGTCCAATTATATACATATATAACAATTTAAGTTAGGTATAATAATGACAAACAGAAACTGCACTAGATTTAGATAATCTTAAAAAGAAAAAAACTTACGGTTTGACTTCAGTTTTCTTAGTCAAGAAAAGATAAGATTTGGATTTACGTCGAGATTAAATTATCGAAATGATGTTAGCAAATGGCATGAGATGTAAAACTGCATGGTTATTGCAACTTTAGCATTAACTCTTATGTCTTAAATTTAATAAATATTTGCAATGTGCTTAAACAAAGTAATGCAAACAATGGCGTGAAATTTGATATATATAGCATGTTTTATTTTTGGTCGAGTGATATATATAGCATGTTTATTGCAACAATCCCATAACAATTATTATACAAAAAAAATCCCATAACAATTTTTAATCAAAAAATAAAGTCCCACAAAAAATAATTTTTCTCAATAAAATGTAAAAATTTCTACCTATAAAGTTTTGTCACTGAAATTCGACTTAAAAAAATCAGATAACTATAAAAAAATCAGATAACTATATATGATATTGTTTGGAATTTGATAAAATTTGAATTATAAATCAGATTAAAATTTCAAATCTTTTGACTCATAATCTTTGCCATTATCAAGAACAACGATTAATTATACTACGTATTTAATGGAGTATTAAATAATTTTAGTATATTAATTAGTGAGAAAGTGTGGAAACTCTTACAGTTACATTGCCTAGCTTTGAGACTATCATATAAACAAAGCTAGCTTAAGATTCTCTTTGGCATTAACTGTTTTTTGGTCTAGTAATTTTCCATGGCAAATACTCTCTTTGTTTGTTGATGATGTAGGTTTTTCATACAAATTAAGAAAATATTAACTATTTTATTTTTTCTAAACAAAATATGTTTTATCACAAATTTTAAAATAATCTAACCAATCATAAATCAATTTAAACAATCAAAAACACTAAAAACACAATAAATTTTGTATAGAAATCTTAAAACATCAACTAAAATGAAATAATTTTTTTTTCTAAAACATCAACTAAATGAGAACAGAGGGAATAGATGTTTAGGTCAAGTCATTTGGACGAAACATATTCTTAAAGGAAATAAACTAAAGACCGATTCCAAACTTATAGAAATTAGGATTTCTATTCGAATTTTTAGGTTATCAAAGAAAAGAAAAAACATTGAGGTTCTCTTTGGACTTTGATGCGACATGCATCTCCTTTGCCAATCACTCTCTGTTGATTGTCTTACAAGATTTCGAGATAGTAAATCACAATGTTGCATCGAGCCGAGTCACATTTTGCTAGTAACCTCACTATGATATTGGTTTTTGAAGAGAATTCAAGATGGAAGCTTATCTATCTTTTTTTGTCAACAATCTGATCGATAATGTTTGAACTATAGCTTAAACTTGTTCCCTAAATTTATTTTCTAATCTTCCATCTATAGCGAAAATAGATCGAATCACTGATGTCAGAGTCATTAACTACATCATCTAAACCACAAGACTAAGAAGAGCTCGACGCTAAAAAGATAGTATTACTTTAATTTTTTATATTTACGGATTATCTGACAATGAGTCTGCTTCCTATATAACGCCTGACTGAAATTTTGTAATATTATTTTTTTTGTCAACAATAGGGTCGATAACTATCTTTTTTCCCAAAAAAAGAATTAACCATTTTTATTGTTATTGTTATTATTATTATTGTGTTATTTTATAACTAACCATTATGAAGCATAATATTATTGCTTCTACATGAAATCATATAACCTAAAATTTCTTTCAAATTATTGTTGTTATTGTTATTACTATTATTTTGTTATTTTATAACTAACCATTATGAAGCATAATATTATTGCTTTTATTTTGAAATGTGAAATTGATTTAAAACAACAAGTGATATATATTCACAACAAATGTAACTCAAACTATAACAAGATAGAATAATAATAACATGATATATATAGTAAACAGAGGTCACACACATCAATGCCGACCTTGGAACCACCGGGAGATGAGATAATTGTGAAACATACATTCCATGTTGCCGTAGATAATCTTACTCCACAACACATATTCCTTGTGTGCTTGAAGCAAGATAAACTAGTTTTGTTAAAATAGAGATCACAAATCATTATTTGATGTCAAATCTATGAAAAACTTTATGCCTAGTCCTTAATAAAGATGAAGTTATAGTTAAGAGCATTGTGAAGCGATCAACATTTTATAATGTTTCTTGATCTAAATTTATGGTTATTACACCAACTGTCCCAAAGCTTTTGCAATGGACAATTTATTATTTGAGCAAGTTCACAAGCTTTTTCAATCAAACATTTACTACTCATGACTCATAATGCTTAACCATTCAAATATTTATTTCTTTCTAAAACTAAATGCACCATTTAGAAAAATACTCATAATAAATTTTTGAGTACAAAATGAACTATGACGAAATTTCATATTCGTTAGATTTGTCAGATTAGCCTGGATTATCCTCGATACCGAAAAACACTCATGCTATTACAGTCATTATATAAGGTAGATCTTCATAGAAATCTGAAAGATCCTTTATCCAGAATGACAAAGAAGTTCCAAATTTTTTATCCAAAATAAAAGACAAAGAAGTTCCAATTAGGGAAAGGGACAAAGGGCATTATAGTAAATAAAAGACTTTGGGAAGTGGTGGTTGTCTTATATTACAAGAGGTAAAAAACAGTGCCATGGTTTTGTTAAATAGTGAACAACAAAATCCATGTGAACACAAAATCCACTCTCTTCTTGTCTGCAAATATATTCAAGTGTATAGCAACCAGACGACATATTTCTCTCATTTTGTTTATCTTTATGGTCCCATTGATTTGATATCTATTGTTTTTTTTTTCTTTATTGAAGATAAGATTTATCTTCAATATCTCTAAAAGAAAACTGAAAATGAAAAATGATGTTACAATTATCTTGGTCTATGGTGAAAATCCAAATCGAATTTGGCTTTTGATTCAGTTGCATTCGTTTCATATTATTGGCAGTGACAAACAACACGTATTGGATTTTCGACGAGAAGCTACATTGTTGTTGTTGTTGTTGTTTTTTTTGGTAAAATGTTAAACTACATTGTCGTTTTTATGTCCATTAAACTTAACTAAGGTAAATAAAAAGATTAGTTGATGAAACAAATCTTTTAATCTAGTAGTTGAATGTTAAACTTGTAAAACATAGAAATTCAGAGTTTTTCTATAGTGTAATTATTATGTATTAATCAGTCATGATGAATTAAATGGAAATACTATATGGGTCTTCTATAAGATTCAATAATGTGTTTTGCTCAGGAAGATATTTTACGGTAACCAAGTTGAGTTGGTTCGGTGGCTTAATTAAAATTCATTCTAATATTTTTTTTTCTGGAGTTCGAGTCCTCTGCGTATGAACATTTTTAACCACTTATAGACTCATATATTTTCAATGGTGAAGTATGAATTCGGAAGATTAGTATGTGTTTAAATTTGGAATTCTTCCAATAATATTTTTTGTCAACTTATATAATATTAAAGATTTCGGAATTTTATATATATAATATCTTAGGGTAAAAGCAATGAAAAAGAAAATAACATAATCAGTGGTGTTGTCTTTTGACCTAAAAATAAATGGATTGTCTTTCGTGTTGATCGAATAATTGGACCATTGTACATTGTTTAAAAGTCTTTAGTGCATAGATAATTCTAAATAAATGTGAAGGGGTCACTTAGTTTTAATATGTTTAGTTCTAGATATCATTATATATAGAACATGCACGAACGAGCTCTAATATAGCACGTTACTAGCAATAATATATTCAATAATTTAACAAAGAGACAACATTTTCATTAGAAAACGAAATAGAAGAATAAATTAAGTACTAGGTAAATTGTTTTTTTATACATACTGAGATTCTTAATGGTAGTGGTTAACAATAGTCTCTAGTGGGTCCATTATATGGATTCGACTAGATTCTAAAAAATTTCATCATTACTACGATTCTAAATTTGAGATTTGTGGAGCATTTTTTCGTTAAAAAATTTCTTAGGCTTGTATGAGTTAATGAGTATACTAATACTAAACGAATTCTTTATGAAAAAATGAATAACTATTGACTTATAATTACTTGTACGTGGACACATATTACGTGTTGGGCGGCTATTGCAAGATTTTTTTTTTTTGGTTTTATATTGCAAGAATTTCATATTCCATCTATGAAAAAAGAATTGTATAGGTAATTATCACCTCATTTATTATAATATTAGACAATCTCTGCCAAATATATTTAGATATCTTGAAAACTTTCATTTTAAATTTAATGATATATTTAATTATATTTTATTCAAACATAATATTGTGTTAGCAAGTGGTTTTTGGTATAATGGTTTTCTATGATGAAAAGATCATAATTTTCATCCTGGGTTCAAATTTATTAGGGAGGAGTTTCTTATTCAAAAAAAAATTATATTAAATAGTTAGATCCCGTCCTAAAAAGATATACATGTGTAGGTTATTTGTACTAATTCCTCAAGAAATTAAATCCCTCGAATAAGTTAATTTCTTAATTTCTGACGTCCTTTAGACAATTTAGAAAATAAAATTAAAACTAATTTATAAAAATGAATTATAGACACTCAAATTTTTATTATAAAAATACAGCTAAAAATACAAATATTTAAACATATGAAAACTTTAAAAATATATAAAAATGGGGAAGTATCAATGGAATACAATACATATATTTTTGAGATGCACACAAAAAACAACAGAAAATGATATCTTACAAATATATGAAACTTTACAGATTTGAAGAAAGATCTATCCTCATCCAAAATCTTTACAGAATCTCTTTTATTTAACTGCTTCTTCTGGTTGGATATATTTGTTAATTACTTCATGCTTGCTTTTTTCTCTATTATTTTCATATCCTTTGTCATGTGATTTTCATATTATAATAACAATTTATATGTTTTATAAAATTACAGAATTTGGGTAAAAAAATTTGTAAACTAATAAATAGAAATGATTCTAATTTTTCAAACTAAATTATCTCTAGTTACCTTTAATATCATATTTCATATATGATAATCATGTACATCTGTCATAAGAAAATCAAGTATATTCATTTCAAACTCTCTCAAAATACATTCTTAATATTTTGCGCGTTATAAAACTTTTCATCCGCCAAACTCTTCTCGTGATTAAATATTTCAATTAATGATTCAGATATTTAGAGTTCGATTTCACCGCACTACATATAGTTAATATGAGATTTTAAAAATGAGTTTAGACCATGGATCGGATCTTGTCGATCCAAATTATTTTAAAAAAAAAACTTATCATCCAATTCCATTATTATCTTATGTATAATACATTTATTAAATGTATCAAATTCGATATTTTTACTAGTTCATTTAATTAATGTTATTCAAATAATATTTTCATAATTTTATGTAATTAATTATATCCAAACATTGGGAAATGGCTTTGGGAAAGTGGTGAAACGTTCACCATTTTTGTTTACTACAACTAGTAGCATAACCGGGCATGATATGTTAAAGATTTAAGTTTAGAATTTTGCTATGTATCGGATCTTGTCATTCCAGGTATTAAGAACAAAAATGTATACTCCAAATTTGAGCTATTTCAAACTTATATTTGTTATACGTAATCAAGAACTTGTTACCTATAATATAAAACTGTGGATATACTTGTTTTTAAGAACTTGGATATACTTCATGGTAAAGAATTTTGTTTATTATTTTTCTTAATTTTATTTATATAAAATTTAATATACTTATGTTTATCATTATTTTTATTTGAATGAAGGTTGGATATTTTTAGTAATCACATCAATATTTCAAAGTCATCTACGAGTTATCTTTTTGTGCAAAATATTTCCAACCTATAATACAAACCTTTCCAACTAGAATACAAACCTTCTTGGATATACATAATTCTCATGGTATATAGTTTCATTTATGCTTTTATAAGCATCAATTATATAAAGTCATAAAATCATTTTTTAAAAAAATTATATAAAGTCAAATGAGTGACAAAAAAAAACTAAAGTCAAATACAAAAATGTGTTACAAATTTCATTACTATCATAAATTAATGGTCACATTTTCTTAACTAAGCGTCAATTTTTTATTTATCTTTTATCATTTGTCTAAAACTCGATTTTCCCCTTGCCATCGAGTTAATTACACAAAGTTGACATCATATTTTAGGTAGAGAATGTCACAAACGCCACAAAATTTAAAAAATTATAAATGAAATTCCTATGTATATACTCATAGACCAATAAACAAAATTATATTTTCAAAAGAATAAATAATGTGGAGATATGGATTCCAAGTAGGTAGTAACATATAAAATTGAACATAAAGGGAAGTGGTGAGATAGAGAGATAAAGAGAACGTGATCCAATAGCAATTATTAAATTTGTGAACAGAAATGAAATTGTTTCACTGGAAGAGATAGACTAATTCCTCTGCCTTTGTTTTGGAGGCAAAAACTTATTGGGGAAACAAGACAAGAAACAATAAAATAAAAATAAAATAAAACGAACAAACAAAAGCTGACTGATCAACTATCTTCACTATTTTCTTCTTTTATATCCATTCTTCTTTTGGACCTTTACGATAAAACTCCATATATAACTACAAAAGCGTGAGTAATTTGGTCAGTGTATTTTTTTGTACTTCTTTTTAATGGTATAAAAAATCTACTCAACATATCTCTCAGTTAATTATATTCTCAAAAATCTGCTTGTCATGATATTGTTAAAATAATTGCAATGTATAAAAAGATCGGAAAATTAAGCAAAAGAAAACTACTTATTTATATTTTAGCTTAAATATTTATTGTTTTCAGAAATTTGTTTTTCTGTCAAATGGTTAAATATCTGTTGATATAATTTTTTTAATCGCTACTCAGCTTTTAAATAATCTTATAATCTCACATTGCATCATTTGAGTTATAAATTCAACTTTATCGATTTAACGAAAAATGAGCATTGCTTCCATTTAATGGTATAAAAAATCTACTCAATATATTTCTGCTAATTATATTCTCAAAAATCTGCTTATCATGATATTATTTAAAGTAATTGCAATGTATAAAAAGATAGAAAAAATAATATAAAAAAAAACAACTTAATTATTTAGCTTAAATGTCTATTGTTTTCAAAAATATGTTTTTTTGTCTAGTGATTAAATGAAAATGCTTCCATTTCTTAATCATAATTTTTCCTTTTCTTTTGGGAAGTTTGAGAAACAAGAGAGAATCGATAATAAATGACCATTACAAAAAGTATTATATAAAATTTTTGGGGTGGCTGTTTAAAGCTTCATCTTAAAGGGTGGAGAGAAGACAAAAAACCAAACAGATATTAGTGGGCCAAAACTGATTAAACCGGTTTATCCATACTTCTAGCCTGATCTTGAACATATCACATTTGTATTGTTGTCGATAAGTAAATTGTGAAAGAGAACAAGTATAATAGTCGTGGATACATAGTGCCATGTCAGTTTTGGTGGGTTTTTGTTTTTCTATATATATATTTAATTAATTTTCTCTCATTTATTATATTGGAAAAACAATTGTTCTGATAGTGGAGATCAAGAAGAGTGATGCTGTCGGCTACACAAAACATCCACAATCACATCAAATAAGAATATATATTAGTGATCCCTATATATTACTCAAAAGTACAAAGTTTATGACTTATCAGAAGGGTGAATAATTGATAGGATAGTAGTCAGTAGTCTAGTGGTTGAGAAATTTGAGAGTTTACATTTTCTTAGAATTGCATTTGCGTGCGGCATCTTCAAAATCTTTCACTTGATTGTTTTTAACCTTCGGATGTAATCGGATTTTATATAATTTGTTGATATGAAAATCAGCTAAGGGATAAAGTCTCTATGACGTATAGCAGAGTTCATGATGTCAATATGAATATGGTATAAGACAAGTGTATAGGAAAAACCAAAATTCACAAAGAGAAAGGCATTATAAAATGAAAAAAAATAATCTGTGGATAACTTGTGGAACAAATTCGTAGAATCCACTAAATGTGTTTGTTGCCACTTTTTGTGGTAAGTTATGGTCGAATAATACCATTATCTGCCTGGCTGTTTCAAAATTGGAACACTATCCTCCTTTGTTCTGCGAACATTTACAAAAGCTCTTTTCTTTGTTGCTTTTATGTTGTCCATACGCAATTCCACATAACCAATGAGCGTTTGATTTTTACTTTTAAACACTTTAACTAATATTTTTGATATGTTTTGTAGCATGAAATATAATAGAGGCTCACAAATTTTATATGTTTTAATATGTTAGAATTGTTATAAGAAACATATAATAGATGCATAATGCTACTTTGTTTAGTGCGTTTCATAGCTGTGAATTTATAAATAATGTACAAAAGTATATTAGTGACCTTTCTTTTTTTTTTGTCAATTGAAATACTTCATTACTTAAAAACTTAACCAACAAAAGTAAATGTTCTCAGAGCTAATTTTGCAGCTTCATCGGCAAGAACATTAGCCATTTTTGGAATGAAGCAGAAAGAAATCGAAGAGAAAAAAGTGAGAAGATTGGCAAGATCCTGCTGGATGCCATAGATCTCAGAGATAGTTACGCCTTTGTTTATGGCGTTGATTAAGATTTGGACATCCGACTTGACATTGATCCTTGTGAATCCATGAGCA
The DNA here is from genome assembly GCA_963920545.1 of Lepidium didymum. Classification (NCBI taxonomy): domain Eukaryota; kingdom Viridiplantae; phylum Streptophyta; class Magnoliopsida; order Brassicales; family Brassicaceae; genus Lepidium; species Lepidium didymum. The sequence continues at coordinate 2,247,810 of OY986987.1, forward strand.
ATTGCATTCTGAATTCCCGATCTAAGAGCCAGAGCCTCAGCCACGAGTGGAGAAGCCACCGAATGGAAGAGTTCCGAAGAGGTTTCAATACAGCGATTTCCTTTGGTAAGGATACAAGCTGTACCTGCAATTTGTTTCTCCTTCTGCCAAGCCGCATCCGTGAATAGGGTTAGAGCATTCGGGTCTGGGTCGATCGCCGGCACTTAGCTGTGGGTTAATCGCTGGGGGTTCTGATTCTGAGCTTCAATCCATTCCTTCGCCAAATGGATTGCTCCTGATATGATTTCTGATTCCGATTTTGAGACCCCATTGAAGAGCAGATTGTTTCTTTCTTTCCAAATGGTCCAAATGAGCCACGCTGCAACTGGAGTTTCTACAATCCCTACCGGAGGGAAACAAAATACCTGCTTTAGGCCATTCCACATATGCGATTCGTCTTGGGTATCGATATGGTTTGGTAGATTTGTACACGGAGCTTCTTCCCAAATTCGTTTGGCGAAAGGGCATTCCCACAGTAGATGGATTATTGATTCTATCTTACCACATCTTTTGCATGTAGGATCCACTTCGATTTGTCTACTCCGGAGACATTCTCCTACTGGAAGTGCTTTGTGTAAGACTTTCCAAATAAACATCTTCAGCTTTGGTGGAATCTTTAATGACCATGCATCTTTGATCCAGTTAACTTGGTTATTGTAATGGTTTTGGTAGTTGAGATCAGATGCTTCAAGAGCTGCGAAGTATCCAGTCTTTGCTGTGTACATTCCATTTTTTTTTGGCAGCCATATTCGGAGATCCCTTGGTAATATTGAACTCAGCTTTATACAGTTTATGGCTTCAATGGCGTGAGGTAAGACTGTGGAAATCTTCTCTTGATTCCATTCTTTTAACACAGGGTCAATGAGATCCGCCACTTTCAGATGTATGTGTGCTTCCTCTGGAGGTCCAAAGGGTGCCAATTGATGGGAGGTAGATAACCAATTATCATTCCATATTGATATACTTTTTCCATTTCCCACTGCCCATCCCAATTTTGTTTTTAACAAGTTTCGACCCAGCAGAATTCCCCTCCAGGCATGGGAGCAGATGAAAGGCTTTTGGACTGTGAGGAAATCTTCGTTTTGACAGTATTTTGCCAATAGCAAGCGGCTCAATAGAGATGTTGAGTTGGTAAGTATTCTCCAACTTACCTTTGCCACTAGGGCACATTAAAGGATCTGATTTCTCTGAATCCTAAGCCACCTCTCTCTTTTGATTGAATTAATTTTCTCCAAGATACCCATGACATAGATCTTTTAACAGGGTTCTGGTCCCACCAGAAACGTGTGAGTTCTGTCTGGATCTTGTTGCACAGCAAAATAGGCAGAAAAAAACACGACATAGCATAAGTTGGCTTCGAACTAAGCACACTCTTTAGCATAACATTCTTCCCTGCCTCACATAAATACTTAGATGCCCTTTCTTATTGTAAATTTTAAAACATAAAACGGAGTTATTACATATATCAATAGGTTTTAGATCGACTTAAAATAATATTTAATCAAAATGGTTAGAATAAAAAAACGGAAAAAATCCATAAAAAGCATTCAAAATTTGAGTCATTGACAATATACACCTTGAATGTTGTTCACTTCTAAAAGAAACCTTCAAACTATTATAAACTGCTATATTTAACCCAAATTTTTTAAATCGCTTAACAATTTAAATCTTAAATATTATCTTATAAAATAAAAATTGAAACTAAATAAAGAGTGTCAAAAAAGAAATAAACATTGTATATTTGTTAAAATATCCACGTGAACAAACACTTTGATGGTAATAAATACTATAATAGTATAAATAACATAAATATAATCGTTATCACGTTTTTGATAATTTTTTTTGTCAACTGAAAATTATTAAGATAGGATAGAAAGACACTCGAGTGTAACATTGTATACAAATGATAAATCACAAGTTAAACTTCTAACATTATGTGTGAGATAATCTGCTTTATGATTCAGGACTATAGGAATCAAATAAAGAGAAAAAATTTGAATAAGCTTTTCAATATTATGATAATATACTGTGGAAATTAATTCAAGGTTAAAGTAGTGATTTAGTATAGTTTGAAGGTTTATTTGGGAATTTGTTATTGACTTTAGCTTTTAAAAATTTTTGTCGAATTTTCCCAATAAAAAACATTGTCAAACCTCAGTTATAGCCTTTCCTTTTACAAGTACATATTCGTTTTAAATGACGGTTTGTATTGTATGTATGCTAAGCCATCACGTGCTTGGTTCCCTTAAAAAGGATTATGGTTGTTAACTTGTTAAACTAATTAAAGTTGCTATCTCAGACGAATCTAAGAAACTAGTAGTTGAAGAGCAAACGACTATTATGTTAGTTTATGCTCTTTGGAAGATCAAATGTTAGTATGAAAAACTTCTTGAAGTTACACTAGATTTTGATTAAGCTTGATTTTGGGTCAATGATAAAATATTCTTAATTGGATCAAATCTAAAATTAAGCCCAAATTTAAGAATCTCTAAAAGTTTTTAGAGAGTACTTTAAAGTAGTTATTTAGATACTTATAAGGTAAACAATAAATGGTAAGATGTTCTAGAATTATTTTAGGGCTCAAAGATATTTTGTAGTTTTAGAATGTATAAATAGTTATATTCTCTCCCATTTGTAATCAAGTTGAATGAGTTAAAAAAAAGGTTTAAAAAAAATTCATCCAAATTATTACAGAAAACATATTAATCATTATTAGATTTAACTTTGATATGTTTTAGATGGATTACTTAGTTGATAATATAAAAACCTAAATTTAGTATATAGTTTTGAGTGAAGGTTTTATTAACTTAAAATAAACCTGAATAATAGTGGTTAAATGTTCATTAAAAATGACATTTTTCACCGAAGTTCATTTTTCAAATGTCGTGTTTGATCTATATAATATTGTTAAGATTTAGGGATTGGATTATAAATCAGATCTTATTAGTTTAATTGTTAATTGTTGAGGACAACTAGGTTAAATTGATCTAATATCATTTGTAAAAAACTTAGAAAAATATTTAAATTCATACGGCCCTCAATACTCTCTAAGAATTTTTTTCAAATATTTTATAAATATTTTGTTTTATTTATTTTCATATTTGAGGATTGTTTTTATCTTTTTTTGTGTGTAGTATTACGATTTGGGAACTTCGTAAAAAGTAATCGGAAGATTCTCTTACAAAACTATTATTCATAATGCATGTTTGCGTACTTTAGCTTTTGTATCTATGCGAATGCGACGTTTATGAAGTTTTGGCGATATACGATGTACATTTTTGGAAAACTAAATTAAAAAAATTAATAAATATGTTCTTTAAATACATTGATGTGATGTCCATTTGCCTACATCCAACGCACAATAATGCTGTCAATTCAATGTTTTCGAATAAACCTTAATTAAAAAAATTAGTATCTATGATTAGCCGCATGTTTAGTTTTAATCAATACTATTATTCTTAATTGATTTTCATACACAAAACAAAATCTCCCAAACATATTTTGTAATTTATAAATGCGTAAGTGCTTACTTCACATGCATGCCTATACATACAAACACAATGAAATTCATCTGTTCATAGATTATCTCACTAATGAGACTGTTCAATCCGGATAAACCGATTAGATCCGAATCAAATATATACAAAAATTAAATCAAATTTTAATATAGTTTAAATGAATTTCTTTTTTATATTCAAACCAAAAATTAATAAATACACTGATTTAAACCCGAAATTTCAAACTTTTAAAAACCGAACCAAATCGACTAACATCATTCACAAACAAAACCAAACAAAATGAATTATTTTAGATTAGGTATTTGTTTGGACAGTATTATTCATTAACCTATTTTTTTTTACAAGTCGGATGGTTCGGTTCACCGAACATTTTGACTCATTTTAAATTAGGTCGTGGCGACTTTATCTTTTGATTTGTTTTCAGATCAACAAAATATAAGATCTAATTATTTTGGATGGCCAAAAAGAATCATATAAATATGTGCGTTCAGAGAGATTCGAACTTGGAAGCTATCTTACTTTTAAAATTCTAGTTCAACTATTAGACTACGGTATTGCATACCTAAACCAAAATTTGATTGACCAAAATATTTAAACCTGCATCCTAACAGATTGAACATAATGTCAGTCAACACTCAACAGTAGCCTATGTATTATAGTGTAATGTATCTCTTCACTCTACTTTAGACTTAGATACAAAATGTGTCACATAGCTACAAAAACGAAGCATCAAAGTCTAAAGTAGAATGAAGATACATTGCACCAAATTTAGATGAATTTTAAATGAGATGCTCTGATTTTGCCAGATGAGAAAAAGTTAAAGAGTGAAAAAAACGAAAAGACAAACGAATTAATTCTCATAACTCACAATAACGTTGCCTAAATTAATTTAATATTAACTTTAACCATAAAAAACCCTGAAAGATTTGTCTCGTTAAAGGTTTCTTTCACCAAAATTGCACACACGAATCCGATTCGTACTCACCATTATGAGTGGTTTCCCACTTTCTTAACCAAATTCTGAATAACCAAAAAAGCATCTTTACGTACTCGTTTTTTTCCGACAGTTACCAAAGTTGCATTTTCAACTAAGTGAACAGATAAATTCTGATTGGTAATATAATATGAATTGCAGATTTTTTTTTTTAAAGATTTAAATAATAATGGGCGACAATTCTATTGTTCCTTTGGTGCGACACATAAATGGATCGAATTATCAATAGCACAATATATATATATATATATATATATATATATATATATATATATATATGCGTGTGTGTGTATTGTAGAAGCAATATCACACCAGCTATATAATGTGTTATGCATACTTTTCTAATAAATTAATAAATTTTTGAGAAAAATCTTGTCATGAAAAGAGTAGAAAAGTTTCCAATATTTTACTTCTGATATATAGAAGATATATATTTTAAAAGTATGTGTCATGCTAGTTTGATGACACATTAAACTATAGTACCACTAACTTAAAAATAATCATCAGTTTAGTTGAAAATTTAGATTTATTACTAGTATATTTAAGAGACCTGTAAATATTTTCATTGTTCAGAGATGTTAGAACTCGTGTGTTCTTGTTCCCAAAGATTTTTCTTAGGTGTTCAATCCGGATTTTGGTTTGATGTTGGTTCGGTTTATTTGGTTAGTGAGATTTTAGGTTTATAAAAAAAGTATATATAAAGTGAAATTTGAGTTTACTTTGACTTTGGTTTGGTCATTTTTGTTTTCCATTCGAATCCATTTCTAGATTTTTGCACAAATATGAATTTCTGTTTTTGGTGAATGGATCATTTCAAAAGAGACGCATTATTTTCATAAGCCCAAGCAATTGGGCATGGGCAGACATTTTATTCAGCACACTAAAACGACCTAAGCGGCCTACTAACATTTTCCGAGGCCCAATCACACTAATGAGGACACAGTTTGTGCCTAGCCATTACCATCAAAAGTTATAAGATTGAGGCAAAGCAATCGTAGTGTAGTGTTGAGGATTATTTCAAAAGATGGAAATGCTTATGAGGCTAAGGCAAGGTATTATGAAAATGTATTTGTAACGATTCGTATCATCTGTTTTGACCATGAATAAATGCAAAGGGAAAATAAACTATCGAAGGTGCTCTTAGAACACAGTTAGAAATTTCATAGATAATGACATATGATTTGACTTTGTAATCGTCTCAATCAGATGATTTACATTACTTAAAAGTTAAAACAGCTTATTTCTGAATTAAAAATAAAATAATATTAGTTTAGTAAATTTACATTGAAATTTCAACTTTATATTTTGTGAGTGTGTGCTTCGTTTGTTTTTATCGTTCAAAAACCCCTCACAAAATGACTACTTAATGCAATTTAACCCTTAAATAAATGTGTAATTCAAAAACTATGAAATCTAAAATAAATGCAATATAATTATTTTATTAACTTTTAAAAGGTTTTACCGTTGAGAACATTAGGTTTTCAAAATTTACTCATTACTCAATTAATATAATTTTAAAATCTTGATGGTGATGATGGAGGATTATATTACATTGACTTTCAACTTCATTTTATTGACTTGTATATGTTTTATTTGGAGAGTTTAATTGCTAATCAAGTAATCATGTTCACTTTGAAACTTTTTGTTTGTAAGAAAAACCCTATTATTAAAGTTTTACAATAAATTATCTAGAAAACATATTTTAATACATCTATGGATATTTTATGGAGATGAAGAATGATTTTGAAAAAAAAAATCTATTAATTAGAATTTGACTAAGAAATAAAGTGATCCAAAGAATTAAACAAAAACTTAAGTTTGTAAATCAGTTGGAAAGAACAGTATTCTCCTTTAGAACACGTTACCACGACGTTGCATTGTCCAAGTCTTATTTGTGACCAAATAAGGATATATATTTATAATATGCATATTCAAAGTTATGACCAAAACATTAAATTTATTTAAATTAAGATGCTATAAATAATGACAGATTACAACAAATAATGATCTTAAACACTAATTGCAATAAGTTGTCTTATCAACAAAAAATGTCTGAACAAGAAGCCAAAGATGAGAAGAGAGTAGTTGAAGGGCAATGGACTACTGGTCTATATGATTGTTTATCCGAAGATATCTCAACATGTAATAACTGTTTTAGCTATTAATTATTAGATTATTTTCTTAAATCTAAAACAAGTTTGGTTATAACTATTTCTTTGGTTTTGCTGTGAATTGGCATGAAGGTTGCTTTACATGGTTTTGTCCTTGCGTTGCATTTGGGAGGATCGTTGAGATTCTTGACAAAGGAGAAACAAGTATGTTTTTTAATTCCATCTTAGTCTTAGAAACATCGCTATGAGAGATTAAACTTAACAAGGAAAACATGATTCAAAAAAAAAAACTCTATAGAAAAATGAATTAATTGTCATCAAGCTCTGCAGTCTTCTCTACTAGAATTTGATTTTAAGGAGTTGCATAATAATATTTGAGATTTAGGGGTTTAAGACAAACTATAATTGTTTAAAAATTAAAATTGCAAAACAAGGTTGACAATTGACATCATATATTTAATAATCAGCATCGTTATGAATTCTTTGATAAATATTAGTTTTTTTAAATCTTTTTTTTTGGAAAATTGTAAAAATAAAAATATTTTTCTTGCTTCATCTATTTTATGTTATTAACATCTTCGTTTGGATGTCCGAAATACATCAAATATAAGCATATAATAATCAAAATGTAGATATAGTTCGATTTCTATATACCATATTCATGATGGCTTTATATGTACACATTTGCAATGTATTTGTATTTAAAAATTTGATTATGGATTAAAAAAGGTCAAGGACTAGCTGGATTATTACTGGTGGCAATGTCACATATTGGGTGTGGATGGTACTATGCTTCAAAATACAGAGCCAAATTGAGAAACCAATACTCTTTGCCCGAAGAACCTTGCTCCGATGGTCCCAGTCACTTCTTTTGTTGCCCATGTGCTATTTCTCAAGAACACCGTGAACTCAAGTATCGAGGTCTCGATCCCTCTCTAGGTATGTTACCAATCTCTTTCTCTTTTGGTAATGATGATTTTCTTAGTTTAGATAAATACAACAATCACTATGCCACCATTTATGCGACATAACTTTATAACTATATTTTTGTTTATTTAAATTAATTTTAAGTTGAAAGACGAAAACAAAACACTAGATAGTTGTCTAGTGGTATGATTATTTTAGCCCACAGAATCCAAGAACTTCTATAGTGATCACGTATCCTAGGAGCATCATTTAAGAAAATAAACTGAAAGTATAAGATCTATATATATCAAAAGAAAAACATGTTTTCACTAATTTGATTGACAAACCGATCCATAATTCAAATCTTTGAAACTCTAACCAATATCATGTGGAGTGACACGACTCTTTGAAATTGAATTTCGGTGAAAAACTCCTATAAAAACATTTAACGACTTGACCAAATACAATCCCAAAAGATAAACATCTCTTTTATATTTTAAATAAACATTGGAGACAAATTTTACATACGTATTATTACAACCTCATTTAGTGTTTTTTTAAACTTAACTCACTCGCAAATGATTTTTAGTCTAGTGGTAGGCGGTAAGTCCATAAAAGACATGCGTACTTGCACATCCATGGATCGAGTCCCACCACCTATATTATGTAGGAACTTGACTAATAGACTGGCTAGTTGTGGCCCAATGTTGACGAAAAAAAATTTAACTTCCTCAAGAGAAGATAACCAGTTTGGAACTTCATTTAGTTTTATTATTATCCGTTTTCTTTTTTCATTTAAATTATTATTCTGTTTTCCCTTTCACTTTAAAATTAATTTGATTGAAGAGAAATTGGTTCATTTAATAAGTGAAAAGAAGGTAACTAAAAATCAAAATATGTAAATAAAATTTAAAATTTTTCAAGACAACTTCATTTTCGAAATATCATGAATTTTCACCATGTTAACAAAAGAAATATAGTAAAATGTTATTTTATAGAATATTCTTAGACATACTAATTTAAAACTAAAATTCATATTAATAATTAACGGATTTATTGATTTGTACTAAAGAAAGACTATGTGATTAAAATATTTTTAAAAAATTAGTATAATTAATTGACCATTTAAATATAAAAAATTAGAACATATTCCTTTGCTGATATAATGTAGTCTATTTTCTCTGAAACAGGGTGGCAAGGAAACATTGCAAAAGGAGAACCAAACAGCAGAACTCCACCATTTGTACCGTCAAGCATGGACCGTTGAAAAACTCCCAAGTCAATGCAAGCAATTCAATTCTATAATCACGTCAATAAATAAGCATACCATCTTCTAAAACATTGTTTTTTTTTGGGATATATATAATTAGGTGCTGTTAAATGAAATATTTATTTTTGATGAAAATTTAGTATGTAAAAATATGTTTTATGTGTGGGAAGTTAAGTTGTAAGCTTGCAAAATTTATAATGAAAAATGTAAACTTATGTTACGATCTGATTAAAAATTTGGGCTACGCGGATAGTGTTCGAATAAAATCGTTTTAGTGTAATCGGATGGATTAGGTAATTAATGTAGTTAAATAGTTAAATCAGTAATTAAGTGTTAAGAAATATGTGTCTCAGTTGGCTTGTCTTTAATTTAGTTATGCACGAGGTCGTGAGTTTGAATCTCACATTGCTCTATTTGGAGAATTTAGATTATGGATTGAATCTTGTCGATCCAATAGTTACTTGTTGACAAAAAAAAAAGTAATTAAGTGGTTGCATGATGCAGTAATTATGCTCAACATGATTATGAGAAAATATCCAAGTTCTCATAAAAGGACGAGAGAATCATTAATTAACATTTCTCTCCCATTAACTAGCCATGTACTTACAATGTCTATATGCAAAATTAAACATAGAAAAAATCAACATCGCTTAGATGTTGCATTTGGATCATGATCTGAATACATAATCTACATACATTAACGAACAGGCTCGTAAATAAATTCAAATACATATATTAATTTTTTTTTTTGTATGAATGTTAAATTTTATTCAACAAAAAAAACCGATAGTTAATATACAAATGAGTTCAAATAATAATCTGATATAAATCTAAACCAAGAAAGAGCCAAAGAGAGTTAGAATCTGTTGTTGCCTATAGAAGAGGATCCATGTCAAAAACCAATTCTCCCGTACACTCAGACAGAGTCTTCATCTCCTTGGCAAGAGAGAAGAGATATCATAAAAGTGGTAGTCTAGTAGAGAACCATGTGGTCAATGCTGAAGTATAGCGAGTATCATAGAAAGTGTAATAGCACTGTTCATTATTTCTGATCATGATTTCTTTATAACATGGAACGTGCTTCATAAGTAAGACCAGCTATCTTAAGCCGTTGACAAGAAACATAAAGTCTTTAATTTAAGGAAAGACTTAATGAAAGACTACATAAACTTTAATTTTATTCAAGGACATATATTAATTTTATTTTCATTATTTCTGATCATGATTTCTTTATAACATGAAACGTGCTTCATAAGTAAGACCAGCTGTCTTAAGCCGTAAGCCGTTGACAAGAAACATAAAGTCTTTAATTTAAGGAAAGACTTAATGAAAGACTACATAAACTTTTTGGTCAAGTATTTAACTATAAAGTCTTAATGCAAGACTACACTTCCTTGTATATATATAGTCTTTCTCCTACAAATCCTAATTTCGTATCTTATTTTGCTTGTGTTATACTAACAAATTCATGGCTACAACAAGACTTAATGCCTCTTGCTGCTTTCCTGCAAGCAAAAGATTCGACTACGAGAGCTATGTCAGTCTAAGAGCTAGGACTCTGACCATTAGTTATGCCCAAACCGTAGCCTCTCCTCATTGCCATCTTGTCCGAAGATCAAATGAAAATCGGACTTTGGTGGTAAATGCTTGCGCTGCAGCGAGGGAGATGCCAAAGAAAAGGTATTCAGGAGAACCAAAGGGATTTGTGGAAGAGATGAAGTTAGTGGTGATGAAATTGCACCCGAGAGATCAGGTCAAAGAAGTAAATTTGGAGTCTAAATCTCCCCAAGATGGTCCTGTATCGACATGGAATTTCACAGTCGAAGGGTATTTGAAGTTTCTTGTTGACAGTAAACTTGTCTTCGACACACTTGAAGGGATTATTCACGAATCTACTGTCCCAACATGTGAGTTCCTTTTTCTTTTTATGTCTTGATATATTGGTAAGTTTTATAGGTATATACGTAAAAAGACATCATCTTATAATTATATTTATACGTGATAATAAAAGTAAATTATAAACTTGATTTTTTTGGTATTTAACTATATAATGTTTTATTTTACAATATTTTAATCTTGTTTGTCGATATAACTTTGTTAGTAAACTATTAGAATATCCCACATCGGTTAGGTTTGTAAATTTTGGACAATATATAACTATCAAACAATCTTTTTCCTTTAAGTTAGTTTTTATTGTGAGTTAGGTCCATACTAATATGATATTAGAATCTAGACCCAATTCGATTGTGCACTACCCGTGGATGTCCAGTCCCACAAACTTCACGCGATGTCTAGTCATAAGCATGAATATATACGGAAATCTTAATATAAACCTTTGTATCATGTTGCATACAACATATTACATATAGTCTATTTAGTTTTTCTTATACACAACTTATATCGGCGCATGACTCGGGTCATGGTTACATAAAAAGCAAGTCCTTTTTCTTGTGATATAGCCTTGTTAAAATCTCTCGTTTTTTGTGTGTGAAGATGCTAGGCTCAAAAACACAGGATTAGAAAGAGCAGAGAATTTAGGCAGAGATTTGGAGTGGTTCAAGGAACAAGGTTACGATATTCCAGAGTCAATGGCTCCTGGTAAAGCATTATCTCAGCATTTAAAGGATATAGCAGAGAAAGATCCTCAAGCATTCATCTGTCACTTCTACAACATCAACTTTGCACATAGCGCCGGTGGTCGAATGATTGGGACTAAGGTAAACAAAAAATTCTCTAAAAACTCACTTGGAACATTATTTTATTAGTCTGAGGCTAGGCTTTGTGGTCAAGTGGTAAGGAGACAGGTTTGGGACGTTAACACGTTTTGGGTTCTATTCATCTGCTATGCGAAATAAAAATATATTGCCTTGGTTATTCACACGGATATGAATTCTTGCTTTCGGTTCATGTCTATATCTGGAGTAGTGGTCTATTTTTGTGAGTTGCACATTATACAAGAATTAGTCTGGGCCTTTCTATAGGCATGAGATTTACCATGAGTTATCAAAAACAAAAATAAACTTTATTTTATTAAGGTTTTACAATTTTTGCAGGTATCACAGAGGATACTTGATAACAAAGAACTCGAGTTCTACAAATGGGACGGACAACTTTCTGAATTGTTGAAGAACGTGAGTGATGAATTGAACAAAATTGCTGAGGTAAAGAACGTAACGTTAATGTGAAAGAAAATTGAAAGTTTGGTGAATTATAATTCTAAAGTATATATAAGTTTTGTTTAATTGGTAGTTGTGGACTAGAGAAGAGAAGAATCATTGTTTGGAAGAGACAGAGATATCATTCAAGTTATATTGGGGGATTTTTGGTTACTTGATGACGATGTCCTAATTTGTGATGAGCTTCAAATGGCAACAAAATCTAAAGTAATTGGATCAAGTCTCCAACTCCAAGCTCATTTATTTTATTTATGACATGCTAAGAGGAAGTCTTATGTGGTTACCGAAATGTAGGAACCTCACTTCCTATTTTTTATTTGCATGCTAATAAATTTAAATAAATAAATAAAAGATAAATAAAGTTTTGTTGGAAAAATTTGAATATGGAAAGTTCAAAAACAATATCAATTTGTAATAACTTTTTTGTCAACAATATCACATTAAGATTACATGATTCCTTGGAGTCTAACTCTAGTGAAAAAGTAGAAATAGACTTAATCGCTTGACCAAATGCAATTTCCAATTTGGAATAGCTTTCTTAAAATTTCTTTTTTTCTTAAAAAAATAGAAATTTGTAATTTTGGTGGAAGTTGTGAAATGAAAAAAAATAAATTACTTAATGACTCCTAATAATAAAGATGAGTGGCAGAGCCTTTACTAAGAGCCCTTACCAATTTTTTTTTTTTTGTCAACAACTATAAATAAAATATGTAAAAAAATAAAAGTAAAATAATGAATACATTATAAATCATAGATCTTGGGCATAAAGCAAAAGATATATAGGAAGCATTAGTTTGTCTTAATTGAGAAGAGATATATTTGTGCCTTTTAAGGCTAGTCTTGGGGAAGAGGCTTAGTTTTGAATTCTCTGCTTTAGAACAAGTTCTTAGGTTCTTTGAGAGCTTCTGAATCAGCTAGAGTCTCCATATTTGTGTAAAAGGTGACTGATAACTCGAATAAGCAAATATTCTAAACCATGAAAATAAAAATATCAATATTCACGTTGAAATCCATTTCATTACTGAAGATGTGTTTCTATAAACATTTTACAATCAGTTACTAGTGGTAAGTAACTATGATTTAGTTATCAAAAAAAAAACTAGGATTTGATTAATAGTTTAAAACTAAAACAGTAATTCTAGGGGAGTATAATTTTCGATATCATTTATATAAAAAAAACGTTAACCTCATTCACTATTTGTAACATTTACATATATGTGAACATATAAATTTTGGCATCTATAATATTCCGTATTTCTTATGTTATTTAAAGATTTTTTCATGTGGTCAGGTCAAATTCACAACCATATTCTTCTCCTATATGTAAACATTTTTGTATCTTCATGTCCAATAATAGCGTTGTACATTTTGGAATTACATATTATTTTCTTTTTTATATACAAAGAGACAAAACACCGACCAAAGTAGCATCTTTGCAAAAATTCAAGAAAAAAACCTGAGGTTATTTTTCGTCATATTAGTTTATGATTTTCTTTTTCACTTAGAAAACTATGGTTGGTAATATTTATTTAATTTTTCTATAGCTTATCAAAATTGTACGTGATATAATAATAATGGTATGCATAGATAACAAAATATAATATAGTATTACAAAGTATTACCATTATTTCATACAAAAAAAAACATTATGAAGCATAATAATTACATATTAGATCATCCATAAAATATTAAAGATAAGTTTAAGTTACTATACTTCTCAAATTAAAATACATACCCATATATTGATGAATTAAAAATATTCAAATTTTAAGCACTAAAATGTCAAAACTATGATTATCATTATTTTCTTCGAGAAGCAATAGTTAAATATATTTTTCTGAATTTTTCATATTTTTCATATGTTCACCAAAATCTACATAGATTCCTTTCAGATATCCGGATAATATCCATGCACACATATTTTTCAATTTATTTCCTCATCAATATAAATAACTAAATAAAATTAAAGTTATAGGATGAATAAGGGTCACAAGTTTGTATGAAAAAACAATATATTTAAATATAAAAATAAAAGTTGCCGTGGAAAAACAAATGCCACCAAATAAGCAAACACAAGTGTGGATAAAACGTGTTCTCCACCCGCCAATCAAATTTCATCAAAATCTCAAAACTCTTATTTCTCACATCTTTAGATTACCATCCAATCAGGATCCTCGATTTCCGGTCAATAATTTCAACTAAACCGGTTTTTGGACCCGATTTGATTTTTCAGCCTCTAATCATATTCACAGCGATCTCCTTCTTCCACATCGCACCCCATCTCTCTCTGTCTCTCTGCTCTTTTTCTGATCCTCTCTCTTGGGGTTTTTGGAGACAAAGAGGAGAAAAACTAGAGATTGAGATTTGGTTTTTATGGCGGTTTCGAGTGCCTTCGTTGGTTGTCCAAAGCTTGAGACTTTGTTGAATCACCGTAATTTATCTTCTTCTTCTTCGTCTTCTTCTACTTCGCAGACGCCATTGGGTCTCGTTGGTGTTCGTGCTCATCCGAAGAACAATAGAAGCCGACGAGGTTTGATTCAGAGAGCTCGTTGTGAGCTTTCTGCGTCTGATTCTGCGTCTAATGCTGCAAGCATCTCTGCCCTCGAACAACTCAAGAATTCTGCAGCTGACAGTATGATTTCTGTCTTGTTAGCTATTCGAAAGTTTCAATCTTTTTGTTGGTCAAATTCATTTTACCCTGAGTTATGTTTATGTTTTGATTTGAAAGCAACCTTTTTTAATGATGTGAATGATATTGTAATCTATATTGAAGCCAATTTTGTTATTAATTGACGCTTGTGGTTTATCAGGATATACAAAGGAAAGAAGCAGCATTGTTGTGATTGGACTTAGCATTCACACAGCTCCTGTTGAGATGCGTGAGAAGCTTGCTATTCCTGAAGCTGAATGGCCACGAGCAATTGCCGAATTGTGTAGTTTGAATCATATCGAAGAGGCTGCTGTGCTAAGTACCTGCAACCGTATGGAGATTTATGTTTTGGCTTTATCTCAGCACCGTGGAGTCAAAGAAGTGACTGAATGGATGTCAAAGGTGCGACTGTTTTTCCCCTATATTGTTCTTCTTGTGGTACTTTTTGAGTGTGACTGATGCTTTAATTCACGTTAAAGTGGCTATAGTTAGCTTAAAAACCAAAGGAAATTGAATTTATATGTTTGCATATGAAGAAAACTTGTGGAGTGAGTCTTTATTCAATCTGTTCATACACTTTTAAAAGCGCTTATCGTGGCTGTGTTATCATCAGTAGCAAGTATTAAGACATCCTTTTTCTTTTCACAGACGAGTGGGATTCCTGTTTCAGAGATTTGTCAGCACCGTTTTCTGTTGCACAACAAGGATGCTACACAGCATATATTTGAGGTCTCAGCTGGTCTTGACTCTCTTGTCCTTGGAGAAGGTCAGATCCTTGCACAGGTGAAGCAAGTCGTTAAAGTTGGTCAAGGAGTCAATGGCTTTGGGAGGAATATAAGTGGGCTGTTTAAACACGCAATAACCGTTGGTAAGCGTGTCAGAACAGAGACAAATATTGCTGCTGGAGCAGTTTCAGTTAGCTCAGCTGCTGTCGAACTTGCTCTGATGAAGCTTCCCCAGTCTTCACACGCATCCGCTAGGATGTGTGTGATCGGCGCAGGGAAAATGGGAAAGCTTGTGATAAAGCATTTGATGGCGAAGGGTTGCACAAAAGTGGTGGTGGTCAACAGAAGTGAAGAGAGAGTTACAGCTATCCGTGAGGAGATGCCAGGTATTGAAATTATATATCGACCTCTTGATGAGATGCTAGCTTGTGCTGGAGGAGCAGATGTTGTGTTTACCAGCACAGCCTCTGAAACGCCATTGTTCTTGAAGGAGCACGTAGAGAATCTCCCTCAAGCTTGTCCAGAGGTTGGAGGACAGAGGCTTTTTGTTGACATCTCTGTTCCAAGAAATGTCGGGTCTTGTGTTAACGAAGTGGAAACTGCTCGGGTTTAC
The DNA here is from genome assembly GCA_963920545.1 of Lepidium didymum. Lineage (NCBI taxonomy): Eukaryota > Viridiplantae > Streptophyta > Magnoliopsida > Brassicales > Brassicaceae > Lepidium > Lepidium didymum. Next base: position 2,263,812 of record OY986987.1, read on the forward strand.
AATGTGGATGATCTCAAAGAAGTTGTTGCAGCCAATAAAGAAGACAGAATGAGGAAAGCAATGGAAGCTCAAGCTATAATCACAGAGGAATCTAAACAGTTCGAAGCATGGAGAGATTCACTAGAGACGGTTCCAACAATCAAGAAGTTAAGAGCTTATGCAGAGAGAATCAGAGTGGCGGAGCTCGAGAAGTGTTTGTCCAAAATGGGAGATGACGTCAACAAGAAAACAATGAGAGCGGTTGATGATCTAAGCCGAGGTATTGTGAACAGATTCTTACACGGTCCAATGCAGCATTTGAGATGTGATGGGAGTGACAGTAGAACACTGAGCGAGACTCTTGAGAATATGCATGCTTTGAACCGAATGTACGGTCTTGAGAAGGACATTTTGGAGGAAAAGCTAAAGGCAATGGCGGGACAACAGAAGTAAAAAGAGAAGAAGAAGATGCCCATCTCTTTTGACAGACAAGATTTAGCTTCTGCAAACCCGAGTAAAGTGCTAGATCCTTAAGCAAGGCATCTATTTGATTCATTTAATTTGCTTGCAAGAGACTAACATTTTTATTGTCAAGTGTAAGTGTTGTGAAGCTATAAGCGAGCTTGTTGCATGTTTTCTGCTTCATAGACTCGAGTGTAATGGTTGGTTCCAAGTACCTTTACACATGTAATGTATAAAACTTTGGTTCATGCCGTATAGAGAAATGTTTTTTCTTTGTCTCATTTGGCTTATTATGTTTTTCTTTCCCGACTTTATTTTCTCTGCGAAGTATTTGCTTCACTTTCTTTGAATTCTAACCAGATCATATCCGATATCAAAAGTATTCTGAACCTCATTAATGACTTTTTCCACTCAGATTCTTAAACTCTAACAGGAGTAGGGTCAAAAGGTGAATCTCAACAATTCAAGCATTTTTTTTGGCTGTAAAGTTAATTGAGCAAAAGGTGATGAAGAAGTTGCAATCTTGGCAAAACAAGTACCTCTTTCAAGGTGGGACGGAGGTCCTATTGAAGGTTGTCATTCTTGCACTCCCACATACACTATGGCATGTTTCAAATATCAAAGACCCTCTGCAATAAGCTGGGAAAACACATGACAAGCTTTTGGTGGAGAAATCAATCCATAGACAAAGGTAAACATTGGAAGAGTTGGGATAAGTTTTTCAAACCAGAATCTGCAGGTGGAATAAGCTTCAGAAAATGGGCTATGCAATGTGCAGGTATGTTATGAGGAAAGAAAAACAAAAAAACTTTAAACAAAAGCTTTGTTCAGATGTTTTAGGTTTGATTTGATCAACCTCTTTTACTAATGAATATTTAAAATATTGAGATCTACCAAACCAAAAATTCTCACAAGTCTTGTTTCACACATCTTTAGATGACCTTCAATTCCCGGTCAATAATTTCGACTAGGCCAGTTTTGACTTTTCAGCCTCTAATCATATTCACAGCGATCTCCTTCTTCAACATCACAACCCATCCCTCTCTGTCTCTCTGATCCTCTCTTGGGGTTTTCGGAGACAAAGAGGTGGAAAAACGAGAGATTGAGATCTGGTTTCGATGGCGGTTTCGAGTGCTTCGGTTGGTTGCCAAAAGCTTGAGACTTTATTGAATTACCATAATCTGTCTTCTTTTTCGTCGTCGTCTTCTACTTCGCAGACGCCATTGGGTCTCGTTGTGGTTCGTGCTCATCCGAAGAAGAATAGAACCAGACAAGGTTTGATCCAGAGAGCTCGTTGTGAGCTTTCTTCGTCTAATGCCTCAAGCATATCTGCCCTCGAAAAACTCAAGAATTCTGCAGCTGACAGTATGATTTCTATTTTGTTAGCTATTCGAAAGCTTCATTTTTTTGGTCAATTTCATTTTACCCTGAGTTATGTTTATGTTGTGATCTGAAAGCAACCTTTTTTAATGATGTGAATGACATTGTATTTTATATTGAAGCTAATTTTGGTATTAATTGATGTTTGTGGTTTATCAGGATATACTAAGGAAAAAAGCAGTATTGTTGTGATTGGACTTAGCATTCACACAGCTCCTGTTGAGATGCGTGAGAAGCTTGCTATTCCTGAAGCTGAATGGCCACGAGCTATTGCCGAATTGTGTGGTTTGAATCATATCGAAGAGGCTGCTGTGCTAAGTACCTGCAACCGTATGGAGATTTATGTTTTGGCTTTATCTCAGCACCGTGGAGTCAAAGAAGTGACTGAATGGATGTCAAAGGTGCGACTGTTTTTCCCCTATATTGTTCTTCTTGTGGTACTTTTTGAGTGTGACTGATGCTTTAATTCACGTTAAAGTGGCTATAGTTAGCTTAAAAACCAAAGGAAATTGAATTTATATGTTTGCATATGAAGAAAACTTGTGGAGTGAGTCTTTATTCAATCTGTTCATACACTTTTAAAAGCGCTTATCGTGGCTGTGTTATCATCAGTAGCAAGTATTAAGACATCCTTTTTCTTTTCACAGACGAGTGGGATTCCTGTTTCAGAGATTTGTCAGCACCGTTTTCTGTTGCACAACAAGGATGCTACACAGCATATATTTGAGGTCTCAGCTGGTCTTGACTCTCTTGTCCTTGGAGAAGGTCAGATCCTTGCACAGGTGAAGCAAGTCGTTAAAGTTGGTCAAGGAGTCAATGGCTTTGGGAGGAATATAAGTGGGCTGTTTAAACACGCAATAACCGTTGGTAAGCGTGTCAGAACAGAGACAAATATTGCTGCTGGAGCAGTTTCAGTTAGCTCAGCTGCTGTCGAACTTGCTCTGATGAAGCTTCCCCAGTCTTCACACGCATCCGCTAGGATGTGTGTGATCGGCGCAGGGAAAATGGGAAAGCTTGTGATAAAGCATTTGATGGCGAAGGGTTGCACAAAAGTGGTGGTGGTCAACAGAAGTGAAGAGAGAGTTACAGCTATCCGTGAGGAGATGCCAGGTATTGAGATTATATATCGACCTCTTGATGAGATGCTAGCTTGTGCTGGAGGAGCAGATGTTGTGTTTACCAGCACAGCCTCTGAAACGCCATTGTTCTTGAAGGAGCACGTAGAGAATCTCCCTCAAGCTTGTCCAGAGGTTGGAGGACAGAGGCTTTTTGTTGACATCTCTGTTCCAAGAAATGTCGGGTCTTGTGTTAACGAAGTGGAAACTGCTCGGGTTTACAATGTGGACGATCTCAAAGAAGTTGTTGCTGCCAATAAAGAAGACAGAATGAGGAAAGCAATGGAAGCTCAGTCTATAATCACAGAGGAATCCAAACAGTTCGAAGCATGGAGAGACTCACTAGAGACGGTTCCAACAATCAAGAAGTTAAGAGCTTATGCAGAGAGAATCAGAATGGCAGAGCTCGAGAAGTGTTTGTCCAAAATGGGAGATGACGTCAACAAGAAAACTAAGAGAGCAGTTGATGACCTAAGCAGAGGTATTGTGAACAGATTCTTACACGGTCCAATGCAGCATTTGAGATGTGATGGAGGTGACAGTAGAACACTGAGCGAGACTCTTGAGAATATGAATGTTTTGAACCGAATGTACGGTCTTGAGAAAGAAATTTTGGAGGAAAAGCTTAAGGCAATGGTGGAAAAACAGAAGTAAAAAGACAAGATTTAGCTTCTGCAAACCTGAGGAAAGTGTGTAGATCCTTAAGCAAGGGATCCATTTCATTCATTTATTTGCCTGCAAGAGACTAACATATGTATTTTCAAGTGTAAGTGTTGTGAATCTGTAAGCGAGCTTGTTGCAGGTTGTTTGCTTCAGCAGAGTCTAATGGTATGGTTCCAAGTACCTTTACACATATGTGATGTATAAAACTTTGGTTCATACCGTATAGAGAAATATATATTATCAGTTGACATTGCCTCCATCTTTGATGATATATGTAGTTTTGTTTATAAACCTGATGCAGTGACATTTACCACTCTTAAGTCATGGACTTTTTCTCCATAACAAAGTCTCGGAAGCAGTGTCTTTTGTTGACAGAATGGTTGTAAATGGCTGCCAACCAGATCTTGTTACTTATGGTGCAGTTGTAAATGGAGTATGTAAGAAAGGTAATATCGATTTGGCTTTAAATCTGCTCAAGAAGACGGAGGAAGGAAAAGTAAAACCTAATGTCGTAATCTACAATACAATCATTGATGGTCTTTGCAAACACAGACATGCGGATGATGCACTCAACCTATTCAATGAAATGAAGAATAAAGGAGTTAAATGTATTTACCTACAGCTCCCTCATAAGTTGCCTTTGCAATTACTGTAGATGGGATGACGCTGCTAGACTACTGAGCGATATGATCGAAAGGAAAATTAACCCTGATATAGTTACTTTCAGTGCATTGATTGATGCATTTGTGAAAGTAGGGAAGCTTTCAAAGGCTGAAAAATTGTACGAGGAGATGATCCGAAGGTCTATAAATCCTAATACTTTCACGTACAGTTCATTGATCAATGGGTTTTGTATGCATGATCGCCTAGATGAGGCAAAGCAAATGTTTGAATTCATGGTTAGTAATGGTTGTTTTCCAGACGTAGTGACATATAATACGCTTATAAATGGATTCTGCAAGCATAAAAAAGTAGAGGAAGGTCTTGAACTCTTTCGAGAGATGTCTCAAAGAGGACTGGTTGGAAACACAGTCACATACAACACTCTTATCAAAGGGCTTTATCAAGCAAGAAATGTTGATATGGCGCAAGAAATTTTCAAACAGATGGTTGCTAGTGGTGTGCGTCCCTGTATTGTAACATACAATATTTTGTTAGACGGTCTTTGTAATAATGGGAAGTTAGAGAAAGCTTTGGTCATATTTCAAGATATGCAAAATATTAAAATGGAACTGACTCTAGTTACATATAATATCATGATTGAAGGGTTGTGCAAGGCTGGGAAGATAGAAGATGGGTGGGATTTATTTTGTAACCTCATCCTTAAAGGAGTGAAGCATAATGTTGTAACATACACAACAATGATCTCAGGATTATGTAGGAAACCCCTACTAAGTGAAGCAAAGACATTGTTTAGAAAAATGAAAGAAGACAGGATTCTCCCAGATAGTTGTACATATAATACTCTGATGATCAGAGGATGCCTTAGAGATGGTGACAAAGCCGCATCAGTAAGCTCATCGAAGAAATGAAGAGCTGCGGGTTTGCTGGAGATGCTTCTACAATACGTTTGGTGGATGATATGATGTGTGATGGGAGATTGGATCAAAGCTTTCTTGATATGCTTTCTTAAACAGTTTCATCATCATCTTCGAGAAGAGACGATGGTAGAGCAACAATCTTCTCTTCAAAGCATCTGCGAGGTGAATTACATATTTATATACTGAGAGACCCTTTTCGTTAAATGCATGACTTGTCTCTGTAATGTGTTTATCAAGAACTTCGTGTTGTTTATCCTGTTGCTTGTTGTGAAGTTTAGATAGAGTGGTTTCATTTACAGGCTTGGTTAAGAAGTGATTTAGGATTCTAACAAAGTTTCAGTTTATATTGAGATTAAGTTTTTTTGTAGATACTTATAAGTGTGTTTGTGTTTGGTTTTGAATATCAACAAGTGGGTTTAATATTTTGGCTGTAATCAAAACATATATTGTCCATTTTTGCTTTGATTAATAACACATGAAAATAAAAATAAATTATATTCATAGAAAAGAAAATCATATTATCAATGCATATTTTTAAGCAATGTTAGAGATAGAGACACAATGATTCCATAAGTCGTCTCTCTTCTTCAAATATTGTGGTTCGTTAGCAATTAAGTGAGGTCTGTCTGCAATATATTTAATGAGAGTATCGTGACATACTCTTCCTTGTTGGACAAGATCGTGGCAACATGAATCATCGATGCTTTCATTTGCAAAAAAAAAGACAATAGCGGCTTGGCTAAAGCTCATGAATGTAGGGTTTTAGGTGTCAGAAAATATAAGAAATTTAGGGGTATCAATTTTCCAAAAATTTCTTTTAGTATAATTGGTTGAGACTTTGTTTATCCCAAACTCTTGATGGTTCAATTTCCTTTAGGAACAACACTTTTAAAAGTTTTAGGCACCATTTTAGATTGGACCTAAACTACAACAATGAATAGATTAGTCATTCGAGAGCTGAGTTTAGCCATATTTGGCTAGGATTTAGAAATGTATGACTTATTTTTATGGTGTTAAGATATATAATAGAAAATATTTGTTATATTAGAAGTGAAGGCATATAAGCTATTTATAGGTATTCAAAAACTTAAATAAAATTATCAAAAACATTAACGTCACAAATTAATGGCAATTTAACATCTCAATATTTATATGATTAACGTTAGAATTTTTCTTCTATATTAACGTGATAAAGTTAAGAACAAATTTAATATAAATAGATATAATATGTTACAATATTAAGAATAAATATAATATGTTAAGAATATAAAATTTTAAATAAATGTAAATATAGAATTTGTTAAGTGCAAGTGGCATTTAGTCTAGTGGTAGGTAGTAAGTCCACTACATGCACACACTTGTACATATAGGGATCTGTTGAAAAAAAAGAATTTTGTTAAGTAATTCATTGCTTTTGTCATTGCTTGAACTCAAACTCAACATCAAATGGTTATGGGACATTCGGAATATTCCAAAAATCTTATTCCTCTAATGACGAAAGATATTAAAGGAAAGTTAAGAAATAATATTAAATTATAGAAAAGCAGAAAATCTGCATTACGTTCTTATTAAAAATACTTCACCAATGACCTCAATTCTTTCATTTTCCTCTGTTTCCCCTCTTTCCTCTCCACTTCCATCGCTTCGTTGCTGCAACTCCATTCGTTCTCACAGTAATGCTCTCTGTCTCTCTCTCTCTGTATATTTATCTTACAATCTCATAATACTATTGTCAGAAGCTGGATTTTTGTTGGTAGATATATATGGTCCTGAGTGCTTCAGACAAAATACAAAGATCACTTTTTTATTCGTTATTTACATCTAAAATTTCATGGGTTATATGTAAAATTCTATTGAATTTTGTCGATAAATCAAAATTAGATATGGAGGCTAAACCAAGTCAAGGCCTTTATCCACTTCATCGTTGCAAAACCATACATCTGGTTCGTTTGTTGTTCCCCAGCAATTTGATTTGGATCTTTTGGTTCTTAGATTCTGATTGAGCTTCTTGTGTTTAGGTAAGACATGCTCAAGGAATACACAATGTAGAAGGAGAGAAGAATCATGATGCTTACTTATCTGAGGATCTCTTTGATGCACATCTTACACCTCTCGGATGGCAACAAGTACCATCCTTTTTCTGTTTTTATTACTAGGATTTTGGATCAAATAATCAATTTTTGTGATATTTATACATCAAGGTTTTGTGTTCTTTTTCTTTACAGAAGAGAAGTAATGTTGATTCTATTATTGCATTGCAGGTTGATAATCTACACAAACATGTTAAATCAACTGGGATCTCCAATAGAATTGAGTTAGTCGTTGTGTCGCCTCTCCTCAGGTAATATACTCTTTTTTTGTCACAACCTGAAGCTTATTGGTATGCTTATAATGACATTTTCTTGGTTCTGAAATCTTTCTTTGGGACAAGTCATCTAGAGTGAACATGCTTATAGAGATTTCTGCTCCACCGTTTGAGAGTGGTTGTGTTATTTACCTCAATACTTGTTTTTGCTTTAGGACTTTGCAAACTGCGGTTGGAACTTTTGGTGGGGAAGGTAATAGAAATGGCGTTGATGAACCTCTCCTTATGACTGCTGGTGCAGGAAACAGTGATCGTCCTGCTATTGCAAGCTCAAATTGTCCACCGTTCATTGCGGTTGAATCCTGCAGAGAACATTTAGTATGTATATTTTTCCACCTTTGTCTCAAAATTAGCATGAGCTTGAAGTTAAAACCTTTTTAAATGTTCTTGTTTTGGGTTTTCAGGGTGTTCATCCTTGTGACAGAAGAAGCAATATCACCAAGTACCGCAAATTATTCCCTGCAATCGACTTTTCATTGGCAAGTACCTAATATAAACTAGAATTTTCTGATTAGCCTTGGTGTTTGCCTTTTGTTATCAAATTTCCTCATATTCTCTATACAGATAGAAACTAATGAAGATGTCTTATGGAAGCCTGACATCAGAGAGGAGAACCAAGAGATTGCGGCCAGAGGAGTGAAGTTTATGAACTGGTGAATAATCTCTATGTTCATGTTTTATGATCTGATTTGGCATGATATTTTGTTTGATATATCAACTGAATTTAGGTTGAGTACAAGGAAGGAAAAAGAGATTGCAGTTGTTACTCATAGTGGGTTCTTGTATCACACATTAAACTCATTTGGTAATGATTGTGATCCAGGTGTGAAAAACGAGATTTCTACACAGTAAGAGGTTCTTCCCCTCTTTCTCTTTGATCGTTTGGTATGATTTGTGTTCTCATTATCTCAAAAATCTTTTTGATTGTTGCAGTTTTGCCAACTGTGAGCTCCGTTCTGTTGCTCTTGTGGATAAATGGTAAGTTTTGTTTATTCAGAAACTGCTCACATTTGATACATTCAACAAGTTTTAAAGTCAGAATCTTCTCTCTTTCGAAATGCAGTATGATCAGTTCAGATCCGGCAGTGACAAACTATCCTGGGAAAATACCTTCCGGGGAAGATCTTCCAAGTGATAGTGCTGATGAGAAATAGTTGGAGAGATAAAATTTGATGAGAGAATTATGTTAATCTTATATGAATCTCAGATTTATTTTTACTATATAAAAGAAGAAACTAACAAAGTTGATTGCTTTGGATAAATACTGGAAGAGGGAGTCTTTAAGATTTTCTTTTGGGATTTTAAGATGGTGTAATTTGTTAATGGGTTTTAATAGAACATGAAGCTATTTCTTAGTTTATGGATGCAAGGAATCACACTAAAAAAAATGTTATCTTGATTGAGCAAGAGGTGAAATTTTGAGAAAAGAAAATGTTGTAATTGAATGACTCAATGCAGAAATTGAATCATTTGACAAAGTAACCATTTTTGGGAGGGGGGGGGGGTATTGAAGTCTGTTACTGGAATGAAGGTCAGAAAATTTAGTCCTACTGAAACCAATTTTCTGAAATATCAAAGCTTTTTAGAATAAAATTGTGTTCAGATTCTGAGGAGAACGTAAGTAAGCAATTTAGTCACTTTCCATTCAAATTTTCAGGGAAAGAAATTCAGAAAAATATCCCACAACAGCCATGAGTCTACTGAAAATGATGACCTTGATCTAAGTGACGATGGTCAAGCAGAAAAACATGATCAACGTCCAGTCACAAGGTTTAAGCGTCAAAGAGATGGAGCAGGGGATGGATTTGTTACTTCTATCAGAGGACTCTTCAATACCCAAAGGCGTAGAGCTAAAGCATTTTTCTTGAGAACTATGAGAGGTGAGTAGAAAAATCCTCAACTCATCTCATATATCTTGAGATAATTTTGACTAACTGATTTGATAAATGAACCAAGCCATTTTACTACAGTTCATGGTAGAACATATCAAGTTACCAAGAAAGTGATCTCATAGATGAATTCCAGGCTTTTAATTATCTCTTTTATGTCTTTTTTCTTCTTCTTAGGGTCAACTTCTCAGCAAAGAGAAGCACCTCCATTAACTCCAAGAGGGACCAATGGTGATTTAAGTGGATCTTCTTCACCATATGAACAATTTTGAGAGTAAAAAACATTAGCACACACTGGAAAAGAGTACGACTACTTTGGACTACTTCCAAGTGACAACAAATTTTGTAAACTGCGAAATAAGGAAAGGTAAGATGGTATTGAACTTCCATGGCTTGTAATGATAAGCTAAGATTGCTACATTCTTTGATCGTGGACATTGTCTAAAGTTGCCTTCATTGTACCATAGATTGTCTGCCCAGTGGATCCATTGTTTATGCAACAATGTCTTTTTCTTGGCTAAATAAATATGAAGTTAAGAACTGAATAACAAATCAAAACCTTTATTAAACTTGTAGAAAGCAAAACAGAGTAAAACTCACTTCTAGAGTTCATATTTTAAAAATTTTGAATTTTCAAGAAATTTTCCTCACTTCAGACATTTTATGCTTCACCAATACTCTGTTTTTTTTTTCTTTTGTAAATTGTCTAATGGGATTAATTGTAATATTAACACTATGTATGTGGGAAAGAACTAGATTAACCCAAAAAAGGGTTAATACATCAAAATAACCACCCATTTTGAAATTTTCAAAACCCTAAATTATATGATTTGTTAAAAAAATGACAGAATTACAAAACTATCTTCTTGCGTTCACTTTAAGTCAACACACTATGTTAGTAACTACATATAAATTTATTAACTTTCTACCGACTTACTAAAACTATTATTATTCAATAGTTACTAGAGACCGGGTGTATTAAACATTGGATTTTAAGTGAGTTGTTCAAACATAATTGGTTAAAGATCTTCTCAAATTCAATATTATTAAACTAATAATTGTTAAAAACACAATCAAATACAATATTATTGAAAATATTTTAACCGCGCGATTTTAAACAAATATGAAATTTTTTGAAATATTTTACACGATTTCTTAAGTTAAAAATATATAAATCAAAATCTTATGATTTCAAACGGAGTTTTCGAATATTTTATAACAAATCATAAAAATTTCTCCATAAAAGTAAAAATTAAATCATTTACAACCTCTTTGGTTTCTTGAATTGCTAAGATTTTTATATGAAAATAGACAAAACACAATTTAGAAAAATTGAAGGCTTCAAATTTTGCAACCACTAATCTTCTCATATTCTAGTTTAATTGATTATTTAGTTTGAATTAAAGTTGTAACGAAAATGAAATAAATTGACTAGAAGAGTCACCTAAAAGCTAAAAACAGGTTATAGCTCTCTGACCACTATGATCCGACTCCCAAGGGACACAGTTAGAAATTAACTCCCTCAATACGAAGACATCTCCACCGACCTTACTGTACACCTTACCACACTAGATCCCACTTAGTCCCTGACTCTCGTCACCAGTCACACATGGTCATCCATCAGACAAGCCATACTGTCTCTCTCTTCTCTCTCCCTCTCTACTGATCACACCCAAATCCTCGTCGGATCGGATCTTTCTTCCATGGAGGCAGCTCTATAGTCTAACACTTTCCTCCAATTTTGACTGAATTTGAAACGATTAGGGTTTTGTTTCTTTCTCTTGGACTCGGGAGTGTAATGGTTTTGTTTTGCTTGGAAATCGTTTGTTTAAGTGCCGACGGTGGGTGAGGAGACTTGGTCTCTGCTGGTGAAAATTAGCAGTTATTCCGGCGGAGTTAGTTTCTCTCTGCGGCGTTGAATATGGCGGCTTCACCTGCCAAGTTCTTCTTCGGGTTTCTAATTGTTTCCATTGTTTTATGGATGATCTTCATGTGAGTCTTCCTCCTGCTTGAATTCTGGGGTTGATCCTAGTTCTAATGATGAAACAAGTTCAGAATTTAGTTTAAAATTTATGATAAAAATCAGACTGCTAAAAACCGAAGTAGCTAATTACAATTGTTTTCTTTCTTTATATGTTATTCTCTGGATTGTTCTTTGATCTGGTGGTAAGAGCTGACATATTTTCAATTTGGGTTCAGACTTTGTTCCAGGTTGTTTGCCTGGATGCTTAGTAGAGTACTGGGAGCATCTGTTGTGTTCCGTATTGGCGGTTGGAAATGCCTCAGAGATGTCGTGGTGAAGTTTAATAAGGTGAGAACTTTACATGATTTGAAAATTCTGTAAATGTTTTTACTTGTGTAGTCATCAAAATACTGTTGGCAAGGGAAATAAGACTTCAAAGTTTTTTTTTTGTGTTGCTGAGGTAATGTTTCTGTAAGTTCTTGAATCAGATCACCGTGGTTGATGTAGTATATCGGTATTGATTTTTCCCCTAGTTGAGAGAGAATGTTTCTAAAGACGTTTGAATCAAATCAATGTAGTAAATGTTATATTTATCTGTAGATATTTCTGCAGAAGCTTGAATCAGCAGATATTGTTTTTATTTTTTTCTCTGTGGCTAAAAGTGAATATTTCTGTAGAAGCTTGAATCAGATCAATGTAGTGTATGTTATGTTTTTTCTGTAGACGAGAGAGATATCTGTAGAAGCTTGTTACAAAGTGTCGTGGATGTTGTATTCTGTTCCTGTGACATTTAAATTACTTGGTTGGTACTATGATTGGATAAATGAGTTTTGTTACAACAGAGTTTATCTCGAGGATGATTTGCGGCTGATTTGAGTGTTTTTCAGGGTGCCATTGAGTCGGTGGCCGCTAGTGAAATTAAAGTAAGCTTACGCCAGTCGTTGGTCAAACTTGGCGTTGGATTTCTTTCTAGAGACCCAAAAATGCAAGTCTTGATATCTGATCTTGATGTTGTGATGAGGTCCTCAACTTCAACAACAAATTTACAGAAAGCCAAAAGTCAGAAATCTCGTGCATCAGGCCGGGGAAAGTGGATGGTGGTGGCTAATGTTGCAAGGTTTCTTTCAGTTTCTGTCGCAGATATGATTGTCAAGGTAATTGGTTTGAGTTTTCTATCAGTTCCCACATTCCAGACTGAGAGTTAATTGCTCTTGGATAGGGATTTATCTCGAAACCATTTTCTAATAACCTCTGTGAAATGCAGACCCCAAAGGTGATAGTGGAAGTCAAGGAGCTGAAGTTGGATATAAATAAGGATGGTGGGACAAAGCCAAATCTATATGTTAAGCTGAATGTTCTACCAATTTTGGTTCACTTATGTGAATCACGCACAATTTCTGATCAGTCGGCTAACTTAATATTTGAAAGATGTTCTGCTTCACAACCGTCCTCTGCCTCTCTAGACAGATCCTCTGCTGCTTTATTTTGTGATGAACTCTCTTTCTCTTCCGAGTTTGGACATGACAGGTACTGTCATTGTTATCTGGTTCATACCTGAAGTAAATTGTCCTTAAATGAATGAATTTTGTAGATTGGTTTAGGAAATTTTTTGCTCTCTATAGTTCTCTTTGAGCTTAAAGATGGCTGTGCCCATATATTAGAGATGATAAATTTACACTCAATCAGTAGTTTGCTCACTGTTGGCATTCTTTTTGTTGTTTCTCTGAATTTAGGGCAGTAGGTATTGTTATACGAAATGTGGAAATTATATCTGGAGATGTTATTCTGAATTTTGACGAGGATTCATTTTCCAAGAGCAAACAATCATCAGCTTCTGTTTATTCCGATGAAGTTATAACAGCGGCAGCTGCTAAGAAACCTCATAAAGAACAACAGCTGCTGGAAGCACTTGCAAAATTTTCTCCGTCTTTTCCTGAAAAGGTCAGTTGGGTTATTGGAAAGAGAATTGGCTGTTTTCTTGTGTAGTTTTGTAACTTTTTTATATTCTCTTAGTTTGCCAAAATTATTACGTGTCTGCTGTGAGTCGGCAATATTGAAAAGATGCGCCCATGTAGAAAGTTAAGTCATTGGTTTATGGATATGCTTAGAGATTCTTGAACCTCAGCAACCTTCATTTCAATGTTTATTAGTTCGTTAGTGGCTATAATTTTAATAAGTTCCATTGAAAATTCTACTACATGTATAGTATTTATGAAGTATTTTGGTGTTGTAGACTTGTAGCATCGGCCTAGAGGATCCAGTGCTCAAAAGCATCTGCTTGGTTTACCACTGAATTGATATAATTCTACATTCCAATATTCTTGATTATTTGGCATAGAATTGGCATAACGGAGCATGACACGTTCAAAGCTTCATTTTCCCTGCAGTGGCCTTTATTAACATTTCCACTGATAGGCGTATAATTTCCCTAGAGATATCTAGATATAGTTATATGCATAACTATTAAGTTTTTGAAAGTCATAGCTATAAGTTATGATTTTCTTGAAAACGTCCTAAGAGTATACAATCCTATATACATAGCTAACTAAGATTTGAGGCATCATTTGATGATTTCTCTTCGCATTAACACCGGATTGTTATGTTTGGGTTTCTTTTGTATATATGATATGTAAGCATGAAACATTAGAAGAAGTAATCAAAGGTCTAGTAACAGTTTGGTCATACTGAGCAGGTTTCATTCAGCTTACCTAAATTGGATGTCAGATGTGTGAATCGAGAACATGATCTTGTTGCTGAGAATAACATCACAGGAATTCAACTGAGGAGTGTTAAATCAAAATCTTTTGAAGACACAGGGGAGAGTACACGTCTTGATGTTCAGATGGAACTCAATGAGATTCATGTATGATCATGTTATGGAACTGTTTCAGATACTTAATGTGTAAATGATATTATGTATTATTGTTCAGCTGATGCCATGTTCGTGTTTCTTTGCAGTTTATTAGAGAAGCTGATTCCTCTATTTTAGAGATTATGAAAGTTGATGTGGTCTCTTTCATCTACATCCCAATTCAGGTTTGGAAGCCATGATAATGTATTTCTACTATTCGAGGTTCTTTGATTTTGTTTTAGTATCCTGGTTTGTGAAAGCCTATTTATTTGTGTCACTCTGAATTTTTAATGGACCTGCTTGGTGCAATTCAGTGTTTTCCGTCCTTTCTTTTATCACTGAGTGGGGTTCTATATCGTTGTAACATAAGATGAGAGTTCATCATAGATGAGCTTTTCAGTAGCTACATAGTTAATTTTCAGTTTTGATGCTGGACCTGCTGCAAGATACATTTCTAGTACACATAATTTTGACTTAGAGTTTACTCCTCCTGCTCAATTAGCAGAGTTTTACTTCTGTGTCCTATGCTATATCAGCTTGTGCATTGTATTCCTGATATTTTCTTTTCACACCTCTTTGGGATATTTTTCTTAGTTTTTCATAGCAGAGAGATTTTTTTTATCAGATATGAACTTCGGATATGTGATTTTTAATATATTGTGCAGAGTGGAGTTTAATTTTAGATAAGTAATCTCGGATACATAGATTTCTTTTTTTAGCTTTACTTCTCGAGTTGCCTTTTAATTCATGGTTTCTTTTACTTTTTGCATGATATTGGTAACATTATATCAGTCTCTAAAATGTTGATGGATCTAATTAATATACGTGAAATCTCTTTCCTATTATCATAAAAAGTTTATGTTGTAACATATTATTTTCATGGCAACCTTCTTTTTTTTTCAGCCGATTCTGCCTGTTAGAGCTGAAGTTGATATAAAGCTAGGAGGAACCCGATGCAATCTATTCATTTCTAAGCTACAGCCATGGTTGCGCCTTCATTTCTTAAAAAAGAAAAAACTGGTGCTTCAAGAAAAAACTCAATCTCTCAAAAAAACAAAAGCTGGTGATATTAAAGCGATTATGTGGACAAGCACCGTTTCAGCCCCTGAGATGACTATCATACTATATGGTATTGATGACTTACCTGTGTATCATGTAAGTAACTTTATATATGTATATTTGGCCATAATTTTGGTTTATTTTAGGCTTCATACATTAATTGAACTAAAACTGTGATTGTGAGCTAGGGCCACAAGTCTTTAACATGCTTGATTATTGATTGTTTAGTTCTTTACTTTGTTGCATGACATATGATTTGGTTTTACTAAATGCTAAAACAGTATCTTGGTCTTGGTGTTTTATATGCAGTTTTGTTCGCAGTCGTCACATGTGTTTGCAAATAACATTTCGAGTATGGGCATAGCAATTCATGTCGAACTTGGTGAATTGAATCTGCATTTGGCAGATGAGTACCAAGAATGCTTGAAAGAAAATCTATTTGGAATAGAGCCAAACTCTGGTTCATTGATGCATATAGCAAAGGTTAGCTTGGATTGGGGAAAAGAAGATAAGACATCATCTGACGAGGTTGGTTGCAGAAGTAAATTGGTACTCTCAGTGGATGTGACTGGAATGGGTATATATTTTACTTTCAAGCGTGTTGAATCTCTCATAACAAATGCCATGTCTTTCAAAGCTCTCTTTAAGATGTTATCTGTTGCCGGCAAAAGGACGAATAAGACTCAAGGAGTGCAACTATCTAAAGCATCTGGGAAAGGAACTAGGCTTGTGAACATCAATATTGAACGTTGCTGTGTAAATTTCTGTGATGATACAGGACTGGAAAATACAGTTATTGACGATCCAAAATCTGTCAATTATGGATCGCAAGGTGGTCGGGTTGCATTTAGTTCATTGGCTGATGGCACACGACGCACTGCTAGCATTCTGTCGACTGCTTCGGAAGAATGTAAAAGACTGAAGTACACAGTCTTTCTGGAAATATCACAGTTTAGCTTTTGTCTTAACAAAGATAAACACTCTACGCAAATGGACCTTGGAAGAGCAAAATCCATGTACCAGGAGTATCTGGAGGAGCATAAACCTTGTTCAAATATCACACTGTGTGATATTCACAACGCGAAGCTTGTCCGTCGATCTGGTGGTCTTAATGAAATTGATGTTTGTTCTCTCTTCAGTGCTTCTGATATTTCACTTGGTTGGGAACCTGACGTCCACCTATCGTTTTATGAACTTTTTTTGCGGTTGAGGTCCCTCGTGTATGCACAAAGGCTGAAAGAACATGAAAGCGGGGGCAATATAGGCATCTTTAGTGTGAAAGATGGTGGCCAGAGTGAAAAAACAAATCATTCCAATTCTGTGGACAAGCAGAAGAAAAAGGAATCTATGTTTGCTATTGATGTGGAAACGTTGTCCATATCAGCTGAGGTAGGAGATGGGGTGGAGGTTAAGTTGGAGGCACAATCAATTTTTTCAGAGAACGCATGTATAGGAGTGCTTCTTGAGGGACTTATGCTTGCTTTTAATGGATCTCGAGTATTTAAAACTACAAGAATGCAAATATCAAGAATCCCTACTGCTTCCTCGACTTTGTCTGGTGCAGTCCCTGTAATGACAGGTACTCCATGGGACTGGGTAGTACAAGGGCTTGATGTGCATATTTGCATGCCATACAAACTACAGTTGCGTGCCATAGATGATTCAATTGAAGAGATGCTGCGAGCCTTAAAACTTATAACTGTAGCTAAAGGAAAAAATATTTTTTCGGGAAAGAAAGAAAGCTCAAGGCCTAAGAAGTCTAGTCCAAAATTTGGCCGGATAAGATTTTGCATACGCAGACTAACCGCAGATATTGAGGAAGAACCAATTCAGGGTTGGCTTGATGAACACTATCAGCTGGTGAAGAAAGAAGCCTGCGAGTTGGCTGTCAGATTGAAATTCCTTGAAGATTTTATTCACAAAGCCAGTCAATCACCTAAAGGTGCAGAAACAAGTGATACTTCAGAGGAAAGAAAGATGTTTCTTGATGGTGTTGAGATTAATGTCGGGGATCCTTTAGCTATTAACAAAGTGAAGGAAGAGATTCATAAACGGTCATTCCAATCGTATTATCAGGCTTGTCAGGGTTTAGTTCCCTCAGAGGGTTCAGGGGCCTGTAGCGAGGGATTCCAGGCAGGTTTTAAGCCAAGTGCTGCTAGAACATCTCTTCTCTCTGTTTGTGCCACAGATTTTGATTTAAGCTTGACGGCAGTTCATGGTAGTGATGCTGGTTTGATAGAAGTTTTGAAGAAGCTTGATCCTATATGTCAAGAAAATGACATACCCTTTTCTCGGTTATATGGAAGCAACATTTACTTAAATACTGGAAGCTTGGTGGTTCAGTTAAGGAATTACACACTTCCTCTTCTCTCTGGTACTTCTGGCAAATGTGAAGGTCGTATTGTGCTGGCCCAGCAGGTGTTGTTATCTCCTTGTTATCCTTACCCGTGCCATCTTTATAATGTTTTTACCTCTTTTTAATAGTTATGTTCCTGTTTTTTCCTGTTAATCCCCCCCTTTCTTTATTTACATACATATACAAGCATGTTGATCCATCCATCTCTGCACTGTAGACTCACCGTTTTCTGGTTATGATCTCAATTGACTGATAATTTGATTGCTTGTAATTGTTTTTTAAATTTAGGCAACGTGCTTTCAGCCGCAAATTTCCCACGATGTCTTTGTAGGGAGATGGAGAAAAGTGCGAATGTTCCGGTCAGCCAGTGGGACAACTCCGCCGTTGAAAACTTACTCAGATCTGCGAATACACTTTGAACAAGGAGAAATTTCCTTTGGTGTTGGATATGAACCAGCTTTGGCAGACATTAGCTATGCCTTCACAGTAGCTCTTCGTAGAGCTAATCTAAGTCATAGGAATCCAGGTGTGGTACAGGTCGTGAAAAAAGAAAGAAGCTTACCTTGGTGGGATGATATGAGAAACTACATTCATGGCAATATCACTTTATCTTTTTCTGAATCAAAGTGGGCTGTTCTTGCCACAACGGATCCATATGAGAGTCTTGACAAACTTCAAATAATGACTGGTCCAATTGAACTTCAGCAGTCAGATGGTCGTGTCTTTGTCAATGCCAAAGACTTTAAGATAAAATTGAGCAGTCTCGAGAATTTAATTAGTCGCCACTCTCTAAAAGTTCCAGTTGGCACCCCTGGAGCTGCATTTATTGAAGCCCCTGAGTTTAATCTTGAAGTTACAATGGATTGGAATTGCGAGTCTGGAAATTCTTTGAATCATTACCTATATGCATTTCCAGCTGAAGGGAAGCCTCATGAAAAGGTCTTTGATCCGTTCAGATCAACATCACTCTCACTTCGGTGGAATTTCTCACTTAGACCCGAGAAATTGCATCAGTCTTCATCAGGTACTGAGCACCCAACAGACATTGGAAATGTCTACAATTCGCAAGACAAGCCTGACAGCATACCTCTTGCATCACCAACTATGAATCTTGGAGCTCATGATTTGGCATGGATACTTAAGTTTTGGGGTATGAATTACTATCCTCCTCACAAGTTGCGTTCTTTCTCCAGATGGCCTAGGTTTGGAATCGCAAGAGCTACACGATCAGGAAACTTATCCCTGGACAAGGTGATGACAGAATTTATGCTCCGGGTAGATGCTACTCCTTCCTTGGTAAAGTACATGCCTTGGGACTCTGATGACCCTGCCAAAGGATTGACCTTTAACATGGCAAAGCTTAAATATGAATTATGCTTTAGTCGCGGGAAGCAAAAGTATACATTTGAATGCAAGCGGGATGTACTTGATCTTGTATATCAGGGTCTTGACCTTCATGTGCCTAAGGCGTTTATTAACAAAAATGAGCATCCTTGCATTCCAGCAAGTGTTCAGCTTATGAGAAAAAGCACTCAGAATACTTTGCTCGACAGATTATCCTCTGGGAAAGATCATAAGAGGGATGAGAAGCATCGTGATGAAGGGTTTTTATTATCTTGTGATTATTTTACAATTAGAAGGCAGGCCCCAAAAGCAGATCCTGAAAGACTATTGGCTTGGCAAGAGGCTGGAAGAAGAAATCTTGAGATGACGTATGTGCGGTCTGAGTTCGAGAATGGAAGTGAGAGTGATGAACACATAAGATCAGATCCTAGTGATGATGATGGATACAATGTTGTGATTGCTGACAATTGTCAGCGGGTTTTTGTTTATGGCCTTAAACTCCTGTGGACTATAGAGAATAGGGATGCTGTTTGGTCTTTTGTTGGTGGAATATCAAAAGCTTTTGAACCTCCTAAACCTTCCCCTTCTCGTCAGTACACACAGCGGAAGATTATTGAAGAAAACCAAAAAGAATGTTGTCCAGAAACACATCAAGGGGAAATCTCAAGATCTTCTGCTAGCCCTGGAAGAAACCTCACTTCTCAGCCTAATGAGATTATCACTAGACCTCTTTCATCACCGTCACACTCAATGAAAATTGAGAAATCAGATGACAGAGCTGGTATATCCTGATTTTGATCGATGTCTATTTGTGATTTGTTTTCCTCATACTCACACTTTATGAAATTACTATGATATTTTATATAATGAATTTCTAGAAGGATATAGCAACTAGGAGAGTTGCAGAGAACGTGCTGGTAAAAATCTCAATGTGTTATTTACTTATTAACCTTTGACATGAATGTACAACCAGGTGAAATGGAGACCAGAGAATCCGAGGAAGAAGGTACTCGTCACTTTATGGTGAATGTCATTGAGCCACAGTTTAATCTTCACTCGGAAGAAGCTAATGTAAGTGCTTATTGCTGCGTAATAATGCACATTTAATACCATTACCTATATTCCATTCGCCTCACGGTTGGGAACTAATGATTGGTTATATTTACAAAGAATTTGGGTTTGCTCATTATGAGCAAATTTTATCTGGTCTAGTTTCTGCCTTTCCAGTCATTCTTTTTAAAAGCTTTGTAACACTATGGGTCTTGGCTTATTAAGTTTACCTAGCTGGCTTTCAAACTTCCCTAGGATATATTAGAGCTACCTGCAGAAAATAATATATCATTTGCACGAAGACATGATGAATATTGCTAACCAATAAAGTTTTCTTTGTTATTGTCTTGGGCGCAAAAGGAGTTTATTGATTGGTTAATTAATCTCAGTTTGATTGATATTAGGGTCGCTTTCTGCTGGCTGCTGTTAGTGGTCGTGTCCTAGCACGATCATTTCATTCCATTATGCGTGTTGGTGTGGAAGTGATTGAGCAGGCTCTTGGCAGTGGAACTGTCCAAATTCCAGAATGTAGTCCTGAAATGACATGGACACGGATGGAAGTTTCTGTAATGTTAGAGCATGTGCAAGCCCATGTTGCTCCGACTGATGTTGACCCAGGTGCTGGATTGCAGTGGCTCCCAAAAATTCGCAGAAACTCTCCAAAAGTGAAGCGTACTGGGGCTCTACTTGAAAGGGTTTTCATGCCTTGTGACATGTATTTTCGGTATACAAGACACAAAGGTGGAACCCCTGATCTAAAGGTAACACCATTTCCTTAAAGTGCTCTTAAATTTTCTGTGTTAAGATTTCCTTAATAGTGTTTATTGCAAAACTTGTAGTTTCTTTAATCTCTGCTTTTATTTCTACAAATATATGATAACATATATTTAATTGTAATTCAATATAACTTCCAAAAGTAGGCATATTAAAATCTCAATTTGTTTTGTGAAATATGGTCTGGGCTTCTACTATGATTAATTATTTTTTCTTCAAAAGGTTGAAATTAGGTTTGTTGCTTAATATGAGGTAGACTATGAAATATATCATGTAACAGAATCGAGAAAATAAAAGGTACACGTTGACACATTGTATATAAGTTAGTATTCAGTAATTAAAGGTCAAATACAATGACAGTGTCGGCAGAGACATGTTCGTCTCTTTCGTGTGCACTGGAGAAAAGCTATACTTGCTCCTTGAAACTGCAACTATCATGATGAAATTCTGAAACATGCCATATGTTTTCTGCATTGGATCATGCAATCTAGTAAATGGATTGTTTTGTGTCTACTATTTTCATGATATTGTTGCACTAAATTATGGAAATTGATATACTTTTTAGATTCTTTGAAGTGGTCTGCAAATAATTTGGACGTTCTGTTCTCTTTCTTCCATGTGTAGCAAGTCAACTTCACATGTACTTATAGAAAATCTTTTCTATATAAACTAGTAGGATTCTATGAACCACTGAAATTTTGCTTTGCCTTTCAGCAGTAATTCAGTTTTTGTATGCATGCAATCGGTAACTTCATGTAATTAAGCAAAATGGGCTATCACTTTTAACTTTTTATTTATGCATTTTCAGGTGAAACCACTTAAAGAGCTGACTTTCAATTCGCACAATATAATAGCTACAATGACATCTCGGCAATTCCAAGTTATGTTGGATGTTCTAACCAACCTTCTTTTTGCAAGGCTTCCAAAGTGAGTACTGTACCCTGAATGAAATTAAAGGGGTAACCCACAGTTTTCATGCCAATATTGTTCATGTCCTCTTGACTTTTTCTGTAACTACCTTGAAATATTCATAACTGACTTCTAGAATCCAGACCACTTCAATTCACTGATAACCAGGGTTGAATTCAAATACATTTATTTCCAGTTTATTTTTTCAAACATTTTCTCGTTAAGGCGATTCTTTATGATCCAGGCCTCGGAAAAGTAGTCTCCAATGTCCCACTGAAGATGAAGATGTTGAAGAGGAGGCTGATGAGGTAGTTCCATACGGAGTTGAAGAAGTGGAACTTGCAAAAATCAACCTTGAAGAGAAAGAGAGGGCGCGGAAGTTGCTTCTTGATGATATTAGGAAATTGTCTCCTTGTTCTGACAATATGGACGATACACATATGGAAAGGGAAGGTGAATTTTGGATGATTAGTACGAGAAGATCCACACTGGTAAGACTCTTTGGAAGGAGTAGTATTAAACGCTATATTATGATGAACGTGACAAGTAAAAATATCCAACCTCCGTTTTAGCCATTAGTCTTTCACATTGCCGCCCACCTACACCCCTATCATTTGAAAATAAGAGCTGACATTCAAACTTTAGTTCTTTGATGGTTTAAAAGTTGTTTGATGATTCTTTGGTTATTGCTTCAACTTCTTTCATTAATTAATGCGTTCTGTGCATGCAATTATTTAGTTAGACATTTCTGTCCTTACTAAGCATCAAGTTATTGTTTGGCTTCTAACTCTATCCTTAAAGTGATTCTGTGAAATTATCTTTCTGTGATGATACAAGTTGATGTTACAATTCTTGCTGGTCTGTTTTAGGTTCAAGGATTAAAGAAAGAGCTGTTATATGCACAGAAGTCTAGAAAGGCAGCTTCTGCATCTTTAAGAATGGCATTGCAGAAGGCTGCACAGCTGCGGTTGATGGAGAAGGAGAAGAACAAAAGCCCATCATATGCTATGTGCATTTCCTTACAAATTAACAAAGTTGTTTGGAGCATGCTTGTAGATGGTAAATCCTTTGCGGAGGCAGAGATAAATGACATGGTACTGCATTCTGTCTTTCTTAGTCTACTGCCTCTGAAGTGGTTGCATATAACAATCTTTTCTTCTTATTCTCTTACTAATTACTCGTTAGAATGTTGATGACAAGATTAACTTGCGGAATAATTAGCTTACAATCCTTCCTTAGTCTACTTAATTAAATGCTGACTTGGTCTCTTGCATATATGCAGTATGTTTAAATTAAAAGTCAAAGTACATATTTAATTGAGGTTGTACTTGCAGATTTATGATTTTGATCGAGACTACAAGGACATTGGTGTGGCTCGATTCACCACCAAATTTTTTGTAGTTAGGAACTGTCTACCCAATGCAAAGTCAGATATGCTTTTATCAGCATGGAATCCTCCACCTGAATGGGGAAAGTACGTTTTCCTTACATGCTTTTCTATGGTTCTTTTAATGTTTTCAACATTGCATGCTTTGCATGGTGTTTTGGATTTTCATCCTCAGTAGTTAATATAAAGGATCCTATTTAGTGATGTAAATCTTTGTTGCTTTGTAATCATTATTTAATGCCGATTCTGACGTTGGGATTTTGCTCCCTCTTTCTTTCCACGTTTAGACTTTGTGTTAGTTCTGATAGTTTGAATTTCATTGAAATTAATGTGTAATTTTATTTACAGAAAAGTCATGCTACGTGTGGACGCAAAACAGGGAGCGCCAAAAGATGGGCACTACCCTCTTGAGCTTTTCCATGTAAGTTTTCTTTGTTCTTTCTTTTTTTTCTTACATCGTTTGGGACTAAGTTACAATATTACCCAACGTAACCACTTAAATTAATATTCTAATTCATTATTTTTTTTAGTTATTATGACGGTTAACTAAACTATGCTTTGTGTGTGTTAAAATTGTCTGATAATTCTTACACATGTTGTAGGTGGAGATTTATCCTCTCAGAATCCATTTGACAGAGACAATGTATAGAATGATGTGGGAATATTTCTTCCCAGAAGAAGAGCAGGATTCACAAAGGCGACAGGTCAGAAATAATATCACAATTTAGCCTATAGATGAATATCTGATAAAAAATGAAGTTTATCTGATGCTTATTTGGTTAACCTTGTTTTCTGCAGGAAGTTTGGAAAATTTCGACAACAGCTGGTTCAAAACGTGTAAAGAAAGGGTTAGGAAGTCATGAATCTTCTGTAACAACTAGCCATTCAATTAAAGATGTTGAAGCATCTAGAGTGAGTTCTGCAGCTCTCTCCGCTTCTGCTACAGTGCAGTCACAGAGCAATGCTGACTGCGTTCAAGTAGGCTTTCACCTTTCTCTGCACTTCAAAGTTTTATTGAACTTTCTATAATTCTTTTTCTAAATTTAATTGCATTCACTTTTCAGAAATCAAATGTCCTAAGCCTCAGGTCTATCGCTGGTGGTTCAGCTCCGGAGTTGAGAAGAACGACATCTTTTGATAGAAACTGGGAAGAAAATGTGGCAGCATCCGTAGCTAATGAACTTGTTCTACAAGCTCAATCTTGCACGGTGTCTTCTTCCATTGACCTACAGGAGGATTCCTCTAAACAGAAGCTTAAAGAGATAAAACCTGTTAAGTCTGGTCGCTCTTCTCATGAAGAAAAGAAAGCTGGAAAAGCACACGAGGAGAAGAAATCTAGGCCTAGAAAGATGATGGAGTTTCACAACATTAAAATAAGTCAGGTAAGGCTTATTTCTACGACTACATAAACTTAAAGGTCAGGATTTGATTTTCCGAAATCTGTTTACATTTCATCTCAGGTCGAACTTTTAGTTACCTATGAGGGGTCAAGATTTGTTGTAAATGACCTCAAACTGTTGATGGATACGTTTCATCGGCCTGAGTTTACTGGGACTTGGAGAAGACTATTCTCTCGTGTTAAGAAGCACATAATTTGGGGAGTACTGAAGTCGGTTACTGGAATGCAGGTCAGAAAATTTAGTCTTACTGAAACTAATTTTCTTAAATATTAAGCTTTTTAGAATAAAATTGTGTTCAGATTCTGAGGAGAAGGTAAGTATGCGAATTTAGTCTCTTTCCATTCAAATTTTCAGGGGAAGAAATTCAAAAACATATCTCACAACAGTCGTGACTCTACTGACAATGACCTTAATCTAATAAGTGACAATGATCAAACGGGGAAACCTGATCAACAGCAAGTCACATGGTTTAAGCGTCAAACTGATGGAGCAGGGGATGGATTTGTTACTTCTATCCGAGGACTCTTCAATACCCAAAGGCGTAAGGCTAAAGCGTTTGTCTTGAGAACTATGAGAGGTGAAGCAGAGAATGACTTCCAAGGGGAGTGGAGTGACAGTGATGTAGAGTTCTCTCCTTTCGCTAGGCAGTTAACTATAACAAAAGCTAAGAGGCTCATTAGACGGCACACTAAGAAATTCCGTCCAAGATCTCAAAGAGGTGAGTAGAAACCCGTAACCCATCTCATATATCTTAAAAATAATTTTGACTAGTTTAGGTGTTCAAAACCAATAAACTATCATTGAGATTGTATTCATAAGTGAACTGTTCAGTCTGGTAGAGTACATATTAACTCTTAACAGAAATTGACATCGCAGTAATTTCGAATCTTCTAGTTTTATTGATAAGGACTATTGTGGATTTGCGGTGTCTTTACTCTACTATATGCTCCCGTGAAACAATCACATTGGCCATAATTAATATCTCGAACAACTAGTTTCCTGAAATTTTATTGTCAGCATGTTCATGTCCCTTTAGACACAGCTTTCTGACTTGTTTTTCTTCTTAGGTTCAACTTCTCAGCAAAGAGAATCACTTCCATCATCCCCAAGAGAGACCACTGCGTTTGAAAGTGGTTATTCAAGTGGATCATCACCATACGAAGATTTTCGCGATTAAAATCCGTTATGTCAACTAAGCGTGATTATGCAACAGACCGTTCTCCTTAGCTGAGGGAAGAAGTATAGATTTCTCAGCTTCAGAGTAATCATCCTTGTAAATTTTGTTTTTCCAGCTGAATAGGAGAACAAAGAAAAAAAAAGAGAATATTGAGAGAAAGAGATCAACAATATTGTACATACGTTGGTATATTGTAAAATAAATTACAAACCACAGGTCAGTTCATCAATCGTTCCATTTACCTAATCCAAGGCTTAAACAGTGTTGCTGTCCGTATAATCGTTGGGACCTTGCTTAGGTATGTATTCGTACTTTTTTCTTTTTTTCTTCTTTTTATTGGAGTGAATTTAACAACGTTATTAGGTTCATAGTTACTTTGGCAATAGGAAAGAGGTAAATTCTCACTTAAAATCCCAAGTACTGTATACAAATTGTATCACCTCATTAAACGTATCTCTATAGTCTATGGTACTGTTACATCAATTAACACATCTTCTCTATCGTCTATGCATCTTAAACTTTTAAGATGAGATATATTGCACATTTACAAGGCAGTGAAAAGTGTAAGTCCCCTCTATAAGGAACAGAAAAGATTAGCCACAAATCGAGAACCATCGTTTGACCAATGGAGTAATGCGACACAAAATTTACATACAGAAGATAGCATCAGGTTTTTATGCTCAAGATTGGGTTTGGTTTCCGATGTTGTGGATTCTCGATTGAGTAAACAAGAAGCGCTCCATCTTTTGTCCCTGCTAAGAAACACTCCTCCTGAGTTACAGTTAGAGAAGTGATTATTTTCCCTGCTCCACTATATCTTCTTACTACTTCAAGTGTGTTCATAGACCGCACAGCTATTTGTCCTTGGTCACCTGCACTGACCAGGAACTCTCCACATTTACTAAGTTCTAGACAGTTGATGCGTCCATTTGACTCGGAGCTGGCTAGATGTTTTCCGTTTATGGAGAACAGGTGCAGGCTAAGATCATCATCACCGTACAGAACAATCCGTCCATGGTGCGATGCAGCAAGCTTCGACACTGCACTACCTGAAGGATGTTTTAAGGACCTTATGTATCTTCCTTCCCGCAATGTGTGGAATACACAGGTTCCATCTTTTGACCCACTAAGTACTATATCAAGATCAGTGCTGACATATAAGCACGTTATTATATCATCATGACCACAAAGAATATGAGAAGGAGCATCGGAGAGGATGATATCTTTCCGCACAGCGTCTGCGTGCGTATTTCTAACTCTCTTCTCAGGTGTTCTCATGCGGAGAATGTCCCAGACCATCACAGTCGTATCATAGCTCCCAGTTGCAAGAATGCTTGAATCAGCAGTCACTGCAGTATCAAACCATGAAATATGTAGACCTCATGAATGAACAAGTTTAAGCCCCTTAGGTTCTGGGACCGAGTGGTTTTGCGAATCCAGTTAATGTTATTTGTCACCATAATTCTAGATTGGAATATTTTCTCGAACATTAATGAAGACCTAGCCTAGAAATCTTACTATTGGCTCTAGATTTTTCCTAGGAGCTATAAAACAGAAGCTCGTCTACATTATCATCTCCAGGAAAGCAACATCATTTCTAATCAGGCAAAGGAAGCAGGAGACAAAAGAGTATACCTGCAACACAGCTTACAACATCTTTATGATGTCGGATGCTCTGGACTACCCGTCCATCACTCAAGGATATGACGTGAAAACTGTTCTCCCAGTTCCCACATGAAACCAGAAAGTTTTCGAGTGGTGTTTGCATTGCAGCAAAGCACTGTGATCCAAGTTCAACATTGTCTGCTAGAGGACTTCCAATGTTACGGGGAGAGAGAACATCAGAACCAACTCCAAAGAATGGATCCTGTGACAGAGGCCTCAACTGAAGTCATGTAATATAATATCGAACTAAAAAAATACAAGAAGATAATACTGAACATACCTGAGAGCTAGAAAAAGTAAAATTTCCTCCGGAGTGTAGCTGAGTTGTCAGCCATATTTTGAGTGACAAAGTTAGACCCTGGTTAACGATAACTATATTTGAATCTACTACACCAACATATAGAACTGCTGATGGGGGCTGAGTTGTAGCAGGAAGAATAGAAGTCAAATTAATGGAAGCAGGTGCAAAGTACAACGGATGTGCAATTGGAATAGGTGGTCCCCTTCTGGGATGTTTCTTCCGGAAGAGTTGGATAGGAGTTTGACCAAAATTAGCAATCTGATCTTCAATTGCTGATATTTGCAGTTCATCTTCCATATTTTCTAGGTCAACAGCACCTTCATATGTAAGGTAATAAAATATATTTGCTGCCTGCAGGTAATATATGTAATAAGAAAAATATAGGAAGCTTCAATACTAAAAAAGAGACAAGCTTATAAAGTATGATCTTATCTGGCAAATAGTGAAAGTAAGTTATGAAAATTAATCAGGATTACCTCCACAGCTGGTTTACCACGCTGTTTTTGTCCAAATATCAAATCAATCCAATCATGGAGATGTGAGCTAACGTACTCGCTCTCTAGGGCTTCTCTATTACGAGTAATGAACATCTCTGGAGAACCCTGTACATATAAAACATAATTAAATTCTCACGGCGATGAAACAACAGAAGAATGCACAAATGGAGGTACATTCAGGATGCTGGTATCCAAATCCTTAACTAAAACCCTTAGTGCCCAAACACCACCAAAAGATAATTTTAACTTTAGTTTGTTACTGCACCTCGCTAATCTCTCCATATAATCACAGATCATATAGGTGGTTCCCTTCATAAAGGACCAAAACCACTACATAAACATGTTTGTCATATTACAAGATTGGGTAGCCAAACACTAAATTGAATAAAGTACGCTTCAGGAATCACATACGTAGTAACTATTCAGTTGTTGCACCAAACTCCAAAAACTAATTCAACGCTAAAGTTGAAACTACCATGTAAATCATATGTCTTCGAATAATACCTTAGCCCATGGAGGTAGGCAAACGTCTCCAAGAGGTTCACCGTCTTGTTTCACTCCAAGATGGTAGGAATTAGAATTCACCAGAAATTCAGGCATGTAGAAGAACTCAGGAATCAATTCTTTTACATCACTTGTATTGGACAGGCAATTCCGAAATGACCCCTCAATACTTTGGAAAAGACGATCTGCATGATCAAATTTGCCACCCTGGCCACAGATAAAACTATTTAGCGAATATGTCTATATTCACCATTTTTAATAATTTTATTACAAAACAGCCTGATATCTGCTATTAGTCAAAGTGGAAACAAATACCTGCAGACTACGATGAAGTGATGTAAATGGCTCTAACCTCAAAAGGTAATACAACACACTTCCCATACTTGAATAATGAGACCCGTAATAGAAACTGCATCAAGTTCATAAGAAAAAATTAGTAAGGTCCAAGGTGAAAAGTATCTTTTCAGTACAGAAAATGTGCCTACAATGTACCTAGGTATATCAGGATCAGAGAAGCTGTGATATCTGTCCTCAAAAATCTGGCACAAGAAAAAAATATCATATGGTAATACATTCATGCCCCAAATCTCAATAACGAAATACATACCATAGGCTTTATACTAACCTCAAACCTTCTTGTATCTAAAGCTCCAACTGGTTTAGAAAGATCACGAAAGGTGGATGCTTTGCTTAAATCAAGTGTCTCAGATGAATAGTCAGCCACTACCCAAGGAAAAACAGGATACTGAGTCAAATCATTATAAGATCTGCCTGCAAGGGTGTTGAGAATCATCAAGTATTCAAAGTTTGTAATCTCTCTCCTTCTCCATCTGTCTCTGGCTGTTTCTGCCATTTCCATAGCTACACGTCTGTCAACAAACGAAATCATTGCTGTCCTATCCCTCGCAACACTCTTTGGAAACAGAAATTCATTCCTGGTAGAAACTATTATCATCCCGACCTCCTTTGCATTCTTTGGCGATGAAAAATTTAGAAAAATTGGGGGTATAGATTCCTGAAAGAAAATCTCCAAAGCTGTGTACTGAAGCAGATACCGTGTCCAATGAACACTTTTCACCTATCAACAGTATGAAACATATTAAATATGCTGATGTGATGCATAAATACCAAATTAAATAGTTTACTACCTTCCCTATTTTCCATCTTCTGTGCCGCTTAATCTTTTTAAAGGGTTTCTGATTGCTGTTTTCTGATTCCAAATCTATGAATGTCTCCCTCTCATAAGGTGAAGCCCATTTCACATTGCTCTGTTTATTGTCAGGCTTTGTTAAATCACTACCCTTTGAAGTGTTAAAATTCTTGAAGACAGCTGATCCCCCAGTTCCTTCCACCAAAAACTCACCAGAGAAATGCAAAACATTTTCCATAACTGCTAACGAACCAGCTAGTTTCCTCTTCGGAGTTATTAAAACACAAGGAACTGATGTCAAAACCTGAGAAACAAAGCGAAAGAATGTTATACACAACCACTATATTGTCTACTCCATCAAATCTGTGAAGTATGTACCTCGCTTGTATCAACCTCAAGCGAAGATGCATCTACTTTATCTTGCACAACATCCTTGAGATCACTGCTGGTTCTCACAAGCTCAGAGAACTGAATATCTATAGAAGTATCCAAGAAACTTTGCTCAGTTTGACTACTGTCATTCTCACAGGATTCTGTGCCACCCTCGGTTATCCTACGAATCCCTTTTAGTAAATATCTCTTCATCTGTTCAGGTAAATGTATCACACCAGACTTGCTTTCATTAATAGCGTTTGAAACCTCATTTTCAGTGGCAGTGGAAGTAGAAGGTGGGTGACATAGCCTTTCGTCAAAATGATAATTTCGTCTCAACTTTGGTCTACGCCTCCAAGAATCTTCTGTCCTGTCGAGTTTCCAGTGGCTTAAAATGTTATTTGGAAAAGGAGTTGCAGACCAAGGACCTCTCTCATCCATCAAAGATCGCAGCATGTGAATCCATTTTTCAGTAACATTTTGCTGTTGCTCTTCAAGGCTTAATTGCACAGCAACTCGTCTATTTTCATCCCATGTAAGAACGGTTTTTAGAATGTTTTGCAGCTCACCATCAAAAGCTTTCTTGCTGTTGCACTCTAAAGATAATGTTTCATTACTCCTTTCACCAAGGGCTTGCACTTGGCGAGTACGATCAGATATCAAAGTTTTCATGTACGTTGTTTCATCAGTGACCGCAGCAAGCACACGGTCTTTGTGGATAAGATTTTGAATTGAGCCCGTTTCTTTGAAAATTACACCAGGTTCAGAGCTATTATCCTTACTCATACCACCGGTGGCCAGGATGGATTTTCTGCAACCTACAGTTTCACGTATCAGGTGCGATATGACATGGAAACGAGCACCATCATCTAACATTCCATACTGGGATCTAATATAAAGCAAACACCCAATAAAGAGATGCAATCTGCTCTTGCTTTGTTCATCTTCAGCAGCTAAGAAGGAAGGTAAGAGTGAGGTCACCTGCTGTACACATCTAGTGGCTTTTTCCAGTGAAGACATGCACAGATAAAGGGTGACAAGCCTAAACACGATTCGCGGGCATTTCTCCCCTCTTAGGAGCATAGCTTTATCAACA
Source organism: Lepidium didymum (assembly GCA_963920545.1). Lineage (NCBI taxonomy): Eukaryota > Viridiplantae > Streptophyta > Magnoliopsida > Brassicales > Brassicaceae > Lepidium > Lepidium didymum. The sequence continues at coordinate 2,295,061 of OY986987.1, forward strand.
TTTTTGTTAATTTTTCCACTCAAAGCACTGCCAATTCCTCCTGACACAACAACTGCGGCCATTTCAGCAGCTGGAACATTCAATGATTCTACTAATCCTCTTGCTCTCTGGCCAATAGAGGGACCACTAGTTGAAGCTTTGGGAGAAATCTTCACCGGACCCCTTCCATTGATATCACATATTATTCTCCACAAATTGTCATACAAATTCCACCATCTTTCATTGGTCATAAGTTCAGTTGTGGTGGGGCACGACTGCTGACTTTCTGTATTTCTGGAAAAGATCAATGAAAGAAAACACTATCACCAAGTAAGAAAATTACGCAGCAAACATTATGGATCAGTCACTTGAAAAGATTTAACTTTAAAACAATTTACAGGAATGTTGTACAATACCTGTTTAAGTAGCTTGTCATAATTTTACATATTGAAAACTTAAACATAAAAGGGGCAGTGAAGAAAGAAACCAAGTAATAGGCTTTCTTATACATAAAAACACTAGCCTCATTTACCCAAACTCAGATATCATTGTCTTGATTAGAAGGCCAGTTATGTTTCGCTACAACAAAATCATGGGCCAAAAGCTATGCTACATACAGGTATCCTAAATTGGTTTCAATGGATCCACATAGGAGATGACTGCATATCTTGTTACAACTTTATTACAGTTTATCAACTCCATATATTTCGTTTATAAGAACTCTGAGCACAGGTGCGTATATGGAACCAAACTAAAGACGCCAGTTAAATGAAATGCAGAAAGAAAATACCTAGAGGTTTCTTCAGTCAAAAATCGTTTGAAATTCTCATCTAAATCCAGACTGTTGTTCTCACGATTTTCAAGTTGTAATAAATCCTCTGAAAAATCAGCGTTGGTTGCTGGAAACTGCAAGAAATACTTGGACATTAAATCTCCTATATATAAAGTAACCCACAGATATGCTTTTATCAGCAAAAGTAAACTAAATCAAACATCTTGTTAGCACCATAAATACAATGAAGCTTTTGAGATTAGAGAGAGTTGAGTGAGCTTTAGTCAATCTAAGATGTTTACTGAATAATATAACTAAATACATTCACCACCCTGACTGACTGTTCATAGTGAGTACAGTAGATGAAAGAATGGAGAGATAAGTCACTCTAGATAATCTAATATGCACCAAAGGATCTTATCATCAACCTGGTTTAAAAATCCTGGAAAATGTAGATAAAACCAACCCATAAAATCTCAACCAAAACTCCATAAATCGCAAGCAACAGGTACGATGAGAAGAGAGTCTCACACAATTTTTCAAAGTGTCAAAAATGGATTTAATATACTTTAGTTGAAAAATCAATTGCATGTTAAGATTGAAAAAGGAAAAATTGGTAAGTCATACCAGGAGCCTACTGCCAAACTCACGGACAAGCATCTCATCGACAAGCCGTAAGAGATACAGCACATTGTCACGACATGGGTGCAAAAGGAAGATATTATCTTCAGATGAGAGTTCCACCAAACGCTGAATCAAGTCCTCATAGAGATCACGGAGAAAAAACTGGTACGGGACATCATTCTGTGATGATAAAGAATAAGCACAGAATAGCAACACATTTGTTCTAAGGTTTAAGAAAGAAAATCAGTTTGATTAACTAAGCGTACATGTTCACTCTGCGAGAGTATGAAATTCACAGTTTCCTCAAGTTGCTGCCAACCTCCCTTCACAGATAAAATATAGTGGCAGAGAACAACACAAAAGAGACCCCTGACAAAATGTTGCTCAGTTACTGCCAAGTCATCATGATTAAGCAACTCAGATTTGTAGTGTTTTATCACATCAAGTTTCACTGACGCTGATAACCATGCACTCCATCCAAATTCCTACACATATCATTTGTATTTTAGTTGCCCATTGTAACACTTGCATATCTTAAAGTTTCGGTCATAGATGTCATTACCATCAAAGCTTCAACATTCAGAGGATTCGAATCAAGAAGATCCAGTATGTCACTGATTATTTTCATTCGTGCTAAGCCATCTTCACAGCCAGACAGGAATTTGAAAATGAAAACAAAAATTTGCGGAAGAAAAAAATGGGAATTGCTCGTTTTGCTTCTCTCCTTATCAACCTGATTGTGTTTTTGCAAAACCTACAAGGAAAAAAGAAGCTCTATATATTTTCTTAAGAGTTGAGAAATAGAAAACAAATGATGATACAAAAAAAATAGCATTCTTTAGCTAATACCTGTTTGGGACTGGCACCTCCAAGAAGAACATCAAACAAGGTTGCACGCAAGTTATCTGTCTGAGGATATTGGAACAATCTTTCAGACATGACCAAAAAAATTGGTTGCGTTCTAACACCAATTTTCTTATGCCCTTGTGATAGAGATTTCGTCCTTCCAACAGCAAGGTTGAAAAACCTAGGTCCTTTTTTCTCCAAAGGTACATCACATAGAAGCCTTCCAAGGAACTGGAGGCTGAGTAACCTTATAGGCTCGTAATCCCTGCCCAACCCAAAATGTGCAGATATGTAAGCACGATTGTGTATGCCAAACAAAATTAAGGAAACAGTTCTCCTATATCTAGCCTAGTGCCAAAAACGTTTTAATATGTTTACCATATACCCTGGACAGACATTGCTTCAACTATGAATATCCACTGGTTTTTCTATGCAACTGTAAACTCAATACCACAGGTTTCGTTTGACATAAAGAATAATTACACACAGAAAACTTGATTATTTAAGCACGAACTTAACTACTTAACATGTTTACCATATGTGAGAAAGAGCAAGGATGATTGTTGTTATGAATAAGGCTTTAGAAATTAGGGCGACTACAATTTCATTCAGCAGCCAGCATACTTTAAAAATTATTTTCATTGTTAGCATCATTGGACTTGTAATAAAACAAAAGAAAACATGCACAGATGATGTTTGACCTTTGCCTTAGCAAAAAAGCCAGAGTCTGTCGGCTTTACAATCTTTTCAAAACAGAGGAGTATCCATTTCTGCAGCAAAACTGTATCTTTCACTTCAATGACGTACAATAAACCCCTTCTCAAATTTTGGTAACACGAAAGCAACGATGGTTTTGCAGAAAACAGCAGTCACCCAGATTTGAAAATTATACGTATACTTGGAATCAGCACATGTATCACACCCACCATAACACATATGAAAGCTCGAAGAGTAACAAAAACTTACCTCTGAAGGAGATTGACAAAAATATGGCATCCACCGATAAGATTGACTTGTTCAAGAAAAGAAGCAAGGACTGATGTTTGAGAATTGGCACGGATAACCATATGGAGAACATCTTCAATGCATGCTACATCCTGACATGTCTCAAAAAATGCTGCCAAAGCCTTCACGTCCGCTGATGTGATATTTTGCCTGAAAAACAAGGGATATTTTTGAATAAATTGAAAATAAGGACTTTACCAATTAAGAAAATAAAAAAAAGTTTTTCTATCATGTATTTTGAAGCTACAGAAAAGGAGTATAAAATAGAGAGGCCTGATAATTGTATTTCACAGTGGATGACATGCCTCAGACTCATTTCACCTAAGCTTAGCAAAAGGAGACGAATTTTATGAATTTCGTCTCTACTTGGTCTTTCTACAGTAGTTCTTGGTGGATACATAAGAGGCTTGTTTCCTTTAACCGAGCGATCTCTTTCAGATTCCCAGTAAAAGTTCCATACTATGTCAATAACTCTTGGAAGTCGACAAAGGCTTCCCAGAAGTCGTGAGTCATTATCTAGCTGTTGGATGAGAAACATGTAAAGTTCACGCTGCACATTATAGGCCGCATATATCCAAATGTGAGGATTAAGGAAAATGCTAGATATAGCATCCTCCACAAGCTGCTCGGAAAACCCTGGATAGAGAAAGAAAACACAAAAAATATTTAAATAAACTAGCCTGTGAGTTATAAACAATCTGAATACAGAATTAGCAAAAGACGAAAGGCAAGAATCTGACTAAACGTACTAGCTACGGAAAACAGAATATGAGGAATTTCGATCATTTGAAAAAAAGAAAAAAAATACAGAAATAGAAATAGAAAAGTTTCGACAATAACATGTAGTACCAGAAGTGACATATCCTAGCAGTAGTAAAACAAAATGAGGCATTCGCAACACATACCAGAACTTGCAATAACATTGAATAGATTAATCAAGGACGAAAGCGTTTCTAGATTGAGTTGCTTCGGTTGAATAGACTGTAACAAAAATCCTAGTATGGGGAATCCAGAGAGAAGATGCATCTGTTGCTGATTTGCTGGATTTTCATCCAAGACAGAAGCAATAAGTTCAATGACTTCTGCTAACATACGCTCTTTTGTAACAGGCACAGCTAAAGAATCCTCTTTCAGTGTTTCACTTTCGCATCTATCAGATTGTGTAATTAAAGGAAAGAAAACAGATATCCCTCCAACACAGTAAATTATCTGCTGGAGCAAGCGCCGCGAGCATAGCTGAGTACCAACCATAATATCGGCCTCAAATGCAAGCCTTTCTTGAAGATGATCCGACACTCGAGACACATTGAACAATCTCCTACCATCACTGGCCTAAAAGTAGAAAGGGAAAAAAAATTTGGTTAAATTGGAGAAAGAAAGTTCTTAGTAAAGATGGCATTAAAAAAGTGAATGACCTGTGCATTAAGTCCAAAGGAAACCTTAAATGCAAGCCCATCTTTTCCATCAAGAATACCACTAAGAATTGGATTATCAGAAAAGGGACCAGTCACCTCATTCTCCAAGAATGCGTACATATAACTTGGTCCTAGAGAATAAACTGCCTGTACTTGCTCGGAAGACAAGGTATCATTAAACAAGTATACGGGACCAATCTGGCCAAAAAAGGGTAACACATCTCGGATGGATTCCAGGCCATCATTATCTTGGATATGTGGTAACGTGATTCTTGTACCAATTAAGCAGCTGGTAAGTACATCAGTAACTTTGGGATAGCTGAAAAATAAGATAATTAAATCAAGTACCGTGAAAATAGAAATAATAAAGCCCCCAAACATTACTCAATGTGACTTGTCAATAATTCTAAGGATATTATAATTAAGCCCTTAAGCATATTAGTACAAAAATTCTATGTGGACTCACCTGCATCTTTCAGATGACACAAGTTCTCCATCAACATAACACCTCAGGAGGCTTCCACCCCAGAATGCTCTTCCAATACTATGAGATATACAAATAAAATGCCATTTTTTACAGACCAAATTGGCATGCACATTTACACATTGCCGTTTCAAATTCAGAGACTGAAATAAGAGAAAATTGTATTAGAGAGAGGCGTAAGAATTTAAAAGAGCGAAGAAATCAGAATAGTTATGTCATTTTTCTTACAACATAGGACAGTCCATCCTTCCCAATAGCAGCTAAGCAACCCTTCCCATTTTTTGACATAAAACTGAAGATACCCATTTTCCCATCTCCAAGAAAGCTTTCTACTCTAAGCCAACAGCAAAAGGAGAACCCCTTATTCGCAGGCCACTGAACAGGTGTTCTGATTACAATGCCCTGAGAATGAAAAATAATTTACATCAGAGGTGAGAAGTAACAATCTGAAAATAGTCTGAGTTTGTCTACTTCACCAAGAAAACTGAAACACTTCAGCATCATTATCTCCAATAGAGTACCACCATTTCTTGGTTTTAAAATTCAAAAACTTTCCACCTCTCTTAACCCCTAATACGTCTAAACATTTGCCATTCTGACATATTCATATAAAGTTATGGCAGCACAAAATAAACACTGGAAACTGATTTAATCCAAGCGAAGCTTTAACTAAATGATAAACTAGTTCTCTCAACAAGTTGTTGCAATGCAATAATATACATATTTCAAGCATGAAAAATTTCTCAAGTAGGAGAAAGACTTACAGAATCAACCCCGTTCATGTCAAAAAAGCCTGTCGGTCCTTTCTCATTCAGCATCGACAACAAACAAGTCAATAACTGTGAGCGGAATCTCTGTTGATTCCCCACTCTTTCACTTCGAAGAAGGGCAAAAATCTTACGTATATCCTTCCCAGAAATACTGTGGCCACCAATTGTCTGAGTCAGCTGTGTTATTTTCAAGATAACATTATCATCATCTTCCACAGAAAACCAATCGAGAAGAAGGTTAAGCATTCCTGCCCGAACACATGACGCACGATTCGATATTGAATCCCTAAGGAGTTGCTGAAACAAATTTAGCCCATAATACTGCAAAGACTCACTGCTCTGCCAAATCATACAACTTCACAATAAAGATATATCCCAAAACCAAAATATGAGAAAAGGCAAATCCAAGTAACTAGAATTTCACAAACCTTCTGAAGTACATTTAAGTAAAGTATTATAACATCTTCATTCTGCGTAGGAGAAAAAAGTTACACATTGAACAGGACAATAGAATTAGCCACAGCGAACTAGGTATAAGCTATATTAAAACAGAAATCATTAACTGTACACTATGAAAACTGCATCACCTTTATGAGAGCACTGCCTTTATCATCAAATTTTCCATCAACAAGCATGTCAAGTAGTGCATCTAAGAGCCGTTGGGTGGGTTGCCATTGGAAAAAATCCAACAATAAGCTTTGCAGTGTCTGATAACCCTTTCCAGCGAGGGATTTAAATGCAAACTGGAGGACACAAGGAAGCAGTGGCAAAATAACTAATTATACTAGTTTAAGAGACCTTTAGGTCCATCTTAACTCAGATAGTCTTCCCAAACGAAAAAAATAACGAGTAATTTGTTCTACTATCCAATAATTTAGATAAAAGTTCATTTTCAGTATTCTTTCACTATTGCTTTAGTCCCATATCAAGATAAGTAATATTCACATGTCATAAAGGAAAGCCTTATTTACATGAATAATATGAACAGGTGTGATGTTTGTATTTTGCTAACATTGTAGGGAGAAACTTTTCAAAGAAAGATTTTCTAATGCTACTAAACATGCTAGAAATATCTGACTATTTCAATAATCTCCATTTATTTTTCTCATTCCAAGGTGATAAGTGAACAAGCCATTTTAAGTGACCCTTACTGTAAGGAAAGAGGAAAGAAAAAGAAAAAGCACCTTTGAGGCATCATTATTTGCAAGCAGGAAAGTTAGAGTTTGTAGGACATTTAAAACCAACTTCTCTCCATTTGCTTCATCAAGATTACCATTTAAGAGAGAGACAATGTGTAAAAAGCACTCCCCCTCACGAAAAAGGGCTTGGTAATACTGAAGTAGGAAAACAATATAAGACAATAATTAGAGGAAACACAAAATAAAGATAAGGAGCTACAGCAGGAGTAGATGATGCTGAATAGAAGTTACAAACACTCGGTAACAAACATAGATTCCTACCCTTGAATCAGTCGTGATCAAATCCCTCATACCCGCCAATAGATCAACAGATAGGTCAACAAAATCAATTTCTCTTTCCTTCACTTGAGTAAAAGTTTCTAGATATTTGGAACACACTTGCAACTTGGCACTTTTGTCTTCCTCACACACAGGCGTGATCTGAAAATTTGGATACAAATTTTTTTTCCATCCTCTTTAACAAGCTAAAAAAATCAATTAAAACATAGTAAATACGGATAACTGTTGATTTGAAAGAGATACCTTCATGATATCAATAATGTGTTTCATCACATTGTTTCTTACTGCTTTTTCCCAAAATAGCTCAAAAAGACAATCAACACAAACAGAGCTTCGCAAAACATATGTTTTTGCACCATCCATTGATGAAAAAAACTCTGTCAAAATCCCCATGCACGATTCCACACATTCAAACCAACAATCCTCATGACTTGAATCGGAGTTCTTGTGAGGTGAATCAACTATAGCTCCACTGTCAGTACTTTCTACTAAATGGCTAACACACCCGGACTTCTTACTTTCCTTGGCTAGAATGCAGGCCAATTTGAGCACACGACAAGCTCCATTCAATGCTCTAAACGAAAGTTTATTTTCATGTGAAAGCTGTAACGAGCGTAATAGTCTCTGTGAAAGACCATTTGCGATCCTGGGTGTAGATGCAGATTGCTCAAGAGCATCTAAAAGCACAGATACACTGGGCTGCAATCACAAAAAGGCTAAATCATGGAAGCTCTCAAAGAGAAGTACAAACACATAGAAACGCATTTACTGGTGACCAAAGACTAAAGCTTCATCCATCTACATCATAGGATTAGAAAGTAACATCAAAAGTCTTCTTTATGAGTAACATTTAATGATTTTCTTAGGTATCTAAGGACATTAAACCAAGCCACTAGCCAAGGAGAAGTAAAGCAACATGACTGTAACAATTGGTACGATTTTCAGAAGAATAACTTTAACATCGGGATATTAAACTAAATCCAAATTCTTGTCTCATTTGCAAACAATCAGTACACTTCAAAACTCGAAGCGAACCAGAAGCACCCGAGAAAAAAGCTGTAAAAAACGAAATACATACCGAATGAGACGCAGTTGTAGCCGCTTCTGCGATAGCGTCAGATTCCATTAGAGCAATCGGTTTCCTGTCAAATGATCTGCTTCAAGATCTCTAGCCAACGGTTCGATCCTACAGAAAAAATTCCAAAATTGGCGCATAACCGTTCTTCTTGTATTCACTGAAAAATGGAATCGGCGAAGAATAGAGCTTCTTCAAGTTTTTGATAAGCTTCTGCTAAGAACCATCGAAGCATTTACCCCCAAATTCTGGAATCTGCAGAAACGAAAGAGTACAGACAAGTATCACGAATTTGCAAAAGCAGGTCCTCTGTTTTATTTAGTATTTTATAAATTCCTCCTTATTTTATATTTACGCCAAATATAACCCTTTTCTAACAATTGGGTCAATCGTTCTAATTCATAACTCAAAATTTAAACTTTATCACACAGGTTACATGTAAGTGACCATTTCTTATATAAGCTTTTGCTGATAAATCGACACCTAAGCAATTCACCAATATTTGGTAAGTCAAATCGTGCAAAGGTTGCCACTGCCCATCTTGTGTGCCTCTGCACTAGTTTTGACATTGTGATCTAGTCTCTGCTTTGTTGTGTGTGTGGAGATGTTGCCCAAGTCTTACTCTCTTACTTAGCTTAGATCTGAGTGAGGGTGGTTCAAAGCCTCTCCAAGGATCTAGGTCTCTTTTTGGCTAGTCTTTTGTGGTCAAATCCTGGAGATGAGTGAAAGTTGTAGCATGGATAGCCTTGGGCATTCGGGTATCCGTTCGGGTTTGGTTCGGATATAGATCGGATTCGGTTCGAGTATTTTTATTTAAATTTATATAAAAACTCAAAATTAGTAAAGATTTAGTAGAAAAAATATAAAAAAGCTTAAATTTAATTAAAATCTATTGGATACTCATTCGGTTCTCAATTCGGTTTTGGTTTGGACTCGATTTTTCGGATATATAAACTTAGAATTCATTCAGGTATTTTATCGAGTTCGGTTCGGGTTCAATTCTTCTTTTTTGAGTCGGTTTCGATTCGAATTTTAGATATCAGATTTTATGTCCACGACTAAGCATGAAAAAGCAAGTTGGAGTTTGAAGGTTCGAGTACAAGGGTTGGAATGATGGTTTTGGTTGTTTGGGTATCTGGTATCATTTTTTCTCCTTTTTTTTGCTTCTCGTGTTTTTTATTTGTGTTGTTTTTCTTTGTAATATCTGCCTTTTTGTAAACCCTTTCATTTTAATATGAAAACCCTTTAACGAAAAAAAATCTACAAAATAACTATAATTAGTCAAACAGTATCTATTTGGTACAGAGATTTTTTTTTGAAGTTTTTGGCTCACATAGTCTTTTCTAGCAGTAAATGGAGACTGATTTTGTCAATACACTGCCTCTTATACATGGCCCATTGTCAATTCTAATAAATAACCATCTAGTAGTCATATTCTTAAATGTTTTTCAGATTTTTGGCTATTTAGCCAATTAAAGAAAAGACCTCCAATAAACATACATATAAGCCAACAATATATTGATTTTTGTCTTTTTTTTTTGGGGACAAAGTGTATAATTGGTTAACAAATTAAGTATCATTTAATTAACCAATTTATGTTATCCTATATCTTTATAAGTATAATTATCTTAAGATCACGTTACAGGTTTACATATAACAAAACCATGCACACCTTATCTATATATATCAATATGACAAAAATCATAGGACTGTGTCGTTTGCCATGGATGAGACTGAACGAGTTAATGTTACCCAGAAAATAATTCGAGAAGTCCACGAACCATTGATTGGATTTGCAGATGATATTGAATATCTGAATTGAGTAAACTTTGAGACAAAAAAATGTAATGATTTTATGCTCAAAGTGATGAAACCATCTCTACAACTTCTCCTTATTGTTTGCCAAAGTTCCACTGCATATAATATAAAGTCTTTTTGTATTAGTTATATGATATTCTAAGCTATACGTAAGTAAGGACTCAAAAAGTTGTATAGAGAGTTTCTTTATTTCTAATTAACCTGTGGCTAGATTGAATCCTTTGTGATAGTCGCTATAAGATGAGAACGATTTTAGCATCTTATCTTTGTTGTAGAGAGAAAAGAAACCTTCAGAGACATAACTTAGAACAGGTTCATAAGATGAAGTCTTGGTCGAGATCCTACCTGTTATATAAATAAGGATTATTCATCGTTAAAGATTTCAATAAATACATATAAAGCAAAATTATGACTATATGTTTTGTATTCAAGAGTACATATGTATATATACATACAAAAAAATCAACCAATTACGGATTGATAATCTTTGGTAAAAAAGCTTTGTTTTCTTGTACTATATAATATATACATATCGATAATGTTACATATGGTTTTTTTATAATCAGCGAATCTCATGTTCAGGCCCAGACTAATGTTGGGTCCACAGAGTTTTTTCGTTACTTAAAATACTTAGTAGCCAATGATGTTCCGCATATAAGAAAATTCAAACAAAGTTTTTGCCAATAGAAACAAAAAAGTAGCATAAGAGAATATAGTGTTAAGAACAGTTAAGATCGATCGAATATATATGTAATATGTTAATCTACGTATATTCTTCAAAAACTTTATAAGATAACTAACAGAAAATTATATAGTCAATTATATGTGTGCAAGAGAGAAAAGTGAAGCTCACTCGTATTCTTGAAGAAGCAGAAAACGACTAGAATCAATATCGCAACTAAACCTTCTTTATTGGATCTTGCTTTCATTTTGATACTAAGTTCTTCTACTCTTCTCTTTGTTTGTTTTCTGGTGAGTTTCTTTAATATTTTTTTTTTCTTTGAGTACAAGTGGAAGTATATGTTATACAAAATATATGAGTCATTTTATAGAAGATGCGAATGGATTCAGATTTTCTAAAGTCTCTTAAAGTCAATAGATATGGTTAAAAATTGTTATCAAAAATTATGATTAACCCTAACCGTAATAAACACGTCCTGACTTAATCAGTTAACAGAAAAAAAAAACACGTCTTGACTTTGACTTGGAAAGGTGTTACATTACATATCATCTGTTTAATGCAACTACAATATAGTTTTTATTTATTTTGATTTCAAACTAACAGTATGGTTTTTGTTGATTTGGTCTTCTTTGAAGTGATGTTTTTGCCCTTTGAACGTATATCTCAAGTTAACTATTAATGACTTAGTATCTACTGTTTTGAATACTGAAAATATACACTAAACTTTCTTAAATAAAAATAAAATAAGAGGATTTATTCAAAGGTGAATTGTGTGGAGTTTTAATATGTATAACAACTATGAGATCTTCTAAACTCTTGGGTATTTATAAAAATTTATCTCAGATTTTCTGCATAATTTCACATATTATCTCATTCAATTACATATTGTGAATATTATTAAGTTTGTAAGTATTATTTTTTGTTTCATTTTGTGATATTATTTTGCCTTTTTAATTTTGTCATATATTTTTGCTTTCTCGTTTGTTCCATTTTGTATAAAAGGTTTGTTTTTCTTTTACATTCCAACATACATCATCATTTACAAAAGATTTTATATACACTGATACATACATTTTTTGCACAATTATTGCTAGATATTTTTATTTTATTTCTATTATACTAATTTATTCAGGTGGCATGTCGATCGCGTGAAGCCTTTCAGCGCTGCACTTAGAAGTATAAGCGATCCTATGGGCAATGCAGTGCTTTATATCTCTCGATTACTTGGAGATTGATCTTGCGAGTGATTGCTCAGATGTCTTGAAGGTGGTGACCAATCCTAATGACTGGCATGCTTTTTCCTCTTTCCTAGAAGATTTTTTGCGGCTGAAGAGTTCATTCAGAAGTTTTTCACTTCATGTAATCCATCGCTCTCTGAATTATAAGGCTGACTTTTTCGCTCGTAATTTTAGAGGATAAGTCCATGTTTTCAGATTTCTTGTAACTTTGAGGTTTATCCTCCTTCTTATAATAAAGTGTAATGCTGACAAAAAAAAACTTTGAAAGTATCAAGGTAACATTTATTGTTTTGAAATAGTCTACATTATGTCCACTAAAGACAGATGATAAGTCTAGTGGTAGGTGGTAAGTCCACTAAAGGCAGACGCACTTGCACATCCAGAAATCGAGTCTCACTACCTATATTATGTAGGAACTTGGCTAATAGACTGGCTAGTTGTGGTCCAATGTAGAATGAAAATGAGTTTTTGAAATCTGAAGTTAATAATAGTGATTTTAATGAAGATAAAAAAATTCAAAATAACACATAACTTTAATAGTCTTAAAATCAAAATTGTTTGATCACTTAACATTTGATCAAATTCCAATTGTCAAAAAAGAAAATATGGACTTAACGAAAGATGTTTTTTATATTGTTAATTCTTTATAAATCACAGAATCAATAAAGCTTCTAAATTAACTCAATAAACTTTAATTACTTTAGAGTTTAGTACCAACTAGTGTGCATCTACCTAAAAAATATTTTATTTAATGATACTTTTTAAATAATTTGTGGACAAGATATTGTCCACAATTCAAATCTTAAACTTTATCAAGTGGAGTTACACGATAATATGGAGTTGGCTGAGCTTGTAAGCTGTTTGCGTATAGAGGTTGAACTATATAAGTGCTGTTCGTTTGTCCATCTGGATGCTCCATTCAGATGGTGCATTTAGCTGTACCATCTGGATGTTGTTCGTTTGCATACTGAGTTATACATCTAGATGTTACATCTAAATATATGTTTGTTTGTTTGGTCAATTGACATATGCATCTACATGCAACTATAAATAAAATGACCAAAAAAGGTATCATTAATCTTTTGAATATTATTTTAATTAAATAAATTAAATTTATATTTAATAAAATAACAAATTATTATTTAAAAATTATAAATATTACTATTATTAAATACTTAAATTTTAAAACTAGCTAAACTAATTTAAACTATTTTTTATCTTTTATTTAACCGTTTCTAATTATTAACATTTATAAATTAATTATTTCTATATAATAAATTCGCATGTGTTTTAATTGTTTATCATAGTTTTAAAATAAAATAAAATATTTATGATTATTTAATATACTAATTATTAATAAAGTTGGCTACTGAAAACTTATTATGTAACATAATTTGAAAATTATTTAAACAAAAACCTAAAATTAAATATAAAATAAAAAACTATTAACATATTTTATATCATTTTTATAACAAAAAAGTAAAATCAATAGTAACATGAAACTAAAAATTGGTAGAAGTCAATAATTTAAAAGAAATCAATAACTAAAAAATTAATAATATAAAAGTACTCGATGAGTTAATATGGAAGTTGACGTCCTCTTGCTATCTCTTCAGTAATAGAGTCACGTACACCCTCCATTGCTCTATCACCAACCGGTATGTTTGTTCGTCACTTCATGCAAGATTCTATTTTTCAAGTAACATTGCCAATATGAAAAAATTATAAACATTTAATATAATTTAAGTTAACAGTAGATAATACTTACGTCACTACCGGGAATAGATGTCATTTTCGCAAGCTCAGCTCTGTCAAAAACCAACAACACAAAACCCAAATCAAATGTAGCAACAGACAAATAAAATAATAAAACCAAATAGAGCTAACTTCGATAAGCTTGCTTTGATAAATCACTTGTTCTAATCTTGTAGTTTTAAGTATTAACGAAGCAAACAAGGAACAGAGACAATATCGTGGAGAAGTAGAAGAACAACAAGCAACATTAACCATTCTTTTTCACCAAACAAAACCAAAAAAATATAAGTATAAGATGTGAACTACAAAGGATTGCAAATCTAGGTGTGGACCAACCAATGAATTGGAAGATACGACTTTTTGGATTAGATAATTTATAGCCAGACCAATGGTCAAAGGAAAGTAGATAATGGTCAGAGGTTAGCCCTATAAGCTTGAAGTGTTATTTTAAGTTTAGTAGCATAATCATAAATATTTAAATAAGATATCATACATTGCTTCCATACGAAGACAATACTCTATTCATGACATTCTTACACAAGAAACTAAGAAATTCACTTATTAATGAGTTCATTTAAGAACTGGGTAATTTATAAAAGGTGTATCTTTTTTGTGTCGAGTAAATTCGACTAGAAATTCTAATGGACAAGATTCAAAGCTATAAACAAATAATAAAGACAAACCGAAAGGCTCCATAAAGACAGAGAAAGAGAGTACATGTGTTTAAGAGGGAGAAAGAGAAGAAAAAGGAAGTAGGAGAAGATGTGGAGGCTCCGTAAGTTGTGTTACCGAAACACCTTCCCGTTACTTAATACCTATTAACATACGTAATAAGCAAAACTGGTTTCTCAGAGAAAATCGTACCGAGATAGAGAGTAAAGTAGAATAAAACACAAATAACATCACAAGGGAAATAACAATAACTAAGAGAATCAACAAAGTCTTAATGAATATTACACTGACATATAATAAAACAATGAAACAACGAATCCATAGCAAAAGTTATACATTGAAACTAGCAATGATGACAAAATGCAGAATTAACAAGAACAAAGAACACTCCAAAAATTGAAAAGATAACAATAAACATTGCAGAAAACAGCACTTCCTATCAATCTTATTACCAAGAGGGCACCTTCCATCAACAGTCAAGTTTCAGACAGCAGTTCCAAATATGTTTGACACAATTATAAGAATCATTTCAAGACCGCAGATGAAAAGCAAAAAACAAATCTCAGGCCCTTCCACTTCTTAGCAAGATGTTGCGTTTCTTATTTTGACTAATGAAGATCTGGCAAGTGAAATGAGAATGGTTCATAATTGACAAAGACATTTTGCGTGTTCAATCCATTTTTCCTTATACATACCAATATTAATCTTTTTTCAACAGCTTTACAACTGAAATATCAAAAAATAGATAATTTTCGTAAAGCATTTCATTGTTACATCTCCTTCAGTTAAAATCGGTACGATCCAACACGATAATAGCTCAAAACGAGAAAAATTGAGTAAAATAGATTACAAACTGACTAGCGAGATACGGAAAAGGAACCAAAATAAACCCTAAATACAAAGGGACCGAGGAAGCAATCAAAACAAACACCAATCGTTATCAAACATGCCAAAAGGTAGATCGACGATTACGTGAGTAAAAAAGGAAATAGACACAGAGATCTGAGAGAGTAAAAGAACGAACCTTAGTGAAGGAATTCTGAAGACAATAAAAACCCTTAAGCGAGCTTTTACAGTTTCATCTCTAATGGAGATTTGAAACCCTATAGACTAAGAGAGAAAAGAGGCGAGAAGTTGAGAGTTTTTGTGCGTTTTGTGACGTTGAATCTGAAGGATATTTTAGTCTTTTTTATTTTTTTACAAATCTATCTACATCTGAATGCACCTTCAAAACACATCTGGAATTTTAAAATTTTTTGGATGGATTTACAAAAATCATCTGGATGAGACACTTAAGTATGTCTAAACGAACAATAATTTGCATCTCCATCCAGATGGACAAACGAACAACACCATAATCTTTTTTTTTTCCCGACCATATTAAACTATATAATCATTCTCATTTTTTTCTCTACATTTTTTCCCTTTTGTTGATTTCGAAGCCTAGTCTTTAACAAAAATTACATAAACTTTTTTTTTTAAAAGTTTTCTCTTAGAATATTTTTTATTTTTTTTGAGATCTTGTTAATCATAAAATATTAAGATGGTACATGCGCTTGTAGCGCAGTCTCATATGAGTTTTTGTGATTTATATAATTGGCTTTTTTATTGGTAACAATTTGATATTGTAGATGCAGTATTTTGTTTGGTATCATCTTTACTTTATCATATAATAAACTATTCATTTTTTACTTATGTCCTGAAATATTAAATTTTTTATGCATATAAGTCATACCTAATATTGCACACATACACAGTAGCGGAGGCATTTGTGAGGGAAGGGTGTTATTTGACACCCATAAATTTCTAAAAATCTATTTGAATATATTAATTTTTCTAATAATTGACCCCTTTCTAAATTTTGATGGACACCCGTTAAATATAAATTTAACTCTAACCTAATAAAAAATTACTTAGCCCAATAAAAACTAAAAAATAGATCCATATGTATAATTAATTCACCTAATTGATCAGTTGTAAATTCTTGTTTCTTTTTTGGTATCAAAATTAATTCTTCTTTCTTTGAGTCATCTTCAACTATTTTCTACGTCTATTTACAATAAATCAATAAACTTAAGATTTACTATTTGATCTATGCTAATATTCAAGTGACACAATTTTTATAAAAGCTAAAAGTAACTAATTGAAGAGTTAAAAAGAGACAAAAAGAGTATTTAAAAAGATACAATTTTTAATTCTATATAACCACCATTTTGTTCATAAATTACATATTAACCTCAACAAATTATATTTCTTAGTAATCTTTTACCATGTGGATTTTTTTAATTTAAATCATTATATTTCATATTAGTTGTTATGTAGTTATACATAGTTTTTGCATATTTGAACACTAGATAGTTCACGTATTCTATATATTTTATAAAAAAAAAAAAATAATTTAATGGTCTCATGTATATTTTTGCATAGAAAAGATTACGTTGAACAGTAGTTTTTTGGTTAGGTTGAATGAGTCGTAGTATTCTATTTAGGTTTGATTCGTAGTATTCTTATTTTCTGTAATCATAGATATTTAAATAATTATTATGTTTTTACTTTGTTTTTTTCCAAAGATTTTTTATTTGCAAGTATATATTAGTGTTATAAAAAACTCTATAGTAATGTATTTGTTTTTAAAAATAGATCTATCAAGTAAATTATGTTGTAGCTATAAATATTTCCAATTATTTTTTTGTACTTCGTGGTAATTAAAAATGTAGTTAAAATGACTAAAAGTTAAAACAAAAATAAGAGAAATATCACTTAATGATTGTTGTATTTATGAAAGTACTCACTTATGAGACAAGTGAGTTGAAGCCTTAATTAAGCAAGAAATATAATTGGGCCAGAAGCGTAACATAATTTCCCGGTTCCAGACAAAATGTCTAAGCCTACAACTGAGCCTTTAGTCTTTTTTCATCTCAACTGAAAAGTATGAGAAATTCTGATACCACTTTGTAACATCCCTGGACCACCTTAGGAACGGGAGCGTCACTAGTGCGCGTCCGAGCCCCAAGTTAAGGCTACCAAACCCAATGTTGGTACTTAATTGGAACTAGACAGCACACCCCGTCTCGACATGCTTCAGCCTTGCGACCCAAGCATATCGATCCGTCAGTCTTGCCCCGGACTAAGGCCAAGCACACACGAAATCCCAAATCCATGGCCTCGGCCGAGTTTAAAACATCTTTACAACCAAAATCGATATACACATTTGCAAAAGGAGAAAATCTACACCAGTTCTCCTAAGCTTTCCTTCGCGCCCTAGAGTTTCTTACTACGGTTACCTGCAAAAGGGAAGTGAGACGTGAGCAACTACTTTGCTCAGCGAGAAATGGAATTAGCAAGCAACGCACACAAGTTTCATAATTTTAATAAATTCACACATTGATCCACGATCTGGTTACAATGCTATCCATCCGCATTGCCGGATTGCCTCAGTCTTGTAAACCAAGTACGGCGACTCACATCCACGTACCACTCTGGTACCAACACAACCATCTTCTAACTTCCTACAAACCACACCTCTCTATACAACCTTCACTTCATCCTTTTCACAACATATCCCACGAATACTCCCATTCTATCAAACACTACACTTTCTTACCTTCCCATCACGCCTCCCTTACCTATGTATACCTATCTACCTAACTCGTACTACACATCTAACCTTTACACACAACACCACTTCCCTTCACCACTCCCCGTTATTCATAACCTCCCACACCTGCTACCACAACCTTCCTAACACACATTACCACAACATTCCCGGTTCAGTCCTAATCCACACAATTCTTCTCATCTAATCTTAACTCTCCCTTCATAGTTCTCAACCTAGCCGAATAGAACTCAAGAATCATCACGAAAACATATCATCCATCACTCCTTTTGCATTCCTAAATTCTCAAACTCACTAACAAGGAACAATCCACACACAACTATCAAGCAATTACAACTAACACACGACCCTTCATCCACAACACAACACAACACACAACAACATTACAATCACTTCTTTTGCAGTCCTAAATTCACAAGTCTCACCTTTCTTGCTCCAAAATTCTGAAAGTCTCTAGCTAAGGTTCTTGGCTCTCGCTTCTCCTCTCCTTCTTCCGCTTCCTCTAATCGGTAGGGACTAAGCAACTTGGTTCTTCTCTTAAGCACTTAAGCTCTAAGGCTTTTTGGTAAAGATTTAGCAAAGGTTTTCACAACATTTTCTCCACAAGGTACCTAAGGATCCCCCCCTTCTCTCTCGGCCTCCTCCTCTATTTATAGAGGGACTTATGCTACCAACTCACTTAGCCAAGCATCTTAATCACCCTAGCTAAGCTTATAGGTTTTTCCTAAAATAATGACATGTGGCAAATGACTCACATAAGCTTTCTTAATGGAAAGGTTTTGTTTAAACCTTTCTTCCATTCAAGGTTTTGTATTAAGCTTTGGGTTAATCCTTAACCCACACTAATCCGAGTACCTCTAAACTCCGAGCACCTCAAATTCTTACACTCGATCTCAAAAGCTTCCTTAACTCATTCTAGGCCTACCCGCCTCTGTCGTGACCAACTTAACTTCTCTTCATTCTTCGGTATTTCATTTCTGACAATTACCCGAAACCGCATTTTGGCTAAGAACATTTTCCTAATGTCTTGCCAATCAGGTCGTCAACGGGGTATTACACCCTTCCCTCCTTAAAAGGAATTCGTCCCGAATTCCAATCCTACTTCACTTCCTCTACTCTAATGTCGCCACTCCTCTAGTACTTTCAACTTCAAACTTAGGCATGAGGGTTTAGGTTCGGGGTGTCCTAATCAGAACACTTACATCTACTAAGGTTTCTTCGAACCTTCCACACAAAGACATTCAATCACGCAAGTAACTATTCAACACACAATAATACTAACACACAAGTGCACTACAATACAACACACAACCATACTCACGTATATCACAACACACAAGGCCTAACTAAGGCCAATCAACCATAAGAACAAGTCACCAAACACATAAACACAAGCCGTAATAATCAAGCAAGGAAAATTCACAACAATATCCACCAATATCACACGCGGCCAATCACACTTCCTAACCTTCCTAACGCTCACGGTCCACGGCCAATAACACTTCCTAACCTTCCTAACACTCACGGTCCACGACCAATAACACTTCCTAACCTTCCTAACACTCACGGTCCACGGCCAATAACACTTCCTACCCTTCCTAATATTCACGGTCTCAACCTAGCCGAATCCCAAGCTCTGATCAACTCCTTCACGACAGCCGAATCCAAACTGTTATCTCCAATCTGAAGAACTTACGATCTATATCAATTTCTCTAACTTGACCGGCTCGAAATCTGTCTCATATTGTGAATAGGTGAAGCTCGGATATGTGTAAGTTAATCGAAAATTTGAGCTGGAGAGACTCTGTTTGAGTAAAATCTACGGCTATGGCCTAGTGGTTGGGCCACTTGAGAGGTGTTGCTGTTGTATGGAGGTTGTGTATCGTGTATTATGAATTTCGTCTCTAGAAAATTAGACCTGCAAAAGAGAATAGATAAGTACTTGTAAAGCAAGAAACTTTCATGTTTAACAATTAGTCAAATCTTTTACCTAATTTTCCCAATGTATGTATTTCTTGATCTTGAAATGGTGTCGGCATGCATAGAGATCACATATTCGGTGTAAGTAGTTCTTCTTATGTGTTTTGCGGAAAGAAGGAACTTTCCATTCTCAACCAACAAAGCTGAAAACAGTAAAAGTATGAACGGATTAACAATTATGTGAAGCACATAAACAGAAAACTTGGAATAAAATCAGAGAAAATGAAGCTGTACGAAGACTGAGACAAAGGTATAAAAGGTAAGTCAGGTTAGACTTATCCCTTTCAATGAAGCATTGCATTGATGCATTTCTTAGTCCAGGCTATAAATACTGGAAAGAAGAATGACTCAATAGTCAATGCCATCCCAACACTAATCAAATATATGTGATATTGACATAAGAAAGAATCAAAATCTAACATGTACAATAACATGTTTCTGTACAGTCACTTTTCCGTGAGGCAATTAATCATCACAAGCATTCACCTGTTAAGCTTTTTCTTCTTCTACTGAAAAAAAAGTTCGAAGAGAAGATAATTAGATGAACACAAAGACCAAAACTAAATGACCCAATTTGGTTTTCAATCATTTCAGAGAATAAACAAACCACTTGAAAAAACACCCAACTTTAATACCAGAAATTTAACTTGACAGAACTTAGAAACATTAAAAAACAAAGATATGTAAGTATTAAGACCTAAAACACTCAAAATGATTCCATATTTTCTCGTGTCGATCGCCGAAAACTGGACTTTAATTGTGAATCTGAATATTACCATAAGTTTTAGAACTACATGTTAAAGACTGAAAAGTCATAATCTCTAAATACATTCCATACTAAAAACAGAAAGTCATAATCTCTAAATTACAAACCAAAGAACCAAACAATATAAATCAAGTTACTATGTCAGAGAGGTTTTGTTTTTAATGAAATGGGCAATTGAAGCACACTGAATCATTAAAATGGTAAATGAGAAATGATATAATATGTACCCGTGAACGAAATTTGTTGTTCCATCAAGAGGGTCAACAATCCAAGTTGGTTCGTCTGTTAATTCTGTCACACTATGTAGTTTCTTCTCCTATGAACTAAATCAAACCGTAACGCTCATGACCAATGTAAGCAAGAAGCTAGCAAAGTTCCAAAAGATAGGGGCTTCAAAGAAAAGGAAATTTCACCTTGTGATTGGGAAAAAACTGCTTAAGATGATTGAACACGAGTTCTTCACATCCTTTATCAGTCCCAGTCACCGAATCCACCTAAGAAAACAATAATTTCAGGAGCCACACAGCAAGAAACTAAAACAAAATTGACAATCTTGGAGATTAGACGTAGCCAATTCCATTATGTGTGATTGTGTGTGTTGAAATCTAATAAGCAATCTTGCAATGAAGTTATAAGAGCGAAAGAAACAAACACTAACCTGGTCTTTGTGGTCAACATGTTTAGTCTCGTAAAACCCTTTATGAATGACCTGCACAATGAAACCAGATTAAATCAAGATTATCTAAAAGATCGAATTATAACTCAAGGAGATCGAGAGAGAGACCTGTCCACCTTTTTAGCTGCATCAATGGCAGCAGCTAAGAATTGATCTAGAGAATCTTTATCAAATGTCGTCGAAAAAGAAGAAAATGAGAAAACAGGGAAATAGAAAAGAAGCAAAAGATTGAAGTTAGCAGAAACTGAACGGATCGTTACCATTTTCCGCCATTTTCGATGAAAGAAGGAAGCTAGAGACGAAGAGAGTGATGCTTCTTTACTTCTAGGTGTTTCTGAGAGAAAATGAAAGTTACGGTTTTTTGTGGTTGGGCACATATAGCAAAAATTCGAGCGAGAGAGGGGTTTGAGTGATTATGATTTGTGGGTGTTTTTGTGAGAGAATAGTGGGAAGTGGGTAGTTTTGTTTTTCAAATAGGAAGTGGGCAGTTAGAGCATTTGCAATGACTCTTACATTTCAATAAATATTCTCTTAATAAATTATTATTATTTAATATTCTATTATTATTCTCATTGCAGATGATCTTATAAATGTAGACTTTATTAGTAAGAATTAATAATTAATTAATTTTCAACTGTTAATTAATTTTAAATATTGAAGGACTAAAATACAATTATGAGGCTTTTGTTAATTGTTTACTATTAGAGGGTATTTAGAAAAATATGAAATCCCCTTTAAAGTAGATATTAAGAATTTAACCAATCAAAAGCCAAAAATAGTAAAATGTAAAACTTCTCTGGATGGGCAAATCAGTCATTGGATTCATCGTAGATTTTTAATAATCTTTCTTTCTAGTCAAGCGGCGAGTCTAACTGCAACCGTCCTCCTCCTCCGTCTATCTTCACTAGAATAAACCCAAGTGGCACGCGTGACCTCCACGCGCTTCCACTCTCTCCTCTTCTCTCCGATCGTCGCATCGATTCCCTTTCATCTCCGGAAACAATTGTGTGCGCATTCTTCTAGCCCTAGGATATTTCCCAGTGTAGTTCTCAATTTCAAATCCTAATTAGGGTTTGTCACTGAAATCATTACCATCATCGTTCCCGTTCAAGTAGAGATTTTTGACTCAATCGTAATATGTGATTTCTGTTACAAAACTATGAACAAAATGGTTGATAACAGTAATAATAAGAAGAGGAAGGAGTTCATCAGTGAAGCAGACATCGCCACTCTTTTGCAAAGGTCCTCTTTTCTTTTAAAACTTTCGTTATATTTCGTTTTCATCTCTTATCAATTCGGTCTTGATCTTATGCGGCGTGTGATTTTGCCTTTTGTTTGCAGATATGATACAATTACGATACTGAAATTGCTACAAGAAATGGCGTATTATGCTGAACATAAGATGGATTGGAATGAGCTAGTTAAGAAGACAACTACTGGAATTACAAATGCTAGAGAATACCAATTGCTATGGCGGCATCTTGCTTATCGAGACTCTCTCCTCCCTGTCGAAGATGATACTCAACTTCCGGTTCGTCTAATCTCTCTTCGTTTGCATTAGTTTCAAAGAACTTTTTGTATGATATGTTTCTTGTTATTGTCCACACTTTTGTTGGTGGATGTTTGTTAATGAATTAATCGTAAACAATTTCTCTCGGGGTTCTTATTTGTTACTTAGAAAATAGTATCTGATGATTGGCTTTAGTATTCTCGATATTGTTGTCTACCTTCGATTGACAGTCTAGAAGTCCAAGTTCTACTTGTTTTAATTTATTAATTGGGTGGATATTAAAATTTATTAGTAAAAAAAGCATTTTGTTCTCAGGTGGAATGAACTATGTATCATGTGATAGCTGTGCGTGACAAGACATAAATTTGCAAATGTTTATGAACTCATGCTTGTGCAGGATGATGATAGTGATATGGATTGTGAATTAGAAGCTTCCCCTGCAGGCAGCATTGATACAGCATCGGAAGCTGTTGCATATGTGAAAGTAAGAAGGAATCGACAGAGAAATTTTCTTAGATTCTTCTTCATTTCTCCCAAAGTCCTTGTTCAGTTTCCATTGAAGAACTTGGTCTCTATAGTTTTGCTTCATTGGTCTTGTTTCTCTGTGAAATCTTCACCTGAGAGATGTTTAAGTTCATTTTGTGTATCTATTTGCCATGCATTCAGGTCTTCTTTATTAAAAATTATTATAAGATATATGTAAGTAATCCCATAGATAGTTGTCTAGATAATTTGTAACGGATTAGTGGAATTCTTTTTTAAGACACTTGACATCTCCATTTATGGGAGAACTAGCAGATCATGATTACGTTTTTCTTTTGTTGGATCTTTAGGTTTTGTTATATGATAAACTCATGAAGCTCAGTGGAAAGTTTGGTAGCATGATTATTATTTTTTATTTTTTCCAAAAACAAAGAGATTACTTTTGTATTTTTCTCAAGTTTTCGGTCAAAGTAATTTAGATTGTCCCTTAGACTCTGACTCTTATTAGTATTGTTTTTGATCTTTATTATGTCTAATACTAAAATTATTGGTTGACTATGTATGATCAGAATCTCAGTTAGTGGTTTGCATGTCACCATGCAGTCTCTCTAATAATTAAGTGTGGCTACTATTCTTGGGTAGATGTCTGCCTACTCTAAGTTTCTAATGATCCAAACGCTTATGTCCTGTTTTTCTCTCTTTTTGTAGGTGATGGCTGCTTCCTATGTGCCAAGTGAGTCTGATATTCCTGAAGACTCAACGGTTGAGGCTCCCTTGACCATTAACATACCTTATGGCCTGCATAGGGGGGCTCAGGAACCATCAGACGCATATTGGTCGACAAGAGGGATCAATATCACCTTTCCTGTTTCCCTTCAGAAAGCAGCTGAGGGACAGAATGGAAATGGTTTAGCTGGCAGCATGGCTTCTCGGAAAAAAAGAAAAAAATGGTCAGATAAGGAGGATGCGGAGCTGATCACTGCTGTTAAGCAACATGGGGAAGGCAGTTGGGCCCTTATTGCTAAGGAAGAATTTGAAGGAGAGCGAACAGCATCACAACTCTCGCAGGTTGTTATTTCATTTCGCCAATATTGTTTCTTTTTTTGTCCTGTCTTAGCTTTAAAAAATCTTCATATACTCTGTTCTTCCACTCGTATAAGCATGCATGAGTGTTCTTATGTTAGTTTATGTATTCTTTCCTGTTTATTGCTCTGTGGCATATGCACATTCTCTGATAACATCACACAGACAGCAATTCGTAGTCGGTTATGGTAAAGGAAATTGAGCTTCAAATTGAGAGGGTCTTTAATTACAGTACGAAAAGTGTGATCTAAGACTTGGGAGGGTATAGCGAGCATTTATGAGGAGGGACAGTTTCCTCTGTTAATAACACCACCATACCTTTTTCATCTTTGCAGTTAGTGCCCTGTTCTTTGGTATCAGTTTCTTCTTATTCACCATTATCTAAATTATGTCGAAGATAGTGTTAGCTTAGAAGAGAAATGCTATAGCAGACCCCTTTTTACAAACGTCAGGAGTTCCTTATGTTGGTGGGCTTTTATCAGACTATGTCTTGATTTAACTAGTTGGCATTTTCGCATTTTCTGGTTGAAGGGCACTTGGAGCAACTATAACATACCAAGACCATACAGAACTATGGTCATTCCTCTAGAATTTTTTTCTGATGTCATCTATTTTGGTGTAGATGTGGGTTTTTCCTCATTTTTCCCGGGTTCAAATTCTGGCATCAGATCTCTAATTGATATGATTAATAGGCAGCTGGCTGAAGACAATAATTTTATCTGTCCACCAATTTTTGTGGTTTTATTTTTTCTCGTCAGACTATATCTGATGGTCCCTGGTATACTCTGTAAGTAGTGTGAAGAAAAATTTTCTGTAAACAACTTTGTTTGAGCCTTTGTGATTCTTTCTATTCAGCACATTTCTTTCATCGGGCTCTTGGCAACAAACTGAATTTCTTATTTGTAGCGGTGGGGGGCTATAAGGAGAAGATGTGATACTTCAAACACTTCTACACAATCTGGCCTACAGCGAACAGAAGCACAGATGGCAGCTAATCGTGCATTATCTTTGGCGGTAGGAAATCGGGTACCATCAAAAAAACTTGCAGTAGGTATGAGTAACAGAAGATCCTATCCAGCTTATTGTACTATCTATTAGTTCGACTAGGCTCTGGCTATAATCTACTTCTTAAAAAAAAAAATTTCTTGCAAAGTCAAAATTGTTTTGTCCCTATGCATCTCTATACCAGATTTCAATTTACTTTGTTTGTTTAGGTATACCTCCAGTGCTTTCTTCTGGTAGCATCACTGGAGCACAAGCCAACGGTGCGAGCAGTGGTAGCTCATTGCCACGGGCAGCAACGCCAGCTCCAACTACAAAATCTCGTGTTCCTCCAAAGAAAACAACAGCAAATTCCAGTACAAGAGCGGAACTAATGGTAACAGCTAATTCAGTAGCTGCTGCAGCTTGTATGGCTGGCATGGTAACTGCTGCATCAGTGCCAAAGACTGAGCCAGGAAAAAATTCTGTATCTGTATCAGTGCCAAAGACTGAACCAGGAAAAAATTCTGTATCTGTATCAGTGCCCAAGACTGAATCGGTAAAACCTGCTTCTGCAGCCCTTTTGCCTCGTCCATCAGGTATGTCATCAGCACTGAATGCTGAACCTGTAAAACCTGCTTCCACAGCATCTTTGCCTCGTCCATCTGGTATATCATCAACACTTAAAGCTGAGCCTGCAAAACCTGCTTCATCAGCCTTATTGCCTCGTCCATCAGGTATTATATCAGCCCCAAAGGCTGAGCCTGTTAAAACATCTTCGACAGCCTCGTTGTCTCATCCATCACGTATTTTATCGGCACCAAAGGCTGAGCCTATGAAAGCCACCACTTCAGCAGCCTCTGTGCCTCGTCCGTCAGGTATTATATCTGCACCAAAGACTGAGCCTGTAAAAACTGCAACCTCAGCAGCCTCCTTGCCTCGTCCACCAGGTATTTCATCAGCACTGAAGACTGAGCCTGTGAAAACCGCCGTGTCAGCACCCTCTTTGCCTCGTCCATCAGGTATTATATCAGCACCAAAGGCTGACCTTGTGAAAACCCCCGCTTCTGCAGCCTCTTTGCCTCGTCCATCAAGTATGTCGTCAGCACAGAAGGCTGGCCCAGTAAAGAATGTTCCTGCTGCTGCTAACACTAGAGTGGTAGGACCTATGAATTTAAGGCATGCAGTTAATGGAAGCCCAAACCACACAATATCTTCATCACCCTCTACTAAGCCTTCACCTATGGCTCCTCTCTCCAAAGGACCTACAATCCAGAATAATTTAGTTCCTCCTAGTTTTGCATCGTCAAGGTTGGTCCCCACACAGAGAGTTCCTGCAGCTACTGTAGTGCCACACAAGCCAAGTGTGGGAGCAGCAGTTACCGTGTCTTCTAGGCCTGTTGGTGTACAGAAAGAGCAAACTCAAGGGAACATAGCAAGTTCTTTGGTTACGACAACACCTCAGACAAATAAAACCATATCAACAAACTCAGTGATTAGCACAGTAAAGCCGGTGGCTGCAAAAGTGGAGACTCCTCCTAATCTTATGCAGAAGAAAAACGAAGTAGTTGGCAGTTGTAATGATAAAAGTAAGTTGGATAAGCCCCCTGAAAAAGAGGATACTACTAAGGTTTCACCACTCGTTGGAGTCAAGGCTGAGTCAAAACCGAAAGATGAAGCAAATAAAGGAAAAAGTCAAGATGTTGCAACCGTGACAGGGACCGAGCAGAAGGGGTTGTAATTCATTTGCTGCATTGTTTTGGTATTTTCTAATAATGTTTTTCTTAGGACTCAGACAAGAATATGATTATGTACAGTAGGACCTCCTGAATATAAGGTTCTTACTACTAATTAGTAATATGAGTTTAAATATACTACGAAATCTCAAAGGAGATCTTCTAAGTTAATGAAACCAAAACCATTCACTTTGATTTGCATTTCATCGGTCTTGTAACAATACAGAACAGGTTGAAAAAATAAGGAACTGAAAAAGCAAATAACAAAGAGATGATTGATTGGTTGGTTATTCAGGGAGCTTTCCAGGTTGCTTAACGGAACCAGCACTTTTTTGTACACCTGGATATGGACTGACACAAGAGAAGAGAGATGATGCAGATTGCTTCTGTTGTCTATGCTTCTTTAACTTGACACCGAACAAGAATGAGCGTAATGGAATCCTCGCCTTCGAAGTGCTCTTGCTCGGAGTTATTCTTGCTTCTGTTGCACTTGAGATCCCAAGATCAACTTCCAGTTTATTTAGAATCCTCTCCACTTCGGTTTTCAATGTTCGTACACGATCAAGACCCGAGTGAAGTTCACTTGAGACCCTTTTGTTCTCCTGTTTCATGTTAAGTATCTCTCCATGAAACTTTGCTGCTTGGTAACCACTAATCTCTGAATCACTTACTTTTGTTCCACCCAAATGAGCCGTGACTCTTGCGATTTCTTCTTGAATATTAGCTAGGGATGCATACCTTCCCTGGAGTTCATCTTTAAGAACCGCACTGTTCTCTAGCCATAATTGTAGCTCTGTTCGAATTTCTCTAAGGTGTCTGTAGATAGGTTTTGCCTCTGATGCAACTGCAGAATTACTACTACTTCTTGGAGATTCGTCTTGCTGCTTGATTTCGATTTTCAGTTTCGATAGCTCTGATTTCAAATCTTGAACTGTTGTCTGGTACTTCTGTATCTGATGTACTGATGTGCTAAATCTTAACCAGAACTCGAGATTCTCTTCCAATACCGAGTCAATATCTGCACGGATTTTGTCTTCCACAGTTGGAATCTTTGTTCTTGGGCTGTCATCAACGTCTGCAAATTTTACCCTGACCTCATTTGGCTTTGCTCTTCCAGGTGTTCTCTTCATGTCTCCCCCTTGATGATGCGGAGTAGTGGAAACTGAAAAGTTAGAACTTGGCGAAATGCTGACACTTTCGCGCTGTCCTTGATCATGATCCAACTGGCTATGTCCTTCTACTTGATGTGGCGAATCTTTTCCAGGCGTGTCAATTTTTTGGCGTAATGTCTGAATCTCTACGTCTTTGTAAGCAACAGCATCCTTGAGTTCTCTCAATTGTAATGCTAACTCGAAGAATCCTTCCCGGTTCTTCTTCTCAACGTCGCCTAATTTTCTCTTTACTTCTCTGTAATCCCTTAATACTGATGTGTATTCATCTAACAGAACCTTCTCTCTATCCTCCATGCCATCTGGTAACAACTGCCTCCAGTTTGGTGTCTCTTCATCCTCGTCTTCAGTCACCAGATCTTCTGTTTCTGTCCCGAAACAAGTGCTTGCTGTTTCAGACAAAGCAAAAGAATCTTTTGTCTCTGATTTCTCTTCTTGAGCTCTTTCACCATCTTTACTCTCTTTAGCTCCAACGGCATCATTCTTCGTCTCCTCCACACTACTCCTAGTTTCTGTCTCCTTTGAGGTTGACTTCATATCATCGCGAGAATCTTCTGATCCTGAAACAACAGGCAATTCCTGGAAAAATCCACCTCCTTCAACATCTTCATCCATTTTCACATCTTGTAACTTTCCAGACAAATTCTCAGCAGTTTTATTGGCTTGCTTAAATTGGTTTTGTAAATTCTTGTTCTGATCTTCCACTTTTTGAAATAGTTTCCTAACTTTTCTCAGCTCGTCTTCAAGAACGGTTATTCTCTGCTTCATTTCCGTGGAATCCGAAACAAGAGACGCCTTGTCCTCCTCTAGACCACGGACATGTTCATGTAACTCATCTGTCTCTGATCTTAATGTCTTCACCAATGCCGTATGAGATGAAGCATTGGTCTCCAATGAAACAACTCTCTGCACAAGATCATCAATCTTTTCTACAAGCTTCACAACTGTAAGATTCTCGTTTGGATCTTCTCTCTCAGATTCATGGCTTGATTCTTGAACCACATCAGCTTCGTGTTCTTCTTCTCTACTAATAACCTCATCATGATCATCACTTTCTGGTTTCTCAAATCTGTTCCTCAATGCTTCAAACCTTTTTTTGGCAGTGATGATCCTTTCCTTCTCAATTTCTGCTTCTTCAACAGATTGCTTCTGTTTCTCCTCAAGCTTAGCAAGTGTTCCTTTACATGAGCTCAAGGCAGTGCTCGCCATCAACGTCCTAGCATCACTATCTTCAATGGCAGCACCAGGACCAAACTCATCTTGTAAGTTACAAACCCTCTTCTGCATTTCAGTCACTTCCTTCTCCAAATCCCAATACCTCTCATAAGACTGCTCATATGAACCCCTGACAAATTCCTTTTCTGTCTGCAACGCCAAGATTCCCTTCTGAAGCTTATCAATTTCCTCCAAACCCTCTTCTTTACTCAACCCCAAACTCACAACTGCCGCTTCTCGCTTCGCCAGTGCAGCCGCTACTGCCCTTTTAAGACCAGTTGGTCCTTTTCTAGACAACATCATAGACGGACTTCTGAATTCTTTCTTCAATGGAATCTCTGGAACTTGAGGTATGTTGCTTCCCTTGGGTATAAGATGAAGATGCTTTTGCGATTTCCTCTTATTTCCTTCATGATCTTCATTTTCATCACAGTCATCCTCCAAAGGAAACTGAACATGTTCAGGGAAAGCTGTGGCAATTGTGCGGTTTGCACTTTGAAGCTCCCTAGATAAATGATCATAGCGTTCAGCTAATGCACGGTATGACCGAAAAGCTTCCTCCACGAAATTAACAATCTCTGGCCTTTTACGGTAATACATCTCAGCTCTTTTGGCAAAAGTGTCTCCATCTTCATCTATGATCTTAAGAGTATATTCTACTTTCTCTTCCATATCTACATATCAGATATTTCTTCGTTAATGGCAAAGCGAATCAAAAACAGTATTAAGTAAAATGTGAATTAAGAAAAAGTGGAACGTACCCTGAAGATTGTGTTCGAGCCATTTGGATTGCTTTGTACGGATGTGGCTGGCCCACCACCATGAATACGCATTGCTCGCTGCTCTCTGCAACATCCTTATTGTTTTTAGGTAGAGTAAGAAGAAGAAGACTCAAGCATGGTCGATTCATCAACGTGGTGTAGGTGAGAATTTGGAACTTGAGAGTTTCAGGATCAGACAAAGAAGAGAGAAGTAGTCATTGTCCGTGTGTAGTGGACATATCCGAGTATTTTGGTGGATCCTTTGATAAACCTCATTTTTAGGATGTTACCTTTGACAGTAACAAAAAAAGAAGATAAGAGCAATACTAATATGAGATATATAATATTTATTTATCATTCATAGTTCTCTTCTGTTTTCCTCTAATTTGCTATATTCAAACTATTTTTTTGGTAGTGATATATAGGCTTTGATTGGTTACACAAAAAAGGATCATTTGCAAACTACATACTTATTTTGCTACCAATCAGTATTTCATTTAAAATGAGCGTTTGCAAATAGAACGACCATCGTTTGTAAATACAAACTTTCATTTATTTTTACATTCACATTATGGTTTAAAAAGAAAAATCATTCGTTTATATTTAGAAAATTCATCATTTACTAATATAAAATATGATTTTAAATATAGTAATTGCAGTCCATATATTTATTTTTATATCAAAAATGTTAAACTATATGTAATTACTTACTTTTTATAATAATTATTTTTAATCAAATTTTACTTACTAACTTTTATTTAATTACACTATTCAACCAATACAGTGTTATCAATCAACATTAATTTTCAAACGACCTTCGTTTCAACCATTCATTTTTTTCCAATTGATTATTTCAAACGGTATTACCAATCGGATCTATAAGAAATTACTATCTAACTTACCATTGTGAAAAAGTTGTGTATTTGAAATGTCAAAGCCTAAATAGCCTAATTTTTGCACATCTTTCACTTAATCTTTAATAATAAATTGTTGTTGGGTCCAAAACTAACATTGCATTACCTGTTTTAGAGGTCCAAAGATAAACATTTGGAAGGATGTAGTCAAGGAAGAACACGAACTATACTTTTTAAGAAGTTTGGGAAGATGGCCCAATTGTTATTTCTATTTGCATTTTTTGACTTTTTTATTGATTCATTTGAGGATACAACACTTTTTTTTTTACCCCAAAAGACTGATTTCATTACTTATCAAAAGAGGTAACAAAAGGTTTAAACACTACAAGGAGAAGATGTAAATCCTAAACTAGGAACCAGAGCAACTACACAAAGGTCAAAAGATACATCTTAACTAAACCGATAGCAAAAACTACAACTAATTCAATTATGAACAAAATTCATATCAAAGTTATACAATTAATTAAGTTGAGTTAAACAACAATGCCATTAAAGCATGTTCAGTACAAGTTCTCTCCATCATCTCTTCTTCTTCTTGGACGTTGTGTGAACTTTTTTCACAATGGAAGCTTCATTGGCTTCTTTCTGTCTAAGCATGCTTCTAGTCTTCACTCCCACAACCATCGAAATTGAACTCTCATCAACATCAACCCTTGATTTCTCACATTCCTTGTCAGCTTTAGGACAAACCAAATCTCTTAAACTATCAACAACATCAACCAATATCTTCTTTTTCAAACTACCCTCAAGATAAGAAAGATCTTGTAACCTACTCACTGGAATATCATCAAACGAAATGTTGGAAGTCTGTGTGACTATTCTTCTCCATCTCGTCTTCTTCATTGTAATCTTTCCAGTTATACGGAAACCCTAAAAGGAAACGATCACAAACCTCATTCGAAATTCCGTTTTGTAGAGTACGAGCACGATTGATGAATCCACTAATACAAATTGTAATCCCATCAATTGCTTCGAGATTGTTACTATCATGTCGTTTTGAGATTGCTCCTGGTGAAAATAGTCTCACTTCAGTTCCACCTTCAGATTCAAATCCTGCAATAGTCAAAGCTTTCTCTTTTCCTTTCTTTGTCAGCCACCAATCGGATAAAGAGACAGTTTTTAGGGTTCCGATGGGAGTGAGTGACCCTAAGGAATACGGCGATTTTAAAATACCATCGTTTCCTGGCGAGGAATTAGGTTTTAGCGGAGAACTGAAGCAAGTACGCGGCGAGGAATTTGGTTCCGGCAGCGGTTTGGAGCGAGTACGCGGCGAGGAATTGGGTTCCGGCAGTAATTTGGAGCGGGTACGCGGCGAGGAATTGGGTTCCGGCAGCAATTTGGAGCGAGTACGTGGCGATGAATTGGGTTCCGGCAGCGATTTGGAGCGAGTACGCGGCTGGGAACGGCGAGCTGAGAGAGACTGAGACGCCATCACGATGACGTCTTGTTGGTTCGAATTCTGATTAATATGTTTTTGGTTCGGTTAAGTGTTTTTGTTAAATTGAAACATGAACCTATAATTGGGCCTATCCTTGGTAATGGGCCTAACCTTGACGATGGGCCGATACATTTAAAATTTGGTCGGTAGAGCGATAAATAAAATCCAACCGGTCCGATTGTGGTTATTTATTGATCACGTGGAAAGTATTTTGGATAAGAGTCAAAATTTCCGTTTGGTGAAAATTGTAAATTTTGCGGGACCACGAAAATTGAAATATCCATCCAAAAAAAAAAAGAAAACTCGGAGGCGATAGTTTGTTTGGGTTTGATGAGGCTGCCACGAATTGCTTTCTCAGGCGTAGTTTAGAGAGAAAAAGAGAGAGAAAAGGAGACGTCAACTATTGGCGCACGTTAGTTAGAGACATGTCTTGTGTTGTTCTCTGATGAAAGAGAGAAAGTAGTCAATCATCAAGAAGACGAAGAAGCTCATCGTTTTCTCTCTGATTTTAGCCACTGAATCTTATCCAATTGCTTCTTGCTTCTCGTCGTTTGCTTCCGATCGATCTCTCTGGATTTCTTCCGTGTGTTATAGGTAACTTCCGCGAAATCTTGAATTTTCGGGCTAAAATTTTGCTAAAAAGTAGAAGAATTCTTAGGTGAAGTGCTGAATTGGACTGTAATTATGTTTGATTGGTTTCAATTAGTGTGTGCTTCAATAATTCGAAGAAATCGTCTCAGTATTGGTCTCATTTTGCATTGATGTATGTTGTCCTCTGCTCTGGGCTGCTTACGTGAATTTAGAATTATGCTAATTTTTTATAATTATGCAAACTGTTTGATAAAGATAATGTTACTGTTCAATGTTCTGCGAAGCTAATTCTTTATTTCGTGCAGGTTGCTCTGCTAATTGATTGATAAAGGAGCTCAATTGATTTTTTGTTCACCACTGCCATTTCAATTTTGTGTTTTAGTTTTAGGGGTTTCAATCATTGTATCTACACTTGGGATGATGATGCGCACTGTCTCTTTACCATTGTCGCATGATTTGAATATTCATAAGAGCCATGAAGCTTCTAGACACCTTAGTGTACGTAGTGTTCTGTTCGTATTTTTGATTTTGTCGTCGATTCCTGTCTTTTTTACTTATGAATTTTCTGTTCCAGGGTACGTCCCATTGCTCGATTTCCTTGCAGAGTGCAGCTGCTAAAAATCGTGTGTATCTGACCCAGAGGACAGGTCTTTCATCATGTGCCACGGTATCATCTGTGCTCATAGGATAATTCAATTGTTTAGTTTCTTGCTCTGGGCATCTGGTCTTCTATTTGATTTTCTTCTAGCAATGTTGGTGTTCTGATGAAACTCGCCTCTAACTAGACTTGCTTTGATAGTAATTCTCTTATTTATGCCTGTGGGTCTGCTTCTATTGTATTTTAATTTATGTGTATCTGTGTCTGATAGTTATGTATGCCTCTCAATCAAATTCTCATTTGAGGGCTGTCAGCTATGTGCTTGCTATTTATCTTTTCCTCTTAAAAATAGATCCATGTTTCAGGAAAAACCATTCACTTGGGCTTATATTAAACATATGCATCCTTTCCTGTTTTCTTAGAGACAAGACTTTTGGAGTCTGCAGCTTCTAGAGAGCTTGAATGGTTCGATAGTCCATGTACCATCTAGGTGCAATGCGTTCGTTTGCCGCTCAGCTCTTTTTCCAAGGAGTGGAAATGGAGGTCCCATTCTTAAATCAACTGCAGTAATAATCACAAGGTTATATGCTTTAACCTTCACTCACTTGTATTATTAGATGAGTAGAGTGGGCGTAATTGACAAACTGTGCACACACATTACATTTTATGCTCCCAACTGAGGTCCAAAAGAGAAAAGTATTTGGAACCATGGGAGTAAGATATCATACCACGTTTTGGGCTGTCGTCTAAATTAAAGCCATTTTACTTGAATTATTCCTTTCTGATATCAGGGCGTATGATGCATTACGTGGAAATCCTCATTTGATGAAACTAATACCAGCAGTTGGGATTCTTGCATTTGCTACATGGGGTCTTAGACCTCTTCTGTGCCTTGCCAGAACTTCCATGTTCGAGGTGAGATGTTATTTGCTCTTATACATTCCTTCACTTGCCTGGAATATTTGCTATAGTTTATTTAAGTGGATATAACTTTCACTCTAGAAGGGGAATGAAGCAAATTCACAGAAGAACAGCACACAATACATTGTTGTGTCATATATTCAGCCTTTGCTACTTTGGAGTGGAGCAATCCTGTTATGCAGGTCAATAATCTTTTTGTTAACTCGTCAACTACTATATATTTTACTAAAACTAATATGGAATTGTTTCTCAGAACATTGGACCCAATAGTATTGCCTTCAAGTGCCAGTCAGGCTGTTAAACAACGCCTTCTTACCTTTGCTCGGTCCATGTCAACGGTTTTGGCATTTGCCTGCTGTTTATCAAGGTGTGCAAGAGTTTCTGTTAACTGTGACTATAAGAACGCTACTATGATGAGCCTGACTGTTTAAGTACTTGTATGAGAATACTTTTCTTTAAAAGACCTTTATGACTTCCGGAGGTTCAGCATTTAGGTTCTTTCAGTCTGTTGGAACTGATTGGATAAATAGCATGATATTGGTTCCCATTTGCATACCTGTCTTTCAGTAGCTTTTTTGAGTTCCAAATGGTGTTGCAGTTACTGAGCATGTAATACACTGTCTTCTCTGCAGCCTACTTCAGCAGGCACAGAAATTTTTTATGGAGACAAATAATCCTGCTGATACCAGAAATGTACGTCCCCCTATCTTTAAAATGGATTTGGAAAAAAAGATAATTGATGCTTCTTGGTCTTCCTAAAATACGACATGAAGTGGTAGCACAACACCTGCAGTGCCTATGTGCTATGAGTACCCAACTGTAGGGCATGGTTTTCATGAGTATGTACCTATTCGGAAAAGTTAGAAATTTACGTTTAATCCTTCCATTAATGAAGGTGGTACAGTATATTTGAACTGTACTCCAGAATTTCACTCCCATAAGAAAATAAGCATTTTACCCCTCCAAACTTGTAATCATTATGTGAATGTGCAATCTACATTACACTCATATATTTTTGAAGGAATACGCTCTTTCAACATAGATGTTCAAAACTCAGTTGGCTTATGCACAAGATGCACTTGAGATTAGATAGTGAAATCTTTTACTGCTCTTCAGCAAGGGAGTTTATTCGGATATGTGCTTGTCTGTCTGTTGTTGTGCAGATGGGATTCAGTTTTGCTGGAAAAGCTGTTTACACTGCTGCGTGGGTGGCTGCT
Organism: Lepidium didymum; assembly: GCA_963920545.1. Classification (NCBI taxonomy): domain Eukaryota; kingdom Viridiplantae; phylum Streptophyta; class Magnoliopsida; order Brassicales; family Brassicaceae; genus Lepidium; species Lepidium didymum. The sequence goes on from OY986987.1 coordinate 2,331,329, forward strand.
GCTTCATTGTTTATGGAGCTGTTGGGTTTCTCTACCCAAAAGTGGCTAACGGCTGGGGGTCTGGGGACAGTACTGCTCACTCTTGCTGGTCGTGAGGTGGGGTCCTCTCTTTGTGGAAAGACTTTGGCATACTAAATCTTGATTACAGTAATACATTAATACCTTTTTGTGGATGGTGCAGATACTTACAAACTTTCTTTCAAGCATTATGATTCATGCTACACGGCCCTTTGTTCTGAATGAGTGGATCCAGACCAAGATAGGAGGCTATGAAGTTTCTGGTACAGTAGAGGTCTGTTGACAAGCTGCATTAGATAGGTTTTTCTCGTTCAATTATTTACGTCACTGGCTTCTAAAAGTAGTCTTCCATAGAAATTGACATTACTTCTTTTTCAGCATGTCGGTTGGTGGTCACCTACAATCATCAGAGGTGATGACCGTGAAGCAGTTCATATTCCTAACCACCAGTTCAGTGTAAACATTGTGAGGAATCTTACTCAAAAGACGCACTGGCGCATCAAAACACATCTTGCCATCAGTCACCTTGATGTCAGCAAAATTAACGTGAGAAAATATTCTTGTTTTACACATGCTTTTATCTCTGTATGTTGCTGTTTTGTTCAATGTGACAAATGATTATTTTGCTTCTCAACTTTACAGAATATTGTGGCTGATATGCGCAAGGTGTTGTCTAAAAATCCACAAATCGAGCAGCAAAAAATACACAGAAGAGTGTTTTTGGCGGATATAGATCCAGAGAACCAAGCCCTTAGAGTAAGAAGACACCTTCTATACACATCTAATATGTTTGGTTCACGTTAATTAGATTTAATATCTATATCTGATATTGTCGCAGATCCTAATTTCCTGTTTTGTAAAGACTTCACGTTTTGAAGAATACCTGTGTGTTAAGGTATGTAAAAATTAACTTTCTTTGGTTGCTGATTTATATAATTTCAGTTGTATGCATTTTAAATATGAATTAGATGCAATATTTTGTCCATGCAACATTTCCAAAAAAACAAAAATACATCAAAACTTGATTACTTTGGTCAAATTTTGTCATATTTTCATCACTTTTCCAAGGTATCTATTTTTGTGCAATGCATGTGTACTTGTGTCTCTGAGCGTCTGTATCACATGTGTTTATGTTTTTGTGGGTGTATGTTCTGGTGTCATGTAGATCTGTAGCATGATGAAATCTAATGATGAACCATATCATATGTCATGAGCTTATGTCATAAGACATTTGAATTTTTGTACAGGAAGCAGTGCTTTTGGATCTTCTTAGAGTTATTAGTCATCACGGGGCACGTCTAGCAACCCCCATTCGCACAGTTCAGAGGATGCGTAATGAGGCTGAGGTGGACAGTCCAGGATTTTCAGATATCGTTTTCAATCAAGCAGCGATGAACCGTCGACTCATGCTCATTGAGCCATCCTACAAAATTAATAGCGATGATAACGCAAAGTCCCCCTCGCCTAGCTTAGTGCAACAAAGTGAAGAAAAGGACCTTCAAGGAGAACCATCAGTAATCAAGGTAGAAGCAGAAAGCAACGGATCAGTGCTGGTTTCAAATGCTAGGAAGGAAAAACAGAAAGCGGCTCTTGGTTCCAACTCCAATACCGACACAAAGGGTTCACCAACCTCAACATCCGACCAGCCAGTAGCACAAAAGTCCGAAGAGAAGAAGAAAGAGAGCGTAGGGGAATCAAATAAAGCAGAGAAAGATGAAGTTTCCGATAGTGAAGGAGCAACGGAGCAGACATTAAAATCAAAAGCAAGACAAGGGACCGAAAGAAACAGCGGAGATTTGAAAGCTCGAGATGGTGGTGGATCCGGTACCAGTTCTTCGCTAGAGGAGAATATTGTTCTTGGTGTTGCGTTGGATGGCTCAAAACGTACACTCCCGATTGATGAAGAACACAAGGCTCCTGGTGCATTAATGGATTCTGAAGAACTCGGTATTGGCTCGGAATGAGTGGAAGGAGAAGATGTAGAATAAATGTGTTTGTCCAAGCAATTTAATGCATCTGTAGAAAGTAACAAGGCAGAAATGAAGAAACGAGCGCTACTCTGTGAAAATTTTTTCAGCGTAGAGGTGTGCGCCAATTCATCTGTTGTAAATAATGTACAAGTCAGAAATAGATTGTTTCTAGTGATTTAGTTAAAAGGGTTATTGTGTTGAGAACAAATTTGGCAATCAATATCAAATGGGAACACTTTAAGAACATATACTGTATACCAAAATAGTTATGGGTGATCCACGCAGACGATGATTAGCAATGAGTTGTAAGAAAATGTGCAAACCATGAACAAGTAGTCTTGGAAGATGACGATGGTGAATGAGTTGTTCTATTAAAGCAAAACTTGAAATTTTGGATTTGTCTCTAGAAGCCAAGATGGAAGCATTCCAGTCAACTTGTTGGAAAAATTAATTGGACAGCAAATTTTTCTGCTGTTGGAGAAAGCTTGGAACCGTTTCCGTATTGCAATATTGTAACTCAATATAGGTATACTCAATTGAAGCCTTGGTTGTAGGGAGATTTCTTGTTCTATCTGCAGCAAACTAGAGGGCCATGTCATCTCCGTGAATAATTACTAGGTACTGAAAAACTCAAAATTAGTTTGTTTTGAGTGACTGTAGATCCAACTAACATGCACACTTTCAAATTTACATATACCAAAAAGTGCATGACAGGCTTTAGAAACATTCGATGATCTTACAATGTGAAACAACATAGAAAATGTACCAAATCAAACCCGTTTGAAAAGATTGATAAAATCATCAACAAGACGAAACCAAGCTTGACGCCAAGATGTATCAAAGCAAAGAAACACAATAAATGCTATCCATATTACACTGTAGGTAGTGGCAAGGCTCCAGTAGAAGCTCTCTATATCAATTGTGGTTTCGCCATCTCTGCTTTGAATCTCTGGCTCGGGTGTGTCGTTGTCACAACTTCTGTTTACGGGTAATCCGCAAAGAAGGGGATTAGCAATGTAGTTGGTTTCATCCAATGTAAGAAATTTGCCTTGAATTGGAATGGAGCCTGACATGTTATTGTAGGAGACACTGAAAATAACCAAACTATGTAACTTCGTTAGATCGTAAGGAATCGATCCATGCAACAAGTTATATGAAAGATCAATGCTCTCTATATCTGTTAGATTGGAGAAGCTTCTAGGAATTAGACATGACACGAAATTGTGAGACAGATTCAAAGCACGCATTCTCTCAAGATCTCCTAGCCCCTTTGGTATTTCACCACTGAGTTCATTCTTTGATAGATCCAGTCCAGACATGAAGAAATACTGTCTTGAGTGTAAGATTCATACCTATTCTTTGATACAAAGTCAAATATGAAATTCAAATGACTAAAGTAGTCGGGATCAAACTCATTTGGTAATCTCAAGTGAGACCCAAAATACGATTCCAATCCACTTTCGTAGGTGTAGCCAACTGATGTTGTATGACCATAACCATGAGTGTATCCACTCCTTCCAAATGGCATATTGGTAAGACATGAAGGTATTGACCCATTCAATCTGTTTTTGGCCAGATCCAAAATCATGATGCTACTTAGATTGCAGAGATCCTTAGAAATATAACCTGTTAATCTATTACCCTTCAACAGAAGATATTTGATGTTCTTGTTGCTGACAAATCGTGGAATTGACCCGAATAAATAGTTATTTTGCAGATCTAGTAGCATGATATTTTCTAACAATGTATCAGGTATAACCCCACTGAACTCATTGTCATTAAGGAACAACATACACACAGGTTCACAATTGAAGTGAGTAAGCAAGTTCCCTGTAAACTTGTTCCTTGAGAGGTCCATAAGCGCAACCCGAGACATGTTAAAGAGATTTCTTGGTATTGTACCTTCCAAACGATTACTTAAAACCAAAAGATACATGAAAGAAAATTCACCCAACCAACTTGGAATGACACCGCGTAAATCATTACTTGACAAATCGAGCACTGATAAGCGTCCTGATTATTGCAATCCAACTGAAATCTTAGAGAATTGATTGTTATCTGCAATCAAAATGCTCAACAAATTCAAATTTGATGGTTCTGAAAAAATCGTACCAGAAAATTTGTTGTATGAAAGCCTCAGAAAACGCAGTGAGTTACAACCCATAAGAAATTTCCTTGGTAGATTGCCAGATAAGTTATTACGAGATAAGTCCAAGTAGTGAAGCATGTTCATCTCTCCTGTAGAGGATGGCAAACTACCGTGAAACCCGTTGTTCGAGATATTCAAGTGTCTTATGTTTGGAAATATGTTTCCAAAATTCTTAGGAAGCTCTCCATCAAACTCATTAGCTGATACATCCATAATCTTCAAGCTGTGTACCACTAGTCCTGATAGCTGAAAGTTGGTAAAAGAGTTGTTCTGCAAAAGCAGAACCTCAAGTTTTGGATTTTGCACTAGGGTACTGATCTGGTTAGCTTGTTGTGTGAGAGATTAATCAGACGTAATCCCTTCTGGTGTTGAAGAAAGCTTGGAACTTTTTCCAAACTACAATTCTGTAATTCTATGACACTCAACTGAAATCTCGGTTGAAATAAGTTATCTGTCTCCACTTGTAGCAAGCTAGATTTTGATGAAAGTTTGAACACCTTCAGCTTTGAGTAGTTGGCGATTAACTTGAAGGAGAAGAAACCCTCGAACTCATTATCTGAGAGAGATAAGTACTCAATGGAATCAATACTTCTGATAAGAGATGGAACCGTCCCATTAAGTTGGTTTGAAGAGATATCAATAACTCGGAGTTGGGTCAAGCTATCAAAACACTTTGGAATTTGACCTATAAATTGGTTTTCACTTAGATCAAGCTCACGTAGATTTTTCAATTGACGAAGTCCTGCAAACCACATGAAAATGCATACCAAGATTATAAGATCATTTAAGCTTTTCTTTGATATTATACCTAAATACCTTTGTCTTCCAATGATCCAGACAATCTATTATCGCTCAAGTCCAAGCTTTGAAGTCGACGAAAATTCTCCAATCCTATGGTAAGGCCAAGATATATGAACCAAATTTATATTAACAAAGTGTCCCTTACATAGTTCAATCATAAATCTATATTATTCGAACCATATTCTGAATGAATTTGGTCTTTGGTATCTTTACCTAGTAGTGGGCCTGTGAACCTGTTCATGCTTAGATCGAGTCGTTGTAGATTTCTCAAGTTATTCAGTTCTGCACATTGAAGAACATGTGAACGACAAGAAACGGGGAGAGGATATGTAGATGATGTGAGTTTTGTGGCAGAGACTGAAATTGAGAAGAAGAAGATCAATTTGGTGTCAAGAAAATCTAGTTTTTACTGTTTCTTTGTCGTTCCTTATTTAAGTACTTGCCTCTAACTTGTTGTTTGTGTGGCTTCATTGACAGGGATTTTTAGAAGATTGACGAGGAATTGTTGTCTCCAGTAACTAAGGCTTATCACATGTAGCTAATATAAGTGTTGAAAGTCAAGTAGCATTCACCACGGGACCCAAATCTTTGACATCTTTGTTATTCTCTCGAGCTGTTGTTTTTAACATGGAGCTTGTGTTTTCGTCGATGTTCTAGAACAAAGAAATTTCATAGGTTCAAAATTTTCAATAGGAGTTTCATGTTTGTCTTGGTTTTTAATGCATTTGATACTAATTTAGAAATTGATGTTGAAAAAACAAGAGAGTTATCATCAAAAGAGTCAATAAAAAGTGTTATAATGTTAGCGAAGATCCTCCTTGCACAAGATAATGGTTTGGTGGGCTACGAATAATTTTGGAATTCTTGAGTATATGTATTGATACACGTTATTCTGTTTTCGTTATTGTAGATTTGTTGAAGCAAGAGCTCCAGTGTTTTCAAAAGCTGCTTGGTTTTGCTCTTGGAATCTTACGCAGGTAGTCTTCACTTGATCAGTTAATAATCTGGTCCTGAAGTAATTTTTCACTTGAGAACATTTTTGGTTTTTTAGAATGATTTGGTTCATTGGTGGGGACTCAAGTGACTTTTTTATTCCTTCATATATATATATATTACAATGATCATTTGGTAATGATGATCTTTTTGCAATGAACAAACAATTTAGTGACATAATGAAATTGTTACTCATAATCTTGTTTGAATGTTTTGGCAGACAGATCAAGGAACATAGGGATTGTGGATAGTGAGTATATCTTTCGTAAAATCGTTCCATTTGAGAAGAAGGTATAATTTTTTAAAAACCAAAAAGGGTATTGACGTTAAGGACTCTTTTGATCTTCTGCTGTTAAAGAGCTTATCAAAAACAATCTCGATGTCGGAACCACCAGTGCAGAAGTTAACCTCCAAGATTATCAAAAACACTCTCGACGTTGAAGTCAATGGGCTCCATGGCTTATAACTTTACTAAACGAACACTTCTTTGTTAAATGCAAGTCTCACAGAGACTCAAAGAAAAAGGAATACAATATGTATTGCTTGGACTCCAAAAATGGATCTCTGTCTTGCTCACCACAAGAATCATCGTACCATTCAGATGTGTTGCAGTCCAAAGTTCTCATATTGTCTTTTTCTTTTGGGGGAATTGAGATTTTGTAAATTAAAAGTTTTTTAGTTGTGCAGATAAGGGTATCATCTTATCAAGCATTCAAACTTATGTGATCTATAGCTCAAGGTTGTGTTACTCCCGTAAGATCTGTGATTGTAGCCTTGTGGAACATTGCTTCCACTTTTGCTCTATTAGTTGCGTGTTTTTGTAAAGTCTTACCGCTTTTAGTATATTAATATATTTTGGTTGAAAAAAATATATTTGGGCTTGACAGTTCATAAATTAGGCTTGATAGTTCATAAATTGGGCATAATGATTACAGCCCATTCTTTTCATCTTCACGACGAATTGCTTTTGACTTTGTCGATGATTCAAAACCAATAGAGTTACATATTATTAATTTCGTCAACAATAATTGGAAGTGGATGGATTATATTGACAAGTGGATATGAGTTGTGACATAGCAATGAGACGTATCCCGTGCGTAACTTTCCTTCTTCTCTGGATAACCTCTTGCCACCTCAATTCTCTTTATTGAGTTTTTCTTTTAATACTACTGGATTTTGTGATACACATTCGTATACAAGTCTCATATTATATTCCGATTTTTCTGTACGAATTCGAACCTTTAAATTGTTATAATAAGAATCCAAAAGAGGGATCATTTTGCACTATTGATGAAGAATAATACAAAAACAAATATCTAAAAGATACTATAATAGCAAAGATCAAAGACCTTACCAAACAAAAAACAAAACTGTTCCAAGAAAATGGCGTTAACACTCGGTGAGTCTTATGATCAAAATTTGATCACAGTTTCAGCTAAAGCCATTTACTAAACGTCATCGTTTCGGTTTATGCTCAGGTGGAAAAGCTCGTCGTTTAGTCTCTGCAACATCATCAGTTCATAGCTATGGTTGTCTTCATAGAGTAAGTCCTAAACCTTGATTTTCATCTTCTTAATTACATAACTTTTAACCTGGTTTTTATCTCGAATTAAAATTTCAATCTACTTGTTGAAGATGCAGCAAACGGGATCGGATCGGTTTCAGCTTGGTGAAGCAAAAGCCATAAGATTATTACCCAGGTAATTAGATAGAATTTGGAATTGTTCTACAAAGCTGCCTTTTTTTGTAAGTTAGAATAAGTTTAAAGGCTGAGATTACTCTGGTTTTTTTCATATCCTAGGAGGACAAATATGGTTCAAGAATTAGGAATTGGAGACGAATTTGTGCAGCAAAACAGAGAAACAGAGACGAGTTATGATTTTCTGGGTGAAATGAGAAAAAGATTTATGAGATTCAAGAGACATAAGTATCTGTAAGCAATAAACTCTGTTCTGATTTATAACAAAAAGAAGAAACCTCTGTTTTTTTGCTCTGTTCTTCTCTAATTCACTTCCAATTGATTGGTGAAATCCAAAAATCAGACCAGAGATAGAAAAGTTTCAAGCTTTAGCCATAGCTCAATCACCAAAGGTCAGAATCATCAGACTCCGAATTTGCGAGTTCTGAGTCTAATTGGTAAAGAAACTGACAAGGATAAATGAATAGGTCATGGTGATAGGATGTGCAGATTCAAGAGTTTGTCCTTCTTATGTACTAGGATTTCAACCTGGTGAAGCTTTTACAATACGAAATGTCGCTAATCTCGTTACCCCGGTTCAGGTTCTTTTCAAACTTACTACTTTTGTTCTTTCTTCTATCTTCTTATCAAGGAAGCTTCTAAAACCCTTTTGATGTTTTTCCTCTATTTCTGGAAGAATGGACCAACAGAAACCAACTCTGCTCTTGAGTTTGCAGTAACAACTCTAAAGGTAAGCTTAAACATTAATAAAACTAAAAATTGCAGCAAAAGAATGTACATATAGATCTGATGTTGTTTCTACATAGGTTGAGAACATTATAGTAATGGGTCATAGCAATTGTGGAGGAATTGCAGCTCTTATGAACCATCAAAACCACCAAGAAATGTCTAGGTATAGATATAAACTACTATTTTAGTCCAAACAGCTTTAGAAATTGTTGTTAGTTGTTTCAACAACTTTTGTATTATTGTATGTGTAGTTTAGTAGAGCGATGGGTTATGAATGGGAAAGCTGCTAAGTTAAGAACACAAGCAGATTCATCACACTTAAGCTTTGATGAACAATGCAGAAACTGTGAAAAGGTAACCTATTCCAAAGATCTTCTCTATTATTTTCAGATCTCTCATACTTGAATATGTTTGTTCTTTTTGTGTGTGTGTGTGTGTATTTGGAGCAGGAATCAATAAAGGACTCTGTGATGAATTTGATAAGTTATCCATGGATAAGAGATAGAGTAAAGAGAGGTGAAGTCAAGATTCATGGATGTTATTACAATTTGTCAGATTGTAGTCTTGAGAAGTGGAGGCTAAGTTTAGACAATCATAACAATGGATTCCATGTTTCAGATAGAGAGATATGGAGTTAAGTAAATATAGGACGATCCTCTGTTCCAATATTCAGATGTATCTTTTGTGCATGTGAAATTATAGATAATTCACAACAGGAAAAAGAGAAAAGTTATATCATTATAAGGAAATATGGAGTCTTTTTCTATACAAATTTCAATGATATTAACTTGCTTGAAAAATGAGATTATTTTTTGTTAAAAAGGCAAAATGAAACCTAGAGTCGAAGAGTTTATTACATTTGTGAGTAATCAGCCAATAATAGTAAGCAATGCGGTATGCTTTACTGTCCGCAAAATTAATAAATTTCTTACGAGGCGTAATATATCGAACCATCTATTTAGTAGATAATTTATTGAGTAATCAGTCATGGAGAATAACTGAATGTGATTTATGCTATCTCGGTTCATGAATATTAAAATGGGAGTTGGGTCTATTTCTACGTCGGAATTTTGATATCACAACAGATCCACCCGAAATTTAACTTTTGGCTTAATTGCACAGAAGTATCATTTTTTGGGTCTAATTGCACAAATTCTTGGTTACGCGTAAAATCAATAACCAGCTCGTGTAATTTGGTCATAACCCAAACCCAAACCAAATTTTAACCGATTTTTGACCCAATTCAACCCAATTTTGACCCGAATCAACAATGGCTGATCCACCTTGCTTCTCTCCATCCATCGTCTTCTTCCTTTTGCAACACGATGCCGTATTACACAAACGACGACGATGTGGATGATTTCTCCGAGTACGATCCGAAACAGTTCACTGGTGGCTATGACATCAGCGTTTTACGACCGTTCAATTCCACCTTCCGACGAGACTTGTTACCCTCTCTCATCTCGCTCCGGTGACGCTTTTGAGTATCAGCGAACAGAGGTTGAGTATGGAAGGAAACCTAATTCCGGATATGGAGGGAGAACAGAGATTGAGTATGGAAGGAGACCTGAATCAGAGCACGGATCAGAGCCACAAAAAACGTGTAAGTTTGATGAATTTTAGGAGAAATTGAAATTGGAGCTTTGCAATTATATTACGTTGAAGCTGTATTTGGAATGACTCATTACATTATTTTGGGAAATCTGTGAATTTGGAATTACACTTTGGCTGATTTTGTATGAGTTTGAAACCATTGAAATGTTGCAGAGTGATGAGAAGAAGGACAAGAAGAAAGAGAAGAAGAATAAGTAGAAAGATGGAAATTACTCTGATGATGATGAGAAGAAGAAAGACCATGATTACGATGATGATGAGAAGACGACGGGGAATCTGTTCATTTTGTTACAATTAACTTTACTCTCTTCTTAAACAAGTTTTGAATTTTGAATTTTTGTTCATATGTATGTACTTTCAAATTCTTAGGTGAAAAAATGGTGGAAAAATCTAGTCTTTAAACGCGTGTTTGATTAAAAATCTCAAATTCTAATTCTGGGTGTAAAGTACGAACCAAAACTCTTTGTCTCAGGAATAAGGCGTACTCGATGTTAAAGACGTTGTTAGCTCACGGCCTTTTGTTCTTCTTATTACTCGGCTCCGTCGTCGCCACCTCCGCCGAAGACGATGGTGGTTACTCGAAATATGCAACTGCGACGATGACGACAGTGTATTTAGCTATGAGGGAATCCTCGATTCACAGAAAGTCGGTGACTTTTTGATCGCAGTTGCATATTTCTCGATCACAGTCGAGCTTCTCTACTTTGTAAGCCGCAACAATGTTCCTTCACCGTATAATTGGGTTGTGTGTGAGTTTATAGCCTTCATTGTTCTTTTAAAATCAGAGGAAGAAGACGATGAAGATGGTAAGAAGCAAGCGGGCCCGGGTTAAAATTGGGTCATTAATCGGTTTAAATCTAGTTTTGGTTTGGTTATGACCAAATTACGCGAGCCGGTTATTGATTTTACGCGTAACCGAGAATTTGTGCAATTGGACCCAAAAAAATGATAGTTCTGTGCAATTAAGCCAAAAGTCAAACATCGGATCAATCTGTTGTGATATCAAAATTTCGAGGTGGAAATAAACCCAACTCCCTATTAAAATATATAAATATCAAATGTAATATTGTGGTATTAATCTTCTACTAAACAAATGTTAGATATTTACGACTCATAAAAAGTTATTATTTTTACATGAATTACAAGGATAGTATAATATATCATCATTGCTTAGTGTTATTGGTTGATTACTCGCAAATGTCATGAACTCTTCAACTCCAGCGAAGTTTGCTGATATATTTCTTGTTTCTTCATCGATCTTCCTATACCTCCATGCCCAACATTTGTGTAGCTATACTTTCCTATCATTCTCTCAATTTTTTTGTGCATGTTTTTTGGTGTAGGATACAATGAAAGGGATGTAAAGTATATATAGAGAAATTTTGTCACCTTTTTGCAACTAAAGAGTGACTACAAAATATAGTCACAAAAGTTTGGTAAACATAATATAAAACGTGTTATAACTGTAGTTTGTACCTAAAGACCAAATAATTTGTGACTACTTTTCAGTCACAAATTAGTTGCAAAATCTTTTACAACTTTTTTTTTTTGATAAACTGTAAATTATATCATTAAAGATGAAAGTTTTCGACAGAAAAAAAATGAAAGCTTTCGAAATACATATTTTTTGCAACCACATATTTGCCACTTGATATATAGTTACAAATTAATTTGCAACTGATTTGCAACTACAATTGGTAGTGGTAAATTAGTAGCAAATTAATTGTTTTTTGTAGTATATCATTTTCTTATTTAATTAAAAATCTTTACTAGTTAAGGACACTTTTCTGTTGGATTTTCTTCTGCTGACATTCGTAAAAAGAAACAACTAAAGTTATATGCTCAACGTTTATCAATTACTAGTCTCCAATGTAAAAAACAAATATATTGGCTATTACTCTTTGATCGTATATAGTTTTCTTGGTTATAAACGATTTGACATAGTTATTGTGATCCAGCTAATGACTTGGTATTATGGGTTCGATATCTCCCATTACATTATAGTAGATAAAAAATGAATTTTAGAAGTAAGACTTAGGCTATGGATCGGACCTTATAAATCTAATTGTTGATAAAAAAAATATTCTTAATTATTTCCTTAATTTAGAGAATTTGGATTTGTTGTTGTATCGTATTATTTATATTTTTGGGGACTTTCAAAACTATGATCTGGCAATTTAAAATTATATAATCTCATGCCGAGTTTCTGTCAGTCTAGTAGTGGATGATCCGACTAATAGTTCTAGTATTTGGTAGGTTTTAGATTACGAATCGGGTCTACCCAATCAAAAGTATTATGTATATAGTCTAGTGATAAATAACATTTACTTTTTGAAATTAATATACTAATAGTGGATTTGTGTCCTAAGCATTGCTTAAAAAAACGCTAGACGCTAGTCGGACGGTAACCTTCCGCCTAATGTCTAGAGAGACTAGTCAGAATCTAGACAATTTTAGGCAGTTTTTAAATAAATAATTTTTTTTTATATCTTATATATAATAATAAAAAAATTATTTATTTAAAAACTGCCTAAAATTGTCTAGATTCTGACTAGTCTCTCTAGTCAGAGCCATGGGAGAAACAATCAAGAAAACCGCCCAAAGGTTATATACTTAAGGTAAGAGGGTGGCTCTGATCCCCTTATGTTTTAACACCTTTCAAATCGGTGCTAAACATACATTCTTTCATGTATTCTTTACGAATACATACTATCAGCCTTATCACAACTCAAGAGTCTATGACTATTGAGGACTTAGTCTCAGAGTGATTAAGGATTGATAGAAGGTATTCCAGAATTTGAAAGAAGTTTAAGATAAATTTGTATTTTATTTGAATTTATAAAACATACAGAAAATAATTTATACTTACAAAATAAAAAAGAAGGAATTCTCTTGACTCGAGATTGAAGGGATGAGAGGTTTTCTAGAGATGGAAAATGGAGAGGGAAAGAGAATTGTGTGTTTTGAATGGATGCACAATACTTCTTTATATAGAAGTTTACAAGTACATTTTAAATTAAAAAGAAATCTAAAATTATTAAGAGACAATGATGGGTTCCTTGACATGGGTCTTGTCTCTTGCTTTTGGTGGTGGAAAATTATGGCCTCCTTGAGATGCTTCATGTCTTCGGCTTTTGTAGACAGATACTGTAGTAAATCCTCGATAGCTACTGTAGTAAGTCCCCGACAGCTACTGTAGAAAGTCTTCGGCAGCTACTGTAATAGGTATCCGACAGCTACTGTAGTTGATAGTTGATTTGATTTGCCTGACCGCTACTGTGGTTGATTGCTGATTTTAAGTCGCGGACAGCTACTGTGCTTGATTGTTGAATTCCTGTTTGTATTTTGATTTTGGTGTTTTTGATTTTGGTGTCTTCTTAGTACTCCGAGATTTGTCTTCTTTGATGTTTGTCTTCTTTGTACTCCGATGTTTGTAGACATATGCGTATCATTTCATTAAATTTTTTTTTTTTTTTTTTTTATATATATATATATATATATATATATAGACTTGTAATTTATAACAAGTCGTCTTCATCTATTTCAGGTTCAGTACCTGAAGCTTCAGAGTTTGGACTTGATATTGTTGGTAGGAATCTTAATGAAATTGACTTGATTTCTTCCTCCGATTTTGCGGCTGCCAGCATGGACAACATTTTTGATTTTTGGGCTAAGAAATGAGTCATTTCTGGTGTTTGGATAAGTGTTTGTGGGTTAAGAGATTTGGAATTTTGGGCTTGAATCCATTCAGGGATATTTGAAGGATAGAGATTTGAAGGGATTCTGTATTTGTCCCACCATTTGACTTTAAATTTGCGTCTGATGATGGGTACGGCATCGTTTGAGTATTCAAAGGTCCATGAAAAGACCCAGGGTAAATGAAATTTAGAATGGAAGAGTGTTAAGGCGGAAAATCTTTTTTCATCCTCGGATGGTATGAAACTGTTTTTAAAGATTTGGAAGGATTTGTTTATCTGGGGTTTGAAAATGTCTATGATAGAACCGAAGTTGTTCCACCATTGATTGAACCATATTGGTGATTTGGATAAGTTACAGGTGGTGTCGAAAAAGATCAACCACGTGTGTTTGTGTTTGGGTGATTGGATCAAAAAGGAATTATACCAAGCTTGGCAATAATCCCAGTAATTGAATGAGACATCGTAACAAGAAAGATTGGAAAGATTTTCTGGAAATTTTATACTTTCATTGAGATCATAATCCCAATCTTTTGGAGAAATAATATCATGTATTTTGAAAGTGGAGTAGGCCGGAGCCGTGTGACTTTCATCCAAAAAATTGTGTTTGAAAGTAACGGATCCTGTAATATCCAAAATCGTTTGGTAAAATAATACAGTTTTGTCTGTATTGAAAGGTTTATAAAACTGATTTTTCCCAAAAAACTTTTCTATGGTTGAAAATGGATCACTTTCAAAAAAGTCTTTTTCAACAGTAATAACGTTTTGATAAGTTTGTTTTTCAAAATACTCAGAAGGAGGATTTTGTGAAATCTCCTTTAAAACAATTTGCGAATTGTTTAAAGGTTTTGAAATTTGTTTTGAAGCCTGGTTTTGTTTTGAAATTTTTAAAGGGGCTTCAGGTATTTTAAAAATCTCAAGAGAAGAGGGTATTTTTGAAGAACCACCTTGCTCTTGTTTTGAAAAACTTTTGTCAAAAGCCTGTTGTAAAACTCGTATCTGATCCAAAATCTCTTTTTGTGTTTGCAAGGCCTTTTCTTCTTTTTCTGGTTTCTTTTTTGTAATTGTAATCCAGGGTTGTGTTTCGGGTTCGGTTTTTGGTTTGGAAGTGTTTGGAGTTTTTGGGTTTTCTTGCTTTGGGCCTATAGAAAGGCCTTTTCCTTTGTCAATCTGTTTTGGTGGCATCGTACCTGTTTTGGAGAAATTCACGAGTCAAGAAATCTGGAATGAAATTTGTATCTCCTTTAATATATTCTATATTAAAATCAAAAATACTTAGTAGTGCCTGCCATCGGGCAAAAATTTGTTTTGAAGCAAGATTTTTAACATCTTTTTGTAAAACATCTTTAGCACTTTTGCAGTCTATTCTTAGTAGAAATTTTTGGTTTAGAAGATCACTTTGAAATTTTTGTATACATAAAACTATACTTAGTATTTCTTTTTTGATAGTCGAATAATTTCTTTGGGTTTCATTCCAATGGGATGAAGTAAATTGGATTATTTTTTCATGACCCGTTTTTTCTTTTTGTTTTAAGATACCTCCATATCCAATATCAGAAGCATCTGTTTCTACAATTTTTTCTAACCTTGGATCTGCTATATGCAGACATGGGATTTCTAAGACTTGTTTCTTTATTTGTCGGACTACAGCGGTATGCTGTTCTGTCCACGGGGTGGGATCTTTCTTTAAACGATCATGTAATGGTCTAGCTAATCTGTTGATGTTTGGACAAAAATCTAGGACATAGTTAAGACTTCCTAGAAATCGTTGTAATTGAGTTTTATCTAGAATTTTATCAGGGAATTTGTTAGCAAATTCTAATGATCTTTCTATAGGTTTAATCGTACCCTTTGATATGTAATGTCCAAGAAATCTAATTTTGGTTTGAAATAAAACCATTTTTGTTTTTGATATTACAAGCCCATTTTTTCGTGCAACATAGTAAAACGTTTTTAGGTGTTTGAAATGTTCTTCAATAGAGTTTGAAAAGATGAGTATATCATCAATATATACTATACAAAATTTTGAATATTCTGAGAATATGTCATTCATTATTCTTTGAAATTCGGAAGGTGCATTTTTCAAACCAAAAGGCATCACATTCCATTGGTATTGCCCAAAGGGAACAGTAAATGCAGTTTTATATCGATCATTTTCAGATATTTGGATTTGCCAAAATCCTGATTTTAGATCAAATTTTGAAAATATGTGTGCGGAGTGAAGTTTTTGAAGGAGGTCTTTTTTATTTGGTATTGGATATCTAATCCATTTTAATGCTGTGTTTAGAGGCTTGTAATTTATTACAAGCCTTGGGGTTCCTCTTTCTATTTCTGAATTTTTATTCACATAGAAAGCTGCGCAAGACCATGGAGATCTTGATTTTGATATTAATTTTTTGTTTAAAAGTTCTGAAATTTCTTTCTTACAATGGCTCTCTAGATCAGAGTTCATCTGTATTGGACGAGCCTTTGTAGGAATTTCTCTTTCATCAAATTTTTCTTCATAGGGTAAGTCAACTATGTGTTGTTTTCTATCCCAGAAGGCCGTTGGTAAATCCGAACATAATTGTTCTTCGAAAAGTTTACTTATCTTCGAAATTTTTTCTTTTGTGATTGAAGTTTCTAATATCTCTTTTGTTTTTTCAACAAGAAATTCCGTTTGTAGGTTTTCTAAATGAAATTTTTTACTTTTAATTAGAGAATTTATAGAATTTTCTTGTATTGAACATGCTTTTATTAAGTTCAGACTTCTCTTTTTTGGAGTTTCCATAAATTCGAAAGATAATTTTTTATCTTGTGTTTTGAAAGAAATCGAATCTTCTTTTACTTTGTATGGTGTTATTAAGTTTATAAATGGTGTTCCAAGAATGATATTTTGGTATATATCATCCGTGAGAACAAAAGCAGTTTTGAATAGAATATTTTCTTTTAATATTGAAGCTTCTGTTTTTGAGGTTATGCTAAGTTTTGAATTATTTGCTGCAGAGAGTTTTTCATTTGTTTTGTGATGAAAACATTTTGGTACGAGACCTGTTTTTATGCAGTTTAGGTCGGCACCAGTATCAAAGAGTGCAATTGTGTCTAGTTTGTAATCTTCAGAGAAAACAAGTGTAATTTTTATTTTATATTTTCGGGATGTAATTTCCCTTAGTACAAAAAGGAAATCATTGGGCATGGTATTTAGGGTTTGTATTTGTTCTACTAGATCATTTTCTAAATTTTCTAAATTTTCTGGACAGATGTTATCTTGTTCTTCTGAACTAGAATCATCATGTTTTTTAGAGGCTAATATTGAATGAAAATACTCTGAATCCATTTTTTGCTTTTCTTTCAAATGTTTGAGTTCATTTTTTACATTTTTGATCTCAATTTGAAGGGATTGTAAAGTAGTTTTAGAATGATTTTTTCTTCCTTGGTTGAGGATAGCGGTTAGGTTATACGAAGAGTTGGAAGTTGATGGTTCTTTGGTTTTTGGAAGTTTTTCTATTATTTGGTTTTTACTTATGGTCGAAATGATTGTTTCAAGAAATTTTCGTTTAAGTTCAGGGTCTGAGATTGAATTCAAGATTTCTAATTGGAGTTCTTGATCTTTTGAGAGGACCTGGATTTTCTTACTGTCTGAGTCCGAGCTAGATGATGATTCATTTAGTTCATCAACTTGCAAGGCCTCTTCAGGAGAGAACTCAGAATCGCAATCACTAAACGAGGAAGAGTAGTCTAGGAAGAGATTTGATATTTTGGCTGAGATTTCTTCTCCAAGATCGAGTTCTTGGATTTTCTTATTTAGACGGCAGAATTTTGAAGTGTGGCCTTTTTTATTGCATTTATAGCATGTTAAGTTTTTGTAAAAAGGTTTGTTTTGGGATTCTTTTGGTCTAAATTTATTTCGAGGTTTATTCCAAGAGTTTTCTCGTGGCCTATATTCTTTTAAATTTCTTTTTGTAAATTTTTGTTTTTTGGAATAATATGTTGGTTTGCAATTTCCTACACATGACTTTTTGTTATTAGGATCTATTTCAAATTGTTTGCAGAAAGACCCTAACTCTATTTTTGTTTTTCTAAGTTCCCATTTGAGATGTTTTTGGAGTTTTAAATCTTGACAGATTTTAAGACCTTCTTGTTGAACTAGACTAACTAGTTCTCCATAGGTGTAATCATCGTAGTCAATTATTTGGATACCACTAGATTCTCTAATTTTTGTCCTAACCTTTTCTCCTAAGAGAGTTGGTAGTCCTGCAAGAAACTTTTCTTTCCAGAAAGGTTGGTTTGAATCTTGCCGAAGTAGAACCCTAGTGAGGAATGTGTTTTTGTACCATTGAAAATCACTTAGTTTTTTACATTTAAGATTTGAAAGGAGTTCTGCATTTTTATCTCTAAGGACTGAGGGATCTCCTATGAAATGAAGGGTTATGGCTAAGACTAAAGTTGCTACCGCATTTTGTTGGGTGACTCCGAAATTATCTAGAATAGGTAATCCTTCTTCATCTATTTTAATAGCATTGAGGATTTCTTCCCGTTGTTGACTGGTGAGATAGTTATCCCACCATCCTTTTAGCTGTCCCGAAAAACCAGCAATAAGGAGTTCAGCAACGGTTTTATCTTCATTGCCTATTTGTGTCCTATAAGCGTTTGCAGCCATTGTCATTTTTTGGAGGAAATTTAATATATTATATTCAGAAATTCCGTCTAGATTCCAGTCATAAACGGAAGATGAATTGAACCTAGATTGTTCCACTGGTTGAATTTGTCCTAGGTCTGGTGCTGTTATTATTTGATTTTCTTGATTGTTTCTCCAATCAAGGCGATTTATTCTATTTTTTTGGAATTGATGTATGGTTTTGTCAGAATCTGATTCTTGACATAGAGTATTTATTTGAATATTTGAGCTTTGTGTTTCAAGATTGGTAGGTGCTTGGATGGATTTAAAATTTCTTTGGTTTTTAGAAGTTGGAGTGTCAGGGACATCATAAGTTTGTTGTTTACTACTTTCTCCTACTTCTATGTTACTTAGTTGGCTTTGAAGGGCGCGAATGAATTCTAAATTTGTGTTTTGGCAAGTTTTAACACTATTTTCTGAAATTTGGAAAGGTTCAAATATCGGAAGTTTAAGTTTCTTGTTAGTCGAAGTTTCTTTTGGAGGGGTTTGTTGTTTTAATATTGTTTTTTCTATTCTATCAAGTTGTTTACTTATTGTTCCAAGGTTGGTGTTTGAAAAATTATTTTGAAGAATGATATTTTTGACATTTGTCTTATCATCTTCTTGAGGGATTTTAAAAGGAATTGCTTCAATCGGTTTACCCGATAATTCAAGTTTTATTCCTTGCTGAGGGGGGTGATTTGAACGAAATATTTTTCCATTAGCGAGTGTTTCCCACTCAGGAGTTTTGTTTCGACTCGTGATGGGATTTGCTGTTTTTGAATAAGGAAAATGAATATTATTTTCTTTTGTATAATCTTCAAGCCAGTTAAAAAATAGAACTTGAACTTTATGTTTTCTAAGATATTTATAGTATTCTTCTTGTATTTTTTCTTTGTTTGTAGTAAATTTTTTGAAAAACCAATTTCTTTTTTGTAGATTTTTATCTGAATAGAATTCTTCTCTTAAGGTTTTTTTATTTATTTCAAAATCCTTTTCTAAGACATTTAGTTCATTAGCCATATTTTCAGTTATAGCCGAAAATGTGGGGCTAGTTGGTTCCGATTTTGTAATGAATTCATTTTGTTCAAAACTAGTTCTTGAAGTGTAAACCGGTTTTGGTATTTGTGTTTGAAAATCAACATTTCTTAAGATTGAGTTTGGAATGTCAGAGGTTGAGAATCGTGGTTGATATCTATGTTCTTGTATTGGGATACCACGACCTAATTGGGAGACTCTTCCTAAGTCTATTGTTTCTCTGGCTGAAGAGGATTCACAATAAAATTCATCTTCAGTATTTTTATCATTGGGTCTGATGAAGGAAAGTTTTACTTTTCCATCATTAGATTGTTCAATGGTTTTTAGACGTGTGTTTGGTTCTATTGGCTCTACGGGTTCTAGAGCTTTTGGTTGGGTTACTCCTTCAAGGATCCATTCATCTGGAAGATTTACATCTTTCCACTGAATCGATCTTGGAATTACGGAGTTAGATTTTGAAAGATCTGTTTGGAGTAATAGGGTTTCACCTTTTTTACTTGATATTTTTACTTTTGAAGAAAAAGCACTTGTCATAGCTTTATAATGTAACCTAAAAACCAGGGCAATTGGAATTGATCCTTCAATCATTTCATAATTATGCGTTTTAACTTGTAAAACTAATGATTTTAAAATGTTTTTATCGTTTAGAGAAACGGTAAAATTTGGATAACAATCAAACGAAATTGGACCAGCACATAAACTTGATTCTATAGAACTAAGCAAAGAATCTTCAAATGATTTGAACCTAGTATCTCTTAAGATAGCTAGTATTGAAGTGTTAAGACCTTCTTTTGAAAGTGGTTTGATTCCAACTTGGACTAATCCTATATGTATATATTTGAAATTCTTTTCTCTATGTCTTTGTAAAGCGTTTTCTGAAAACAGATGAATTGTTTCAAAAGGTTTAATTAATTGTATGTCACGTTCTTCTGTTTTTATTGAAAAATTTGTTCTTAAGAAATTTATTCTTGAAATTTGATAAATTTGGTCTCTATGGACTCTTGGGATTTCCCAATTGTCAATAGATCCTTGGAAATCATCTATTGTAGTTTCATGACTACTTATAATTTTTTTAGATTCTCTTTTAGATTTAAATCTTGAAGATGATGTTGAATCAGACCTATCTAGTGTATTTTTAAAGTAAGAACTCATTTTGGAATTCTTCTTGATGTAAAGATTTTAGTTTTCCCTATAATCCAGACTTAACTTCTAGGTTTTAATGCCCTACACTTTCGGGACTTACTTCCTAGGCACGAGACTGGCAAAAACACTTAGGATTACTAATATCTTAAAAATTCAAGGAGAAATCTTAATAAGTCTTGATTTTAAAAATGTGAACTAGATAAAGTTTGAAATCAACATAAAACTTAGTAAATAAATCCATAAATAAATCCAATAAATTATATAGTCTTGAAATCAGAAATTATACACTCATGGCTCTGATACCATAAGGGGATCGAAAATTATACAATCAGAAATTATATAATCATCGAAAATTACATGATTTATAAATATAAAAGTTAAAATTTTGTTTTCAAACTCTATAATAAATAATTTGATGTTATTTAGGCATAAATTATAATTGATATATATATATATTTTCAATTTTATATAAATTTTAAATTGAATTAAGAAAGAAAAAATAACATAACACTGTTTGAACTGCTTAATTACCGTCAAAACCGCCCAAATTATCTCATCCATCTAATCTATCCGATTTTTCATAGTTGAAATGGTCTAGATCTGCGTAGCGTCTAGGCCCGCCTAAGCGACCGTCTATACCGATTTTTCAAACACTGGTCCTAAATGGTCACTTCTTTAATCTAAAGTATAATAGGTGGTCAGAAAAAGACGCACAAAAATCGACTAAAGTGACTGAAAGATTGTCTCCCACAACGACTAAAGTAAAGAAGAATAATCATACAATCAATAATAATAAACTAGAAAATAATGCATCAATAGTGCAAAACATAACAATTATACTCAACTACAGCATTTCCTGTCTTAAGATCAAACACATGAGTTTTTGCCTGAACATAACCTCTAGCAAATCGGAATAGTCCACTTCCTCCGATCACCGGCATCTCTCTAACCTTATCAAACACTGAGTTTCTTCCAAACACTGTGATAGTACTTCCGTTGTATTTTCCATCAAAGATAGCAAAATTCATAGCCATTAACAATCCAACTTCTTCTTTAGATGAAGCTGCATAAAACCCTTGTGCCTTTCCCACCATTTTGGAGCTTAATTTTGGAGTGAGTGTTAAAGGATTATCAATCATACGCATAAGACCGAAGCCTGTAGCTCCTGTGTAGTTTGTTGGTGGGTTCATGATTGGTACTGAAGTTGGATCTTGGCCATTTAAGATGTCGTGCCAGTAAACTCTGAAATGAGTTAGTTTCTCTTTCTTGTGGCTTAAGATATTAGATTCGAGGGTTTCTCCTGTGACAGAAACTAAGAAGAGGGTTAGGGTTAGAGAAGAGAGAAGAAAAGAGAGTAAAGTGGCCATGGTGGAGACTGGAGAGGATAATGACTTTAGTGGGTTTTGTGGCTACAATTGAATTTCATGGTTTGATGAAGACATAAGTATAAGTAACTGAGGAGGACATTCTAGAAAGTGAACGGTCGTGTTAATGTGTAATGATATCTGGGGTTGGTGTACCTACTCCAACTCGTTGAAAATAATATCGTATATTTATAAAGAGAGTTGTTAAATTAAATAACCTTGGGGTAAAATCATATGAAAAATGATTAAAAAACGTTTTATTTGAAAATCATTATAAAAAAAATTCTGGACGATTGAAATGACTAAATCCAATCTATAATCTAAAATTTACTCTTTAAAATCTCTTTTTAATCTATCAACTAGTAGTAGGAATGAATTGAACTCGTGATACCAAAATCATTAAATAAATCATTCTAACTAATAGAGTAAAAAGAATTACTCCAAATTAATTAAAACATCAACAGTAGTCATACTTTATTATATAAAAAGTTAAAAAGATAATCATCATACCATACAAAACGTAAATTGTTTAGCTTATATATAGTTATTCCTGAAAAATGTCTAGTAAACCTAAATCGAATATATAATATTGATACAACACTTTTTAATACCAATTAATCAACAAATGCAAACACGTCAATGTAGTACTTAAGGATCGAATTCACAGAAAATCTAGAACCAACACAGTAGGATTGCAAGAATTTGGACTTAAGCTATAATAATAGATAAGGGAATTTGATAAACTAAACATACTCTACACAAACTACAAACAACCTAGACTCAAAGTAAAAAAAAAACAATTCAAAACAAATAACAAGCAAACTAAACAAAGACAAAACACAAAACTAGCAATAGGTTTTAGGCAAACCAATTGATCAAAAGATAATAGTAATCGAATCAATGATGTTTAAAGACTCATTAAGAACCATCCTAGGGTATGAGACACAACAATGGAACATCCCACATTCATGGTAGTGAACTTTTTCCTAGTCAATTAATCAAACTAACTCTCATTGCCGATTCAAAGACTAACAAGCATTACAAACAAGCTCACTAAGATCACTAATCACCCTAATTTCATCTCTCAATAGCTAGGGAAGAAAAGCACATAAAAAGGTCTTTCGGTTTTCATCGAACACCTCTCGGACGACAAAAATCCTAGCATCTAGATTCAAGTGATCAAGTTAAATCTAGCTTTAAAAACACCTTAAATGAAAGAATCTAAAGATCTATCAACTTAAGCTCAAGATTCAACCATAATATCCTAAGATCTACCTAGCCATCAACATATCACTTCACTACTCAAACATCTAAGACATGAAACAAAATAAGAAAATAATCATAATCAAAAGCAATAACATAATGGAAGGAATATAAGAGAAATGATAAAGAAATCTCAATAGATGGGAGATGGTGATCAAAAAATCATCATCTCCAAAAGAGTCTCCAACTATTTTTCCTCTCTTTCTCAAGTGGCTAACAAATGAAAAAAATATTGAAAGATTAATAAAAAAAAACCTAAACATTTGGGTTTTAAAGTCTAAAATGGTTCGGGTCGACCCGAGACAAACTGGGTCGGATAAAATCAAAACAAAACATGTGCTTGAATTTTCGACCCAAATTTTTGACCAAAGGGTTGAAATTTTGAGACTTGATCATTCTGGAACAATTTTTCGGACTGAATTTTCGAGCTATGGGTCGAAAATTTGAGTATGCACTTCGTCTTCTCTCTGGACAAATTTTTCGACCACTTTTTTCGAGCAAGAGCTCGAAATTTCGCGGCAGAATGACTTATCTTGAGTAAATTCGTCATATCTTCCTAACCGCTTGTCTAAACGCCTTGCAACCACCACCAAATGAAAGCTAACTTTTGTGGCTATCTTGTATCCAAATTTCAATCAATTCTAACCGCGGGAAGACTTTCATCCATCACCAATATCAAGCACGTAGTGACGGTTCTTCACTTAAGACTTTGTCTCAACCAAAATTGTCAAACTTCTCAACAACCATCTTTTCTTGTTTTTTGGTACATTTCACTTCATCTCCTTTGCTTCACATCCATCTCAAAGTCTCCGATTCTCCATACTTACCTCCAAATCACCTAAAATGACTCATAAACGAACAAATATGCGAGTCAATCTATGTAAACTCTAAAATGCAAAACCAAAAAAAATTTACCCAAAATCGAATGAATGTGACTCTTAAGTGATGAAAAATAATCAAAATATGAATAGAAATCTATGTAAATATGATTCATATCAAATACTCCCTCCGTTTCTTAAAGAGTGTCATTTTAGGTTTTTTCACACAAATTAAGAAATAATACAAAAAGTTATTTATACCCCTAATAATTAAAGGTAATGATTTGCTAGATTTCATGTTAAAAATTTTGATTGGAGGTTAAAATTGGATTTCTTTGGTTAAAATTACATTGGAAAGATAGAATGACACTCTTTGTGAAACAATTTTTTTCTCTTAGAATGACATTCTTTGCGAAACGGATGGAATACAATTTAAATGTATTTTATATATAACAATAATTTATTAATTATCGAGAGAAACTATAAAGATATGATAAATGAAACTAAACCAACATTGCCAAGCAATCAACTTCTTCCAAGAACTTCGTAAGATTTTTGAACTTGGTCTCTTTAGCAAGTGTCGTTAGTGACTATTGTTTGCCTTGCGTATTGAGAATATATATCTTTCTTGAATTTATCTTCTTCTGACTACTTTTTAAAGATCTCAAATGGAAACTTGATACTCGATTATAATTCCAATGGGTGAAACACTTTGCTCAAAAAGTGTTAAGTCTAATAGGAGCAACAATGTTCGAGTTGTTCTGCTAGATAACAAATCTGAATGAGTCTTACATCACCTATACAATTGATTTAGATTACACAAGTCGTTTACATATGGATTTTTTGGGGCGAATAATGCTGCATAAGTGGGATAAAGTTACTCGATCGTGGAAAATGAATTATATCAGAAGAGGCATAATTGATGGTAATAGTATTTGGTACAGTTTTAATTAATATATCTATATATACAACTGTGAAATTTAATTAGTTCTATGTGTTGCAAACAAATTTACATAATACAGAAACAAACAAAACAAAAAAAAGCAAAAACATAAACAAAAAAAATTATTAAAAATTCAAACTTGGCAATAACCACATTTTAAACTAATGTACCTATCACCTAGCGATTATCTATTAAAATTTTAGCATAAATTTAGCAAGTGGTAATTTTACTATTTTTATTCTTTATGTAAAAATAATAATTATGTAGTGATATTATTACTAACAGGATCAAAACATACATGTAATCAATGAATAATGATATTAGTGTATTACTCCAAATTTATTGAATCTTTGACATTAGTTATGTTTTATTATAGGGTTTTCTGCACACACAAAAATTATCAAAGTGACAACGATATGCATAAATGCTCTCCACATAAGTCATGTTGCAAATTGGTGGCATGCTCTGACAAGAACATGAAGATAGTGGTTTTCCAATATCCTACTGGTTCGGCATTGAGGTAGACACTTAGCCACCACTTTCCAATTGACTAATCATGTCTTTATACATAAATTTCATTGCTAGGTTATTAAATTTATGTTCAAAGGTTCTAGCTGAAAATGTCGTTGCAGCAGAAGTAATGTTTGTAACATTAAATGAGGGGAATATTAAAGCTAGATTCGCCAGACACAAACAGCAAAATCTTGTAAACCAAGTTTCATTAAGTTTACATCGGCAAATAAGATGGAAAAAAAATCACTAACGAAATTAATACAGATTTCGTTCCATAGTACTAGATTGAAAAATGAACAAATGTTAAATAAGCAAATATAAAGAAAAACATAAGGGAAAAATAAGAAAAACATAAGGAAAAATGAAGAAAAACATAAGTACAAATCAAGAAAAACATAAGCAAAAAAATTCATGGTTCAAAACTTGAAACATTTAGATAGATTATTATTACCTAGAAAAATATCAACTACAAGTTTAGCATAGCTTAATTTTAGAAAATGGTAATTTTACTCTTCTTTTATTATTTCTTTAAAAATAATAATCACATAATGAAATTATGATTAATAGGATCAAAACATACATTTAACCAGTGTATAATAGTATTAGTGTCTTACTCCAAATTAATTAAAATTTCAACAGTACTTACACTACAAGAAAACAAGGGCATAACCTACGGCCAACTCCGTCGGTTTTCGTCGGATATAGCTCAAAACCGACGGAAACCGACCACATATCGTGGTCGAATACGGGTCGTCGGTTATTGGGAAGCCGTCGGTTTCCGTCGGTTACAACCGACAGTAACCGATGAAATAACCCGTCGGTTATGCCGTCGGTTACAATGTGTCGGTTCTCGTCGGGTGTCGTCCGTTCAATTCCGCCGGTTATCGTCGGTTCAAAACCGTCGGTTAACGTCGGTTACCTTCCGTTGGTTGGCGTCGGTTCGTCGCCGTCGGTTGTCGTCGGCTATATACCGTCGGTTGCCGTCGGCTATATGCCGTCGGTTGCCGTCGGCTAGCTTCCGTCGGTTGTCGTCGGTTGCGTTTTTTTTTTAAATTTTTTTTTCGAAAATATAAATATAAATAATTAAATTAATTTTTTAAAATATTAATAATTAATAAATAAAAATAATTATGTTGAAATTAAATTTAAAATGAAAATATTGTATCGATTTAAAAGTTACATAAACGAAATTCAGTTTATAAAATAACTACATGCTAATCAACTTCTCGGGTTCTGAGTTGGGGTGAAGTCCGGGGTTGCAACTTGGGACCTAAGAAGCTGCATCATTTCAGCAATCTGAGCTTCGCTCCTCGCCTGTCGCTCTTGCGTTTCAAGAAGAGCGGCCTTAGTCTCCTCGAAGCTGTGACGGAGATGGACGAGCTCTTCTCGCTCTCGTTGACTGAGACCAATTCCCTGGCTGAGGTTAGCACCTGTGGGCATCCCATCAGCGTCTACTAGCTTCCCGAGCCCCAATCGCCGGCCCCTACTGCAGGGTACCTCCTGCAAACGAAAAAAAAAACAGACAATAGTTATCGATAAATTTAAACGCAAAAATTAAAAAAACAAAATTTTACCTCGACAACAAATTGGTTGATCAAGTCCCGAGGAATCTCAGTGGATGGTCCCGCTCCATCCTCGGTGAGTTGGGTCTGATGCTCCTCAATCCGATCCTCGACCCGTTCGACGACCTCACGAATCTTCGGGATGTCGATCTTCCCCGATTTTTTGCTTGTGTGACATGTCTTCATAAGTTTGAGAAAATCGGGGACACACCCATTTTTAATGGTCTACACAAAACATTTTAAATGGTTGAACAAATATTTAATATAAGAAAACCCGTAATCTGTTTTTATATTCATTATCTCAGCAGCACAAGACAACGATGACATGTCTTCATCACAACCGTTATACAAGGGTTGTTTCGCAGCATCAAGCATACCAAAAAATTTACGAGCACTAATATTTGGTTCCTCACCCCTCTGGTTAGCCGCGGTAAAAACTGGTACATCATCTCTGTACGCATCGTTGACCATTTGTAATGTACCCACATTGTTTCCAACCGTGACTGTGGGATCTGCACCATACCCACACGATCCGCTACTACCAAGATTTACTTCTACTTCTTCATTTACCGGGTCACCTATATTCCCACCTGGACTACTATTACCAACACCGCTATAATTACCGTAGTCAATATCTGAACCATCTTCTCCATGCAAATACCATATTTTGTAACTAGGTAAAAATCCTCTACGGTATAGATGACTCCACACATTTTTAACAGGAATTGATTTCATATTCTGACATGTGTTACAAGGACAGTACATCTTACCTGTTGCGAGGGTCACACTCCGGTATGCTGCAAACTCCATAAAGTTTCTCAGCCCGGCAGCATATTCTTCTGTTAGTGTGGAATTAGTGTCATCCATACGTGGCCCGTCCATCCATAATCGATCGGTATAGTTGATCATCGAAAGTTTAGAGAGTTTTATATTAATTTCAATGTTGGAGACAAATGGAACTCATCCCTTTATATTCTTGATACGAACCTATAGAAACCTACGGTTTCCTACGGTCACCTAATTTTCGGTCACAACAGCGAATCATATGCAAAACGTTTGTACTAGTTTCTTCCGTCGGTTATTTAAAATTTTTATTATAATTTTAGATATATCCGTCGGTTACCGTCGGTTACTATTAATTTTTTTTTAAAAAAATTTATTACGGTCGGTTTCCGTCGGTTCCACACAAATAAATTAAAAAAAAAAAATCAAAAATACTTTCATAACCGACGGCAACCGATGACATTCCTACTTCGGTCGGTTTCCGTCGGTTTGAATAATCCACGGTAACCGACGGTACTGTTGGCGTCGGAAGGACCGACGGTAAGCGACGGTTAAGCTATTTCGGTCGGTTGTTGTCGGTTCTGCTGTCGGATATGAACTGACGGCAAAACCGACGGCTTTTTTCCGTAGGATATGCCCTTATTTTCTTGTAGTGTTATGTTTTATTATATAAAGTAAAAAGATAATCATATACTTCATACATACAAAAAAAAATTCTTAGTTATTTCTTAAAAAATGTCAAGTAAACCTAAAGTAAATATATAATATATTTTAAATATATATATATATATATATATATATATATATATATATATATATATTAATGAGTGAAATTATAGAGGATTTTTATAAGTGAAACTATACCAAACCTGCCAACCAAATTTGATAGTGTTGACATCTATTAGTGAATGACTTTGTTTAAACAAAAACAAAATGTGCGGTTTATAACTATCGATCTTTTAGAATTTGTGATGAAACACAAGAGCATCAGCCATGTAGATGTGTTCTTAGTTTCAAAAGAGCAATTAACAAATCTTCGAAGCCAAAGAAAATACCAGTTTGTTAGATGTGCCAGTTCCTGTAAAAGGGAAACCAATCTTCAATATGGCAAAGAAAATAACAGTTTGTTAGAAAACATGAATATAATATTGGTCTTGACACCAAATCTTGTTACAATTGATGATAGTATTATTACATTTTGTTTTTAATAAGTAATAATTAATGATTTTGAAGTTTTTGATGCATACAGAGAAGTGGTCAGCATTCCAACCCTACCAGAAAGATTTTTTCAGGTTACAATCTCTTTTCCGTGTTTTTTTTCTCCATGTAATTCCGAGATCTCTGAACCATAAAATTAAAGCTCTCGCTCGTTCTATTAGAGAGTCGGGTAATGGTTTTGTGTTGTAAACAATTGATAACCTATTTTGGTTAATTATTATAATATATTGGTTGGAAAAAAAATTTAATGATTGATAAGCAAATAAAGTAATTAGTATAATATGCATGTTATAATAGATATACTTCTAATTAACAGTTTTAATTACCGGCACTAATGGACATATCAGGATACTTCTAATTGACAAAGTTTATTCGCATATTTTTGCATTATAGTGCCTACATAAATCCAGTGACATTGTTATTTATTCATAATTACTTAGGGTCAATTTTAATCTGAGTTTTGTATAAGTCTCCCAATAAATGATATATGTGTATATATATAACCAAATTAAATGAAAATTTAATTAATTATATATAAATTTTTTATGTATTGGTTTTGGTTTGGTGTATTGTAAGTTTTTTTTGTCTCGTTGTTTACATGATTGATCAAAGACTTAACATATATCCATACAATATTACTTTTGTGATTCTTATTTTTAATTTAAAATATAAAACTGTCATTTCTATAAACTAAACATATTTTGGAATTAATTTTAAAAATTAATGTTTCAAGGAATCTAATGGTAGTTCGAATTTTTAAGGAATTTCTTACTACAATTTGTTTTAACCATTGCGATATCTGAAAAAAAAAATTGAAAAGTGCAAAAATTTGAAAGAAAAAAATGATGAAGCAAAAACAAGGAAAAATATAACCAATTTTTTTCAAAAAATATTGGTTAAATTTGAAACATTAAAAAATATATATCACTAGTTCATGGAAAATTGGCAGGAATCACATTTTTGGTGTTAATATAATGCATTATCTAAAAATATTAATTAAATTGTTAGTAGCAGTTATTTTAGATAATAATTGTACTTTTCTTTCATTTTTTCTAAAGAAAATATTCAACACGTAATGATGTTGTAATTCATAGGATCAAACATACACTTAACCGATGAATAGTTATATTCGTGTATTACTCCAAATTAATTAACTTTGACATTATTTATGTTTTATTATATGAAAGTAAGTGAAATCATCATGCATGCCTTTTAAAAGATACATTTGTTTAATAAAATTACTAATATTTATATATTTATGGGAATGCGAATCATTGCATGAGTTAATGAAGAAGAATGCAAGTTATAGATTTTAGAAATTTAATATATTAATAATGGGTGAATTCAAAGTTACAACTCTTCAAATTAATTGTAGGTTGTGGAGTATTAATTTGAGGAGTTGAACCCAATTTAAATGATTTTTGGTATTAATATAATTTGAGGAGTTGAAACCAATTTAAAGGGACTTACAAGAAAGATAAATATAACAAATTATGTTTTATTTTAATATTAGAAATTTCTGCTATATTTAAATGATTTTTGGTTGACGTTTTGTTGGTATAATTAAGCTTAATAGATCCCAAACTTGCAACCCCCACAACATACTTTAGAAACATAACACATTAATGATGTTTATTTGGTACGAAGGATCTTTAATTAAGCTCATTAGATCTCAAACTTACAATTCCACAAATTACATTAAGCACAATCACATTGATAATCACAAGATGAGATCACAACAAACAAAAAAGACAACTGAAAAAACACACATAAGATTCTCTGTCTCCATGATCTTTAACTTCAACCCCACCATTGATGCACAGCAACACCTTCATCTCTTAATTTTCCATACAGAGCCAAACACTCCCAATAAGCTCTAACACTCTTACTCTGCATCTTTCTTCCTCTTTGCCCTAAACCATTTGGCTTGCACTCCAAGAAAAGCTCATCCACCATTTTAATCGACTTGCTCTTCATTATCTCCTCAACCACTTCAGCCTCTGCCTTCATAACCACGTATTCGTCTTCCTTCACATTCTCATTTAGCCACTCATTCATTCCCATTTTCTCAGATTCCAAACTCATCTCATCATTCACTGTTTCAATCTTGTACATGTCAAAATTCTGATTCCTTGTTGGGTAATTTTGAATAAACCATTCCGTTCCACTGCTTCCTTCTCCGTTTCCAACATCTATGAATACGCGCCTCGAATAGCTCCCTAGGTCCAAACTGTCTCCCATAAGATCTGGGAGGTAACGTGTCCGTTTGAAGTATGTTTTTGATTTCCTTGAAGCTGCTCTTGGTGGTTCAAGCAATACATCCTCTAGCTTACTCAATGCTTTTTCCTTAGCATCTTCTTCTGTGATACTAAGAAGCTTTCTTCCTGTAGCCACTAAGCTCTGTTTCTGCTCTGTTTCCCCTGTTTTCCTCATCATCATTACCATGTACTCAGAGCTCTTTACATCAACTATTTCATAGTTTGCGTATTTCATGAAACTCGGAGGAAGATCTTGTATGTTCAGTTGAACTGTGAGGATACCACCAACTTTGAGAGTCCGGTCTATAAATTCACCAGAATCGATATGACGAGAATGCGCAAAGGCAAAATCAAAGGTCTCATTTGGGACCAAGCTCTGCGTCTCCTGATCGTCCGCAGATACAAGAAGCATCTCAGTTTCAATCACTGTTTGAGAGTATGCAGAAACAGTGACCTTATCATCTTCTCCACTTAAGAAGAGTGCTTTATCTCCGAGTTTAACGAGACCTTCCTTCTCCAAATCATTTAGAAGCAAAGGCAGTAATATCTCAGAATGGTCAGATTCTACCGATTTAGATAGAGCAGTTCCATACTTAAGGAGACTTAAACAAGTAAATGATAGACAAAACAAAACCAAAAGCATTGATCTCATAAAGAGACTCATGATTTTGTAACGAGAAGCCTTGAGAAAAGAATCTGCAGAGCCTAATGGAGAGCTCGAATGGTCCCTCTTTTTTAAGAGGTAGTGAAAATGCTTTTGACACATAGAATGAAAGTCTTGGACATTAGCAAACACCATATCTTTGTTTTGTTTAATGTCTCAAAAGCTGAGACAAAGAGAGAGCGTGCAACTGTGCAGTTGAAAATTGCAGAAGAGGAAAAGAGAAAGAACAGGCTTGAGAAAGATGAGCCTAGCGAGTGCAGAACCTAGCGGCTGTGTGATTCCCACCGGTAAGAGAAACTCGATTACTCTTCGAATTAGACCAAAGAGACAACAATTGTTTAATCCTTTGTATCTCCATTGTGATTATCAGTTTTACCTCTTTCTTGCTCTCAATCTGTTATTTCATCATTCGATCGATCCTCAGATGTTGTTTCCCATTCTTTTGAAGAGAAGAGATGAACTCAAGGAAGCAACATAAGGGATGAATGAAGACAAAGAGAGAGAGCAGAAAGAGGTTATGTTGAATTGATTCTTTGTGGGTTTGATTTCTTGAGCCCTAAGTTATCTTTGCTTCCTTCAAAAGGTGATAGAGAGAATTCTGTTGAAAGCTATAAAAGGGTTTTGCTGTTTTGTTTTAAGTCTTTGTTTACGCTAAACCTCTCTCTAATTTAAGGGGTTTTTTCTATAAATTCGTTGGGCTATAACGTCTTCAATCAAATAGGCAAACAGTTTGTGAATACAAAATAAATCATACTGAATTTTCTCAAAAAGTTTCTAACATTTTTTGTTGTTGTCAACAATTAGAATATCAACTTTAAGATTAACTCCAGTTTCGAAAAAGACAACAACACTAGATTTATGTTTTACTAATAAGATAAAATTTATAATTATTAATTTACAATATAATTGAGATTGTATTTTCACATATCGGTTTAAGAAAAGAATTATTAACTTCTTATTTTGTTGAATTTTATATTAGTTTTATCTTGATAAATTTAATTTATAATATTTATTACTTTATCGAATATTTATGTGTTAACTTTTTTTGGTGGTTTACTGCAAGTAGAGTTTAAAAATATGAGGTTTTAGGGATAAATTTAGGTTATGGATTTGATAGTTGGACGGAAAAAAATGTATTAAGTTTACTCCTAATATGTAAATTTTGTTTTCTCAACAAAACCTACCAAATATCTGTAGTTCTATGATATGCTCACAAAATCTACCACTCAATATTGAGGATCTTATTCATTTGTGTATTACTTTTATTTTCTGGTTTTGAATTTGTGTATTACTTTGCTTCACTTCATAGCACATTGTCTATTATTAGTTTCAGACAATACTTTTTTTATATTTGTTTCAGACATATCAATCACTTTTTCTTGTTTATCAGATCAAAATCAATTTTCATAAGCCTGCTAAAGTTTTCTTATCGTGATGGTCTTTTTCTTGTCCCACTTATCTTATATTATACACGCAAGCTTCATTAATACGTAAATAGATAGATATATAATCGTGGATAATAAAAAATATTTGGTCAAGTCTATGATAAATGTAATTTATTATATAAAAGTTGATGAACAAGTAGGATTATTTAATAATATAATGTGAATAATAAACATCATAAGGTCGTGGAAATACTAGGGCCGCCACAGACTGGATTGGTAACAAAAGAATTTAATTTAATTACATTTTTGTTTTTGTCATTTTGTGGACCTATAAATTTATTTATAAATGTCAAAATATAAAAATAAAAATGTAGTGTTTATATGATATTAATAAACTTAACAACTTGGCCCATGTTGTTGCACTTTAAGTTAGGTAACAGATCAATTCCAACTCACCAATCATTATAAAATATATAATAAAATAAATAAATAAAGAGATGGTCCATTTGCTAATAAAAACATGATCTTTGACAAAAGATACTCCTTCCATTGTGTAGTGTTTATGACGTGTAATTTGTAACTAGATTAAGGTCTTTCTCTATCTATGCTCTTTTTGTATATTTTAGGATTTGAAAAGAAAAGAAAGAAAAACTTTTTACTCGTTGAAATTCACAAAAACTATATAATATTACTAAGAAAAAATTGTATGTTATTTTCACACAAAAAAAACGCATGCTTTATTCTGGTTTTGAATTTTTGGTGTAAGCAAAGTGATATGTATATAAGTGGATAAAATTAGATCTATAGTTCAAAATTCATCTCAAATCCTAAATATTATATGAAAACATTTTGCAATGCTAAAATAAAGACATTCATAACATCACTAATTAAATTAATTTATTGAAGGAAATTGTCTTAAAGTAATAGTTATATATTTTTATTAATAATTAAATCGATAAAATTCGATTCATTGTTTAAACTTATATACAAAAACTACTACATGTACATGTAGTAGAGTGAAATTGAATTTCATTAATTTAAATAATTAGAATAATATTTAACCACCATGATGAGAAGAATTCAGTTAGTTAGATGTTTATTTATGTAATATTTTTATTATAATTTAATATTAAATAATCATCTAATTTTTCGAAATAAAAATTTAGATTATGGATTGAATATTATGATGTTAATTGATAATTGAAAAAAAAAACTTATAGAATAAAACTTGAGTAAACCAAATTAAAATATTAACTCTGGTTTGATCTTTTTTAGTTAGACCACATTGACCAACTAAACCGAAATTTCATTAATCATTAAATATATTGCCTAATTCCATGATTAATCTGAAAAAGTCATAAATTAATACTAAACAAAAATATATAAATAATTTTTTCCATATGTTTCAGTTCAAATAGTATAATTCACTCATTCCTATAGTGGAATTTTGAATCACAAAAGAAACAACGGGGCCAAATTTAAAATATAAAAAAGTATTATGGATGATTTTTAAATACTAAAAGTAAGAAAATCAAAAGGGCCCAAGTCAAAAGAGAAGCCTTTAGTTTTACTTCCTGAGGACTAAATTCTCCCAAAATTTCTCTCATCACCCTTTTCCAGTGTCAAGAGAGATTCTTCTTCTCCTTCAACGATAAGACACAGAGATAACCAAAGAGTCTCCCTTAGATTCTTCCAAAGGAAGATCTCCGGTGGAGTTAACAAGGCGGAGTTATCAGTTTCAACTTCTGTTTTCTCAAATTTCTCCGATTTGGATCTGTCCCCAACTGGTTAGTTTGTTCTTCTTCTTTTAGCTGGAAATATAATCAATTATTGGAAACTGGTGACAAGAAGAATACGAATCTGTAATTTTTCATCTAATTAGCATATATTCTCAAGGAAAGAAACTTACTTTTTATGGATTCTCAATATTAGTGTTCAATTACTTGATGTGGGAGAATGCAACAGGATGAAAAAGATTATTGATGAACTTGGATGTGTTGAGAAGTTTGATTAGTTTTTATCAAAAAAAAAAAAAAAGAAGAAGTTTGATTAGTTGAGTTGATAAGTTATTAGTCCCTCTATTAGACAAGTGTATCTGTTAATCTAGCTTAAGGAGAAAGCATATAAGTGGGATGAGCTGCTCTTGTCTTGTCTGAATGGGTCAGCTAGAGTGATGTGCGTTAGTTTGTAAACTCTTCATTTTTAAAAAGAAAGTAATCAAATTTTGTGTAACATTTTAAGCTACATAGAGACTTGTTTCACTGATCTGTACTTGATGGTGTTTTAAAAGCTTTTTCTCCACATGTATAAGTGTTCTTAGTTCTTTGTTTACTTTTTTTGTTCTGAATTTGCTACTGGGCTTCTTAGGTTGAGCTTAAAAAGACCTTTTTTTGGGTTGATGCAGTTGTTTCAATAGTCAGATCTATCTTTTCCTTTTGATCTTTGGTTGTTTGCACTTCGAACAGCTTAGAATGATTTAAGCAGGGTTGATGCAATTGTTTTCATGAATTAGTGGATAACCTCTTACTGTTATTATGGCAGACAAGGGTTGCAATGGCTAACTCCAAGGGATCACAGAGTGTAAGAAGCTTGATGTATCCAGGGAAGAATGCTTTGCTCCCTCCAAAGATTCCGTTTCCTAATGTATCAGCATCGTATTCAGAGTATATTCCCAGTAGTTTGGTTGGTTCAAGGCATGGTCAGAAGTTTACTGATGAGAAAACGCACCACCAGCGAACTTCATCTGAGAGCCATTTGGTAGAAGAGCTTCCCTTTTGGCTTGATGATCTTCTCAATGAGCCAGATAGCCCTGCTCGCAAATGTGGTCATCGGCGTTCTTCAAGTGACTCTTACGCATATCTAGACATGGCTAATGCTACAAACATAAGTTTGACTCTCCAAAATGATTTCAGTTATCGGAATATGGTTTCTTCCACTCAAAGAGGAATCCAGGAGCTTGAACGGAACAAAAATGCTCAGGACGCTGCCTTCTACTCTGATGCTAATTATCTAAAACAGAAAACTAGACAGCAGGATTCTTTGGGGCCATCTGGTGCACGTCCTTCTTGGCTACCTTTCACTCGAGAGAGTGCTGGCGGGAAAAACATGGGATCATCATATATGTCTCAAGACGCAACAATAATATCAGAGAGAAAGAACTGCGCCGAACCTCTTCCTCATGACCCGAAATTGTTCTCTTCCGAGGAAAACAACTCCAGTCCTCAGCCTGTGACTTATGAGGCTGACAATACAAAACGAGCCAAACAGTACGTGATCTCTTTACTTGTTCTTTGAGCACAACTTAAATCTTTGAATTATATTATCGTATGTCAGGTAATAAAGATGAAATGATTAGTGATTTAGGACTTTAAATTTTTGGCATAACAACATGGTTACGTACTGCTTCCTGCAGGCAATTTGCACAGCGGTCACGGGTCCGTAAGCTCCAGTACATATCTGAGCTAGAAAGGAATGTACAAACATTGCAGGTAAGGCTAAAAAAGAAACCTTTCATTTAGAAAGATATATATTTGATTACAATTTCTGGAGCACTGAAGTTTATATTTCATTTGTGCCTATAGGCAGAGGGCTCCAAAGTTTCAGCTGAGCTTGATTTTCTCAACCAACGAAATCTTATTCTAAGTATGGAAAATAAAGCTCTTAAGCAGCGACTAGAAACCATTGCTCAGGAGAAGCGGATCAAACAATGTAAGTTTCTCAACTTATCTAAATAATTCTTTTAGACTCTTTAAACTCAGACTTTGGTCTGAAGTATGAGTTTCTAAGTATTAGCTAAATTGAACAGTACATCTCTCAATTTTGTTCAAGTGTGTATTCGTATTATTATGCAAAAAAGACTGACCAACAAGTTTTACTACACATGTTAGCTATACAAAGCACCATCTCACACATTGCTGACTGTGAAAAGAGATTCAATGTTGTAGCAAAGTAGTACTACAGCTCATACTTGAGATTGTATATATCATAAGTTTTCTATTATCCAGTGGAACAGGACTTGTTGGAAAAGGAGATTGGAAGACTTCGAGCACTGTATCAGCAACAACAACAACAGACTCATAAACCAGGAGCAAGTCTTGGACGTACTAATAGCAAGGATCTCGAGTCTCAGTTCTCAAGTCTTTCCCTGAAAGGCAAAGATTCCAACTGTAGGCGTGACTCTGTATCAGTGATGAGTCAATTCCACTTTTAGTCAATGTCTCTCTACCCACTGGTTCATTAGATCTTCAAGGGTCTTGCATTTCAACAAGATCAGACCCTGATCTACTGTCTCACCGCACACATTATAACTCCCCCGGTCATTACTGTTTTTTCTTACGGTTGATAAGTTAACTCACCAGTGCACCTGGTTACCATTACCTGAAAATCCATATTACTTCCAGCAGATGGCTTGCCTGAGGTGGTTTAGTTCGAAGATCAGACACCTGGAGTTCATTTATCTGGTGATTGTTGTAGCAGACTTGTGATATGGGACGAATTTATCGAATCCCAGACAAAATAAAACAATCATATGTGGAGTTGTACTATGATCTCCACTGTTAGGTATTTTATGTTACTGGTAAAATGGTGCATTCCCTTCGAGTGAATGCTTCGTGTAAAGTTGATGACATTTTCTGTAGTAATTTCCCAAATGTCAAAATATTTGATTGTTTCAGATCAGTCTCATTCCGAGTCTGCATATCAACACTTGTGTTTATTGCTCTTGGTCAAACCTCTTAAAGGGCCTATATGGTTGAACAATTTCTGGTCTTCTGAAGTTCAGTGCCTATGAATGAATATATATCGTGCAACTTGAAAGTTGAATGTTAGGATAGGAACCAAGTCAAGACTAGGAACATGAAAATGATGCAAATTGGTTATACTTATAAGTCAGATATTATTGGAAACTTGATCCAAGTGTACGGACACTAAAGCGGTATAGTTAAAGACTTGTTGAGAACCTTAAATAGAAACAAGTTCGAATGCACACATACGTACAAAGATAAAAGCTTTGTTTTTTTTTTTTTTTTTTTTTGCTTTTTTATTAAGGGTAAAAGGTAAAGGAAAAAGGAGTTTTGATTGTTTCGTTTTGAGTCGTCGTGTACTTCTACCCGATTCCAGACGAACGATTGGTCTATAAAGATGGAGTTGAAATGTTAGGTCCCAAAATAGAATAGTCAACATTGTTGACCTTAGAAGTTTTTATGTGAGTAGACAGTTTAAGTCGTATAGTTAATTTGTGTTATGGCTTGGTTTTAGCATGAACTAGAACTGTTCAGAGTTTATTAGAATTCTATGATTCAGAATATGAGTTATAAGGTATGGAATGGAAATAAGTTATATCTTTTAGCAAATAGATGAATTATATCAATTTGAATTAACATAATGATATTAGATAATAGATATAAAATAAATGTTTGCAAATTTTACGATAAACTACCTTTGAAACCGTTAGAACAATCTATCGTGAATGCCACTTCTAAGATTGAAAAGACATTAATAATTGCATTACCTGCATCTAATTATGCGTGTCGGTTACAGTTCCGATTCTTTCAATTTTGAAAATATAGTAACCAATGGGTACTTATTAAATTTCAGTTCGGTTCGGTTTTGGTTCCGATTCTTTTAGTTTTAGAAATGTGGTAACCAATGGGTACATGTTAAAATTTGGTTCGGTTTTGAATGGTTACTTTTTTGAAAAAGTAACCAAATACCCAAAAAATATGATTAGTTGTAACCAAAAGTAACCAAAGTATTTTAGTACTAACTAGTTTCAGTTCCTATTTGGTAACTTTCGATTCTCGAAACCGAACCAAGAACCAAAATTACCTACAAACTGGAACCGAACGATTTTTTTTAGAAACCAAAACCGAATCGAACCAAACCGAGAACCAAAGTTACTTAAAAATTGGAACCAAATGATTCTTTTCTTAGAACCAAAACCGAGCTGAACCAAAATTTTTGGGTCGACTTGATTCGATTTTTTGGTTCTACTTATTATGCCCAGATCTAATTCCAGCCAATATCTTTAGCTTCCAAACATATCACATCCAAAAAGCTTATGAAAAATAGAACCAACCATCGAAAGAAAAAAAAAACCAATCTACACTTCAAAATATTCAAAATTATTCTAAGAGTCATCTACAAAATATCAATAACCTAAAAAAGTTTGATGTAGTTCTAAAACGGTATGAAATATTGATTTTAAAGACAAACGAACTTGTATATTCAGAAATCGAGTTTTATTATCTACATTATGTAAGAACTTAACTAATAAACCGACCAGTTATGATTTACTGTTAACAAAGGAAAAAAATTGAAAAATTACTAACATGTTAAACATTTGCAGATGGTGCCACACTATAACCTAGTAACATAACATGTGTTGAAATATGCATGAAACCTTTTAGCAGCGATTTGAAGGTGAATTTGGCTTTTAAAAGAAGAATATAATATAGCTAAATAAATGTTTTTTTTCTGTGCGACCTCAAGCTAAATAAATGTTTTTTTTTATCAACGTTACTTTTATAATTAAATCAACAAAATCCGATTCATAACTAAATCTCATATCTTAAAATCTTTTTTTTTTTTTTCTTTACATCGAGGAAGAATCGAAAATAACCATTACCATTATGCCACTTCGATCTAAATAAATGTTTAAAAAGCTTAAAAGAAAAAAGAAAGTAGATTTAAGGAAAAAGTGAAATGAAGATACGGAGGTGGATTGGGAATGAGCTGTCCCCACCTGCAAAAAATACGCACGCTTCGCTTCTGAAAACTTACTTTTCAATTCTTTTCTTTTCTTCTCTAATCCATTTTTAATTATACACATTTACATGTCTGTCTCTTTCCTTTGGACCCACTTCTTTTTTACTCCGAATTAATTCCTCCATTTCAAAATAAATTCTGTTTTATTGTCTTTTAAATCTGTATGAATGGCAAAAAACTGAAATTACAATAGAAATATTCTTAACTACTAAAAAAATCATAAATACAACTTTTATTCACAGTTTGGATCATGTATTTATGGATTATTAATTATTTTAAATTACACTTATTATGATGTTTTATGTTTTTCATATATATAAAAATAAATTTGCTATGCATGAAATATTAAAGGAATTAAGTAGATAACTTACTGGACCTATCTGATATATATGCTAATTCACTCTATTGCGTAATGAGAACTTCAAGCTGCCACTGAAGAACCGAAAGATTTCTTCGCTAATTACATGATCTCATGAGAACCCATCTCACCCTTTTGGTTCTCAGATATCCAAGATCATTTACCAAACAGACTCATGAATCCACTGAACTTTAATGATGTATGAATTTGAAGAAAATATAGGAATATTTAGGATTATTAGCTTTCAACTCAAAACTCAAAACCAATTAATAATGAGTAGACAAACTCATATATATATGTATTATTTTAAGTCTCATCTAAACTTATTAGCAAATATATTCTCACAAATATCAGTCCTAAAATTATTAGCAAATTAAAACTTCTACATAAGTTTCATTCAGAAAACTTATGGATCAATTAAGTTTTCTTTTTACAAAATCCAATCATATTATAACAGTTATCCAAAGTATCCCTAAGCCCAATTTTTTCAGAACCGTTAATTTAAGTTTTTTTGGTCTTGTCACTAGAACCGTTAATTTAGTTGAAAACTTAAAATGTACAAACAACAAAAACTTTTAAATTATTACTTAGTTGGAACTTGAAACTCTTTAATCACTTATATATAGAGATTAAACCAATGGCCAATGTCCTAACTAACAACTTCACTCAAATTACCCATAATTAAAACCGTAAATAAATTGTGAAGGTTATGGAACTAAATTTTTCAATGGTTCCACGAACCAAATCAATAGCCATTGAAGAATCTTAGCTCTGTTAATTCGATGCT
Source organism: Lepidium didymum (assembly GCA_963920545.1). Taxonomy (NCBI): domain Eukaryota; kingdom Viridiplantae; phylum Streptophyta; class Magnoliopsida; order Brassicales; family Brassicaceae; genus Lepidium; species Lepidium didymum. The sequence continues at coordinate 2,372,495 of OY986987.1, forward strand.
TGACATCCAACTAAGAGTCTCTCATTTCTAGTCTATGAATGTTTACTTTGCTAGATAAGGTGATATTGGATGTAGTGTTTTAATCGAGTATAATGTATTTGAAATCCAAAGTAAATAAATGATAAATTCTATTATAATCTAGTAAATAACTTATTGGATTAAGCATTTGTTTCATGTATTTAAAATCCATTAAATACAAGTATTATTAAATATTTTTTTATTTTGGCATAATTGATTTTTAATGAATTTATTGTATTTTATTATCTAAAATAATAGTAAACAGATTTTTTTTTAATGTTTTTATCAATAATTAGATTGATGATATTCCAATTATGCTCAAACCTTTTTGCTAAATGGGACTTTTTGAAATCAAAATAGAGAATAATTAACACTCAACAACTTTATCAAATATTTTTTTTGGTAATCTCACACTAATTTTTAAAGCTGTTTAAATAGTTTAATGTTTTCATGACGGCATAATAATAAATAATAAATTAATAATAATTTCCTCTTGCTGGAAAAGTCATCCACCTGCTTTTACATCATCGAACCCTTTTTCTCATCTTCCTCTCTCTCTTCGATGTTGGGACGAAGACAAGAGTCAAACTAAAGAGAGACGATTTTTTGAAGGCGACAATCCGAGCATCCATGGCCGTTTCATCATCTCTCACCAAACTCTGATTCCCAATTTCCCTTCCAACTTCATTCCTCTCTCTTTCTTTACCCTAAACAATGGATCTTTCCGATGTTCGTAACAACAACGACGGTGGTTCCGCCGCTTCTGGAGGAGCAAGACAACTAGTTGATGCATCTCTCTCAATCGTGCCCAGATCTACTCCATTAGAAGACGCAACACTCGCAACTACCTCATCTGGTGCGGTGGCGACTACTACGAAGCGGTCGACGAAAGACCGTCACACGAAAGTCGATGGAAGAGGACGGCGGATTCGGATGCCGGCTCTTTGTGCCGCTAGGGTTTTCCAGTTAACGAGAGAGTTAGGTCATAAATCCGATGGTGAAACTATTGAGTGGCTTCTTCAACAAGCTGAACCGGCGATTGTAGCTGCTACAGGTACAGGAACTATTCCGGCAAACTTCTCTACTTTAAGTGTTTCTCTTCGAAGTAGCGGATCGACTCTTTCTGCTCCGCCGTCGAAATCGGTTCCTCTTTACGGTGCTCTTGGATTGACTCATCATCAACATCATCATCAATTTGATGAACAAGGAGGTGGAGGTGCGTTTGGAGCGGCTCATACAACACCGGTTTTAGGGTTTCATCATCATCTTCAACAGCAACAGCAACAACACCACCATCAGAATCAGAATCAAAACCAAGCTCCGGTGGAAACAATTTCAGGAACTGACGGTGAGAATTTCTCAAGAAAACGGTATAGATCGGTTGATTTGTCTAAAGAAAATGATCAGAAACAGAATGAGAATAAATCTTTGAAAGAAAGTGAACCACCGGGTCCTGCAGCGGCTCCGATGTGGGCGGTTGCTCCGACGAGTAGGTCAACACCTGGAAACACCTTCTGGATGCTTCCGGTACCAACAACCGCCGGTAATCAAATGGAAAATGGTAACAACAACCGTGCTCATATGTGGCCATTTGTGAACTCAACCGGAGCTGGAGGTGGTGTAGCCGGAGCTGGAGCTGCGACTCATTTCATGACGGGAACAGGGTTTAGTTTTCCGATGGATCAGTACAGAGGAAGTCCACTTCAATTAGGTCCGTTTCTAACTCAGCCGCAACAGCAAACTCAGAACTTAGGGCTAAGTGTGCCTGACTCGAATCTAGGGATGTTAGCCGCTTTTAACGCGGCTTATTCAAGAGGCGGAAACGCAAACGCGAATACAGAACAAGTGAACAATGTGGTGGAGAATCAAGAGAAGCAGCAACCGCAACAAAGTGATCAGGATGATGATAGCAGAGAAGAGAACTCAAATAGCTCTGAGTGACGTAAGACTAATTCTATGGAAAGAAATTGAATTTGGTTAAGAAATTAATTTTAAAACGTTTGTAGCGGTTTGGTTGATTGTTTATTGTGAGAATTTGTGTGTTGTTAGGACAAGATATTTGTGTGTGAAGTATTTGTTAGGTTTGGGTCCAAATGGACTCTCGTGGTGGGAAGAGAATGTTTTCATTGTACAGGAGTTATGATAGGGCCCGTGATCTCTCATTTTTTTCTTGTTCATTTTTGTATTTCTTATATGTTTTGTACGGTTTATTTTGCAATTTAAAAAACAAAAAATATATATTTTGCATTCAAACTGTAATTATTCTTTATTTTTCTCGCAATTTTCAACTCCTGAAATTGATTATAAACAATAATGAAAACATATTTTGTATCATTGGCACAACTTGCCTTATAATAATTCTCCGAATTGTTTTTTTGGGGATGTTTTTTTTAGATGATCCTTGTGTGGTTGGGGAAATCGGTATTATTGGCGCATGTGACATTTATAATATATGCAAACTCAGCATCGATTCTTTATGAATAAATTGAGAATTATAGTTCAAGATAATATTATATAAAGAATGGTTAGTGAACTGAAAACAAACATCGGATTCGATTGTTTTAGGCATATTTTTTCTTTCGCAAAAATAATAACATTTATGTTACAAAAATAGCGTTGTTTTCACTTTTTAAAACCTAATATATGTATATCGAAAATATTTTAAAAACATCTTATTACAAAAATGTCTAACTAAGTTGAGTTGGTCTAGTAATTAAATATTTTGAATGGTAAGAAAATTTGAAATTAAGTTTGCGAATAATCGGGTTATCAAAAAAAAATTATTTGGGTGTACAAAATTACAGTAAGGACTAAGGAGCTGTACGCAATGTTTGTAAACCCAACGCACGACATTATCAAACAACTAACCATTGTTCCCTACAAAATCAACTAACCCTTGTACGATATAAGAATTAAGTAAATAATTATTAAACCAATTATAATTAGTATCGGTTTAATGACAATATTTCATTATTTACACTAATTATTATCTTTAAATGTTTTTAGTCAAATAATTAAATGTTTGTTTGATAGAACTTGCAAACCAAATGCTTCAATAGAAGAGACGAAGGTGTAATATGATGAAAGATGGAGCTTTCAAACAAGATTTAAAACACGAAATTACATTTGGATTTGATGATTTTGCTTAAACAACACATACATTCTCCAAAAATTCTGCATCAGTCAATAATTTTTCCATAACATTAGACATTAAACACGTTTGAATCTCGATGTTTCCTTCTTCAATTCCTGGATAAACAATGAGTTTACCATCACTGGTATTTCCCGGTCCAGCACGAACCGCAATCGGTTTACCCCAACCGAAATCATTTCCATACACATTAAACCAAGGAGAGCTAGCAACAATAATCGAATTACTCACAGCTACATGATTCGGTATTTTAGGGTTCTTCACCCAATTCTCAGCAATTTTTCTTAATTCTTCATTCGTTTGTGACCCAACAGTTTTGTTTATTTGCAATGCAGCCCAACCTAGCCCATTATTAAGCATCTCCGTTACGGTGGTCGTCGCCGTAGCGAATCCGACTGCGTTACCGAAACACTCTTTCTCTAACGGAGGGTTTAGCCTTCGTCTCATATCCATTAGTAACTTGCAATGAATCACTTCTTCAGGATTCAAATCACTGTTTCTAACTATAGATCGCCACATATGCGCTGAAATTGCTTGAAGCGATGAGATTTTCCGATCATCTGAACCAATTTCGCTGTTAGCTATCTTTTTGAGCTCTGAGATGTTCTTACTCGTGAATCGGAAAACCTTTTCCTGCAATAAGGATGAAGTTACGATTTGATTAGGTATCGTCGTCTCTGAGCTCGGAATTCGAATTGGATATTCAATTCCGTTGAGAAACCATCCACGGAGAAGCAGAGGAGGATAATTTCTCCGCTCAAATCCTTTAGAGCAAATCTCTGACCAAGTGTTGAAGAAATTCCAGAACGAAGATCCGTCTGCAATCATATGATTATAACCAAATCCGATGAATAATCCATCTCTCAGTTCAGTTACTTGAAATGCGATTAACGATTCCGTAATCCCTTCGCAGCTCTTCACTCCATTTCCCGGGAAAAAACGACTCAAAAAATCAGGGACAATACCATCGACCGGTTCTAAAATATCACTCACCGAAACGGACTTAGCCGAAGCGTGGACGAATTTGACACCTGAACCATCAGAATCGACATAAAACGATGCCGTTGCATCATCTTCGTTCTCGATTTTGACGAGACGACCCGCGAATGGGTAGAAAATCTTCAAAGCAACGGAAAGAGAGGATTTGAGCTGAGAGATTACATCGGATTTTGGGTCGGGTTGTGGAAAGAGAAGACCTCTTTGTGGGTATTCGGATTGAAGAAAGAAGAGATCCCATGGAGTGAGATGGATCTTAACTCGAATCGATTCCTCATTAGTACTCTCGAGTCGAACAATGCTCTTAGAGATCACTACAACATCTCCCATTTTAGTTATCTTCCTCTCCCTTATCCGAACTTACTCAGAACGAGATGATGATAAACAGTGAACACTTACTAAATGGACATTTATTTTTATTTTATTAAAAATAAATAAATAAATAAAATCATACATGATTGATATACCAAACCAGCAAACAACAACGTGCACCACATGGATAAAACTATGCCACATAGACTTCATCTACTAAGATGGGCCGATTGTGATGTTTTTGGGTTATGTATTTGAGCCCATCACTATTTCCCTAGCCCATAATCTCTAATCCTCGAAAGTTTCTATAATGAAGGGAAGAAGAATGCTCATTTAAAGCATCAAATCAGAGCAACAACACAAATGTTTGGTAATACGACATGTTATATTATTGTTGTTTTTCAAGAGATTATATTTCTGTTAATTAAGTATGTTCTTCCTACTTAAGAGACATGCTTTTGATGCACCCCGAGGAGTGGTCGGCGTTCCAACCCTACCAGGAAGACTTTCTCAAGTTAAAGTCATTTTTCCATGCTTTCTCACTCCATGTAATTCTGAGATCTCTAAATCATAAAGTTGATGCTCTCGCTCGTTTTATTAGAGAGTTGGCTAATGGTTTAGTTTTGTAAACACTTTGCCCACTTTTTTGGTAGGTTATTATAATATTATGGTTGACAAAAAAGTATGTTCTTCCTTTGGTTTAACACAGATTTTGGTAGCTGCATCACAAAGAAGTAGATCATATCCACCAAAGTTTCAGGTAAACCAATATAATACAAATTTGCATTATAGTTACCAATTCAAACACTATGATCCAAAACATTTTCATTAGTATTTTTAGACTATTTGTTTATTAGAAACTGGAATCTTCACTTTTATAACCCAAATTATCTGCAAATGCTTTGTAAACGAACACTAGCCTAGTAATCAAAATTTTAAAATCAGTTTAAGATATTCAAATCCAATAAACTTGCTTAATGGTTTTGGTCTGTACTATATTGATATTGGTGGTAAATCACATTAATGAGCATCATATACAGCATTCATATTACATCTACGATCATAAATGTATATAGAATCATGAATTACCATAATAAAAGAAATATCTCCGTGAACTATCAATACCAGATTTAAGATTGTAACAATTCTTTTGTGGATCATATGAATAAAAGATTCTCCAAGAGGTGGCCCAGTTTTATCGCCTTCATGTGTGTAGTATCCAATGATCAATTCCCTCCTATGCATTATTGTACGAACACATCTAACACTTTGTCCACTTCGAATGACTTCAATAATGGTCCGTTTGTTCGTTAAAAATCGGAGAAGTAAGTAACTACATAACACGTAATGGTGGGTTCCAAAATGCTAATAATTTTTTTTGGGATAAATTTCAATAGTTTGCAGCTTAAAATATCTTTAAAAAAGAAATTAACGATTAAGATAAGCTAAAAATATTCTAGACAGGATTAAGATAAATAAAATCCTATTACGAATAGGATTAGTAAGAGAAAGGATCGATACCTCTATATATTCATGGGTTAATCGATATTGTAATTAACACAAATAAAAATACAAAGTTTATGTAATTGGTTAGTTTTGAGCTAAGTTTATAATCAATACAAAAAGAGCAATATTTTGTGTTTTGATCATCTCTTTTCTTATAAAACAATTCCTACTAGACTTTCTCAACAACTCTTTTTTTCTGCCAATGCAGTCTTTTAAAAATTATCAATTTCCTTTTCAAAAATAATTATTGAATAATGTAAATGGCAAACCGAATTATTTTCAATCTGGTAGTTAGGATGATCCAACTAATGACTCATGTATCACATTCAATTTTTCTCCACTACACTAATAGGTTAAAAATGAATTTTAAAGTGTATGTTTTAGGGTATAGATTGAATCTTATCCATCTAATTAATAATTATTGACAAATATAAAAGTGGTGACAAAAATACAAAATAAAATAAATTAAACGCATGGAAAATGTTGGCATAACGAATCTTGTTGTTAATATCTTTTGCTCTCTCACAGACACAAGTGTGTGTGTGTGTTTTTGCGACCTTTCTTCTTCGTCTATATAAATTGTTCTCTGGTCAAATTAATTAAGGAAAAAAACCCTTAAACTCTCACCAAAAGCCATCACCAAAAAGCCATCACGACCACAACAATGTCTATCCTTCTCCCTACCAATTTACAACAATGCCCTTCTTCAAGCATCCCTTTTTCATCTCCACTCCTCTCTCCGTCTCCTTCCACTGCATTTTCCGTCATCGTACCTCGCCGGAAATGCCTCAGATTTGTCACTTCTTGTGTTTCCACCGTTCAAAGCACCGTCGCGAACGGTTCAGCTCCTCCCTCCGTTTTCATCGAGCGAGATCAGATTCGTCTTGGCCTTCCGAGTAAGGGACGTATGGCTGCCGATGCAATCGATCTTCTTAAGGTTAGAGAAATTACATTGCAATTATTATCCTGTTTGCGATTAACGTTTGTACTAGATTTAAGTGCAATTAGCCTCAGTCTCAGCTTGTATCTAGTCCATAGAAAGATCATACATTTTTTGTAATTGAATTCGATAGAGTCTCTTTGTTTTCTGTGCTCGTTATGCTTTCACTATAGTTTTCCTTTGCTTCGAAATTTTCAGTGGATTTTGAAATTTGCTATGTCTGATATTCTGTTTAGCTTTTAGTATTACTTTTGGTGAATTAATTGGGGAAGTTGGGATCTTTAAAAGATCGAATCTTGGCTATATCGTTTATTGGAGCTAAAAACTGTTTATCGTCATTTAACTTCCATATTCCTGCACAATTTGGTTTGAAAAGATTTCTAGGCATGTAAAGGATATTTTTTTGCGTTTTATGATCTGTTCTTTATCACAAAGTTTCTCTTTTTTTGCCTTCTTAAATCATTGCCAAAGCTTCACTTGAACCTTTTAATTCTCTGAAATGTTGTTTTGCATCACTTTGAGTGAAGCGGACATGCTTTACAGTAATCTCAAAGCTCGTATTGACTCTTCATATCTTTTATTTCTTCTATGAAGGACTGTCAACTTTTTGTTAAGCAAGTCAATCCTAGGCAATATGTTGCACAAATTCCTCAGGTATGAAATCAAAGCGATCTTAAAACCACAGCTTGTGTTTGGATTTTGTGTTCCATGACTTATAGTTGTAACGGTAATCTTTTCATGTCATCTAGTTACCAAAGACTGAAGTCTGGTTTCAGCGGCCAAAAGACATTGTCAGGAAGTTACTGTCAGGAGATCTGGATCTAGGTATTGTTGGTCTTGACACACTTAGTGAATATGGTCAGGTAAGTGATGATCATAGTAATTTCTTCTTTAAGAGCTTTGATATCATGTTTAGAATGTAGGAATTCTTAGTGGTGGTGGTTAATATCATTGTGCTTATTGTGGAGATAAAAAGCCAGTTGACTTTGATTCTCTTATTTGACTCTCGGAATTGGTAAATTAGCATGTAGGAACTAGAACTTAGAGTTTTCCCTGTGATTCTCTTAAGTGTCTTTGGAAGACCTCGTTTGCATCACAATTTAGACGTGCGAGTTTTTTTTCTAGGGAAATGAAGATCTTATCGTTGTCCATGAAGCTCTCAACTTTGGAGACTGCCATCTGTCCATTGCGGTATGCTCTAATCTTTTGAGGTTGAACTCCTCATATGATTACCGCAGATGGTTTTCTGACTGCCTCTCAAATGATCACAGATACCCAACTATGGGATCTTTGAAAACATAAATTCTCTGAAGGAGCTAGCACAAATGCCGCAGTGGAGTGAGGAGAGACCCTTACGGGTTGCTACTGGCTTTACACATGTATGATGAGTTTCAGATTCTCCTTTGGTGCGCTGTTGTCATTAATTTTTCTCAGAGTGTTTTTAGCTTCAATATAATATTTGGAAATGATTTAACTGGTTTTTGTAGCTCGGCCCCAAATTTATGGAAGAAAACGGCATAAAGCATGTGACGTTTTCAACTGCAGACGGAGCTCTGGAGGCAGCTCCAGCGGTGAGATAATTACACTATTTTACATCTAAGCCCTATATTCTTTGTTCAAAACTAGGCTAAACTATACTGTTTTGTCAAAAAACTATTCTTTCATAGAGATAGAAAGACAGCGATATTTCTATGAAAATTTAGTTTGCTACACAGTCATGATTGCATCTGGTGTACTATTGTGTTAGATCAATCTACATGGCTATAATTTTAACTGGAAAAGGAAATCCACAGGTGGCATTAGATTACCTGTATTATTTTCTGGATACAAGTGTTAAACGGACGTGCTATTCTGGAGGATAATATTGTCAGTTTGTAGTGTCCTGATTTACGATCTTACTCTTAGGCTGTGGTGTCCAACTTTCTGCTAGCCGAGCAGTCTGCCTCAGACGCAGGCTTCTGATAATCGAATGTCATATATTTGTGCAGTATTTGATGACAAATATGTTCTTCTTACTTAGATGGGGATAGCTGATGCCATTTTGGACCTTGTGAGTAGTGGGACAACACTGAAAGAGAATAATTTAAAGGAGATTGAAGGAGGGGTTGTGCTGGAAAGTCAGGTGATGTGTAGTTCTTGCTTGGAGCTCTGAATTGTCTGCATAGAATCTGTTGTCGATCATTATTCCTGAACATTCTTCTTTAACTTTCAGGCGGCACTCGTGGCAAGTAGAAGAGCATTGACCGAGAGAAATGGGGCACTTAACACAGTACACGAGATTCTAGAGAGATTAGAGGCCCATCTGAAGGCGGATGGCCAATTCACTGTATGCACTTGGTTCCTATGATGTTTTTTTCTTTATTCTCTCCTTGCATTCTTTTCTCTAATAATCTTACTTCAGGTTGTTGCAAACATGAGGGGAAATAGTGCTAAGGAAGTTGCTGAACGGGTGCTGAGCCAACCATCATTGTCAGGATTGCAGGTAATGTTTCAGAATGTGGTAGTTCTTAAGCTTTTGCTTTTCAGTTTGGTGATTGTTTATGGCTTCTCAAATCATGAGCAGGGACCAACTATTAGCCCAGTTTACTGTACACAAGATGGAAAAGTATCGGTTGACTACTATGCTATTGTGATCTGTGTACCCAAAACGGCCCTCTACGACTCTGTGAAGCAACTAAGAGCTGTTAGTAATCCCTGCTATTTCTTTCCCACTCATTGTACTCCCACTAAGATCTTTAAATGTTGTTCTGCTAGTTCTGAATCCTCTTTCTACTTTTGCACTGATGAGGATCCATGTAATCTGTGTTTATCATTGCCTTTCTTGGTTCTGTAGTCATGTTCAAAAATGTTATTCTGCAGGTTGGAGGCAGTGGGGTATTAGTTTCGCCTCTGACCTACATTTTCGATGAGGAAACTCCAAGATGGGGTCAGCTCCTGAGAAACCTCAGAATTTAAATGCTCTGGTAAGGAAGACCACATACGCTGAACAAGTTTTAAGAAGACTCTTTGGTATAAATCACTGAGTTTTGGTACCTTTGTCAAGTTTCTATTTCTCTCTTAGGTTTTTTTTTTCTTTTTTTCTTTTTCTGCTGCACGCTATCGGCCTCCTTGCTGTTGTAATTTTCACCTCGCTTTTCTGTATGGATCGTACATGTTAATTCTGTTGAAACAATAAGAAAGAGAGGCTGTTTCTTTTAAGCCTTTTGAATACAACTTTGCATCAAGGAACTCATTGGTTAATAGCTTTCTCTGCACTTTTTTCTTACCTTGAGGTATTTTAGTTCGAGAAACTAGTTCGGTCTGCTCACAGGCTCGATGTTAGGAGTTCTCAGTCTCTAGAAAGGTATGCTAAATTGGTCTTTTTGGACTGATTTCTTAAGTTTCTATAATCTTAATACTTTTCAAGTTATAATTTTATCTAATCGGTGCTATGATATGATTAACATTGTATTCTTACGTTCTGATATTGATTATAATTAGCAGGTAAACACACAGTGATGCTTTGCACACAAAATCCAATCAAAGAATCAACGAGGCAAACAAATAAAGAACACACACAAAACACACACGCAAATTGATGTGCACACACACATACATGTACATATATTTATACATTTATAGAGAACATAATTTCCACAAGATACTGGGCGTTCCAGCTAAAAGTGCAGGGTGGAAGAAGAAGTGTAAAGAGGTCCAGATATTTCACTCGAAGACTCTTTCTTCTTGAAGAAGAAGAAATCTCCAACAAGAGGAATGATAGGTTTCTTCTTCTTCTTTGTGGTCTTCGCAAAATACCCATCTCTGTCCTTTTTGTTACTGTCAAGTATCTGAGCCAATGAAGGATACTTCTTCTGTATCTTTCTCGCCAGCTCTTTCCTCTTCTCTTTGTCTCTGGTTTCAGTATCTTTTGTTTCCTTGAAGCTCACTGTTTTGGCCATGGCTGCTGCCGTCTTCCCCGAAGCATCAGCCTCGGCTTTTGCAATCTTTGACATGTTCTTATGTAGCTCAGCATTTAATGTAGCCAAAGCCACCTCTGTTTCAGATTCTCTCTCTTTCAACATCTTCACTTCTGTCTTAGTTTCCGTTATCTCGGCTTCAAGCTTCTTCAAAACATTAATGATCTCATCTTTTGGACCTTGAGGAGAAGAAGGCACCAAGGAGTGTTGCTTCCATGGAGATGATGATGAAGAACAAGTTCTGCTGATGCTAGGATTACCAATAAGACTTACTGTTTTAGCGGTCTGGCTGATGCTAGGACTAGAAGTAGGACTTACCAGTTTAGCGGTCTGGCTAATGTTAGGAGAAGCAATTGGATTTAGGCTGATGCTAGGACTACCAATAAGCCTTACTGGTTTAGCGGTCTGGGTGATGCTAGGACTAGCAGTAGGACTTACCAGTTTAGCGGTCTGACTCATGTTAGGAGAAGCAATTGGACTTGGGCTGATGCTAGGACTACCAATAAGACCTAATGGTTTAGCCGTCTGGCTGAAATTAGGACTAGCAATGGTACTTACCGGTTTAGGGTTTACGGTACTAGTTTGTACCGGAAGCATAATCCGTTGGCCAAAGATGGCAACAGCTTCTTTAACGGAGCTAAAAGGACGAGAAGTGTCAACATGATGTTGCTCGACTTGATTATTTCCTTCCATTTCGGCTATTTCCATGGAAGAACAAAAGATAGAGAAGAAGGTAATGTATTGGTAAATGATGGTTTATTGGGTGGAATTGCTTTGGTTTCTTTGCTTTTACAACAAATCATATGCAGAGACTTGATGACCATTGTGTCAAGGTGAAGACAAAACCATACCAAGTCTCTTTAAAGTTGACTTACCAACGACTACTTGTTTCCTTAAATTAGTTTAAGTTGTCCAAATCTCTTTGCATTGTCATTATTAGTAGTAAACATATGTGGATATTTTATTGACTTATTTTGCATGGTAATTGGGCTTAAAGAATATAACCCATGAGGCCCAAATTTTAATATTCTTCTCTGTCTTTCAGGTTCCATTTTTCTTGATCGGACGAGACCAGAGGAAACTCGAAGTCGGGGAAATATGGCTCCGAAGAAGAAACCTCATAAACAAAGCAACAAAGCTGCTGCTTCTTCTTCATCATCGAAATCGAATGATCAGAAACCTTCTTCAGGTCCAAAACTTCAGATTTCTGCGGAGAATGAGGATCGCTTGCGGCGGCTTTTGCTCAACTCTGGCCGCACCGGTTCTTCGGTTTCAGCTCCTATCAATAATTTTCTCTCCAAAGCTCAAAAGACAAAGAAACTCACTAATGTCTACGAGAAGCTATCTTGCGAAGGATTCGTTGATGATCAGATTGAGCTGGCTCTTTCCTCTCTTAGAGTATACTTCTTTCACCACTCTCGACTTTGTTGGAACTTTAGTTTAGATTTCATTTTCGAAAATGTTTTCTTTTTCCTTCAAGCGATTCCTGATACAATGTGTATGTATCTGTCTAAGGATGGAGCGACTTTTGAGGTTGCACTTGATTGGCTCTGTTTGAACTTACCGAGTCATGAGTTGCCAGTGAAGTTTTCTACTGGAGCTTCTCGCTTTCCTACCACAGGTTTTCAAAGAATGGCGTACATGTAAAAGCTTATAATCGTCGGGTACTGATGCCTGTTCCTTCCCTCTGGTGTTGCAGGAGGTTCTGTGGGTGTGATATCGACCTCACGGGAAGATTGGAATGATTCTACTGACTCATCATTCCAGTTAGAGGAGGAGGAGCCTGAAGTTTTTGTTCGAGTGAAGGGAAAGCAAGATGAAAAAGATACTCTTAGTTCTGGCCAATCATCTCAAGCTGATTGGATTCGTCAGTATATGATGAGACAGGAGGAGGTACTCATATAAAATGATTCAACCATGAAGCACTTTCTAAAAGCTTAATACATTACAGTGTTACCCACAAAATCATGGGTTGAGTTAGAAAATAATCTGAAGGTGCAATTCAAAGCAATATTTTGTTCACAGATGAATTTGCTCGTTGAATGCAGGAAGAATTGGAATGTTGGGAAGATGATGTTGATGGTATTGACTCCAGCAGGAAGGTAATTCAACTTGTTTGTGGGCTTCCTTCCATTCTGGCAGCACAATGAAAATATAGTAGACTACTTAGTTAGACTATTTCCTTCATGGATGTGGTTACACTCTAGCAATTTCCTTGCATGTTATCGTTTATGCATCTTGTCTTGAATTTTGACCCTGAATGATTGTTTTCTCTGAGAAAGGTACTACATCAATTAAGCATATCCATCATGGCAGGAATTTAGTAAGCTATTTTGTTCTTTTTTTCCCCGAGTGTTAGTGGCTCTAGTTGTGGCAACCTTCAATGTAATTTCTTTGCCATTTGGTAGAAGTGGAACTTTTCTCCTTATGTTTATGATGATTATGTCAAACCAGACTTTAATCAATTAGTTTTTCACCACCATATTGGGTTGGTCTTCCTGGTTTCGGTGTCGCTCTGCTGTGACGTCTTGTTTTCATTAATCATATTAGGTATCCGGTCCAAGGCCTTTTGATGTGATTGCCAAGGAATATTATTCAGCAAGATCAGATGCTATAAAAGCAAAGGAGAAGCGTGATAAAAGAGGACAGGAGCAAGCAGGCCTAGCCATTCGCAATCTCAAGCAAGAGATATCTGCTCTTGGTTAAGTTAAATCTTTTAGCAATCAGTTAGTCAGTTATTTAAATCGGTGCAGCATGTCACTAGTTATATGGGTTTGTTTTGCAGGACTATCAGAAGCAATGTTGGAATCTGAATTTCAGCGTGAGCATGCGGCTGAAAGTGCTACAGAAAAATATTTAATCTCTCCCATACCAGATAACGTTCATGAGTCAGTTGATGCCGACACTGTTTCTACTCAGTCGTTAGATAACTCCACCTTGGATACCAATCCTGTTGAGAGCTGTGAGTCTGACATAATTCAACCTAAAGCTCCTATCTCAACTTCCTCGGGACAAGCATTAGTTGCATCAGATGATGATTCAGATGACGTGGAGCTTAGCGATATGTTTTTTGAAGATAGTCTGCCTTCTGAAGCTTCACCGCATGAACTCCTGGAATTGCAGAAGGAGGAAAAGATGAGAGAACTACGCAGTGAGAAAAATCTTGTGAAACTAGACGGTATTTGGAAGAAGGTAACTCTTCATCGAACAAGATTATAGGATATTTAACATTCAAAATGCTATTACAAGTAAAAGGTGCGTAATTTATGGTGCATATGCTTGTTTCTAAAGTTTTCATGTTGTCACATATGCTGACATTATGATCTTGTAAAGTGAGTAATAATTATGCCTGATAGATGTGAACTTTCCTTCTTTAGATTAACGTTGAAGCTTGGCTTTTCCCCAACTCTTCCTCTTGGTTTGTTATAGTGGAAGTTCTATTACCAGCTAGCCTCTTTTGTATGACTATCTATTTAACAAGTAAAATATACAGGGTGAGGTACAAAAGATCCCAAAGGCGTTTCTCCATCAATTGTGCCAAAAATCAGGGTGGGAAGCACCAAAGTTCAATAAAGTAACAGGTGAAGGAAGGAATTTCTCATATGCTGTAAGTATTCTCCGTAAAGCGACTGGACGGGGTAAAAGCAGACAAGCTGGGGGTCTGGTAACGCTTCAACTTCCCAATGAAAATGAGGACTTTGAATCCATTGAGGTACTCATTTGATCCATATTTTAACATTTGATATTCTTTTAATATGATGAGAACAAATATCTGGTTAGGGTTTCGTGACTAAATGTTGTTAGGGATATATATTTTATAATATGAAAGTTCCAGTCTAATATTTTGATTTGAAAGGTTCTGAGAAAAATAAAGTAAAGCAGCTAGAAAGAATCTACGTTACACTATTTTTTGGTTAACAACGTTTCTCAAAGTTTTGGATCTGATTATGAACCTTATCTAAGTCGTAAACTGTTGATTGGAAATAATCATGGGTGCCGGAATAGTACTTCCAACCATAATATCGATATACTAAATACTGTGCACTTGTGTGTGGCAGGATGCACAAAACAAAGTTGCGGCATTTGCTCTTCATAAGCTTTTTTCTGATTTACCTGTCCACTTTGCAATTATGGAGCCTTATGCCTCTCTAGTTTTGATGTGGAAACAAGGTGATTTCATTTATTTTTTCCGAGTACCTAGTCTTTTTTTTGGGTTTTCAATAAATTATGCATTGAGATGTCCAGCTAGATCAAATAATTTAAGATTTGATTGACCTAGTGTTTACCCCCTTGTGTTTATTTCCTACTAGTTCAGGAATTGTGGGAGTATAAATCCACTATGGTAACTCTACAACACTTATTCTTGCATGAGAGTTTTGGTATATATATGTTAAGAAAAGCATCAGTATTGTTGGAAACTTTAGCCACATATAAAGTATAATGGAGGCAATACGTCAGAGTCATGTATTAAAGGCTTAGTGTATCTCTGATGTGACCATTCTAATGTATTATACATAGTTTCTGGTGTTGTAATATCTTTATCTCTCTAAACAATTGTTATGATTTTCACAGAGGAAATGTTGTGTACCATACAAAGCACAGAAGAAGATCGCAGAGCAAAATTCGTTGATAGGCTGCTTGAGGAGGAAAATTTCAGTTTGACCCCTTCGTCAAGTGGCACTGACAATGCACTTCCATTGGTAGACTCCTACGTAAAAGAGAAAGATGACTTGGGTGTTGTCAAATCTAATAACAAAGCTAAAAGTATGTTTGTCACTTATATATGTGGTTCATATAGTTGCTTAAATACTAAAACTCTGAATTGTACTTCGAAAAACTCATTAGCAAAATATATAATTGTCTATTTACCGTGTTACAGAAAATTCTTTCATTGAAGCTGAGTGTTTATCTCTCCAGCAAAATCAAGAAAACAAAAAGAAGATGGGGAAATACAAGGTATAGAGTATTCTTATGTTTGAAAAGAAGTTTATCTCGAGATGGTAAAGAGTGTAGTTCATGCAGCTGATTTTATGCCTTACAGTTACATATAGAAAGCTTCCCAGAGAACTAGGTTGTCAGCACTGTCAAATCTTTATTACTGTAGCTCTACAGTAATCCTCATATTCTTTTGCAGGACATGTTGAGAATTAGAACTGCTCTTCCTATATCAGAAGTGAAGAATGACATACTGCAGCATCTGAAAGAAAGAGATGTTTTGGTGGTATGTGGAGAAACAGGTTCCGGAAAGACTACACAGGTTGGTCTCACTATCTACTCCCTTTTACTTTTAGGTTCCTCAAATTATTTTTCCAGCTTAAAGGTTTAACTCATTTCTAACTGCAACATATTTTTAGGTTCCTCAATTTATTTTGGATGATATGATTGATTCGGGGCGTGGTGGATACTGTAATATCATATGCACACAACCTCGGCGAATAGCAGTGAGTATCCTGGCGCTAAGATTTTATGATTTTATATTGACGTGAACTACGATCCTATTATTCTTCTTGATCCTTTTATTCCTGGAAAGCGTAATGATGTCATTTTGTGTAGCCATGCAGATTTTCTTTCTGCATATCTTTTAGTAACTGGGTAATATTGGTCTAGGCTATCTCTGTTGCTCAAAGAGTTGCTGATGAGCGTTGTGAATCCTCTCCAGGCTTAGATGACTCCTTGGTTGGTTATCAAGTTCGCCTTGAAAGTGCAAGGTCTGGCCCTTAATTCTAAGATTACTTTTTGTATTTTTTTTAATAAGCTTATTTGATTTTACTGCACTCATCTTGTACGCCTTTCCCTCTTCATCACTGTCCTCAAGGACCCAAGTTAAATTATCAGAATCGATTGTGGCATTCTACCTGTAGCAAGAAATTTTAAAGTAGAATAGTTGTATTCGGTGTGAGTATTTAGATTGCTTCTCTAAGCAAGGCAGCAATAGAACAAGTAGCTAAAAAATAGGAGACGCTAGGCTTACACTTGTTAAATGTGTAGATTTCTTTTATTTTTTTGTGAACTAGGTTTGGGACAAAATATTCTATTCTGTTGTTCGTTTTTCTGGGGCACTAGTTGTAATCAAACAATTCAACGTACAATATTTATGTCACTGTTAGTCTTCTGTGATGCAATTTCTGTTGGACCTTCAAAATCACTCTGTACTGACTCCCTGTCTGATTAAGGTGTAGCAGTACTTCCATGATAAATTTGTGTTGGATGGATGCCTATAAACTTGGATGTTGTGGTCAAACAAAATAATAAAATATTTTTGTATTATTTGTTGCCTTCTGAGCAGAACATGATTGCAAAGAAAACATCAATTTTAGCTTCAAATGCATAATCTTGCCTGCTTATTTTGCTGTTCGTCTGACGTCACTAATATATGGTTGTGTTTGTTACAATCATCTGCTATTTGTAACATATTCATTTCTGACACAAAAATTGTGATGATGGGCTTATAATTTTCTGGTTTCCTTTATGATGTTCCTTTAGTTGTGGATTAAACAAACTTAACTTGCCATATTTGTATATCTGTTCAGGAGTACCAAGACAAGACTGTTATTTTGTACTACTGGAATTCTACTAAGGAAGCTTGCTGTAAGTCTCTTGTCATATCAATAAGCTCTTAATAATTCTAAAGAATTTGTGATTCCTGTTTTTGAGACACTACAATGCTATTTCATATGATATAGTGAAAGAAGCTACATTAAGTATCTGTAAAGATCTTTTTTTTTTCTTTCGTTTTTTCTTTTTGTCTGTTTTCAATGGCCAGATTTTTTAATCCACTAGGGGAGACAAGAGTCGAAACCCTGGTGCCTAAGAGACTGGACTAAGGAGTTCTCAGCCAATTTGTGCAGATAATTATATAATTATGATCAGACACCTTTCTGATTGACCTTCTGTTTGCTTGTTTGTACCTTGCAGGGAGATAAAACCTTGAACGATGTTACACATATTATAGTTGATGAAGTGCACGAGCGGTCTCTTTTGGTGAGTTATCATTATCTCAGACATAAGTTTCCATCACTGTTAAGCAAATAAATGCACAGCTAAGGGTTATGTTTGAGAATCCATACAATATAATCAGATTAGTTACTAAATTACCAGAACCTTTTAACATTGAAAACTGGGGAGTAACTTCAATTTTCGAATGTGCACACTACAATTCTACCACATTCAGACATATAAGACGGTGAGGTCCATAATTTTGCATCTTTGGTGGTCTGTACCTCACCACCTCTCTCTCTTGGGGCTTTTTTCGGCACTACTTAATAATAAAGGATCTAGTCATCTTACTTCCACGTTTATGCTGTGCTTTAAGCATTTATTAGTATCCCAATCTTCTTTCCAATAAATAATGTTGGTTCTGTATTTCAGATTTTGATATGTTTGTTTTGCAAGCGTTGAACAATCTGACAGGAGATGCTATTCATTCTTTTCGTAAATTCAACTTGTGGGTGAGAGCATTTTTTTTCTTATTTCCATTGCAGGGTGATTTTCTCCTCATTATTTTGAAGAGCCTGATCGAGAAGCAATCATGCGATAATTCATCGCGTAAACTGAAAGTTATCCTTATGTACGTGTTTGTGGCTATCACTTTTCGAGGCAGATTGTAATTAGTAAGCAAATATTATACTAATCTATGCTTCTGATCCCATTCAGGTCTGCTACTGTTGACGCAGATCTTTTCTCAAGATATTTTGGTCATTGTCCTGTAATTACTGCTCAAGGACGAACACATCCAGTTACTGCCCACTTTCTGGAGGAGATTTATGAGAGTATTAACTACCTTCTTGCTCCAGATTCTCCTGCTGCATTAAGATCTGATACGTCCATTAGAGATAAGGTATCTGGACTAATTATATCAAACATACCATTGTCATGCTTCTGCAATCCCCCTTTCCACCTTGACAAGAAAACTCTGATTTTTTGTTTGTGCATCTCTTCCATATACTTACTTTTCAAAGCCTGCACCATTTGACCTCGCCCTTAGCAGAATTAGAAATAGATTGATGCAGCTGCTTAGGCACTTGCACTTCTTAATTTGTGTTTGAAATTTTCTAACCCAAATGATGTTTCATTCATATGGATAATATACTAACTGCAGAGCCAAAGAATTCCTTCAGGTTGAAGGACTTGCGAAAAGTTCCCTTAGCCTTTCTGTGGGACGTAACATTATATGGCCTTTGCATTTCTGTGGTCTTATTATGTGAATGCGTTTTGATCACATGTGTAGTTAATACATGGATTCAATGTCTGCAGCTTGGTTCAGTAAACGACCGTAGGGGAAAAAAGAATCTTGTATTGGCTGGCTGGGGTGATGACTATGTGCTTTCAGAGCAATGTCTTAACCCATATTATGTTTCCAGTGATTACAACTCATACAGTGACCAAACACAACAAAATCTGGTACGCTGACTTTGAGCTTCTGTTCTGCTTATTCACGAAGTTATCCTGAGGCTAGACAACTTGTGAGTGTGTGTAGAAAAGGTTAAATGAGGATACAATCGACTACGAGCTTCTTGAAGAGTTGATATGCCATATAGATGACACTTGTGAGGAAGGGGCCATCCTCATATTTTTGCCTGTAAGGCTTATACCAATATATATTTTATGTTAATTAGAATCACTCAAGTTCTCTATCGATTTGGCTTGATATTTTTCCTTAAAACAGGGAGTGTCAGAAATTTACATGTTACTCGATAGATTAGCTGCTTCCTATCGCTTTCGTGGACCTTCTGCAGATTGGCTTCTTCCTCTGCATTCTTCTATTGCATCTACAGAACAGAAAAAGGTGTTTCTGCGTCCCCCTAAAGGCATAAGAAAGGTAATTTCGTGGGACATCTATATGTTCTGTTGCACTATTGCTATTCTCGTTTAGATGTCTACTCTCTTAGAGGTGAGTCCCTTTTGATCCATTTGTTCCAGTTAAAATCTTCTCTATGGAAAAAGCTTTAAGGCGTTCTTGTTTGTGTTGAATATTGATGCATTGTTTTTGGGTTATAAAAGTTTTGTCTCATTTTGTGCAACTTCTTCTTCTTATTTTTTTTTTCCCACTGGTTAATGATATGCACAGTAGACTAACAGCGATTGTAAGTAATTATGTTCCATAGACAACTTTTTCCCTTACTGCCTCTAGGTTAACAAAAAGATCCCAGTGTCAGTGTTGGTCTTCTAAAAGTTGGGATCATTATGTGAATTATATATCTTAAAACCAAAAAAGAATTCGTAAAGAACAGTTCAATTCATCTATGACGTGATGGGAGAAATTTTTACAAAACTTGAGAAAGATGAAGTTGAAAGAGCTATATTTCTTTCAACAAATAAGCGTGCTCCTTATTTGCAGAAGATATGGTCCATATATTAGACTTATCGGCTGTGTGGACCTCTGTGAAGCTGATGTAATTCATCTTTTGCAACATTTCTTGTGTTCAGGTTATCGCAGCAACAAATATTGCAGAGACCAGTATAACAATTGATGATGTGGTGTATGTGATTGACAGTGGCAAACACAAGGAAAATCGCTATAATCCACAGAAGGTATCCAAATGCTAGTGAATCAGTTGCATATTCCTTGTACGTGGATGCTTATAAATTAACATCTAATATTATTATGTTTATTCCCTCTTCCTCTTTGAACACCTTTCTGAAAATAAACTGCAGATTATGCACATTTTATAGTGATAGTTGCTTATAACCCCATCACAATTAACCCGTCATTTAAAATTGGTGTCTGGTGATTTGATATATCTAATATCTTGTATGTTGATATTACTTTTTGTAGTTCTCCATATTGAAACTGAAAGCTCCCTGAAGATATATATGTTTGATGATACTGTTGTATATCTCTTCATGATTGCCTCATGATCATTGTATTCTCTGAGTTTAGTTTGGTGTTCAATTATGTTACTATCTTAGAAATTGTCAAGCATGGTAGAAGATTGGATATCTCAAGCGAATGCACGACAAAGAAGAGGAAGAGCTGGACGAGTCAAACCTGGAATTTGCTTTTCATTGTACACGCGCAATAGGTTTGAGAAGCTAATGCGTCCCTATCAGGTGTTTCTAATAGGTCCTTTCCTGGTCTCTTCTGCACTTGATTTTAGCCCTTTAACTCATTGGTTCCATCTAATTTCAAGGTTCCTGAGATGCTGCGGATGCCATTAGTAGAGTTATGCCTACAAATCAAATTGCTTGGCTTGGGTCACATTAAGCCTTTTCTGTCCAAGGTAAGCTTATTCATCTTTAGTGGCAAAAGAAATAACATCATCATCCATCTGAATTTGTTTTAAATTTACTGTCTTTAGGCTTTGGAACCTCCGAGTGAAGGTGCCATGACCTCTGCAATTTCATTGTTACACGAGGTAATAGGTAGTGGGTAGAAATACTTTTTTTGTAAAACTCTAAGCACCTGGGATCAGTCATATTTGATACATTCCAACGTGTTATTTGAACATATAGCTGGTGTGCTAGGGTATACTTTATGCTTTCTGGACGACTCATTTTAGTTCCGATTGATGGAGTATCAACTTAGTATAAGAGACTTGCATACCTTTAAGAGTTTTTTGTGCTGAGCTTTCTTTAATGAACCATGTCTTCTTTAGGTCGGTGCTGTTGAAGGGGATGAAGAGTTAACACCACTTGGGCATCATTTGGCTAAACTTCCTGTTGATGTATTGATTGGAAAGGTTTGCTTCAGTAACATGACTTTTGCACTATCTTAAAAGTTTCCGAGTTTCAGGCCTTAGTCATTGACTCTCATACATGTTTAATTACTCTTCTTACACATCCTGCCTTATCTCATCATGTGTAGTCTCTCACATTTTCAAGAAAAATGCTGCCTAGGTTTCAATTTTATTGTTGTTGTTATTGGCAATCAGACAGTGCATCGTGTAAGTCTTTCCACCATCATGATTTCTTGAAAATTTGCAGATGCTATTATATGGTGGAATTTTTGGTTGCTTATCACCTATTCTCTCTATCGCTGCTTTCTTGAGCTACAAATCACCGTTTATATATCCCAAAGATGAGGTATATTTTTTACTTTCTCTCAAAACTTGGCTGATTCACACAAGAACGTTGTTAACTAACTCTATGTTCTTAGAAGCAAAATGTTGATCGGGTGAAACTTTCTCTTTTGTCTGACAATCTGGTGAGCTCGAGTGACTCAAACAACAATGACAGACAATCTGATCACCTCCTTATGATGGTGGCATACGACAAATGGGTGAAGATACTGCAAGAGGTATGTGATCACCTCCTTATTGTTCGCTGGATTTACATTCTTTGTAAGCAATTTGGATTCAACTTGAGTTACTTGTCCATAATATTAGCTGTTGATTGAACAATCTGGATCAAGCGTGGATGGATTGGAATTCATTGATTTTGGTTTATGTCGATCCATTTTACCACAGCGTTTATCTGCATAACGACATGCTCTATGTGTTTGTGATGTATTCAGCGAGGAATGAACGCTGCACAGAGGTTCTGTGAATCAAAGTTCTTGAGCAGCTCAGTGATGCGGATGATAAGGTACATCGAACTTATATGCTATAAATTACGTACAAAAGATCTCCACAAAATTACAGAAAAAGTGATGATCCTAGTTCTGGGGGGATACCTTCAGATTTGTGGTCGCCTGACTCACTACCCGAAAATTAAGAAAGCCAACAATAATTTTTATCTATACATAATTCTAAATGATTTAGCCTTGCAAGCTTGACTTGGGATATTCAGGTGTGGTAAAGCTGTGTAAATGGCTGAACGGAAAATAACAGTCAGTGTTCGGTTTATCTTTTTTGTAAAAGTAACTTAAACTACTTTGTAGTGGAGGTTTTTTATTATGCAGGAGTCCCTGAAATAATTTTCTGAACTAAAAGAATATGCCCTTTATCGGTCTTCATCATACAAGTCTTATTGTTGTTTTCCCACAATTATCAGAGACATGAGAGTCCAATTTGGCACATTACTTGCGGACATCGGGCTCATCAATCTTCCTAAAACAGGAGAGGTAACTTATTACCGCATATGAATTATCTGTTGCATATGCGTAAAGCACACATGCGGCTGATCTTACCAAAATTTGAAATGTTAATTCTCAAGTTTACGTTACAACTCAATGTGTTTCATCATATTTGTAAGCTTGAGCAGAAAGAAGGCCCTAGGGTTAATGAAATCTGATCAAGAATCTCTTCGTTTCTCATAATAGTTTTCGGGGAGAAAAAAGGAGAATCTTGATGTCTGGTTTTCTGACCCAACACAACCGTTCAATATGTATTCACAACAACCTGAAGTTGTTAAGGTAAATTACATTCGGTGCTTTGCTGCTCGGAGACTTTCTTGTGAGAAACTTTATTTTTTCAGTTGCTAGGAATTTATTTTTGTAGATAAGAGATTCTGCGTCATTTTCTATTTTGTGGATACCTGAATTCAGTTGTCATTTGTCAACATGTACAGGCCATATTGTGCGCAGGACTTTATCCTAATATTGCAGCCAACGATAAGGGAATTACAGAGACCGCGTTTAACAATTTGACAAAGCAAGGAAATCAAACAAAGAGTTATTCAGCATGGTACGATGGCAGAAGGGAAGTTCATATACATCCATCCTCTATAAACAGCAACTTCAAAGCATTTAAATACCCTTTCCTTGTATTCCTTGAGAAGGTAACCTGAGTTCTGATATGTGAATAGTTAGTTTTTACTTTTATCTCTCTGATTTACGTGCCTCAGAATGTCAGACTTAGCTTCGTATACAATATCATTTGATGAGATAGTGGAAAAATATGGTAGTTTGTTATTAACTTGTTATTCAATTTGATGTTACTCGGCAAATTCTGGTGTTACTTTGTTACCATTTAATCATAGATAAATATTTTATCTTGTAGGTCGAAACGAACAAAGTATATTTGCGGGATACAACCATTGTTTCTCCTTTCTCCATTCTACTATTTGGCGGCTCAATCAGTGTTCATCATCAGGTACAGTTAGCCATGTCGTGTTCGCTCACTGTTGATCCAGTTTTCGAACAATGAATTAAAATCCAGACGTTGAGCTCAGAGATTTTGAGTCTTAATGTCATATACATCATAAATCTCTTAGCAAAGTTTTGCTACCTATGTTTTAGACGATTCCTGTTGTTGTATCTTCTATATAGAGCTTTTGGTTTGTTCGACACAATGCTTGTTGGAAACTCAGTGTATGTGCCCTTTATCTTAAAACTTCTATCTTTTGTTACAGAGTGGATCAGTCACAATTGATGGGTGGTTGAAGGTAGCAGCACCAGCTCAAACTGCAGTTTTGTTCAAAGAGCTCCGCTTAACTCTCCATTCCATTCTCAAAGATCTCATCCGAAAACCCGAGGTTAGATGTTCAATCCTTCATTTGATCTCTTTGGTGAATTAAGTAGCGTATGCCTAAACTCTCCTCTCTCTCTTTCTCTCTCTCTTTTTTCATGTTTGTTTTTTTTCCAGAAATCAGGTATTGTTCACAATGAAGTCGTCAAATCTATGGTTCACCTTCTTATAGAAGAAGGTAAACCGCAACACACATAAAATAAACAGGAAGATCTAATTGTTTGTCTGTAATTCTCACCAAGACTTGAAGGTGAACATGTGTAAGACGTAATGTTGATACTATGGTGACTTACATAACTTGGATGTCCTTTATCCAGTCTTGTCCAAAACTACTTGAATCTTCATATGAATCATTAGTGATAAATGCTCTACAAAATAAGCGAGTCAATCATTGAGCTTCTAATGCTATAATGAGTTTTTTTGAAATATTCTCTAAATAAATAGAGAAATTGCAACTGGATGTAGAGTTTTCTCCATATAGGAAGAAAAAAAAAGCCATGCTTAAATCAGAATTAGGGCCCAACATATTGGTGGAGTTCTGGTTTAAGGTGCTTGAATTTGTCTCTACGAAGGCCCAAGCCCAAATAGAAATTTCAGAGTCAGGCCCACCAAAAGGCCCATTGACTAAATCAATTCAATAGTGTTGATGTTCATGTCATCTAAGTTCAATTCCATGACCCACAGTAAAAGTTTTACAGCAGCAGAGTAAATTGACCCCAGAAGAATGGTAAGGGTGACGAAACAGTATAGGGCACGTTGTGTTGTTTGGAAATTAATTGGAAGGGACAGGTTCGGATAATGTTTGCAGTGGCTCGTTTTCTCACGCGACAATAATTTTTCTATTTTAAAATCATTTTTATCTTTCTACTTTCAGACGCAATCAACTTCTTCTTCTTCCTCAATCACTTCTTTTAATTCATAGAATAAACAGAAGAAAGAAGGAAAAAGAAGCAGAAGAAGAATAAAATAAATTTCTCTGCCCGCTTCTTCGTTCTCTACGTTGCGTCAAAATTGCACTATATTGAAAATTCATTGAATTATTAATTAATCTGAGGGAACAAAGCGGGCAGATTTGATATTCTTCTTCTGTTAGTCTTCGTTGAAATTACGGCTAAGATTAGATTATCATCGGAGAAATTGTGTGTTTTGATTGATGGGTTTTTTGGCCGATACGCAAAAGGAAGGAGGAGGACATTCATGGGGTTATGTTAGGAGTTTGGTGAGAAGGAAACAAGTTGACTCTGCTAATGGAAAATCTGATAATCAGCTCGCTAAAGCCCTCAGTGTTCCTCACCTCATTGCAATTGGTACTCATTTTATTTCTAGGGTTCTCATGTTTAATTCTGGGTTTCTGGGATTCAGATTTATTTTGTCATCTCCAAGCTTAAAGCTTAGTCTTTTATTTTGATGTGAATTGTTCTAATTATTGTCGTTTCTCTATGGCTTCAATTATGAACAACAGTATATATCACTTTTACGGAAAGTCTTTTGGATTGGGATTTGGTGTAAGTAAGTTCTTTATTATTATTAGGTGTTGGAGCAACAATAGGAGCTGGAGTCTATATTCTTGTAGGAACAGTAGCAAGAGAGCATTCAGGACCTTCTCTTGCTTTGTCCTTTCTTATAGCTGGAATTGCTGCTGGTCTTTCTGCCTTTTGTTATGCTGAACTTGCTAGTCGTTGTCCTTCTGCTGGGAGTGCGTATCATTATTCCTATATCTGTGTTGGTGAAGGGTAATCAATTATTACTTGCTTATTATGTTTCTCTCTAAGCAAATTCTGTGGCTTTTCTTTTTCTTTTTCTGATTGAATTATGGGAACTTTTGTTGTTCTTAAGTGTTGCGTGGTTGATCGGTTGGGCTCTGATTCTGGAATATACGATTGGTGGGTCAGCTGTTGCTCGTGGCATATCCCCAAATCTGGTGTGTAACTTATGTCTTGTACTTTTTCGATCTGAGTTACGAAGTGAAATTTACATGATCAGGTTTAGTCTGACCTTGTTGATGGCATTTATATAGCTTGCTCTGATATTTTGGTTCATGGAGTGTTCTTTAAATCCTTATTTGGTTCGGCTTGTTCTATTACCTTGGGAACATCACATAGTTTGAATATTGTGTGTGGAGTATCAGTGCTTCCTCTTTCATGGATTATTGTTATATATAGCTGGAGTTATGGAATAAAACAAAGAACATTTCTCTTCTTTGCATTCACATCCTGTTAGCATCAATAACTCTGTTTCGCTAAAGCTTAATGGGTGAAAAACAAATTTCAGGCACTAATATTTGGTGGTGAAGATGGTTTGCCTTCAATATTAGCACGCCATCAGATTCCAGGCCTTGACGTTGTTGTTGATCCATGTGCTGCTATTTTAGTGTTCATTGTAACTGGCCTTTTGTGCTTGGGAATAAAGGAGGTATAAACTTTATATGATTTGATCCCGACATCTTGGTTAATGTCAAGTCTGATTAAATTGAATTCTCACATATGAAAATCCCTTTTCTGCAGAGCACATTTGCTCAGGGAATTGTAACTGCAGCCAATGTGTGTGTCTTGCTAGTTGTCATCGTAGCTGGCAGTTATCTGGGCTTCAAGACTGGTTGGGCTGGTTATGAACTTCCAACAGGGTAAGATGAGGACTTATTAAGACTCGAGCCATATAAGTATAAGACATGCTAAAACGTAATTATTTTTCTGTTTAGGTTCTTTCCATTCGGAGTGGATGGAATGTTTGCTGGTTCTGCCACAGTCTTTTTTGCATTCATTGGATTTGATTCGGTTGCAAGTGCTGCAGAGGAGGTAAATTTGTAATTCATGCTCGCTGTGCAAGTTAGTGTCCCTTAGAGGCTTTCTATTTTAGGTTGCAATCAAGCACCTTTTTAAGTACATGGATGTACTGATAATGCTATTCACATCTATGGCCAGGTGAAAAATCCCCAACGGGATTTACCAATTGGAATTGGTCTTGCTCTCTTGGTCTGTTGTGCTCTCTACATGATGGTCTCCATTGTAATTGTTGGTTTAGTTCCTTACTATTTGATGGATCCTGACACCCCAATATCCTCTGCATTCGCTAGTCATGACATGCAATGGGCAGTGTAAGTATCTGATTGTTGAAGATCCAATCTGTTTTATCGTTATGTTTATGAGATTGATTGTTTTCATTTGGGGATTTGATGTAGATACTTAATAACTTTAGGAGCTGTCATGGCTCTCTGCTCAGCTTTGATGGGTGCCCTTCTCCCTCAGGTAAATTAGAAACCCAACCTAAATCAAGAGTCAATAATATACGTAGACATAGGTCAAAGAATTCAGATTGTAAGTCAATGATAAAACAATTCATTATCAGGGAAAATAAGGTGTTATTCATTGGTGTGTGGTTGTTACTTAATATGATCATCTCTCATTTTGCAGCCGCGAATTCTGATGGCAATGGCTAGGGATGGTCTGCTACCTTCTATTTTCTCAGACGTTAGTAAACGGACACAGGTTCCGGTTAAAGCGACCTTGGTGACTGGGTTGTGTGCAGCAACCTTAGCGTTCTTTATGGATGTCGCACAGCTTGCAGGGATGGTAAGACAGTGTGTTTTCATTCATTATTCCTGGTCTGCTAAAACTTTTTCGCTATATGGCCTGTTATTAAGCATTTGAGGGCTGCCTATGGTTCAGGTAAGTGTTGGGACACTTCTGGCATTTACAATGGTGGCAATATCAGTGTTGATACTCAGATTTGTTCCTCCAGATGAGCTACCTCTCCCGTCATCTCTTCAAGAGAAAATTGTTGATGTTCCCTTTATAATTGATGAAACAACATCGTCCGATCATGTCGGCACTTCCAATAGCAGTCAACAGCCTCTGATTGTTAAAGCTGATGCTTTGATCGATTTTCCGGCGATCAAGAATCAAGAGGCTCTAGGTTTTTGTAAGTTACATCCACTTTGAAACCAGTCTTAGTTGCTTATTTCATGTTTATATTTGACACATTTCTTTGGATTTTATGCTTGCTGGTGTTATAACTGTTTACGGTGTGTCAGCTATAACTTCTGGTCTCAGCTAGAAACTACATTTTTTTAGCACCTGCATCACATTTGTCAATGATTTTGCAGGGGTTTTAAGTGAAGAAACCAGAAGGAGAGTCGCTGGATGGAGCATTATGCTCACTTGTATCGGAGCGTTCCTTTTAAGTTATATGGCATCAAGCCTGAGCTTCCCATGGTTAGTTCATCATTGTCTAATTTAAGCATTTTCTTTTTTCCCCAAAAACATTTTTGTTTTTTAATATTCTATTTGTTAACAGGTTTTTGAGATATCCATTGTGTGGGGTTGGTGGAAGTCTCCTCCTTGTTGGTTTGATTGCTCTGAGTTTAATAGATCAGGATGATGCCAGGCACACTTTTGGACATGCTGGAGGTAATGCTTTATAACTCATTTGGTAAACAATTGGTACTGTAAATTAAACTTCCTAGGCTCCATGTCTTTGTTTTACAAAACTTTGTTCAAATTCCTTTTGAATAGGTTTCTTGTGCCCGTTCGTTCCGCTCCTACCTATCATATGCATTCTCATCAACTTGTACCTTCTGGTTAACCTCGGGTTAGTATCTCCTCACTCACCTTCAACTTCACTTACCTTTTTAGTTTTTATCAGTGCATGTTTTCTATAGCTACACAAACTATAAAGCATCAGACAGAGCAACCACACGATATTTTGTGTTTTTCTCCCAAGTTAAACCAACTAAACTCCTACAGCTCTAAATTCAGGACATTGTTTAACCTTTAACAGTTTCTGTTAACATAAAACAGTTGTCTTTAAGAGAAACCATTTACATATAATGATGGGATGGATATAGACGGAGTTGTACAAGTTCTTATAGTTTTAGGCGGAACAAATTTGCTCGTGTAGATAGGAGAAGAGAGCAAAACTTTGTATTGATTTGTGTGTCCTTTGGTGATGATTGTTGTGTTTTTCTCAATGATTTCATCAAATCTCTTGAATGGCTAAACTTGACAGATCTGCAACATGGGCTCGTGTATCAGTGTGGCTGATAATTGGAGTGATCGTGTATGTTTTCTACGGCCGAAAACACAGTTCACTCGCCAATGCTGTTTATGTAACTACAGCTCATGCAGAGGAGATTTATCGTGAACACGAAGGTTCTTTGGCATAATCTGAGAATGCCTCTCTGTGGTTATATATGTAACAAAAAATCTGTATTATTATCTTTTGTATGAATCAAACAATACTCTGGCATCATTAGTTTGCGAGAAAAAAGATTCGCCACGAACTCTTTGTAAATAATATATATTTCATTGTGAGTTCATGATCAGAAAAGACTAAACATCTTTTAGTTGTCTGGAATTCTATTATCAATTGTCACTTTTTTCATGCATTCTCACAAATTAATTGACTAAAACAATGATCTGGTTCAATCCACTCCTGAGCTTCAATGGCAATAGCAAACCATGGTTGAAGCTTCTCAAATCAAATCAAAAGTCCAAATATACTAACTCATCTAAAAATTTATTTGCAATGATGTTATAATTAGCTACCTCGCTTACCTCACTTGTTACGAGCTTGAATATTTAAGGGCAGACTGTATTTTTTTTGTGTGTACACCCTGAATTTACTATATTCTATCAAATATTTATATTTTTTCCTAATTTAACTTCCTATTTCTTCGAAATTAACAATATTAAATCAATTTCATTTACCAAATTTGATTTATCAACTCGAATTATCATTAATTTTATTAATTTAATTTTTTTTTTAACAATTAGATCGATAAGATTGGACCATAACCTAATTTCAATTCACAAAATGGAAAATAAAAATAAATTTTAGGGAAAATTGCTTTTTTTTTTGTATAGAACTAAAATAAAAAAAAGAGAGGACAATTTACCCATGCAAAGGTGCCTCAGCCTAGCCCATTATAAGCCCACAATCAGTTGGAAAAAAAAGCCCACAATCGAAAAACGACGACGTAATTATAAAATTTACAGATAGCATTAAAAGTCTAAAATCTAAAAAGAAGGCTCCGTCTCGGGTCTAACAAGCGACGTTCAAAGAATTTGTGAGCCAGACGCGCGGTTTAGTGAGTTTGTTTGGTAATAATCCTGTTTCCCTCCAAACTTTTCATTCTAATTTTTTGAATCTCCCTCTCTGTTTTCTTCTTCTCGACGAATCTTTTCATTTCTCTGGTTCGACCTCGTTTAGTTTGATTTACGGTTTCTTTTTTCTGGTAGATTCTCTCTGCGTTTTTATTGAGAATTTGCTCTTGTTTGAATCGTTTTAGCCGACTATAAAGATTGTGGATTTCGTGATCTACGATTATTGCGAATAATTGGTGTTATTTGCAATTTCATCGCGAAATTTTGATTGCTTGCAACAATCTTTTTGGGTTTTGATGGATTTTCAGCTTCAAATTTTGTCATTTGAAGTGATGGATTCTCTATGGTGTTTGGAATCTCTTTTATTTACCAATTGGGTGTTTGGATTTTGGGTGATTGTTTAAGCTTTTATAGATTTACTTAGCCTTGGGTTTTGCAGGAGCCTCTTATAGCTTTTGTGTGTGGTACAATACGAGGTTATACTATAAGCGAATAATATGAAGCGTAAAAGAGGACATAAGAAAGGAAAGAAGTCGAAATCTATTACTGAACAAGAGAACTTAAATGATTCAACAGGAAACGCTGAGAACCAAACCTCTGAGCAAAGTTCTGAAGCTCCTGCTGAGTGTGAGAACAGTGAACATGAATCTAAAATGGAGGTTGATGCACTATCGCCTACTGGGAGTGGCAATTCACCTATTGCTAGTTCACCAGTTGCCAGTGTAGATCCTGGAGCACCAGCTGATAACATAGCAGCCAAGTCAGTTGGACGTGTTAAAGTCAAATTGAAGACCTCAAAAACAGCAGAACCTGATGAAACATCACGTAATGATATCGATAAGAGTAGTTCTCAAGTGGAGTCAGAAAAACCTGCTGAAGCTGCTGAGAAAAAGGAGGATGAAGTTCTTCCTTTGCCTCAGAGAAAGCCAGTGTTTCTGAATGTTTACAGGAAAACTAAAGGTATAAGGATTAAGAATTCAAAGGCGGTAGATGGATCTACCTCAGTTACTGCAAAGAGTGCTGATGCTCCCAAGGCCCAGGATCCAATAGTACTTCAAAAAGATACGAAAACAACACCTGATGAAAATTTTCAAGCTAATAAGCAAGAACCAGAAAAAGCACCAACACCAATATCTATTCAGAACGAGCAGAAGAAGACTGATCAAAATTCACGATACAATAAGCAAGAACTGGAAGATTCTCTTACAGTATGCCTAGATTAATATCTACCTTGATTGTTGCTTTATTCTTCTATGGCACAAACAATTTAATTTCTATATTACGCCTGATGCATATGCTATGTGTTGGTGTCATATTATTCTAGGTGATCAAGAAGATTATGAAGATGGATGCTGCTGATCCCTTCAACGTTCCTGTGAACCCAGAAGCTCTTGGAATTCCTGTAAGTGCAGATATTATATTGGCTTCATCTTTTTTGGATAAAGACACGATTTTGTGAGGTGTTTTTGTACTTAAGCCTCTACCTTTCATTGATACATTTGATACGTTTTGGCATATCTCCATTACATGCTTTTGTTGAACTTCCTAGGTAAATAACACCATATCTGCTCACAGCCTAAATACTTTTCTCATGAATAGAACATAAAAATACTCTAGTAAATGGACCAGTCTGATTTTTAGTTAAAGAATACCTCTCTTTCAATATGTGAACAAGGGAAGGATACTTTGAAATTTTTTGTAAGTGGACCTTATTGGCTCTTTTAATACACTATGATTATTGTCTATGTTCTCGAGGGATAAACTTAGCTCTGGTTATTGCCAGATTTCAATTCTCAGTTCTGATGGATTTCCATTTGTCTACAAATATGAAAAGAACTACAACGGCTTATAACCTAATTAGGAATTCCTTGACTTTCATCTTATAATTATTTTTAAACTTAGACTGTGTCAATATAGATGGATACTGATATTTAGTGTGACTTTCTTGTCCCTGTCATTGGACATAAAATACAAGATTTTTTCTCGTATACATTTCCCATTTCGAGCATCTTTTCATTTCAGAATTGATGTCTAACATGTGTACCTGATTTCTGGCATGTGATAGGACTATTTTGATATTATCAAGACACCTATGGATTTTGGAACAATATGCAATAATGTTGAAAAAGACAAGTATATGAATTCTGAGGATGTTTACAAGGATGTCCAGTACATTTGGAATAACTGTTCCAAGTACAATAAGAAAGGTGATTATATTGTGGACCTGATGAAGCGAGTGAAGAAAAATTTCATGAAGTACTGGACTGCAGCAGGGTTGTATACTGAGCAATCATCAGGTATTACTGTATTATTGACAAATAATTTCTCCTCAGTTATTGAAACTTGTGTTGAACCATTGTTAAATTGCTAGCTACTGCTCTCTCCATACATAGTTACGTTTCTGGTTACCCTTAGGCATATATAGTCGATATTACTTCTGCTTTTGAATCACTTCGGGCATCTGAAAAGGGTCATTGCTGATTTTAGATATTGAAATGTCATTGTTGAAATGCATGTTGCCCCATTTTAGCAACAAACGTAAAAAAGAAAAAAAATAACTTCGTTTGAAACTGTTCTTTTGACATATCCATCAAGAACTGTTAATAATTAATCCTGAATGCTGTTGCATGTATGCATTTAGCTGCAGTTACCTAGTTTGCATTGTTTGTCAATTTAAATTCTCTTCTGAATTTCCAAATCAAATGGTAAATAAATCTATACGTAGGAAGTTCACATGGCCACTAAAAAAGAATACAATGCGAAAAAATGTAATGAAGAGAGATGTCAATACGCGGAAATTATTTGATAAAACTACTTGCATTGTATCTTTTAGCTATGCATTTTGGCATGAGAATTTTTCCTTTCAATATAGCTTATATAGCACCTTCGTTATCTGCAGAGAATAATCAACTAGAGGATGGTGGGAAGTCATCTACCAAAGGCAGTCAATCAAAGCAGAAAAGTCATAAACGCCATGGGTATATTGGTGAAACTTTTCTTCTATGATGTGTAGTGTTCGACATTACTCTTGAGTTTGGTTTCACATTTCTCATAATTGACTAGCTTATAGGAAGAGGTTATCTCTTACAAAGCTACGTTAACAATATCTGCTTAACCATAGCCAATCTGGCTCAATTGTTATAAACCAGATATATTGTAGCTAAATTTGGTTCTCTCTTTGCCAAAATGTATTTTGTAGCCTAGTTCACACATCTTGCATTTCCTTTTGTATTGATAATTACTATGAAACTTGTGCCCTTATTTTGCCCTCCAAAAGTGGGGACAGGGATCAGTTATCATTTGATAGTCATCATTTTCGTTTGCAGAAGACACCACAAGAGTGATTGCATGTGTGCCATATGTGTCTTAAAGCGACGTAAAAGAGAACGTGAACGAGATTCTCAAGGAAACTATGGAGCACAAGAGGTTAGTAAATTGTTTTGTTCACATGACGCACAAGTATATGAGTATATCTTTCATTGTGGTAGTGTTTATATGCTAAGAGAACCCACAAAGAACCCATGACTGTGTCAACTTTGTAATAGGTGCTAACTTAAATATCTATTTCTTGAAGGAGTCTTCACCTGCCGGAAGTCCGTCTGTGGATAATTCATCGATAAACATGGGTGAGGAGCAAGACATGGATATTGATGTTGACAACAAAAATGGACAAGAAAAAACAGAAATTGTGGAACTAGATAGTCCGGTGTCAAAACGACAAAGAGTGAATGAAGATAAACAAGAGATGAATGACAAGGAAATTGTTGAGGTAGAGAGTGAAAATAAATCTGGAGCTAATGTAGAGGATAAGACTCAATCGACTGATAGATTTATTGAAGAGACTGGTGATGAGCCTGTGACTAGTGCTACAGAGAAATCGGTTGTTTTAGCTTCTGTTGAAGGTCGAAAATCAACTCAGGATGATAAAGAAGAGAAGGAAAAGCGACTGCGAGAGCAAAAGGTATTTATATCCTTCTATCTTTTATTATACACAACAGAGAAGGTATGAAGCTCTATGATATTTTGATGAGGCAATAGGCACAATCAAGTTAAATTGTGTTATTTCCGTTATTACAGGAACAACAGGAGTTGGAGCGTAAAGAATGGAGAAAGAAGATGCATGAGAAGTACAAAGTCTGCAACCCGCAGCTTCTAAGTCTCTGTGAAGCTCTCTTCCCTAACAAAAACAGCCAAAATTCCATCTGGAGTGGACCACACTCGCTCTTTAAACCTAGAGGAGGTTCAAATCGTAGTAGCTCAGTACACAAAGCAGTTGAGGCCTTAATGAAGTAGTAAGGATTCAAAAGCATGACATAAGTATTATAGTTATCTTTCTTTGCTTAGCCTGGTATATATGTTTGATACATTCAACACCAAGCATTATAAGCATCTTTGTAATCGAAAACAGAACATAAAAAGTGTTGATGAATTTTTTTACATTATGGTGCTTGGTGTTACTTAAACTGGAGGAAGGTTCAATAGACAATTTACAGTTCTCCATTCTTAACAACTTTTTTTTTTATTATTTGGTCATTTTACTTGGATCATATGATATTACAGAAATTATTGAAAAACAAAGCTTATTAAACTGGAAGGTCATGTTTTCTTCTTCTTCTTCGTCATCATCATTTCTTTCATTGTCTTCTTCAGACCAAAGCTTATTAAACCAACTCCAACAACATGTCGATTCACATTGAGCAGCTTCAGGGTCAAAGTATTCATCTCTATTCGTGTGGTCATTGCTCTCGCTATTGCTTACATCTTCAAAATAATCCATTTCACTGTCACTTCTACCTTCTGTTTCCTTAATGATCTGTACACTACATTCAATAATCTTGGCGTTATCCATACAGCTGAATTCAAACAAGATCTCGTTCCCAATCACATCCACTCTACTAGGTGCTTCTTGAACCAAGTTTCCACCACATATAAACAGATGCTCCGTTACAAAATGAGAAACATTCATTGAATCCCAATTGAGTTCCATAATGTTAACACCTCTTGTGCTTACTAGACGACATGTTATATCAAGATACGAGTACTTAATTGGTGAAAGCAGAAGATAAGCTTTGAATCTTGATGATGCAAAGGAATTAGTTCCTTTACAATCCATAACTAGAGGAACGATAATAGAGTTTCCTTTGGCTTGGTGAGTGAATTCCTTAGGAACTTCTTTACCTGGTAAAAATGCATATTCGTAAACGTTTTGTTGTATGAGTACTCTTCTTGATTCTTCATCTAGATTCAAACAGTTTTGGAACATGAGTTCCCTGATTGTGTATTGGTATGAGAAACAATTGTTGAACATCAAATCCTTCTTCGTTGGATCGTCAAAATAGAAACATACTCTCTCTCGAGTGATCCACAATCCGTCGCATCTATATACTTCAGAGAAGAAGGAAGACACTGCAATGACACGAGTTTCCTACACTTAAAGACGAAAAGAGTTTCCAGTTGAGAGAGAATTACGATGCAATCTGGAATCCTATCTATATCGCTATTGCTTAGGTCTAGATGTGTTACACTCTCAGGGAGATGTGTTAGTCTCTTGAGGTTTCTGCTGCCTATACGAAACCACTCAAGACGAGGCAAACGTTGAATGATGGATGAACTTCCAACTTTGTGTTTCCAACATCGAGATCCTTGATGTTTGTGGAAATATCCGGATAACTTGTCAACCGTGAGCAATCACTCATGTCGACTTCTTCAAGAGATGCTAAGTTGATGTTGGTTGGAACAACTTGTAGCTTTACCCAACCCATCATCATCAACTTTTTCAAGTTGTGTAGATTCTTTATAGAACAAGGAAGCTCCACCAAACTTGTGCAAGAGGTAAGTTTCAATGTTTTGAGACTAGTATAGCCTTTGAAAGATCAGGAATTTCTATCAAATTCTTAGAATATCCCAAGTCAATCTCCTTGAGATTAGTAAGTGGCTGCATTGTACAACAAAACAGAAATATCTTATTTAGATATTGATTTTTTAATTAGAAACATATATAAGAATGTCGGGGAAGTGACTTTGGTGAAGTGCTTAATGTCCACCTTTGCACTGCAGGCTTCCCCACCGAAATTCGACTCCAGATAAACGTGATAAGGTTTATAATTTGGGTTGTGGATCGAGTATTATAATCATT
This sequence comes from Lepidium didymum, assembly GCA_963920545.1. NCBI lineage: Eukaryota > Viridiplantae > Streptophyta > Magnoliopsida > Brassicales > Brassicaceae > Lepidium > Lepidium didymum. The sequence continues at coordinate 2,408,957 of OY986987.1, forward strand.
AAAAAAGAAGAAGAATAAAAGCCTACCTGGATCCCATCCAAAGCTTCTTGAGCTTACTATATGCCATATGGAATTCAACGAGACATTCTGGTCGAAATACTTGAGGAAGAAGTGTTCCTGGGTATGAATCCCAATGAAGTAAACTTAGCCGAGGAAGATATTCCATTTCTTCCTTCATCTTCAATGTACTACATTGTCTCCCATGGATTTTTAAGAACCGGAGATTACGCATTCTTTCAAAGGCTCTCCCACTTATAAAGAACTCTTTGATCTTGGACATATCAAGTGATATACCAACAACAGAACCAGCACCATGTAAAAACAATTTACATCAAAAACCAAAAAGATTTACTAAGAGATTTCTCTAGAGATACTGTTATATTTCTGTACGAACTTACAGTTTCATTTGCAAGCACATTACGAATATCTTGAGCCTCTACTAAAAACTGACGTTTTCCTGGCTCATTAGACTGTTCATAAACTACTTGTCTCGCCAATTGTTGAAGTAAACAATGCATTCTGATCTATCCATTGGTTGATACATGCACAAGAGATTTATCTGCAAGAGTTTTTAACCCATTTCTGACATCCAAGTCACTGTCAGCTAACATGGTCTTCAGATGAACAACAGCTTCATTGTTGAAGAATATTGCAATGTGTAGAAACAAAGATTGATCTTTCTTCGACAGCTTCTCATATCCTACTCTTAAAACGTTCTCGATTTTTCTATCAAGACTAGTATCTAGCTTTGAAAATTGACATTCCCACTCGATCCTGCTCTCTCCACGCAAAGATGAACCTGCAACACGAAGGCCTAACGGAAGATTACCACACAAGTTTGTTATTTTCTTCGCAACCTCTTCAAAACCATCCCTTGGAGAGCTTTGTTTGAAAGCATATAGATAAAAGATATCAAGAGCTTCTTCTTCAGATGGATAACCCACATTGTAGATATTGTTTACCCAATGTGCCTTCAATATTTTTCGATCTTCTGTTGTAACGAGAATCTGACTCCCAGAACCAAACCAAGCTGGTTCTTTAGCCAAAACATCTAGTTGTTCAAGATCATCTACATCATCAAGTACTATAAAGACTCTTTGATACTGTAACCATTCCGTTATTGTGCCTAAATGATGTTACCTTCATATCTCTTTGGTTCAAAATCTTGGACAAGAGTTCACTTTGTAAACATAACTTGGAACCATAATCCTCAAGATCATAGCCCCCCTTAAGATTCTCTATAAACCATTTAATTTGAAAACCCGAAGAGTGTTGGTTGAATAAAGCTCTAGCAGTGGTTGTCTTATCAATTCCCGCAGGACCTTGAATTCCAATCATCTTCACTTCATTGCACTCTAAGCGTAAACAAGATTTCAATTTTCTCAAGTGAGCTTCCATTCCCACCAGTCCGTCAAAATCCTATGATGGTGTAACATTCAGTTTGTTTGAAACATCAGCAGCAATCCTTTCAATCATCTTAGCTTCATCATCCCTAACACACACAGAGAAACAAAAAAAAACGAATCTAAATTCTGATAAATTATGGGTGTCAATTCGTAATAAGTGGATAGACCTAAGATCATATATATATATACTAGATTAGAATGATTATAACTTCTTCTAATGTGGACTATCAATCACATTCTAACATCTCACCTCGAGATGTAGGTATAGTATAACCTATCATCTCGAAATACCACAACAAACGCATCATTTGGATTGATCTTAGATCATATATATTAGATTAAAATGATCACAACTTACTATGTGGAGTATCAATCACATTCTAACAAATTTACATATAAAAAATGAAGCATTTGTTAAGGAAAAAGTAAAAGAGATAAAACTACAAACCAATTCAGAGAATGTTCTCCAGCTACATTAGCTACATAAGTCAGAGCTTTCCTCCACCTCTGTTTCATCTCCTCTGTTTTTCCTTTACAAGTTTTCTCAAAAGCGTTTCCGAAATCTCCGCTCTGTTTCTGAACATTAGATGGATCTTCTTTGCACTTCAAAATCTCAACTAGTTTATCTAAACACCAAGTTGAAGAAGCGTACTTCTTCGAGAGCACAACAATGGAAACTCTTGATTCTCTAATCGCTTGTACAAGTTCATGTCTGATCGTGTGGCCTCTCTCGATCCCTTGATCCTTAAATGTCGTGATCCCTTTGCTTGCAAGGTGTTTATGTAAATGACTGAGGAATGATCTACGAACATCTGGGTAAAGAGACACAGAAGATTTTACGAGTTCGGATTCCTTGCTGGAATCCTACGTCTCGCCGGAGTCAGAGCTCCGGAATCCACTATCACCGAGCTCAAAATACAACTCTCTCTCGCTTAGAGTTCTTTCTCTCTCTCTTTTACTCACTCTGTTACAACTGAATGATCAAATCAATTACAACAGAAGAGAAAAACTTATATATGAATACTAGAGAAAAGAGAGGCTAACAAACTCAGAAGAATCTCAAACGACATTCTTCTCTCGCTTCAGAATCAGACCCGTCTTCGCTTGGTCTAGAAGAAGCTACCTGCGTGATGTGGAATGGATCCTAAACTCGGATCCAATAAGCCCATTAAACCAAATGGGACTCAGAGACTCTCCATTGCCTTTGATACTTCCTTGATCATGACTATTACTTCAATGCCATTAAAGAGAAAAAAGGTTTGTAATGAACGAAATACGTTAAACTGAAGAAATAGAAACTTAAAAGTGATTTGAATGATGATTTTATGAACCTTTTTCTTTTTTTGGCAACAATAATTGGATCAAAAATGTCGGATCCATAGCCAAATTCCAGGGAAATGATTATTAGTACTTTTTACCCCATATTTTAAAATATGTAGTGAATTGTGATTTCTTGCTATTTTGTTGGCACATGACCCAACTTAAAATAAGAGTAAAGACGTCAACTATCATTGCTTCCAAGTCGAAGAAGCCTTTTAAGAGATCCACATGCTCTTTCTTAGCTAAACCCAATTACTATTGCTGAAGGTGGATCAGTCATGGCTACTTTTCATCTCAGCTCATACTCTCCCTTCATCCAATCCAGAGGAAGAAGATATAATTCAATATCTTCAAACAACAATCTCCAAAACCGCAGAGTTTTATCAATGTCTTTTGCTTTCACCTCACAAGGTGGAGACATGATTCCACCAAAGGGAAAAGGTAATGATCACAACTCAACCTTTGACTTCAAGTCATATATGCTCAATAAAGCTGAATCAGTAAATGCGGCTCTCGAAATTTCTGTACCGCTCCAAGAACCTCTCACCATCCAAGAGGCGGTGCGATACTCATTGCTAGCAGGAGGAAAACGTGTGAGGCCTCTTCTCTGCATTGCTGCCTGTGAGCTTGTAGGCGGCGAGGAGGCTATTGCCATGTCAGCCGCTTGTGCAGTCGAGATGATTCACACGAGCTCTCTTATTCACGACGACCTTCCATGCATGGACAATGCCGAGCTCCGCAGGGGAAAGCCCACCAATCACAACGTATGTATGTTGTTAAAATGCTCAATACAGTTGAATCATTCAATGGTCTTAGTAAATACTCACTAGTCTGAACTAATATTTTGTTCATACAAGGTATTTGGAGAAAACATGGCGATTTTAGCGGGTGATGCACTTCTTGCTTTGGCGTTTGAGCACATGACGGTTGTGTCCAGAGGGTTGGTAACTCCTGAGAGGATGATCCGTGCGGTAATTGAACTGTCAAAGGCCATAGGTACAAAAGGGCTAGTTGCTGGACAAATGATAGACCTAACCAGCGAAAGATTGAATCCAGATGACGTCGGATTGGAGCATCTAGAGTTAATTCACCTCCACAAAACTGCTGCATTGTTGGAGGCAGCGGCGGTCTTAGGGGTTATACTTGGAGGTGGAACAGAGGAAGAAATCGAGAAGCTTAGAAAGTATGCAAGATGTATTGGGCTGTTATTTCAGGTGGTTGATGATATTCTTGACGAAACAAAATCTAGTGAGGATTTAGGTAAGACCTCTGGAAATGACGTGCTGGCCGGAAAGCTGACGTATCCAAGACTGATTGGTTTGGAAAAATCGAGGGAAGCTGCAGAGAAACTGAGCAAAGCAGCAGAAGCACAGCTTCAAGGGTTTGATCCAAACAAGGCCGCGCCTTTAATGGCTCTAGCTAACTACATTGCTCGCAGACAGACATAACTGATGTTTTGCATTAACTGATATAATCTTCAATACATATCTTTGTGTTTCAGATTGTCTTTTACCGTTGTTTGTTTTGAAATCTACATTATGTCTCAACTAATATACATCATCAAGATTGTCGCATGAGAGCGATACAAATATCATTTTGAATAATTAAAACTCTAGTGAGATATTATAGACAGAAGAGATAACACTTTCATTATGCAATTGCAAAAATAAATCACATTAGTTAGAGTTTACGAAATTATTGAACCTTTATCAATGAAAAGATTGAACACTTTCAAGATCGTGTGTATAAGCAGTAGTATGCAAGTTTAGATATATTCGTTAGCTAAGAAAAATACAAATTTATGATAGCTTTCCAATTTCCTTTCCTCTATGTATATCACCAAGACTTTGTAAATAGTTGACCAAACATTAAGCAAACAATGGGAAATAAACAATTTTTTTTAAAAAAAAGGAAAATAAGTGCAGCAAAAGAAAACAAATTTATCTGATACTTCACGATTAAAGATCAATAAATAATTTTAGGAAGACCACATAACAAAAATGAGAAAACGTGTTGGATTGATAAGTCATGTGGCCAGCTAGAAACCTTAACATGAATTATAATTCTGGTTCTTAAAACGAAGTTTAGAGTTTAAAACTATTTTCCATAACATGAGAGATCAATCCTGTCCGGAAATTATTAGATTACTCATATAAAAATAATTGGACCCATTAATACAAATTATACTCAAGTTAATCATTGATTGCAACGTGAATATGCATGTCAAATAGTTTTCATTTTAGGAAGAAATTGTTTTTTAGTTTAGACCAAAGATTGATTCTCCTTAAATTTATTGGATTTCCCCAGCTTCCAAAGAGATTATAGTCAAATAGAATAACGAATCGACCCTTAATGTTGGAGATCTCGATGATGCGAGATTTCCTCTCGTCAGAATACAGTCTCTTATCGGTTATATAAAAAAAATGTGGAAGGATAATTATTAGGATATGACCTAAGGAAATTAGCACACACTTCACATGACCAGTTGACTGTATAACATGACAAATTAAATTAAATGGTTGTTATACGATTCTTGTATTCTTTTATCAAAAATATTTTATCTTGTTTTTATTCAATCACTCATTTTAATCATTTTTTTGGTTTAAGCCAAAAATCGATTTTCCTCAGACTTAAAATAATTGTCATTTTCACTTAATCTGGAATATTTACACAAGTTTTATCGGTTCCCAAAAAATTATAGTGAAAAAGAATAACGGGTTCACCTTAATATCGAAAATCTCAGTCTTCTATAACAAATGATGCGAAATTTTCACTCATCGAAGTCAAGGATCTCATCCTAGTTATCCGGAAAAATAATTGGAAGGATATTACTTAAGGTATGAGCTAGGACTAGGAATAATATCCAAAATCTGAAACTTGACCTGAACTTGATCTGAAATAAGAGAAATCGAACCCGACAAAATATGTGAATGAGTTTTACATTATGAAAGTTTGGATACTCAAATCCGATCGGATGAAAACCAAAAAACCGAATAGGTACCCAAAATACCTGAATATATAATATATTTTTAAATAATTACATATATAATTTTTTATTTACCTAAATATTTAAAATTATAATTATAAATCTAATTATATTAATCAATTTAAATTAAGTGAATGAAAAAAACCAAATTATTTAAACTTAAATTTGATTTTGTAAAATGGTTTTTAGTTTTTTTAAAGATTTAAATAAAAATACTTGAACCCAACCCAAACCCGAATCGAATACGACCCGAAATAGGGTAATTTATAAGAATCGAAGCCAACTTTAATCCAAAATATACCAAACCAAATCTAATCCAAAATTGTAAAATATCTTAATAGGTTTTATATGTTTAAATCCGAAAACTTAAAATCCGAAAAGATCTGACTCGAATCAGAACGGATACCGAATGTCTAGCTATGAGCTAAGGAAATTAACAGATCTAAGAACATGTCACATGACTAGTTGACTGTATAACATGACACGGTGTCTTGGAATCAAATTAATTGGTTGTCATACGATTTTGTATTCGTTTATAGAAAAAAAAAGTATATCTCGTTTTATTCAATCACTCATTTTAGTCAACGTATACCGCAAGATAGCACTGAGTTTCACTTAAATGTTATTTCGTAAGTATCTTTTTTTTTTTTTTGACAAATCACAATATGGGAGTAACAAGAATGGCTTTTGGTCTCCCTAAGGTTCAGAGCGTCCCTCTCACGACTAACCTCTCTTTTTTTCATCAGCGTTGGTTTAAACACAAGCACACTTCCCTTAACCCGACAAAAAAACACCGTTCGATAATCTGTGTTAGGGCTAGTGACGATGTTGAGAGAACTCGTCCATTGGGACAGTTTTCTCCCACTCTCTGGGGAGATCACTTCCTTTCTGTTCCCCTCAATGTCTCTGTAAGCACATGTTAACACAATCTGTTTCAAAGATCGTTGGTTTCGACAACTTAATTCGTTATAAAATAACTTTGTAGGAATTCAATGATTTGGCAAGAGAGATTGAAGTGACGATGAAGCCAAAAGTGAGAGACATGCTCATGTCTTCCAAAAACAGCGAACATGAGAAGATCCGTCTCATACATGTGCTAATTAACCTCGGAATCGCGTATCATTTCGACACTGAGATTGATGAGATCCTTAGTCAAGCTTTCCGTAATTTGGAGGACATAATAGATAAGAAAGACGATTTGGAAACAATCTCCATCATGTTTGAGGTTTTCAGACTACGCGGTTACTATATGCCTTGTGGTAAAAATCTCAGTGATTCACACACACACATATATATTATATATGTAACTTGAGTTTTGACTTCATTACATTATAGATGCTTTTATAAGATTCAAAAGTGAAGATGGGAGGTTCAAAGAAAGTTTAGCTGAGGATGTTAGAGGGATGCTACAATTGTACGAAGCAGCACATCTGGGGACACCATCTGAAGACATAATGGACGAAGCACTGAGTTTCACTCGTTATCACTTGGAATCGCTGACAGGTCATTATGCAGCAGGTTCTTGTTCCCATCTCTCTAAGCATATACAAAATGCATTGAATGGAGCTCGATATCAGAACTTGGAGATACTAGTAGCAAGAGAATATATCTCTTTCTACGAGCAAGAAGAAGATCACAACGAGACGCTGCTCAAGTTCGCAAAGCTTAACTTTAACTATTGCCAGCTACATTATATTCAAGAGCTTAAAGATCTGACCAAGTAGGTTGTGTTAGTTCATTTCTTCAATCTTGATATATATGTTAGTCTTGCTCTATTTGAATACTTATATTTATTTTAGATGGTGGAAGGAGCTTGATCTTGTAGCTAAGCTACCTTACATTAGGGACAGAATAGTAGAGATTTTTTTCGTGGCAATCACAATGTATTTCGAGCCACGGTATTCGCTTGGTAGAATTATAACCACTAAAATTACCATGGTTGCGGTTGCTTTGAATGACTCATGTGATGCATATAGCACTCTCCCTGAAGTTACAAGTCTCGCTGATTCTTTCCAAAGGTGAATTGTCTTTAACGCATAGCTCTTGTTTGATTGATTAACTTTAAGAGTAGCTAGGTGAATTGACATGCAAATTTTGTTGTCCAGGTGGGATCGTGGGGAAATGGAAAAGCTACCAAACTACACAAGAATCGCCTTTCGAAGTGTGTTTGAAACGATAGAAGAGATTAAACAAGAAGTGAAGCCAAGAGGAAGATCACAAACTGTACAATTGACAGTAGATGAGGTGAGTCTTCCAAATATGTGTGTAAAAAATGGAAGTCAATTTTGTGTCTCTAAGGAAAACTGAGTGTTCTTTGCTTACAGTTGAAGAAGTTAACGAAAGCATACCTGGCTATCTCAAAATGGGCACACACAAGTCACGTGCCATCCTTTGAGGAGTATATAAAGATTGGGATGCAAACCGCACTGGATCATATTGCAGCCTATAGCTTTATTGCGATGGAAGATTGTGATGAGAATCAAATTTGCAAATGGTACAAATCCAGACCCAAAATGTTGGAAGCTATGAATGGCTATTTCCGTATTAAGAACGACATAACCACCTATGAGGTAAATACATAAAAGAAAATCATGTATTAACAATAAATTTAGAATTAACAAGTACTGTAATGGATAAGCAGCGAGAGATGAGCAGAGGAGAGGTAATAAGAGGTGTATATTGTTACATGAAGCAACATGGTGTTAGCAAAGATGAAGCGGTTAAGGAATTAGACAAAATGGCAACTGATTATTACAAGATAATAATGGAGGAATTCTTAACAACTACTGAGGTTCCACGCCCGGTTCTAGTGCGATGTCTCAATGCTGCGAGACCCATAGATCTGTTTTACAAGGAGGGTGATGAATTCAGTGATCCTTATATCGGAAAGCTCAAACAAGTACTCATTTCTTTGTTTCTCCATCCAATTCCTCTTTGAAAAAGTGGAAGTTTTTTTTCTGAATAAGCAAGTACTTTATGTTCTTTTTCTTCTACCTTCCGTGAAACAATAAACTTTTTCACATTAATTAAGAAGATTGTCTATACACTATAAGAAAAATGTCAAATCCGCATATACCGTTCCAAAATTGTCTTTCTAGACCAAAATCTACGGTCTGGAACAGGTGGTCGCAAAAACAAAGTCTTATGTGGGTTGTATGTTCCGTCACTGTTATAGTCTAAGGCACCAGGGTCGGACCGTGGTATAAACCATATAAACTATGGCTTAGGACCCACATATTTCAAAACCCAAAATTCTTTAAAATTTTGTAGTAATTATGGTTCAAAATTTAAAGAATTTTGTAGTAATTATGGTCCAAAATTTTAAAAATTTATAGATTTTTTTAGTAATTAAGGCCACCAATTTAGATTTTATTGAATTTTTTAGTAAATAAGGCCAAAAATCTCTTTACGTTATTCTATTTCTAAGTTTAGGAAATTCGGTTTTAGTTATTATGTTTGATTATACAACTCATCCTTTTACTTTGAAGAATTTTTTTTCTAAAACTAATAAATAAAAATAGTTGCTATTATTAGAAAATATACCAAAAAATAATTGCTATTATTAGAAAATATATCAAAAAAATAGTTTCCAACAGGGCATTACTAACGTCCAACCGGCTCTGTAAGGCACGTCCAGTAGCCAAACTATGACTGTACAGTTCAATAACGCAAGATCTTAGTCTTAGATTACACTTAATAAATATCGACAAGTAAACTAGTGTGTACCTAAATTTTCCATCTATAAGTTTACTCATTGTTTTTCAAAGCATTCTTTGGGGACTCTCCAACTGGTATTACTTTACATAGTCAACTTTCCCAAAGGTTTTGATCCGAACAAGGCCGAGTCTCTAGTGCCTCTGGCTACGACGTATATTGCTTGTAGACACAACTGATCTCTTAAATCTATATGTTATATTTCAAGATCAAGACGAAACAAAACTGTTTTTCTCATTAACCTTTAAAATGATTGTATACAAATGAGTTTATATACAGAGAATGATAAGTTAAAGAAATGTTTTCTAACGGTATTAACAAACTAATAACAGCCTAACTAATAGACTCTGTCAAGCAAAAAGAAAAAAACAAAGTCATCTGATATTTGAACATTAATTAGCAGATCAATAATTTTCGGAGGACCACATAACAAATATGGCAAACTTGTTAGATTGACAGGTAACAGAGCGAGGGGGAAAGTCTAAAGTGAATTAGTTCTGAGTCATAAAAGAAAGTTTTAAGAGTTTAAAACTAAAGAGTTCAATCCTATCCAGAAATTATTGGATTAGTTATTTAAGATAATATGCAAACACAAAACTTATAGCTCTATCTTAAATTTAGATTCGAGTTCTTCTCAGTTTGATGATTAGAATGATCCAACTAATGATTCTGGTATCAAGGATTCAACCCTTTCCTAATGCATTAGGGGCACAGGAAAGACGCCCGTGACCAATAGACATGCCGAAGCTGAAGCTCCTTCGCCGGTCGTCATTGAAGATACGGTGGCTGGCGTTGATCCGCTACAAATGCCAGTGCCGAAGCAGGCTAAAGAATGATGCTGGCAAGGGGAAGCCTCAAGAGCGTTCTCAAGATGAATGCCTCAATCTCAGCTCTCGCTGACTCGCCTACATGTCAAATTATTGTGTCAGCTAGCTATTATGAGTCCGTAACGATTTGGAAGTGAATACACACTATCTCAGTGTTATACGACGAGAGTCTTTAGGCATTGATTTTACATTTGATCATACAATAGAGTACAAACATATTACTAATGAATTGCTTTATTAGACCGTAGATATTGAATCCGTAAATGATATGCATATCATTTTTTCCTCTTTGGTGTCATATCAATGTTCAATTAATTTCTAAGGTTTAAATTAACTTTTAACTCATATGCACAAGGTAATGATTATCATCGATACGTACCATGAATTTATATATTAAATTTTATAAAGTAGTAAATTTAGTAGTTTACGGTTCCTCTCATTTTACAAAAATCTCAAAAACCATTTAAGCAAGCAAATATAATAGCGAAATATAAATTGAAGTTTTTTAAAATATAATCTATATAATTAAGTTTCTTCCTTTAGAAAGATTTGCTTTGATTAGTATTCTGTTAAGGTAAATATATGAATATTTGTAGTAAGAATAATATAACAAAATGGAAATATATATTTATTTGATCATAATAACATAAGCATTACACATTTTAAACAGTTTTAGAGATAGAGACACAATGATTCCATAAGTCGTCTCTCTTCTTCAAATATTATGGTTCGTTAGCAATTAAGTGAGGTCTGTCTGCAATATATTTAATGAGAGTATTGTTACATACTCTTTCTTCTTGGACACGATCGTGGCAACATGAATCATCGATGCTTTCATTTGCAAACACAACACCGACAATATCCAATGCACATTTAATTAGGAGTGATTTTAATAAGACATGTATCCCATAATGATTTTACTTCAGTTTCTTCGACTGAATAAACAGGAACTGACCTAAAAACCAAAACCATAACAATGAATAAGGTAGAAAATTGGGAGCTAAATTTAGCCATAGCTTTTTACACTTGAAATTTAGTGGTGATTTGATTTGTATAAAAGAATGTAACAAAAAGAATGTTTTGTATTTGTTTATTTTAGTGAAACTAGCTTAAACTATTTATAGGTGATTGAATATCTAACGTAAAATACACTGTTTTAAAATGAAGATAACGTTATAATTTAATGGTAATTTAACTCCTAGATACATAAATATATTATGAACATCCCAATGATTATTATTTGAACTTTATAAACAAACAATGAAATTTAGGTTATTGAGTTCAGTATAACAAACAAACTGATTGTTTAATTTTAATTTTTTTTGTTTGATAACAAAAACTTTGGACCATTTCTCGATTTGTGCGTGTCATCTTTGCGCAAAGGTCATACTAATCTTCTCTGTTTCGTTCCAATTTTATCGGATGTCCTCGAAGGGACAATTTAATTTTAAATTGTTTATGAACAAATTCTAAACCAAAACTTTTTTTATAAAGAAAACCAAAACTCTTGTATATATATATGACCTGTTATAACAGCTATATATCGAAAGATCGAGAAGCCAAGCACGCACGATACGTTGATATATCTATATCAAATCAATTACTCAATTTTAGATACATAATAGCAACATATTTATTCATCATTCCTTCCTAAATTACATATCTAATATAAAATATTTTGATAGAAACTATTCAACAAAGATGATGATGGTGTGAAAGTAGATACTCTCTACAAGAAAATGGTGCAAAAAAATTGAACTTCTCGTTTTTGCAATTTTTCATAGAAGTTAGATTTTACATAGTCGCATAATATAATAAAGTTTTTTAAAAACCAATTGGTTCTCTTTGTTATTTCTTTATCACGACACAAAGGACCCAACCTTAATATATTTTTTATTCTTAATAGTATGTTTCTAAATTATATTCTATCTTGTTTGCTTATCGTGGACATAAAACCGACAAAGATATACCCACTAATTAAAGTGCGTGAAACATCATTCAAAATCATTGTTAAATTAAAAATATATTAACATTAGCTATATTTAATTGAAAAGATAGTATAAAATGTTAAGAGTATAATATAAGCTTTATCTTTACATTTTGTCATTTTCCCCAATTTTTGTACGTGCGAATATTCACGGTACCTTATGCCAAGACTAACCAAATTAAATCATATGTGTTAAATAATTTATTTATGTTAAAATACGAGACAAAACTTAGTAACGAATCCATAATGGGAAAAGCTCCTAAAAACTATTGAACTTATATGGCTTAAAAAAAAACTTAAAGTTACCTTCCCATCTAAATAAATCTAAACTAATTGAGTTATTCTTAAAAAATATTAAACTATTTGAAAACCAACTTTTTAAGGCTTCCATTAATTTGGCATTACAAACACCGTTATTATAAACAAACACCGTTGATAAAATTATATGATGAATCAAATGGCTCATATGCAAATAGGTGAATGTAAAGTTATATGCAAACAATGAGTTATCTGTGATGCTGTAGGATAAAATTTTCTATGAAAATAAAGTTTAACAATCAATAAACTCTTTTAGTTAAGACTCCAATTTTTTTGATATTGAGTGGATTCCAGAAATTTAACATCCGTTAGAAACAATAGACCTCCGATGATTTTTCTGACAGATTTTTGATAAAAATAAAAAATTAAATTAAAAAAAAATTAAAAAGAAATACATATAATTGCTTTGAATTAGATTTTCGTTTAACAGAAATAAAACATGGTTAATTAGTGGTGTTGGTGATTATTCGTTATGATATTTTGTGTTAAGCATTGACACTACAATAAATTAGACTATAATGTCATTTATTTTATTTGTTTGCATCAGTTTTAATTGATACAAACGTTATTTACATCAGTTATAAAAATGACTCTGAAAATGGTGACTTAATTGATGCAACTATTTTTATCATATTATACGTGATACTTTGTGTGGTTGTAAAAGATATAATAATAATTTACAAATGATGTTAAATCACATATAATATGTCATTTATTAATAAGTAACTCTATATAGTATTATTTATTTAAATAATCTATATATAAATATTTTTTTGTAGTGTGAGTTGCAAAATTTTGGGTATAGGCAATGGTTCGTCTTGTTAACATGAAACTAATTCTAAGTATCAATTTGCTATTTATCCCATTCAAAACGTGATTTTATCATTCTAACATGAGAAAGATAGCTTGCAAATCCATTTTAAAAAAACATGAAAAAAATAGTTTCTGCAAACAAGTTTCTAAGTTTGAATTTTTCCATTAATTTGATTGATTATTTTTAAATGACATTAAAAATTTATTATGTTGTCAAATTTTATAATTTTGTCTCAATATATACACTTATTTTTATCACATATCATGAACTTATGTGTATTACAGCTTCTGCTACTTCTTATACTCATTACTCCTACAGTTCTAAATTTTACCAATTAACTGTTATGTCTCATCCTAATCCTTAGCTACTATAATCAACCACACACACCAAGACTGTATCTATCATTTTATGGCATCTATGTATATTTTTTTTAATAATTGAATCAATAAGATCCGATCCATTACTCAAAGTCGTTCCTAAAACTTTTTATTAACTACTACATGTAGTTGGGTGAAATTGAATTCCAAATATTTAAATTATTAGTTGGAGCATTTAACCACTGAATATATATATATATATATATATATATATATATATATATATATCCTTTTTCCATACTCGAGGTAATTTATTATATTTCGGAATTTAAGTTAATATTTCAAACATGTATAAAGTTAGGTATGTTTGGCATTTAAAATGTTTGTAATGGACAAAATAGAATTATAACAATTTTTGTAAAGAATGTTACAACCCACTCAAGCAAACCATTGGACTAGATAGTCTTGGTTCTTTTTTTTTTTTTTTTTGATCAAGCTCTTGGTTCTTTTTTTAAATAATGTTTGGTTCCTTTACTTCTTTTTTTAAATAATGTTTGGTTCCTTTACTTCTTTTATACATATAATATTTTATTTTGGTATGAATTATACATATAATATTGACATAACATATTTAGATGTATATGCATAACACAAATCATAAACATATGTAACCATAATAAATATCAGCATTTGAGAGTGTGCTCTGTAATTTTATATTCTTCCATTTGTGCTGTTCAACTTTCTTAAATCAGAAGAAAAACTATTTCATCATTTAGAGTCTTAGCAAAAGAGCAGAAGCTAAAAGTTGGAGATGAACGAGTTATCAATAAGAACAAGGAACATATACAGAACAAACAATGGTTCAGAGTCATCATCGTTGAATGAGATCTCTTTTGGGTATTTAGCGACTGTAATATTCATATTTGTGTTCATCATAATTGCAATTTTGGAGCTTCTCTTCAGGTCCGATCACTCCTCTTCTTACTTTGGTTCTTCTCTGTCTCTGTTCCAGAAACAAACAGAACAAGCTTATATGGTAAACATCAATATTTTTTATTTTTAAATGAGAATATCACTATCAAAAATTTATCAAATTCCTAAGATTATAGAGTTCACTATATATATATATCTATATATATATATATGTTGAAAATGAACAAAATAGATTTTTTAATCATAATGAATTTATTTCAAAGTTACTACTTAGTATTTTATTTATCTTTATTTTTATTAATTTGCAGAATATGTTTAGATAAGTTGATCATATCTTCACATATGGTCTATAAATTATGGATTAAACACCTTTCAAATATCTATTTAGCAACTAAAACTATATATTAATCTTAATCACTGTTATTTAAATAATTTTTCAATTATATATTTCTTTTTTTTTTATTGAAATGTGAAAATTATATATCAACAAAAAAGGTTTATATACAGCCAGATATAAACATAACCTGCTTTACAAAAAATAAAAGAATCAACTCATTTGAACCTCAAACCAACAATGTCTAAGGCCTTCCAACCTATGATGGAATTGATAGTTGAGTGCAGAGATTCTATTATGAATAGTCTCGACAATGAGTTGAGACAAACCATAAGCAGTAGAAGCAGGACAGCCGTGACCACATGTACTTCAGATGTGTTGGTAATGATGCCGGGAGAAAAACAGCCGTCGCATATAGCTTTTCCGACGCCATTTTCCTGCCCGGAAGACGGCATTCGTTGGCCTCCTCACCTCTAGCTAATTTATATCTTTCTCTCTATTAATTAGGTTAGTCGTTGTACCATAGTTGATCTCACTGAATATTCAACTATGACTCGTTTTTCTTTGACTAACCTTGAATCTCTTGTTTGATTGAAAATAATTTTAACGTGATGTAAATTAAATAATATCTTAACATTAAATATGGTAACTTTTAGTAATATCTTACCTGTTAAAAAATGTAAAGACTAAGAGGAATAAAAATCTTAAAATCATTTAAGCAAGCAAATAGAATAGCAAAAATATAAAGTTAAGTTTCTTCCCTATAAATATTTGCTTTAATTGCAAGTGTCTTTTAGTCTAGTGGCAGACGGTAAGTCCATATAAGACATGCGCACTTGCACAACCAGAGATCGAATCTCACTGTCTACATTATGTAGGTAATTGGCTAATGGGCCGACCTGTTGTGACCCAATGTTGAAAAAAAATTGCTTTGATTAGTATTAGATTAAGGTAAAGATATGATCGAGTATTTGTGGTAAGTAAAATGTAGAAAGAGAGAAATATATATTATTCGACCATAATAAATAAGCATTACACATTTCAAATATTGAGTTTTGTTAGCAATTAAGTGAGGTCTGTCTGCAATATATTTGATGAGAATATCGTGACACATTCTTCCTTCTTGGACAAGAACGTGGCAACATGAATCATTGATGGTTTCATTTGCAAAAACAACAGAGATTATACCCAATGCACATTTAGGAGTAATTTTAACAAGACATGTATCCCACAATGATTTTACTTCAGTTACTTTAGTTTCAAGAATGAGCTCAAATTTGTCTGTTTGAAATGTTATCTTTGATACTTTAAACCGACGAATTTGAGTTCATTCTTGAAAGAAAAGAGAAAATCAAGCTTAAGGGTTCTTTAGAAGGAAGATAAGAACTGAATCGAACTTCCATAATCGATTTGGCTTTCGAATTTAGAGAAATTTTTTATTTGAAATTAACTAAATGTTCAATTAGCCGAGTCAACATACAATTTTGTGTTTTTAAAAAATCAACATTAAATTAAATTTTTAATCAACCACATCCAGAGTTCAATGTTTAATCAACGACTTTTGGTAAGTACAATATTAAATCGACAGTTTTCCCAAAAATCTAATAAATTACAAAGCCTTTAGACATCGACTTACAAGAACAGAATCCAAATTAAACATATTCATACACTTGACATTGACTTACAAGACATTGATTTAGAAGTACAAGAACAGAATCCAAAACACATACATACACTTGACAAGATAAACTAACTAAACTTCAACATTGTTTTCTCTTTGGTTAAGTTCCTCCATCTTCTTCTTGTTTCTCTTGTACAAAGTGCAGAAGTAAGATCCCAAAGCAAAAACTATTCCTATCAAAGTACCAATTCTAGGCCAAGTAAACTCATCATCCATAAAATCAAATGCCCACACACCAATCAAAGCCACAACTGGTGAAGCACACATATGAACAACATCACCAAACACACCCGAAACATAAAGCACCAAACCTATCAATCCAACAGACCAAATCTGCCATGATAAAGCCAATCCGACCAAACTAAGAGCATAATAAGTTTCCCCTTTCTTAAACCTCAAGCTATCACCTTTCAGTTCCTTAAACTCACCACTCACAAACAAACCCACAAGACAAACAAGCGAGGCAACGAAAGAGACACAGATTTGCATCTCTAAGACCATTCTAAACACTTTCTTATTACCATATCTTGTTGTCTTCACCAATAGTTTCTCGAACCCAAGTTGGATAAAACAGAGAGATAATGCAAAAGCAACTGAAGCAGCAAAAGTTAACCAAGCTTGAATGTTATAGAATTCTTCGTTTTCATTAGGCTCTCCTCCAAATTCAGGTTTGCCGAAAACATATATCACGATAGTGAGGATTATCGATATAATGATCCATCTGGTAAACTTGAAACGGTTAATGAAGGCTGTGAAAATCGCGGTAAATATCAATTGGGTCGCGGCAATCAGCGTGAAGACTGCATAGTTTGCGTATAGTTTCCCAAGTGCAAACAATTTGCTGTGAGCAGAAACAAGAACACCAAGAGAGAAGTAAAGTAACAGAAGACGAAAAGAGAGGAAACGAGTATTGTTGGTTTCTGGATTTGGTTTTGGTGAAGGGAATATGAAGAAGAGAGGAATGAGAAATGGAAACGCAGCGTTTTGAACCAGAGCTTGTGTCCATGTTCCTTTATATTGAAGATCTTGGTTACTTTCTTGTCGATTGTCTTGTACATAGAAGAAGTTCAAAAGAAGCATGACCAGAGAATCTCCAAGGAACACTAACAGAATACATAACGAAACAGAGATCCACCATTTTCTTTGATTAAGCTTCAATAATCGTCTTGGACTCAAAATCTGGTATGGTTCTGGATTCCGAACTTGTTCTGATTGGTTGAAGAAAATTTAAAATTTTCAGATTTTGTTTTCATGAACAGAAAAAAAAAATTGAGCAAGACAGAAATTACCATGTGTCGTTGTCTGTTTTGAAGCTTGGGTCATCTCCATGAGTATCTTTTCTGGTCTCAATCTCTGAAGATTAGAATATCTATAAATTTATTCTCTGACTGTGGATAACATTTTCCTGGTAATGGTCAAGAAGAAACGCGCTTTAAACAGTTGAAAGTTAGATTGACAAAAAAAAAAAAAAAAAAAAAAAACAGTTGAAAGTTCAATCGCGACGGCTATTGTATTTAGGTAATATTTTATGAAGTAGTCCTTAAAGTTTTAAATTACTTGGAATAGTCTCTTTTCTAAACGAAATTGCACTTTTGAATTCTAAATATCTTTTTTATTTTTCAATTATGTCTACCATAAATAATTATATAATAGTTTGTCTATATTATGTATGTCTATAGTAGATATATATATATATATATATATTTATTCACTATAGAAATAACTGTATAATATACACATGATTGACCAAAATATAAAAATAATTATCCACGATAGACATAATTAAAAATATAAAAAAATATTTTTAAGTAATTTAAAATTTAAAAGAACTACTTCTTAGAAGATTTCGAAAATCAACTATTTCAGATAATTTAAACATAAAAAAACTATTTTAGATAATTTTATCTTGTATTTATTGCAAAAAAATATCTCTTAACTTGTAAGAAATGATTAGTCCTCTGACAAAATTGGATTTCATTGGTACTTGAGAACACAACTCATCAGTTTTGGATAAGCTAAATATGTATTTTCTTTTTCTTCATATAGAATTAATTAAAACCGTTTAAAAGTCTAAATTGGAAGTGACGATAGTAAACAGAAAGAAGCATAACTACGAAGTAGTAAAAGTCTTAAAAGTCCGTGTGTGGAGGAGATAAGAGACTATTCCGTTGGACAAAATACTATTTTCATCAACTCTCAAGAAATCAAATATAAGACTTTATTTTCACTGAGAAATATATATTAGTATCCAAAGGAATAAGGGAAAAGCATGAATATTTTCAGAAAAAAAAACTAAAAAAAAAAAACTTTATGATACGAGCATGGAAAAATAAATGGCTAGACGAAAAAATGGCAGAAACTCGAACAAATATTATCTCGAGATTGATGATCGAAACCACCATAAAGCAAGACAAAATAAAAATTGGTGACGAAACTTTCCATTGTGAATAAATGTACTTTAAAGATCGAAAAATATCCCAAAATATAAGGTTCCACTAGTTATTCTATTAGCAATGTAGATATGATTTTAGTTCACCATATAACATGAAATTTAATTGAATTGTTTATTAATTCTAATGTCAATTAAATCTCTTAATCATTTTTGTCAGTAGTAGGATCTCGATAAAACATAATTCATAATCTAAAGTTCATTCTTTAAAACTCTAAAATTCATTCCTTAAAACTCTTAATATAATCTATTGTCTATAGTAAAAAAAGTCAAATCCTTGATATGAGAATTATTAGTTGTATTTTCATAACCACTATACTAAAATAAACTCAAGCAATATATCTTTTAAATCTTTGCAACAAAATTTAAATTTATGGGAAAGAGGTAACTGAAAATATAGTTGCCTCGAAGTTGATAACACTAGATATAATTATATTAACATACAAATCGTTATAGTGAAATCATTATCAAAGCGAAGAGTTTTTTTATGCATCAAAGTAAAGAGTTGATATCTAACAAATCCTATTTTCTTTTGCTTTTACTTATTTTTTTTGTTAATATTGAGTCATAAATAATCGGTCCATTAACCAAATTCCTATATAATACAGACGGTGAGACTCGATCCTTAATTTGTACAAGTGTACATATTTTAATGGACTTACCGCCTACCACTAGATTAAATGACATTTGCTTTTGCTTTTAAAAGTTTGAAAGTTTATTTAGTAAAATTTTGGAAAATAATTTTAAACATTAAAAACAAATTATAAAGTTAGGCGTAACTAAGTGGTCAGTCTGCATGTGACATTTAGTGTAGTGATATGTGATAAGTCCACTAAAGACAGGTGCATTTGTACATTTACGGATCGAAACTTACTATTTACTTTATGAAACAACTTGACTATTGGGCCGGCCAGTTATACCACAATGTTAACAAACAAAAAAACGTGACTACTCTAGTAAATTCAGACAATATTAAATTTCACACAGAATTAACGGATATGGTTTAGACAATAGAGATATCTTCCCCATCAAATGAGGAAAAGCTAGCTTGATTTCAATATTGGCAATATATGGAAAATTGAATTTGTCAATAGTTTACAAATCTGTACTCTTTTTAATATTTCATCCCTTCAAAACTTCTTTGACTCCCAATCTCTAACACATATATTTTTCATGGAAAAAATACAAGTCTTCCTTTATTTATTTTAATATACATTTTATTTTCTTATTTTATTTTTATTTATCTTACATATATTTATTTTATATTTATATAATTTTATGGTTATTATTTTTATTTTTTATTTTATTTATTTAAATATATGTTTTTTTTTTTTTGGAAGTTATTTATATTGTTCTTTTGACAGTAGTGCTGGTCATTAGCGACCAATCTTCACAATCACTCGTTCAAATTTTCAACTATTTAAATTTTTAATCATTAGTTGTTGTGACTGGTCGTTAACTAACGACTACCAAAAATAATTTTTAATCATCGTCACTGATTGTAGTCGCTATTGATAAAAGACTAAAGTCTTACAGTTAGAAGTCGGTCTGTCTTTAAGATGCTTCTTTGCTATTCGTAGTTTTAAAACTGTTCTTGGTTCAAGTTTATTTTATTAGCGCACAAAACTTTATTATGAAGTGAATTTCGAACTCAATTAGAAGAGTTATAACGCCCAACAATGTAACTATTATTGTTTAATAGAGGGTTGCAGTTATTTATAAAGGTTTGTCTCCGGGTAGTTATAGAAATCTGACTTTGGTTACTTTTAAATTATTACTCGGTTTAACTAAACAGTAATCATTAATTTTTTTTTGTCAACAAATAATTATTGGATCAACAATGATCCGATCTATAACTTAAGTTCTCAATTGGAATTGGATGAGATTCGAACCCACCACATAATACCTAACTAAATCAAAGCCAAACAAATTGGACCATATATTTCTTGCCAAGTGTCATTTTAGAATTTGAAGTTAATTTTTAACGAGTTAATTTTTTAATCCGTAATCAAAATTATTCATATAGTATTTAATAATTCACTTTATTTAATTTTTAGGATTGTAAATAATTTTTAATAGCAAGTAGCATTTAATCTAGTGACATGTGGTAAATTTACTAAAGGCAGACACACTTGCATATCCAAGGATCGAGTCCTAATACCTACATTATGTATGAACTTGGATAATGGACTTTCGAGTTGCGGTCCAATGTTGACAAAAAAAAAAAATTTTAATTTCATTGACATTCTTTGAAAAAACAGGAATATTGGATTTATATGTAAATGTTAGATATACAATACATATTTTTGACAACAACTGGATTGACAAACCCAATTTATAGTGTAAAGTTTACTTCTTAATTTTTTTAATGTACCAACTGTAGTGACGAATGTCAAACTCCTAATGCTAGAATCATTAGCTTGATTATCATAACCACTAGATCAAAAAAACCGTAGTTTGTAATTTTTTTCTTGGGAAAATGACAAAAGTAACTCCAAGTTTCATTTTAAAGGCAAAAACTAACACACATTAAATTCATCTCCAAAAGTAGAGTAGTGAAGTTATAATTTTGTCTTTTATGACCAAAAACTAAACAAAAAAATTAGAAACGCAACTACATATATCCCCTTCATGGTATATTGCATACTTCACATGAAATTTGTACAATGTAGACTTCACTTGAAGTATACTCCTTAATTATATTTATTAATTAAATTAAAAAATATTATTATTATTAGATGATTAAAATTTTGGTTACATAATCTAAAAATAAACAATTATAAAGTATAAAAATAAAATATCACAAAAACTTGGTTAAATAAAATTAACAAAGATCAAACCATATAATTCATAAACAAAACTATGTAGTTGTTTAAAATGTAAAATTTAAAAAAAGAGTTAAATTGTGAATATATTAAGAAAGTTTAATCTTTAATATAAGTTTTTGTTTTGATCTTTGCGTTAAAGGAAAAATCTTCCATTTTTGGTTTAAAATTTAGAGTTTAGTGTTTAGTGTATAGTGCAGACTTCACTTGAAGTTTATTTTCAAAGCGGACTTCACGTAAAATCTATACGATGTTTACCAATTTTATGTGAAGTTTGCTCTTTAATATTTTTTTTGTCAAGGTCTGCTCTTTAATTTTTTTTGTCAAGATCTGCTCTTTAATTATATTTGATATTTAAAATAACATAATAATAATAAAAAAAAATTGATTGAAATTTGTGCTACATAATCTAAAATTAAATGATTATGAAGTATGAAAATAAATTTCATAATAACTTCAAATCAAATCAACAAAGATCAACCCATAATTGGTAAACAAAATATATAGAGATATAGAGTTTAGAGTTTTAACAAGATATGTTGGTGATCATGTAAGATTTATAATTTTTGTAATTTAAATGTAAAATTTAAATAAAAATTTTAATTAGGCGTAAGAAAGTTTAATCTTTGATATAAGTTTATGTTTTGATTTTTGCGCATTGAAGAAATAATATTCAATTTGTGTTTAAAATTTAGGGTTTATGGTATAGTGTAAACTTCACATGAAATATACTTTCAAAGCAGAGTTCAAGTCATATTTGTATAATGTTTGCAGGTTTCTCGTTAAGTCTGCTCTTTAATTATATTTGATATTAAAAATAAAAATAAATAAAAACTAGTTAAAATTTGGGCTACATAATCTAAAATTAAATAATTATAAAGTATGAAAATAAATTTCGTAAAAATAAATTTCATAAACAATTATGAAGTATCATATTTTTTTTTTAATATTAAATATTCATTATTACTATTTAATATTAGAGTTTTTTGTGTGTATGACCCAAAAATTTAGCATAATTTGGTGGAAGAAAGACTCTATGATTTCGATTGGTAAAACTGCATAATCGCCTAATGGCATAAATAAAATAAACTTGTAGAATAAAAGTTGCAAAACAAAAACTTGCATAATGATATCATTAAGCAAAAAAGCAACAAAAACTTGTTTATTTGCCTAATGACATTTTTCTTTATAAATTGTTAGGCAAAAAAAGAAGTTGCAAAATTGCGTTAGATTACGCCATTATGTACATTATGTTGATTGGCAAAATTTTGGTAGAATCGTATTATATTACACCAGACGATTATGCAATTACCAATCAATCAAAGCCATAGGGTTTATATGAGTTGCACTATGCTCAATATTTTATTTCCAAATTACCCTTATTATTCCTTTAGCATAAATAGATCTCACATTTTTATTCCTTAGGGGAACATTTTTTTTTTTTAAATAAGATTATTCCCAAACAAATATCTAGTTTTATTCTTGTTCGCTTCTTGCTTCAAACTCGCTTACGGTTCCAAATTAAATAATACTGGAAAATTAATGTCCGGGACAATTTTGTGGAGTGTCTTTTTTTAAAAAAATTATGAGGAATGTCCTCTTTTAAATAATAAATAAATAAATAATTCCTCGTTGGTTTAATGAGTAATGAGTAAAGTTTGAAAAAAACTTAATAATTGTTTAATACGCATTTCTCTTCAACCATTCTCAGAGTTGACAAAGATTATCTACAGGGAATATTATTTATATGTATTCAAATTTTTAGAGATTAAAACCAGAGGAAAAATAAAATAAACTCATGGAGATGACTGAAGCTTCTAAACAGCCGATACATGGTAATTTCATTGTCTGAATTTCTGTTAAATTCATTCTGTTATTGAAAACAAAAACTGATAATTTCAAATTTTCTGTAAAGTAGAAGAATCAGAACAAGTACAGAATTCAGAAGCGGACCAGTTCTTAACACCAAGACTGCTGGGGCCTCGACAAAGAGATCCTCGGATATGGATCTATAAGCTCGACCGTGGTGAGTCTGAGTGGATAGAAACTAGGATGGTGGCTGTGAACTCGCGAGAAGACCTTGGTGAGTCGATTCACGCGAGAGTTAGGCGGATGGTGGATCAAAGATCGTCACTCAAGGGTGTGAAAGTCTTTGTGATAAGGTCACAAACCTAAGCTCCTAAGTGATTCCACACAAAGACATAGATTCAAGAAAGGATATTAGTGAAGGAATCCACACATCATTAAGTGATCCTAAACAAACCGAAGCTCAATGAAGAGAAAACCTCTTAATTTCATTTACTCAATTTCAATATTTTCTTTTACAATAGAAACAAGAGAGCTTAAATAGGCTCAATGAAATCTTAAAATAAGGAAACAGATAAATGATAATAAATTTAGAATCAACAATAAATATAAAATCAACCAAAATCGGAAGGTGTGATATGACATTTATTGCTTGATTCTTCTTGCCCAAATAAGAGTGAGGTTCATTGTATCTAGACGGACACGTGCAATGGTGCATCCTTGAGAGTCTCTTGCATGTGTAGGAATGTATGAAGTATTCAACTCATGGCCACATCAAAGACGATCATTGAAGCTTTATCAAAGAAAATGGTGGATCTCACTTTCGTTATGTATTCTGTTAATGTTTCTCGGAGATTCTCTAGTCATGCTTCTATTGAACTTCTTCTATGTCCAAGACAATCGTGAAGAAATTGACCAAGATCTTCAATACAAAGGATCATGGACACAAGCTCTGATTCAAAACGCTGCGTTTCCATTCCTCATTCCTCTCTTTTTCATATTCCCTTCACCAAAACCAAATCCAGAAACCAATAATACTCGTTACCTCTCTTGTTGTCTTCTCTTACTTTACTTCTCTCTTGGTGTTTTTGTTGCTGCTCACAGCAAATTGTTTGCACTTGGGGAACTATACGCAAACTATGGAGTCTTCACGCTGATTTCAGCTTCACAATTGATATTTACCGCGATTTTCATAGCCTTCATTAACCGTTTCAAGTTTACCAGATGGATCTGCATATCGATAATCCTAACTATTGTGTTATATGTTCTCGGTAGTCCTGAATTTGGAGGAGGGCCTGATGAAAACGAAGAATTCTACAACATCCAAGCTTGGTTAACTTTCTCTGGTTCAGTTGCTTTTGCGTTATCTCTCTGCTTAATCCAACTTGGGTTCGAGAAACTCTTGGTAAAGACAACAAGACATGGTAATAAGAAAGTGTTTAGAATGATCTTAGAAATGCAAATCTGTGTCTCTTTTGTTGCCTCGCTTGTTTGTCTCGTGGGTTTGTTTGCGAGTGATGAGTTTAAGGAACTAAAAGGCGATAGCTTGAGGTTCAAGAAAGGGGAAACCTATTATGTTCCTAGTTTGGTTGGATTGGCTTTATCATGGCAGATTTGGTCTGTTGGATTGATAGGTTTGGTGCTTTATGTTTCGGGTGTTTGGTGATGTTGTTCATATGTGTGCTTCACCATTTGTGGCTTTTATTATTGTGTTCGCATTTGATTTTATGGATGATAAGTTTCGTTGGCCTAGATTTGGTGCTTTGGTAGGAACAATTTTTGCTTTAGGATCTTACTTCTACACTTTGCACAAGAGAAACAGGAAGAAGATGGAGGAACTTAACCAAAGAGAAAACATATATTGTTTTTTGTTAACCTCGAAATTCAAATTGATCAATTCTAGTTTCCATGTGTCTGGAGTTAACCTTTAGATATTTTCTTTGAAAATAATTTTTTTCCCACTGAAGATCGAACTAGGAGCATAACAGAACAAACACATGTGCGGAAGCCACTACCTCACCATACTGATAATATATTGTTGCTCTATATTACTCTAGTAGACAGCTTGACATTTAATCATGAAACCTATAAAAAGTCATAAGAATTAGTAAGCATTTGATAAATTCAGAACTTCTAACTAAAAATAAATTGACACGAGTGGATTGGTACTAAATCGTATATATTAGATTTGGAAATATTTCAATGTCCTGTATATTTTTCAGCCTCAAAACTTTTCTACATGGACTGTATCAGCTTGTGTCCCAATCAACTCAAAGTCAATGAGTTCTTTGGTGTTAGTATAGCATCTTATAAGTCAATGATTATTTACAACGTTTTCGATGATAGCTAGACTAGTGATAATGGTTATTTTACAAATTCTTAGGAGTTGGAATTTTTTTCGCTACAAGTGGAAAGTGGAAAGGAAAAAAATATTTTAAGGTGTGATATTTGATTAAAGATTATTAAAAAAATACTGAGATATTCTTTTGTATTCTTTTTAGTTTGCTTGAACTAGTCAATTAAAATAAGGCCCAATAGGCCCATGCACACAAAAAACCTTTAAACTAGAATCATTTCTTTTTCGCGTTTTGGTGTTTTTTAGGGTTTCACTGAATACAGAAGTGAGAGAGGGAAAGAAAAATGCCGGCGGGACACGGAGTGAGGGCGAGAACAAGAGATTTGTTCGCGAGGCCATTCAGGAAGAAGGGTTACATTCCACTCTCCACTTACCTTAGGACCTTCAAGGTTGGCGATTACGTCGATGTTAAGGTCAATGGTGCGATCCACAAGGGTATGCCTCACAAGTTCTACCATGGACGTACTGGTCGTATCTGGAACGTCACTAAACGTGCCGTTGGTGTCGAAGTCAACAAGCAGGTTTAGTATTTAATATTCAATTTGAGATTGTTCTGTTTAATCTCTTTGGAAGAGTGTTGAATCAGGGTTCGAAACGGATTTTGGTTCTTAGCTCTTGCGTTAATATCTGTTTTGAATTTTGAAATGTGAAATTTTGTATTGGTTAATAGAATTCAATTGTTTTTGTGGGTTGAAAAGGTACTACAATGAATACTAGTTTATCTCTTGGGTTCTTTCTCTTGCTGTGATTCAGTTTTTGTTTTTTGTATCAGTTGCAATCAATCCACAACGATTTCTAGTGATGTTTGATTGGTACTTCAGATTTTGTCTTTGAATTTATTGTCTTTATAATAAAGTTATCTCTTTGAGCTAACCTGGAGTGTAGCTTATGTGTATGCTAGTTGTATGAATTGTAATCAATTTACCATGATGATTCTAGTGATGTTTTGATGTTGTTTTGAAAGTCTCCTCCTTCAATTACTTATGGTTATGATCAATGTAATCTTATTTGGATTCTGCCCTATGTGTTTGGGATGTGTTTAGATTGGGAACAGAATCATAAGGAAGAGGCTTCATGTGCGTGTGGAGCATGTGCAACAGTCAAGGTGTGCTGAGGAGTTTAAGCTCAGGAAGAAGAAGAACGATGAGCTTAAAGCTGCAGCTAAAGCCAGAGGAGAGACAATCAGCACCAAGAGACAACCTAAAGGTCCTAAACCAGGTTTCATGGTTGAAGGTATGACCTTGGAGACTGTCACTCCCATCCCTTACGATGTTGTCAACGATCTCAAGGGTGGCTATTAAGTTTCAATTATCAGATTTTTTTCTGTTTGTTTTTGCGTATCAAAAATAGATCTATATGGTCTTGTTAGTGTGTTCGAAACCAGATTTTGGCAATGAGATAGAAGTTCTAATTATCATTATTTTGTCGGAAAGTTGTGACCAGAGTTCTGTTGTGTACAATTGAGCTGTTTATCAGTATGTACACACTCTCGTCGTATCATTGTGGGGATTTGATTTAAACGATCTGGTTAGAACATGATTCTGCAATCAGCATGCTCAAATTCCTGGACTCGGTGGTTCTCTATGGGTCTAAATTCTGAGAATACAAGTGATTCATTTTGCAAATATTTCTGATTTTTTACTTTTTGGTCAAAATTCAAATAATTTTGCCTAAAATGCATTTTGGTTTTCTAATCGGGAAAAATGTCATTTTAATCATGTAAGTACCGAAAAAATTGATTTAACTTTGAATTTTAGATGTGGTTGATTAAATCTTCAATTTTTTGTTGACTTTTGAAAAAACTCTTAATTTTGCGTTGACTCGGCCAATTGAACCTTCTGGTAATCCCAAATCGAAATTGTCTCTGAAATCGAAAGCCAAATTGGTTTTTAGAAGTTTGATTCACTTCTTATATTTGTTATGAAGAACTTTAAACTTGATTTTCTCTTTTCTTTCAAGAATGATACATAAAAGTGTCAAATACAACATTTTAAACCGATGAATTTGAGTTTGATTTGATACACTATGTCTGAGTTTTGAGAATTGGGGTTTTTCTTTACAAGAGAGTGGCAAAGAAGAGACAGAAGATGATGTTGAACTAAAATTGTATTTCGTTTTGTGATTAAGAGATAAACAGAAAAAGAAGTAATTTAGAGGCAAAACTAATGTGTTTTTTAAGATGGAATTGGTTTGGAATTTTGGAAGAGAGATCACATAAATTTATACGTGCAAAGAATTGATGATTTTGGATGGACAAACACACAAATATTTGAAGGATTGAATTGACTGTGAAGTATCTCATTATGGTTTGATTTGCATGAACCACATTCCTAAGTACTTACGCGGCGTTCCTAACGGTGCGAGATTGTAAAGTACATGACTTGACTTTAGTAAATTGCTGCTTAAATTCTTGAAGAGGAATGAGTGAAGACACGTTAATTTGTATATAGCCGGATCACGTATTATCAACTAATCAATTATTAGGATTCATAACCGAAACTCTAAACCCTATCTTGTGGCATGTGGGAAAGTTTATGGATTCACTTCCTCAATGTCACTTGTTTTTTTTTTTTGTCAACATTGGACCACAACATTGGACTAATGTCACTTGTTAATTTGTTAATTATAAGAGATGTCTTGTAAAAATCATAGTATGTGCAAAAACAATCTATAGTTTTTTTTTGGGTAAATAAACAATGAGGGAATTGATGAAATAGAACAAAACACTAATTTAATTGAGTATGTAGCATATATATTTAGGTAATTAAGAGAATAGTATTTACAATTTTAACTCTCTGATAATTATGCTCAAATTAAAAATAAAAAATAGAAAATTTATGTAGATGAAAAAACTTTAGCAAGTCTACATGGTATAGTACTACTATGAGCCTAGTTATACTATATGGTATAGAACTACTATATATTATAAAACATATTATACATAATAATAATAATAAAAAATTCATTTATATGGTACATAAAGATTATGAAGAAACGGAGAAGGAGAATAAGAAATACAAGAAATAGTATAAGGCGGATGATGATGAAGAAGATGAGAGAAGGAGCATAATAATGAGAATGGAGATGAGTAAGAGTATGGAGAGGAGTAGAAGTTGGGAGGAATAAGAAGAAATAGAAAACAAATTAAATTAAAGTTATGAGATTTTTTCAAAAAATGTTTTAAAAGAATAAACTTATTATATTAATTAGATATTATATATATATATATATATTTGTTTTATACAAAAATAGTCAATAACATATTCGTTTTTTATTAAAATATTTATTCATTTTTTAAAAAATTAAGTTTTAGGATGTAAGACAAAAATCTATGATTTTTTTTAAAGAATTTTTAATTTTGATGTTTTTTTTACTAAAAGTTATATTGAAAATAGAATTACACGAGGAAAGAAGGAGTGAAGAAAAATAAAAATAAAAATTATATGAAAAGAGTAAAATAGCAAATATTGTATAAAATATGTTGAATTGGTTATTTTAGGTTTTTATTATATTCTTTTAATTATAAGCTCTTTTTTGTGCTATTTTTGCTAATTTTTCATAAACAATCTATAGGTTTTATTTAATATATATATATATATATATATGTTTATCTTATTATAAATATATAGTCATGCAATCGAAGGTAGATTTTTGTATTTTTTAACTAAATTATCATTCATCTAAATCAACTTAAAGCCGTTTAAAATCAAAAGATTAAAATATTTCTAATAACAGTACATTTGTTAGTGTTTTTTAAATCACTAGTTCCATATTAGTAATTAACCTATTTTTATCAAATTCTTCAAACTTCACACACACCATATTAGTAATTAACCTATTTTTGCGTACCATTTTAGTATTTTATTCTAAATTAAATGTAAAATACTCATGGGCACATCTGCTCATCTTTCTAACATATACAAAAATCAAATATAAAATATTGATGGACACATTTCCTCATTTTTGTAAGGCCGGTTCTAGTCATGTCCAATATGTGCATTTACACACAAGGCCAAAAAATCTTAACAAATATTTTAGTTTATTTTAGAGGCTAAAATTAAAAATAAATTTTTGTAACTAGTGACTAAGGCTAATGTTTTTATATTGAACAGAGTCCAAGTTATTTAATGTTGATACTGTTAAACCAGGCTAATAATAAGACATGCATCATTAAAAAATCAATATAAAATATCCCATCTTTGTAACGACATGAATCATCAACAAAAATTAAATATAAATCATTCATGGGAACATATCAATATCTTTATAAACACTTGCATCATCAAAAAAATCAATATCTTTATGGCACTGGGCATATATCATCTCGCCAAAAGACAGTTGTAAATATTCATTGGCACAGTTCCTTAGATATAAAAATATTCATTGGCAAGTCGAATATAAATCTGTTCTGGTCACTAGTACCTTTATAATTTTAGAGATATATTAAAGAATAATTATTTTTATTAATTATAAGAAATTATAAGTTTTATTATATTAAATTTTTATACAGTAAAATTTATATCAATTAAAATAGGGAATACGGTTTATTTCCACCTTAAAACTTTCATATTACAACATATATATCCGAACTTCGACTTTTAGTGTAATTGCACAGAAATATCATTTTTTGGATCTGATTGTACAAATTCGAGATTACGCGTAAAATCATTAACCGGTCTCTATAATTTAGTCATAAACCAAACCGAAACCAAAACTTAACAGAATTTCGACCCAAAAGCTAACCCGTTTATATTTCTGGGTACTCAATTTTGACCTGATTTCGTTACCTGAAACTCAATTTGACGAACATTTTGTCTTTATGATCTTCCTCGTCTTCTTTCTTCTTGTTCAAACACACAAATTCGTCTTCAAACACACAAATTCGTGTTCTTATGAGAATCAAATGCAATTGCGATCTATACCCATTTCTTGGATTTCTGTAATTTTCTCGTCTAAATCACTAAATTTTCCATCTTAAATTCGACAACAATGGCGGCTTTAGCGCCCAGAATCCTTCAAAAGCTGATCGACGGGATGAAAACATGAGTTAAACCAACCGGAGAACACAGAAGCTCTCTATTACCGGTCACAGATATCGTCCCCATCGATCTCGACGAGAAGAATCTTTTGCCCAAACAAGGCTTCTTCATAAAAGTATCTGATTCTTCTCACTCGATCTACGTCAGTCTTCCTCCAGATGAAGACGACGTCGTTCTCAGCAACAAGATGCTGTTAGGTCAATTCATCTCCGTTTGTGTTCAAGCTTGCGCCTTTGGATTTTGATCAGTGTACGCCGGCGAAGCAGAGGCTTGGTACAGGTAGATTCGCGGCGGCTTCTCCAGTGGTGATGAAGCAACAGCCACTGAAATAGTCGTTCGTCAACTCAAGTACACAGCTGAATTTCGTCGTTTTGATTATGATGAAGAAGAGTACAGTGATGACGATGAAGAAGAAGCTGAGAATCAAGTTGTGCCTTGGTCTGCAACAACGCAACAGCCTCCGATGATGAGTACTTCATCTTATGACGGAGGAAGTGGAGGTTTTGTGACGACGAGAATCAGAGACTTCTCCGGTGAATGGATCTATCTTCTTTTCATTAGTGAATTTTAACAGGAAAATTCAAAAGTTTTGGTTTTGATTATGTTTCATTGTTTGAAAATTGCAGGATGAGATCGGAAGTTCTTCAGGTCATGAATCAAACACTTCACGGCCGATGAAACGACCGTCAATAGACGAAACCATGATAGAAATCGCGTCCATAGAATCACCTGCTTCTTTAGCTACTTCTGAAAACAAATCTGAGGATGGATCGTCGTTGATACTTCATGAAATCATAAGCAGTTGAGATCAAATGATGAGAACAAGAACATCACGAAAGCATCACAGATCACAAGAAAACTCATAATCAAATTGAAGAATTCCTAAAGCTAAGAGACAAAATGTTTGTCAGAGACAAATTGAGTTTCGGGTAATGAAATCAGGTCAAAATTGAGTACCCAGTGATATAAACGGTCAGTTTTTGGGTCAAAATTCGGTTAAATTTTGGTTTCGGTTTGAGTTATGACTAAATTACAGAGGCCGATTAATGATTTTACGCGTAACCCCGAATTTAAGCAATCAGATCCAAAAAATGATATTTCTGTGCAATTACACCAAAAGTCAAAGTTTTTCGTGTATATGTTGTGGTATGAAAGTTCCGAAATGGAAATAGTCTGTATTCCCATTAAAATAAAATTAATACAATAGTTAAAATAATATTATAAAACTTTACAATCAAGATTAATTATCAACTTAATGAGTAAGACATATGTTTGACCTTTTTCAATCAGAAAGTTTTCTTTACAAACATAGAAAATAACAAAACTGGGAAGTCGATCTACAAATCAAACAAATAGCTTGGTCTTGGTCAAATAACTTGGTCAAAAATCAAGTGGCTTTAATTTGGTTTAATGGCTTTCTAAGTTTCTATATAAAGATGTCACGATTTCAAATCTACTTATAAAAGTAAATATTTTTTAAACATGGTATTATCAATAGTTGAAGCTATATATGAGACTACATATATCCAAAAATTTGGAACTCCTAAAATTTATTAAGAAAAAATATTTAAAAAAACCAAACAATAACATGTGCTCATAGGCTTCGTCATTTGGTATGGATAAACACACGTGCGTGCCCTCATTCAACGAATAGATCGTGCCTTAGAGGACAAGTAGCTACAATGTTTAGATTAAAATGGATCCAAAGGAAAGTGATGTCAGTCTCGCAAGCACAAAATTGCTTGTTAACATATTACTAGTTTACTAAGTTTTTTTGTTTGTTAAAGTGATGCCTTAATAACCAAGAGAGACTTAAAATCACATAAATTCAAAAATTTCCCGCATGATATAATTAACATACATTATCTATTTTTACTATTCTGGTTGGTTTTGCTCCGTTTGAATGAAACAAGTTCATATGGGTACTTCCAAGCATTTCTCTTCTTAATCCCAAAAAGACCAACATATATATCTTCTTTTTGTTCATTTCTGATTGCAGCTAGAACTTTCTTAACTTCCTGAACAATTTCTTTGATAAAATCGGCTTCAGAACTGGCCAAACAAAAAAGAAGTACTTAGTAAATCAAAAATATATAGTGATTATTGTCTTATCTATAATATCCCGAATCAAAACCGAACTGAATGTCGAGTCCTAGTACTTGGAATTCTTAAATGAAATGAAGTAATAATCAAAACTAAATAACCGAACCGAATTCAACCAGAATGGCAAGATAATACGTGTAATTCTCAAATGAAAAAGAACAATCATGAGATGAGTGAATTACCATTTTTCTCTTAAAGACAAACCCATCTTCCCAGAGATACACTCTAAAGCATCCTTCCACTTCTTAATCTGGTCTCCACTAGAAACCTTAGCTAGCTCCCAAAATTTGTCACCAAACTTCCCTCTTTGTTCTCTCACATCTCTTGCCCTAACTTTGTAGAATATAGGAATGACTTGAAGCTTTTCTTTATCCATACATTTTTTCATTTTCACTAGCTCATCCATACACCAACTCGATTCAGCATACCTATATATTGATTTGGTCTAACCATTAGAATATTTTTAATCTGTGAGTTATAAAATAAACCGTAAGTTATTATATTCAAATGACAAAAAAAATGTTAAAAAAATTATCAGCGAGGGTAACGAAATATATATATATATATATATATATATATATTGTTAGTTTACATAGTTTTTAAATAAAGAATTTTTTTTATCAAGAAAATATTAATGAGATTAATTTTTTTTTATGTATTGTTAAGTTAAATATAATTTTGAACAATTTTGTTTATCATTGAGTACTTGAGGAATAAGTGATGTATTTCAGTAACATTTAATCTGACGAAGATATTGAATTTCTTATAGAAAGGATAAAGTTTATTATTTTTAATAAAAAAAATTGAAACTTTTGCTAGAAGGCTGTTTAATAAATTGAATATTTACAAGAAAAATATAATAATATACAGAAACACATATCTTCCTATAATGATTATATGAAAATAAACCGTATATAACAAAATAACGGTTTTTTTTTGCCAAAGCCGAAAAATAACATTTTTTCGAAACCATAAAATAACATTTATTTTTTAAAAACTACAAAATTGTTATGAGTATTGCGAATGCCCATTATAAACTTGTTACCTACAGAAGTCCGTTAATAAATAGGACTAAATTCTACTCTTGAATTCATGTATATATGTAGCATATTATTGGAATAATAACAACAACAAAAACAATTGTTTTCAATAATAGTACAAAATAATGTTTTATACTCATAAAAGAGATATTGAACAAAACCTGGTTGAGAAGATGGCCAGTGCGATCGTCGACTCTTCTATTCTTACAAAGAGATCTACAAGATCTTTGCCTCTTTGTTCGTTTCTGTCTACGAAGAAATTGATACCATGTCGCTTAAACGCATCACTGAGGTGACTAACAAAGCTGTAACGAAGTTGCTCACCTCTGTAATTGAAAAATACTTGAGGGACATGTCCAAGAGAAGACATTTTCAATCGAAGTATACGAAAATATATAAGAGTCTTAAAACCCAAGTTATGAAAAGAACCTGAAGTTTGATTTTGGTTTTGATACTATTTATAAGGACAAATGTGAGAAGCTCTACTTGTAGAGGTGTGTCACAAGCTTACAGCTGTCACTACTACAGTAGGTGTAAATGAATACTTTATGAATGAATGTGTAAAGAAAGTCTAAGGTCATCAACAAAAAAAAAAAAATATATATATATATATTCATCTGCTTAATTTGATCAATCCTTAATTATAAAGTCGAACGCCATCAACAAAAGAAAAAATATTTAGTCGGCAAATTTTCATAAATCCTTATAAAGTCTTATGTTAACAACATTGGAAAGTTTTCTTAACAAACTAGACGTCAACATTTAAGAACGAATGAAGCCTTTGAAGACAATCCACGAATCAAATAGTTTGACTTATGTCATTGTTATGGATAACACACGTGCGTGTCCTCATACAACGCATAGATCGTGCCTTAAAGGACAAGTCGCAACGATTATTAGATTGAAGTGGATCCAAAAGGAAAGTGATGTCAGTATATAGACAACACTTGTCTTACAAGACCAAAGTCGATTCATATTATACTAACTAAAATGTGATGCTTTAATCTACGCCTATTTCTGGTTTGATATCCAGCAAATAAAAAAATTCCTTTTGATCAAATAGTAAATTCACTTATATTATGTTTTTCAGTAGAGAATCACGTTATTCTCGTATGATATTACTTAAGACTTTAATATTGAAATTAAATTATGACATTGATCTAATTCTAGACAAAAAAAAAAATATCCATAGAAATGAGATCTATTTACAACTTCTTAGAGTGTGACATCATCATTGCCACATTATCATCACATCATTTTTAACTCTTTTCCAAAATTTTGACATTTCATCCTCGTAACTTTTCTATCCAATATTGTACCTCTAATCATTTGCTAACTACAATAGTATATAGAGCAATCAATACATATATATATATATATATATTACAATTTTGTCTCACAGAATATTACATCATTTCGCCACATCTTCACCTTTGATTAGTTTCTAACATTTTTGAGACTTCACTATCATACTTTCTTCTATCTAATGATTACACCTTTAATAATTTGCTACCTAAAAATATATGAAAATTAATAATAAAAAAGGGAAATTGTAGACCTATGGTGATGAATGGCGGCAAACTAATTTTTGGTTTTTAGTTTTGTCAACAAACCCAAAAATTTGTGAAAAATATTTTTTATTGAATTTGATGAACGCTAAAACCTTATATACACAAAGTATGTAGTCAATCTTATTAAAACTAATTTATATATTTCCTTATACCAAATAGGTATGGCCCATTATGGTCCAATAAATTTTTAGTTTTTGGATTTTAGCTTTTGGTTTTTGATTTTTGGAGTAAATTCAGTTTTTCAAAAACATGAATGATAATTATTATAGTTTTCGGTTTATGGTGCATGCTCTTCTTTATCAATGCTACTAAATCCCCTCGATAAAATTTTGGAGGGTAGTCTTTTGTCACCGCCATAACTGTTCAGTTGAAACAAAATAGACAGAAACAAATTATACAAAAGCAAGTACATAGTCAACCAAATAACAAACACAGTTTACTAAACTGTAAACATAATCTACCAAACAACTAGTGAAATTTACCAAACAACCAGTGAAGTCTATGAAACAACCAGTAAAGTCTACCAAATAGCCAGTGAAGTCTACCAAACTACTGAACCAGACTTACAGAATGTCTACAACATTAACATTAAATCAAAGTCTACTACACTTAGACATATTCTAAACACAGTTTACCAAACTAAAACATATACGGCAAAACAAATGCAAAATCTACCTAAATGGTCTACCACACGTATACAACGTCTACTAAGATAATTCAAAGTATATTGTGACATTAGTTCAACCCAAAGTCTATCACCGACAAAACAAATGAAAAGTCTACCAACATTGAATCGACTCGATCTACTATACATGGGTTTACATAAATCATTCTCTACGAAACTATATACAACTTACACAAAGAAATCAACAAAAATCTACCTACCTATGCTGCCAAACAAAAAATTTACAACCGAGATTCTTAGACTACAACCTATTTTTCGGAAACTCTTCGAAATAAACTACCAAATGCACAAAACAATTCACCAATCACAAGAAAATTACCTTTTTTTGAACCTAACTCCAGATCTGAGTTGCAAGCCCTAAGAAACGAGTGTGAAATCCGAGTTTTTGTAGTTTCCTAGTTTGAAATCAACAAAAAGTTAAAGAAAAACTTTACAATAAAATGTGAGGAAGAGAGAGAAGACAGAGAGACTTACGATCGGAAAGTGAGATAGGAGGATGATGGCATGATCAGAGAGACAGCGTGGAGAAAGACATGGCGTGGAGAGAGACACAACGTGGAGAGAGAGACACGGCGTGAACCAGTACTAAAGAGACGAGAAAAGAGGAGAAGAGACTAGAAGAGATGAAGATGAGAAGAGAGTAGAAGACACGGAGAAGAGAGGAGAAGAGATGACGAAGAAAAGAAAAGAAAAAGAAAAACCCCTAGCTTTCTGTTGGTTCTAATGGCACAATTGCAACTAAATGAAAACTAAAACTTTTTTGAAGATATTTCAGATTTCACCAAATCCTCAAGCTTCACATACACCATATTAGTAATTAACTTATTTTTACATACCTATTAGTAATTTATTCTAAA
The DNA here is from genome assembly GCA_963920545.1 of Lepidium didymum. Lineage (NCBI taxonomy): Eukaryota > Viridiplantae > Streptophyta > Magnoliopsida > Brassicales > Brassicaceae > Lepidium > Lepidium didymum. Next base: position 2,446,325 of record OY986987.1, read on the forward strand.
TTAAATGCAAAAATACTCATAGGCACATATGCTCATCTTACTAACATAAACAAAAATTAAATATAAAATATTCATGGACACATTTCCTCATTTTTGTAAGGCCGGTTCTAGTCATGTCCAATATGTGCATTTACACACAAGTCCAAAAAATCTTAACAAATATTTTAGTTTATATTAGAGGCTAAAATTAAAAATAAATTTTTGAAACTAGTGACTAAGGCTAATGTTTTTATATTGAACAGAGTCCAATTTTTTTTAATGTTGATACTGTTAAACCGGGCTAATAATAAGACATGCATCATAAAAAAAAATCAATATAAAATATCCATGGACACCTTCCCATCTTTGTAAAGACATGAATCATCAACAAAAATTAAATATAAATCATTCTTTATAATTACTTGCATTATCAAAAAATATTAATATAAAATACTGATCATGATCACATTTCCTCATTTAGAAAGCCATGCATCATCAATAAAAAGAAATATAAAATATTTATGGTCACATATCCATATCTTTTATAAAGACATGCCTCATCAACAAAAGAATAAATATAAATATGAGACTATATATATATCCAAAAATTTGGAACTCCTACAATTTATTAAGAAAAAATATTTAAAAAACCAAACAAATAGTTTGACCCAAACAATAATATGTGCTCATAGGCTTCGCCATTTGGTATGGATAAACACACGTCCGTGCCTTCATTCAACGAATAGATCGTGCCTTACAGGACAAGTAGCTACAATGATTAGATTAAAATGGATTCAAAGGAAAGTGATGTCAGTCTTGCAAGCACAAAATTGCTTATTAGCATATTACTAATTTACTAAGTTTTTTTGTTTGTTAAAGTGATGCCTTAACCTAAGACTCTCTTCTTATTTACACAAAGTCGAGGTACATGATAAGATCTCAACAACCAAGAGAGACTTAAAATCACATAAATTCAAAAATTTGCCACGTGATATAATTAACATGCATTATCTACTTTTACTATTCTGGTTGGTTTTGCTCCGCTTGAATGAAACAAGTTTATATGGGTAATTCCAAGCCTTTCTCTTCTTAATCCCAAAAAGACTAACATAAATATCTTTTTTTTGTTCACTTCTGATTGCAACTAGAGTTTTCTTAACTTCTTGAACAACTTTTTTGATAAAATTGGTTTCAGAACTGACAAAACAAAAAAGAAGTACTCGGTAAGTCAGAAATATATTGTGATTATTGCCCTATGTATAATATCCCAAACAAAAACCAAGCCGAATGTTGAGTGCTAGTACTTGGAATTCTCAAATGAAATGAAGTAATAATCGAAACCAAATAACCGAACCGAAATTGACCTGAATGGCAAGATAATACTTGTAATTCTCAAATGAAAAAGAATAATTATGAGATGAATGAATTACCATTTTTCTCTTAAAGAAAAACCCATTTTCACAGAGATACACTCTAAAGCATCCTTCTACTTCTTAATCTGGTCTCCACTAGAAACCTTAGCTAGCTCCCAAAATTTGTCACCAAACTTCCCACTTTGTTCTCTCACATCTCTTGCCCTAACTTTGTAGAATATAGGAATGACTTGAAGCTTTTCTTTATCCATACATATCTTCATTTTCACTAGCTCATCCATACACCAACTCGATTCAGCATACCTATATATTGATTTGGTCTAACCATTAGAATATTTTTAATCTGTGAGTTATAAAATAAACCGTAAGTTATTATATTCAAATGACAAAAAAAAAATGTGAACAAAATATCAGCGAAGGCAACAAAATATATATATTGTTAGTTTACATAGTTTTTAAATAACTGATTTTTTTATCAAGAAAATATTAATGAGATTAACTTTTTTTATGTATTGTTAAGGTAAATATACACTACAATAAGAAAACATCGTTATAACTGACGGCCATTTCTGTCGGTCGTCATCGCTTATAACTCATAAATGACGGCAACCGACAGAAAATAGTCGTCGAGTAAGTGTCGTCAGTTAATACGATTCCGTCGGTTACGCCGTCGGTTAGTTTTTGTCAATTGCCATCGGTAACCGTCGGTTAGATGCCATCGGTTACCATTGGTTGTAACCGACGGCAACCAACGGACACTCATTTTTTCGTAATATATAATATTTATATATATTATTTATATTAATTATATTATATTTAATTATTTAAATATATTATATTTCCCGTCGGTTAAATCTACGGGAACCGACGGCCTAATATAATATTTATAAAAAAAATTATATATGTATATATATATTAATGTAATATATATATATATGAAACTATTAGAAACAAACACAATTTCACGTTTCTATACAATTCATACATATTCATAAGCACAAAAAACACATATTTTTATTTAAAAAATTATGTTCTTCATAAAAAAAATTATTCTTCATAAAAAAAAATTTGTTCAAAACATAGATTTTCAAAAAAATCGACATGCAAACAACGAGTTGGGGAGTGAAACTAATCTAGATTCCGCCAATATCCGTTTTTATCAACCTATTGCTTAATCTAATGGAAAAAAAAATTTAGGATCTTTTATGATTCTATAATTTTAAAAAACTTACATGATTATTGGATAGAGGAATAGATTTGGGTGGTATTATCCGCCGATTTAGCCTTGTCTGTGTGATGAATTGCTGCGAAATGGAGGATTTTGGCCGGATGAACTGAGAGAAAATGGAGGAAGAAGGAGAAGAAGAAAGAAGAAGGAAAAAGAAGGAAGGTTTTCGGGAAAGGATATTTACTTTTGGCCGTCGGTTCCCGTTAGTTGAATATTTTATTTTAATTATTTTTATTAAAAATAAACCAAAAAATGAATATCTGTAGGTTGCCGACGGCAACCGACGGATTTAATTATTTTAATAATTTCCCTCTAAAATTTTTGGTGGTGATTAAATTTCTTTCCAATTGTTGTCGGTTCTCGTCGAATCTTTTGTTTCCGGTATTAAAATTTTAATAAAATATAAATAATATAAATAAATCGATGACTTTTTTTTTCTTTTTTTAAAATATAATAATAATTTATGTCGGTTCCCGTTGGTTGGCTTTTCTGACGTCAATTGACGGCTATTTTTCCATCCGATTAACCGATAGATTCCGATGGAAAAGATTTTCCGGTCAATTTTCGTCGGTTTTCATAGTGTTTTCTTGTAGTGATAATTTTGAACAATTTTGTTTATCATTGAGTACTTGAGGAACATGTGATGTATTTCAGTAACATTTAATTTGACGAAGATATTGAATTTCTTATAGAAAGAATAGGGTTTTATTATTTTTAATATAAAAAAAATTGAAACTTTTGCTAGAAGTCTATTTAATAAATTGAATATTTACAAGGAAAATATAATAATATACAGAAAAACACCTATCTTCCTATAATGATTATATGAAAATAAACCGTATATAACAAAATAACGTTTTTTTGCCAAAGCCGCAAAATAACATTTTTTCGAAACCATAAAATAACATTTATTTTTTTAAAACTACAAAATTGTTACGAGCATTGCGAATGCCCATTATAAACTTGTTACCTACAGAAGTCCGTTAATAAATAGGACTAAATTCTACTCTTGTATTCATGTATATTATTGGAATATTAACAACAACAAAAACAATTGTTTTCAATAATACTACAAAATAATGTTTTATACTCATAAAAGAGATATTGAACAAAACCTGGTTGAGAAGATGTCCAGTGCGATCGTCGACTCTTCTATTCTTACAAAGAGATCTACAAGATCTTTGCCTCTTTGTTCGTTTCTGTCTACGAAGAAATTGATACCATGTCGCTTAAACGCATCACTGAGGTGACTAACAAAGCTGTAACGTAGTTGCTCACCTCTGTAATTGAAAAATACTTGAGGGACATTTCCAAGAGAAGACATTTTCAATCAAAGTATATGAAAATATATAAGAATCTTAGAACCCAAGTTATGAAAAGAACCTGAAGTTTCATTTTGTTTTTGATACTATTTATAAGGATAAATGTGAGAAGCTCTACTTGTAGGTGTGTTACGGACGTACAGCTGTCACTATACAGGAAATGTAAATGATACTTTATGAATGAATGTGTAAATAAATTCTAACGAAAAAAAGAAAACCTTCTTTAGGTTTAACACATTTACTTCAATTAAATTTAAAATTAATCAATAAAATATTTTAAAAAATTTAAATAATCAGTATAATTTCAAAATTTGAATAAAAATCCACTAAAATTCAAAGAATTCTTGAATATCAAAAATTAAAAATTATCATTAAAAGAATTTAATTTTTACAAACAATAAAAAACTTCACATATTTTTAAAATTTGAAAAAATCCAAAACCTTTCTAAAAATATTTAAAATCAAAATTTAATTATTACAAAAGCTACCTTTATTTTGTTCAACATATATTGTTTTGCTTCATGTATTTGATTATGAGTAGACTAATATATGAAGAGAAAATTATAACAAAAAACTCCGTAATCAAATAAATAAAGAGAAAACAATACATCTTAAATTAAATTTATGTTGCAAAACTTTTGTAATAATTAAATTTTAATTTTTACTAATTTTCGAATCTTTTAGAATTTGGATTTTTTTGAGTTTTTGAAATTCTTTGAGGTTTTTATTTCATTTTTTTGGAAAAAGTAAATTCTCTTAATAATAATTTTAAATTTTGTTATCCAATTTTTTTGAATTTGTAGTGGATTTATATTCGAATTTTTGAAATTATGTTTAAATTTTTAATTTTTTAAATACTTCTGTGATAAATTTTAAGTTTAATATTTTAAAATTTACTTTTTCAATTTATTTATTTATTTATGATATTTTTTCAGTTTTTAATGATTTTTTTATTTTATTTTAATAGTAGTTTTAACAAAAATTATCACTAAATATCAAATATCATGAGGCTGAATACAAAAATACTAATTTGGAGTTTTAGTTCATTAAATTAGCTATGTTGGAAGTTTATTGTGGAAATAAAAAAGTTTAACGTTTAAAGTGAAAGTGATTTCCACTTTCAAAGTTTTTTATGGGATTTTCCCGAAGAAGAAGTGAATAATATTAGATTCTAAACGAGTTATCAAACTGCTTTAGAGAAAAATTGAATTCTATATTGCATTACAAAAAATATTTTGGACTTAAAATCACATAAATTCAAAAACTTGGCGCATGATATAACATGCATTATCTACTTTTACGACTTCTAACTGATTTTGCTCTGCTTGAAGGAAACAAGTTCATATGGGCCATTCCAACCCTTTTGCTTCTTAATCCCAAAAAACTAACATAAATATCATTTTTTGTTCACTTCTGATTGTAGGTAGAACTTTCTTAACTTCCTTAAAAGAAGTATTAGATCTATGTATAATATCCCGAACCAAAAGCGAGTTGAATATCGAGTGGTAATACTTGTAATTTTTAAACGAAATGATATAATAACTTGAACCAAATAACCGAATAAAAAGATTTAATACTTTTAATTCTCAAATGAAAAAAGACAATCTGAGTAAATTACCATTTTTCTCTTAAAGACAAACCCATCTTCCACTAGAAACCTTTGCTAGCTCCCAAAATCTGTAACCAAACTTCTCTCTCTGTTCTCTCACATCTCTTGCCTTAACTTTAGAATATAGGAATGACTTGAAGCTTTCCTTTATCTACACATTTCTTCATTTTCACTAGCTCATCCATACACCAACTCGATTCTGCATACCTATGTATTGATTTTGTTTAACCGTTAGAATTTTTTATTATCTATGTATTAATATAAAAACAGACGTAATGAAAAAAAAATCTGTTAATAAAAGGGAATATTAAAGAGGACAATTTTTTTTTTATGTATTGTTAAGTTACATATAGATTTTTTTTCGATAAAATTGTAAGTTACATATAGTTTTTCTATAATTTTTTTTATCATTGGGTAAGTAGTTGACTAGGTATGAGGGTTCAGAGACAAATCGGTTATCGGTTTAGTTGCTTCAAATTTTTAGTTTTTCGGTTTTAAGGTTTAAGGTTCATTCGGTTATTATTAAGGTTTGGTTTGGGTTTGTTTCGGATTTGGTTGGGATTTGGTTCGGTTTTGGAGTTGTGTAATACCAATGGATTCAGTTTCAGATTGGTTATTTTACCCAAAATACATGTTTATAATTAGTTTTTAATCTAAATGGTTCGGTTGGATAGGTTCAGGTTTGGGTATGGACTTTATACCTCATGGCTGCGGTTATATTTTGGGTTCAGTCCGGATTCGATTTATAACCACACCCGAAATAACTTATGATCAAAAACCATCCGATTATTTGGATACATCTAAAATTTAAATGATTCGGTTAGATTGGTTTGAATTCGGATTTAGATTTTGGTTATAAATTTTATGCCCAGAATTATAGTTGATAGTTGAGGAATATGTGATGTATTTCCGTAACATTTAATTTTACGTAGATATTGAATTTGTTATAGAGGGGATAGGGCTTATTATTTTGAATAAAAATTTGAAACTTTTGTTAGAAGTTTATTTAATAAATTTAATATTTACAAAAAATATAATAATATATTTTAAAAAACACTTATCTTCCTGTGGAAATTTAACCGTATAGAAAAAAATAATGTTTTTTTGTCAAAACCGTAAAATAATATTTTTGTCAGAACCACAAAACTGTTATCACTATATTGCGAATGTCCATTATAAACTTGTTACCTATAGAAGTCCGTTAATAAATAGGACTGAACTCTACTTGTATTCATGTAGCATATTATTGGAATAATAACAACAACAAAAATAACTGTTTTCCAAAAAATACTACAAAATAGTGTTTTATAGCTATAACCATATATTCAGACCAAAAAGAAAAATACTATAACAATATAAACAAGATATCGAACAGAACTTCACTACAAGAGCGGGTCAAAATTGGTCACAAAACAAGATTTTCCGATCGTTTCTGATCAGTTTTAGTTTGTTGGATTCAGATCATTGGAAACCCATTTTCAATAAAAAACAGTTAGAAAACTCCGACAGGTAGGAAGTGTCAGTTCCGGTCTAAAGTATCCGGTCAATACTGGTCGGATAATATCAGTCACAACTAATCAAAAACTATACGGTTAATTCTGGTCAGAAACTGGTACAATAAGTACTGGTCAAAAATCGTAGCGATTGATTCCGGTCAGAAACTGGTACGGTCAGTTCTGGTCGGAAATTTCTGACCATTTCCAACCACGACCGAAAATAAATATTTGATATCTTGAAATAAACTTTTTGTTTTGTTTAAGTGTGGTGAAAATGGAATGAAGCGTTATTGGTTATATAATTGAATTTTCTGATCGAAATTGACGGCTCGTGATGGACTATCAAATTTTTGGTTACAATGAAAACGACATTTGGAAAACGTACGTACTTGTTTTACCGTTACTGCAAAAAATAGTTAGTTACGATCATAAATTTTTAACCGGTCAAAATTGGTCAGAAATTTCTAATTGTAACTGACTGAGTTTTTTTTTTTTTGCCATCAATTACAATCATAATATATGTCAAAAAAAATTGACCGTACGTAACCGGTCGGAATTCCAATCAATTTTTCGCTACATTTCTTGTAGTGCCTGGTTGAGAAGATGGCTAGTACGATCGTAGACTCTTCAATTCTTACAAAGAGATCTACAAGATCTTTGCCTTTTTGTTCATTTCTTTCCACGAAGATGTTGACACCATATCTCTCAAACGCATCACTAAGGTGAGTAACAAATCTGTAACGCAGCTGCTCACCTCTGTAATTGAAAAATACTTGATGGTCATGTCCAAGAGAAGACATTTTCAATCAAAGTATATGAAAATATATAAGAATCTTAGAACCCAAGTTATGAAAAGAACCTGAAGTTTCATTTTGTTTTTGATGCTATTTAACGACAAATGTGAGAAGCTACTTGTAGAGGTGTGTTACGAGCTTACAGCTGTCACTATACAGCAGGTGTAAATGATTACTTTATGAATGAATGTGTAAATAAAGTCTAACGTCATCAACAAAAATTATAAAATATTCATCTGCTTAGTTTGATCAATCCTTAATTATAAAGTCGAACGCCATCAACAAAAGAAAAAAATTTTAGTCGGCAAATTTTCATAAATCCTTATAAAGTCTTATGTCATCAACAAAAATAGATATAATATAGTTTCGACAAAAAAAAGATATAATATTAGAATACTCACCTGCATAGTTTCCTCAGTCCTTAAGTCGAACGTCATCAAAAAGAAAAATCAATAAAATATTCATCGGCAAAAATAGATATAAAACTAAGAAGATTGGCATAATTAAATTCACATATGGAAACTATTATTAAGAAATTAGCTGTGTAAAAGTAATTTTTTATATTTTCTACAATCTTTATTATAATAATTCACGAGTTATTTTTCTAAAACTTACCTCTCCTTCCTTGTGACGTGACATAAAGCCCAAAAAACACCTCTTTAATTTTTCATCTAATTATTTTTTATTTAAAAAAATATAACAAACCAAATAATGTAATTACTTTATGATCTTCAATTTTTTCCTTCACAGTTCCCATCTTTTTCTCAGTCTCTTTGACTTAGAATTTCGCCTTTGATATCTTAGCTTTTCTTTTCACTATGTTCACTGCCCTTCCTCTTCATACATTTCTTCGCAGGAGCAGGTGGAATGTCTCAAAATAACTCATCTAAAATATCATTCAATATGTCTCAAATCATATTGTCCACCTTTGGATCGGCAACATCTACAGGCCAAATCGATTGATATATTCAACAGATTTTTGGCAAAACTGCTTCACGCGAACCTACAAAAACATAACAAAACACTGTCAGCCAACAGTCTACCAAACAAAATGAACGTCTATCACAGAAAATCAAAATCTTTAAAAATATATAAGCAAAGTCTACCAAACAAAACCATAGTCTACTAAATATAAGCAAAGTCTATCTCACATAGCCATAGTCTACCATAGTACGTCAGAGAATCTACCAAGTAAGAAATTTACCTTATGATCTTCAGTTTTTTCCTCATCCGAATCAATAATCTCATCAATACCCAGTCCACGTTTATTCGTTGATGACCAACATAAAACGGGAATATTACCTTCTCTTCTTCTGCCACACACTTCTCCTAGATATGGAATGGACCGTATGCCCATATTAGAGTTGCAGCACAAAGCCATGGACAGTGTATGAAGCATTTCTTACTTGTGCATCATTTAGGGATCTAATCAATTTTTCAAATGCAATTCTTCCCCATGGATATCTCTCAAACCTTTCTCGATTCATGACCAATTTTGCAGCAAAGACTGAAGCCTACTATTAGGGTGCATACAATAAATACCCATATGAAAAATCATTAGCAGCCCAACCATCTTTCTCTTCTCAAAAGTTCATTCTCTGCAACATTTCAATACCCTTTTCAGATCACCAAAATAAGGACCACCACCATGTATCAAGCCCATGTCAGTCCATAAATCTCCCCTAGCAAGATCTGTATCAGCTTCATCTGGCAGCCCACAATTAAGCTTCGTAATTTCCTCGAACTCATTCAAGGCAAACTTAATTGGTCGATTACCCACCAACACCCACACCTCATACTCCTTTTTTATAATAAGTTTATTAACCAATAAGTGATGCACATGCCTTCCAATCCATTTGTACTATGCAGATGCAAACTTAAACATAACTCCGACCGAAGAATTTTCTTCGATGTCACTATAAGGATCTTCCCCAATACTTTTCATCATCTGCGCAAGCTCATTAAGACAACATTTATGGTGCATGCTCTTCTTTATCAATGCTGCTAAATCCCCTCGATAAAACCTTGGAGGGCAGTCTTTTATCGCCGTCATAGCTGTTATGTTGACACAAAACAGACAGAAACAAATTATACAAAAGCATGTACATACTCACCAAATAACAAACATAATTTATTAAATTGTAAACATAGTCTACCAAACAACCAGTGAAGTCTACCAAACAACCAGTAAAATCTACCAAACTAGTGAACCAGATTTACAGAATATCTACAACACTGACATATTCTAAACATAGTCTACCAAACTAAAACATATACGGGATCATATCAATATCTTTATAAACACTTGCATCATAAAAAAAATAGTATAAAATATTCATGATCACATTTCCTCATTTTGAAAGTCATACATCATCAATAAAAAAGAACTATAAAATATTCATGGTCACATATCCATATCTTTTATAAAGACATGCCTCATCAACAAAAGAATAAGTATGAATATGAGACTTTATATATATATATATATATCCAAACAAATAGTTTGACCAAACAATAATATGTGCTCATAGGCTTCGTCATTTGGTATGGATAAACATACGTGCGTGCCCTCATTCAACGAATAGATCGTGCCTCACAGGACAATTAGTAGCTACAATGATTAGTTTAAAATGGATCCAAAGGAAAGTGATGTCAGTCTCGCAAGCACAAAATGCTTATTAACATTTTACTAATTTACTAAGTTTTTTTGTTTGTTAAAGTGATGCCTTAACCTAAGACTCTCTTCTTATTTACACAAAATCAAGGTACATGATAAGATCTCAATAACCAAGAGAGACTTAAAATCACATAAATTCAAAAATTTACCGCATGATATAATTAACATGCATTATCTACTTTTACTATTCTTGTTGGTTTTGCTCCGCTTGAATGAAACAAGTTCGTATGGGTAATTCCAAGTCTTTCTCTTCTTAATTCCAAAAAGACTAACATAAATATCTTCTTTTTGTTTACTTCTGATTGCAGCTAGAACTTTCTTAACTTCCTGAACAATTTCTTTGATAAAATCGGCTTCAGAACTGGCCAAACAAAAAAGAGTATTTAGTAAATCAAAAATATATTGTGATTATTGCCTTATCTATAATATCTCGAACCAAAACCGAATTGAATGTCGAGTCCTAATACTTGAAATTCTTAAATGAAATGAAGTAATAATCAAAACTAAATAACCGAACCGAATTCAACCTGAATGGCAAGATAATACGTGTAATTCTCAAATGAAAAAAAACAATCATGAGATGAGTGAATTACCATTTTTCTCTTAAAGACAAACCCATCTTCCCAGAGATACACTCTAAAGCATCCTTCCACTTCTTAATCTGGTCTCCACTAGAAACCTTAGCTAGCTCCCAAAATTTGCCACCAAACTTCCCTCTTTGTTCTCTCACATCTCTTGCCCTAACTTTGTAGAATATAGGAATGACTTGAAGCTTTTCTTTATCCATACATTTCTTCATTTTCACTAGCTCATCCATACACCAACTCGATTCAGCATACCTATATATTGATTTGGTCTAACCATTAGAATATTTTTAATCTGTGAGTTATAAAATAAACCTTAAGTTGTTATATTCAAATGACAAAACAAAAATGTGAAAAAAATATCATAGAGGGTAACGAAATATATATATATTGTTAGTTTACATAGTTTTTAAATAAATGATTTTTTTATCAAGAAAATATTAATGAGATTTTTTTTTATGTATTGTTAAGTTAAATATAATTTTGAACAATTTTGTTTATCATTGAGTACTTGAGGAACATGTGATGTATTTCAGTAACATTTAATCTGACGAAGATATTGAATTTCTTATAGAAAGGATAGGGTTTTATTATTTTTAATGTAAAAAAAATTGAAACTTTTGCTAGAAGTCTATTTAACAATAGAATATTTACAAAAAAAATATAATAATATACAGAAAAACACCTATCTTCCTATAATGATTATATGAAAATAAACCGTGTATAACAAAATAACGTTTTTTTGCCAAAGCCGCAAAATAACATTTTTTCGAAACCATAAAATAACATTTATTTTTTTAAAACTACAAAATTGTTATGAGTATTGCGAATGCCCATTATAAACTTGTTACCTACAGAAGTCCGTTAATAAATAGGACTAAATTCTACTCTTGAATTCATGTATATATGTAGCATATTATTGGAATAATAACAACAACAAAAACAATTGTTTTCAATAATAGTACAAAATAATGTTTTATACTCATAAAAGAGATATTGAACAAAACCTGGTTGAGAAGATGGCCAGTGCGATCGTCGACTCTTCTATTCTTACAAAGAGATCTACAAGATCTTTGCCTCTTTGTTCGTTTATGTCTACGAAGAAATTGATACCATGTCGCTTAAACGCATCACTGAGGTGACTAACAAAGCTGTAACGAAGTTGCTCACCTCTGTAATTGAAAAATACTTGAGGGACATGTCCAAGAGAAGACATTTTCAATCGAAGTATATGAAAATATATAAGAATCTTAGAACCCAAGTTATTGAAAGAGCCTGAAGTTTGATTTAGTTTTTGATGCTATTTAACGACAAATGTGAGAAGCTACTTGTAGAGGTGTGTCACTATACAGCAGGTGTAAATGAATACTTTATGAACGAATGTGTAAATAAAGTCTAACGTCATCAACAAAAATATATATATAATATGGATGAACGATCTATTTTTTCTTCGGTACTATTATATAGCACCAGTTTCACTTAAACTATAATGTTTTTAAAATTTCTCCCTCTATAGAAATTAAAAGATATATTTCCCCTCTGCAGAACATAAATACATATTTCTCCCTGGAAAAATTTAATTTTATAGAAGAAATTTTGTTTAAAATGTCGTTTGGATGAAATTGGTGCTATATAATAGTACCAAATAGGAAATAGATCGTTGATTAATAAAATATTCGACGGCAAACGTTCGTAGATCCTTGTAAAGTCTTATGTCATCAACGAAAAATAGATATAAAATTAATGGCACAATTTCCTCCATTTTATAAAGTCTTATGTCATCAACAAAAAATAGATATAAAATTAATGGCACAACTCAATTTTATAAAGTCTTATGTCATCAGCGAAAAATAGATATAAAATTAATGGCACAATTTCCTCAATTTTATAAAGTCTTATGTCATCAACAAAAACTAAGATATAAAACTAAGAGGAAGTGTCCCAAAGTATTTCATCTATAGAATTTCCTATACCTTTTGATTACCGAGATCTACCCATCATTTCCCATCCACATTGCAATTTTCGAGTTCAATGGTGTTGTCTGAAACATTTATGCTTCGGTGTAACTAGTGTAGCCTCTTCCACCCTTGTGTCTCACGTCGTGAGATCTAACTAATGTAGCCTCTCTCACCAAAGAGTGTAGCTGGAGTTTTATGTGCATTGCTTCTGGCCCCTCTCCTCTTGATAGGTTGGTATCAGTCTATGTTCAAAGATTCTGGTGTATTACCGGTGACTGTCCTATGTTTCAGACAATTTTCGGCGATCCCATGGAGGTTGACGACATTGAAGCTGTTTTTGCTAGGATTAGCTTCAACTTCCTCTCAAACATAATTCTAGTTGGGCATGTATGTGGTTTGAAGCTTTGGGCATGGATCTCATTGAGTTATCTTATTCATATCTCTCTCTAATTAGCTTACTAATTTAGGTTACTGAAGACATAACCATTTTAGTGAGCCTTGGAAAAATTGAATATTGGTATCCATTAAATTTTTAGGCCTCATTATAGTATTTTTTCACCTAAACAGAATTTAGATCTTATATCTCTTTCTTGGAAGAGATTCTTGTCTAACATCTCTGTTTTGGGGATTGTTTCAAAAAATTCGATGATTAAAAGAGTTTATGTGTTAGTTCAACTGTTCTTCGTGGCGGTGGAAGTAGGATTAGTCTTCAACCTTTTTCAGATTCGAAACTATTTATCCAACATTATCCAAAATCTACAATGCATCGAGTTTCCTCTGCTTGGATTCGATTTCTATATGCTTTATTGTATTCTCTGTTCTATTATGTTGTTGTAAAATCAAACTCATTTTAATAGAAGCAGCTGTTTGGGGAAAAAAATGTGTTAAGAGGAATCGGCAAAAATAATGGAAACCAATTTATGAGAGTAGCTATATAATAGTAAGATAGTGATTTTTTCTATAATTTATATTCGACTATTTATTGCTTTTTCTTCCTCCATTTACTTTACACGAAATCTTTTAAAGAAACTAATTCAAATCTAAGTTTAGTTTTTATATTTCTTTACACATAATAAAATTTTAATTTACCGAAGATATGTGGCCCAATGGTAGTGGTCACTTTATAAATCTTCAGACATCAGAGTTCGATTCCTCCCTAATACAAAGGGAAGGAAAAAAAGAGGGATTTTAGGATATAAGGTTTGGTTATGGATCGGGCCTTGTCGATTCAATTATAAGAGTAAAGTTGACAAAAAAAAAAATTTAATTTTATAAAAATTAACAGAAACAAATTATTATAGAAACAAATATATTATTAAATATTTTGGTGTTAATTCTATTGATCTTGCATAAAAAAAATTATAAAAGAAAGAAAACGCCATTGTTAATCCTGAACATCATCACAGATACAAAAACAACTACATTGATGTGGATAAACAAATATGAATATTCGTTTTTGTCTTTTAAAGAAACTAATTTAAAGAACGTACGTCATTGTTGTCTTTTTCTAATATTCCACAATATATAGATGAATAAAATTGTTAAAAGATCTCCAACCCCATTCTATATTTGGTGTTATAGTGTTCATTATTCTTTTATAGTTAAACTCTTTATACTTTCAAAATGGTCATTTAACTTTTAAATGCTATAATTATATATATATAATTAATAAAAATAAAAATAACATAAATAAAGTTATCACAAGTAACATTTTGATTCTAGTAAGATTTGACAATACATTAATAATAAATTCTAAAAGCATCCCCAAAAGGTTGTTCTCCCTACTTCAAATTTGAAGTTTCTAAGTTTTGTTCCAATTATTTATTTTGTAATTATTACTGACTTATTTTTTATTACACCGAGTTATTTTATAATTATATTGACTTATTTTGTAGTTATACCGACTTATTTTGTAGTTATCACCTACTTATTTAAAAATATATCTTCTATTTTTTTTTATTAATTGTGTAATGTAGTTTTTTTATGTAACAAAAAGTTTAATTTTAATAATATCATAATTTTGTTTACTAATTTGGTTAAGTATAAAGTAAAAGGGTTAAATTGATAATTGATAAATAATAGATGGTTTTTGAAAATAAAAAGTACGGAAACAAGTATACTTGTTTAGAGTAAAAAAATGAATAATGAATTGGAGATGCTATTAACTAAGGAGACTATATTCCTTGTCTCGTTGATAAATGTATAAATAAAAGTGGTTTCCCAAAGAATTAGAAAAATAATTAATACTCATCTCATTGGAGAGTTTTCTTAACAAACTTGACGTCAACATTTAAGAACAAATCAAAACTTTGAAGACAATCTACAAATCAAATAGTTTGACTATGTCATTGTTATGGATAACACACGTGCGTGTCCTCACACAACGCATAGATCGTGCCTTCAAGGACAAGTCGTATGATATTACTTAAGACTTTAAAATTGAAATTATATCATGAAATTGATCTAATTCTAGACAAAAAAAAAAATTATCCAAAGAAATGAGATCTATTTACAACTTCTTAGAGTGTGACATCACCATTGCCACATTATCATCACACTATTTTTAAATCTTTCCCAAAATTTTGACATTTCATCCTCGTAACTTTTCTATCCAATATTGTAACTATTTTTAACTACAAATGAATATATATATATATATATATATATGTCTCACAGAATATTACATCATTTGGCCACATCTTCACCTTTGATTTGTTTCTAACATTTTTGACACTTCATTATCATACTTTCTTCTATCTAATGATTACACCTTTAATAATTTGCTACCTAAAAATATATGAAAATTAATAATAAAAAAGGGAAATTGTAGACCAATGTTGATGAAGCGTGCCAAAGTAGTTTTTGGTTTTTAGTTTGTTAATAAACCTAAGAATTTATGAAATTTTTTTTTATTAAATTTGATGGACGCTAAAATCTTATATATACAAAGTGTAGTCAACCTTATTAAAACTAACTTATATATTATCTTATAGACCCATCAGCAGTAAATAGTTCACGATTACATCAGCAGTAAATAGTTTATACTCGATACACGTAATAATTTAAATAGACATAACACTGTGACACAAATTTGCCTCGCAAGATTACGACACCATTACGATGTCTCTACATGGCGTTTGCGAGACATATAATGTTATCGCAAGAACATAGCAATATTGCAACTTTGTGGCAATGAGAGTTCTCCCTAGCAAAATTGCGACACGTTTGCGATGAGGTTGCGATGTAAATGTTAAACCCCAATTTTACCCCAAATATCAAACCTCTATTGTATGAACATCGAAAAGTGAAATTCTATGAGCCCGCTAATACATCGATAAAGTGAAATTCTAATTAAATTAGATTATTACTCATTATTTCCTTATCGAAATTTGAATCTAATTTTGATCTTTGGATTTGGAGCTGGTGAGTTATTGATGTTAATCTTCTTTTTTGCGGTCAATTGAGCCATGATTCTGCTATAGATTAAGGAAGAAGGGATAAACAATGAGATATTCACCTTATGCAAAAACCACAAGGATAGGCAATAATATATTCAATTAAGAGATAAAAGTATTGGAAATTCCGATTCTGGTAAACAGAATTGAGAAAGACAATATTCCAGAATATTGAACACAAAATCGCAAAACAGAGGAGAACTTCCTTTTTCTGTTTTCGGTCCGCGATTAATGTAATGTAGTTATCCTGTTTAGTTAGGGATAACTTTGAGCTTTTCTTTTGTGTCACCGAAAATTTTGATTATGCGTTAAAGAAAAAATAAATTGGAGTTATCACAGATAATGAAACTTTCCAAAAACTGATCCAAATTTGAATTACTCGTATCGGAGTGATTACTGCAAGATTGCAGAAAATTGACAGGTTGATTGACTTTCCAAAACCGTAAAGGTTTACTATTACCATGGAAAAGCCACCATCTATTCCGGTACATCGGAAAATCTTGTTCGTGAGGCCTCCAGGAATGATAATAAAGAATCATAATTCTCTAACTGGGTTTGTTTTATGGTCCAAACCAGATTCTTTGAGTCGTTTCCCCTTCAACCTGGATGTTTTAAAAGTAAGTATACAAATATATCATCGAAGGTCATTTTGGTGACGATAGTGCCCATGTTTAAACTGTCGGGAACACTCAAAAAGAACATGATTAATAGTCCTCTCCTCTGCCCCACATATGCTATATCTAGAGTCACAATTGATGTCCCGATTATTTAGATTCTACTTAACTGCAATACATTCTGATAAAGTTTGTCATAAAAAGTGTCTAATTTTATTTGGACAATCTAGTTTCCAAATTTTAGGATAATCCAGCTAAAAATTCAGGAGTAGAACTTAGGCTATGAATCAGACCATTATCGATTCAATTGTTGACAAAAAAACACATCAATAAATTGCGGTATGAAATCAATAACAAATTTCATAGAAAATTACTTCTTAATAACTAATCAGAATTCATTTTAATTATTTTTAAAAAATTTAAAATTTGAAGTAATTGTAACCAATTTCTAAAACAATATAGCGAACAGATTCATCCGAATTAGTATTTTTCAACGGATACCAACTAGTTTTCCTTTAAAATGTGTGTGTTCTTATATTCTTGTGATATACAAACTACTTTATACGTTAAGTTGAACTTGTGTTCAGTACTATTAGTATAAGGGTAGCCCAAAAAAAATCATTAATTGAGGCCCATCAAGCCCACAAACAAAGACAAATCAGCATTGATGTAATTGAGGCAGATTTAAACAAAAATATCCTAACATAACCCGACATGAAATAGGATAATATATAAAAATCAAATCTGACTCGAACTAGAAATAGATTGAACTAAATACAACCCAAAATTCTAAAATACCTAAATAAGTTTTATGTGCCTAAATCTAAACACTCGAAACCCAAAAAAACCTTATCTAAATCCGAACGGTTATCCAATTGCCAAAACTTTATGTATTATGTTTTTTCTATCCAATTTTTGATGAAAAAAAAAAGCTTTCTACTCTAGAATTGTTATTTTTCATTACCGAGTTTTTATGATTTTACATTTGTCAACAAATCACTTACCTTTCCAGCTTTTTAGCTGCTTATTACAATTCTACTTGAATGTGAGAACAAGACAAAACATGAACTCTAAAACAACATTTACAAACACTTGCACAAACACATTCACTAAAATGTTGGCCAATGAACTAACTAATATTGTATATCTACAAGTCACATGTGAATACCAAAATCTGGATCAATAAAGAAACAACTGAGGTTAAGGAAGATCAAATAGATTGGATAAGTAATAATATTTGTTGAATAGAATTTGCTGTGAACTCTTGTGCGAGAACGAAAGTGTTCTTAAGTGCAATTGCCATTTGATGTCACTACTTCGGCCACAACGTCTACAAACATGTCGTCCAACCGTTCTGAATTCAATACAATCGACTAGTGTCAGTGGCTATTCAATTTGATGGAATAGCCATTGACACATGTCAACTTTAGATTATTTTTAAGTTTTGCACAAAAAATCTTTAAGAGGATGATAATTTACAATTCAATCCTCCGAATAAAATATGTACAAGTCTAACTTATGTAATAATATAACTTCATAATCATTTAGTTTTAAGTTATAATAAATAATTTATTAAATCGAATCCTTTATAATAGAGAGTCCAAGTCTAACTTATGTAAGCGTATAAACTCTTTTAAAATTTCTATAAGGATTATATTCATTAATTTTATACTTCATAGGGCATTTCCAAAAATAACATTATTTTAGTGTTGAAATTAGGTGTAATTATAACACTAAAAATATTTCATCTCTATCCACGACACTAAATAATACAAAAAATATTATTATATTATTTAATACCTTTTTGGAAAATGAAATTTTATTTCTGGTGAGATGTGTGTCTATCATTTAATGGAAAAGACCTCATAACACATTTTATAAGTATAGAATAGCAAATTTAAAAACATATATAATTACACATAAATCAACACATGTCACATACTCTATTGATTTTATCTTCCAAATAATAATATTTTAATTTTACAGTTGATTATAGTAGCAATACCAAATATTCTGTAATACTATAGAAAATAAATAAGTTACACTATTATAGTGTAAAATTTAGTGTTGGATTGGAGATAAAAAACTGTAAATTCAACACTTAAATAATGTTTTAGTAGTGGGTTAAAGATGACTTTAATAATTAAATAGTAACAAAGATTAAAAACTCAATTATATGGGTTTAAGCAATTATGAGTTTTTGTTTTTGTTGGTCAATAATTAGATTTATAGACTCAAGTCATAATTTAAAACCCCAATTCCTAAAAATCTATTTAATCTTTTGGAACCCTAAAAATCCTTTTAACGTAGTAGAGAGGATGGAATTCTTCTTAATATTATAATTATTATATGAATTATTCTAAACACTAAACTGTGAAGAATTCTATAAAAAAATTTCACTAAAATCTCGTGAAAACATAGGATCAAATAGATTGGATAAGTAATAATATTTGTTGCATTGAATTTGCTGAACCCTTGTGCGAGAAAGAAAGTTCTTAGGTGCAATTGATGTCCCTGCCTCGGCCACAACAACTATACACATGTCGTCGTTACTCTGAATTACTATTTATTTGTGTCGGTGACTATTCAAATAGAATAGTCACCGACATATGTCAACATTAAATTTTTTTTTGTCAATAATTAAATCGATAAGATCCGATCTATAGCTTAAAACTTATCTCTATAATTTTTTTTTAAGTTATTATAATACAACGGATTTCTATGTCAAGTCATTAGCTGGATCATTTTAACCACCATACTAAAAGCATCTCGGTATTAGATTATTTTAGAATTAAATTTTAAAAATATGAAAAGTTTCAATTTAATCTTTTAAATAGAATACGTGCAAATTAATTCTACCAAGTCTAAAATCAAATGCAATAATATAACTTTCTATCATAATTATCTAATTTAAAATATAATTAATTAATTATGAAATCGAAATCTTTATGATAAAAAATCTAAATTTAACATATGTAAGCTGTATAAAATCTTTAATACTTTTCATATATATTGGAAATGGATGGTCATAGTCATTAGCTAGATATAAAAGTTTTGTTTAAAACACTAGAAACTAAAAATCATAAATAAAAAGGCAAAAACCAAACACCTAAAAGAACTAAAAATTAAATTTAAAAACCATAAAAAATATTTTAGTTGAGTAGGTAAATGTCCACCTAGAACATTGTGCAAGTAGCCTTTAATTTAGTGGCATGCGGTAAATCCATTAAGACATGCGCACTTATACAACCGTGGATCGAGTTCTACTGTATATATTATGTAGAAACTTAGCTAATGGGCCGACCAATTGTAGTTCAGTGTTAACAAAAAAAACCCACCGTTATAGCTTTTTATGCATATTTTTAATTTTAAATAGTCTTCTAACCCTATATTAAATGATTGAATTATGGGCTGTGATTTGTTATATAAATTATGATAAACAAAATTACAATTATAACCAAAAGTCATTAAAACATTTTTGTACTAGAACATGACTCAATAAAATTATTTAATCCCTCCGCAGTCCACAGCCACTCCACAGTCCACAACCATATTAATGACGATAATTTCAAATTGTGGTAGTTTCCAAGAATGTCTACTATTGGGTTTATTTTTAATTGGCAATATATGTAAATAATATCACATTGAAGGATTTTTCTGCAAAAAGAATTTCTCTAGTATTATATTACGAAATTTGAAACCCCGCTTCTTCACTTTTCGTCTCCCTCTTCTTCTCTCTCTTCTTCTCTCTCCATATCGCTTGAATCTCGGAAACACATTCTCTCTCCGATCTTTTCCCTATTTTCTCTCATCGAAATGGCGCGTGACATTCACCTTCCGTGCGACGGCGACGGCGTATGCATGCGCTGCAAGGTTAAGCCTCCGACGGAGGAAACTCTCACGTGTACCACGTGCGTCACGCCGTGGCACGTGTCTTGCCTTTCGTCTCCTCCTGAATCGCTTGCTTCCACTCTTCAGTGGGAATGTCCTGATTGCTCCGGTGAAGTCGATCCCCTTCCTGTTTCTGGTTACGAATCTGCTGCTTCGGATCTTGTAGCAGCGATTCGGGCTATTGAGGCCGATGATTCTTTGACTGACGCTGAGAAGGCCAAAAAGAGGCAACAGTTATTGAGTGGTAAAATCGATGATGGTGAAGACGAGGAAAAGAGTAAAAGAGAAAATGCAGGTGTAGATGTTGATGTTTTAGCTGCTCTTGGAGATAACTTGAAATGTTCTTTCTGTATGTTGTTGCCTGAAAGACCTGTCACGGTTCGTTCTCTTTTTCGCTTTGTGACAGATTCTTATGCTTGTTACTGAGGGTATTTAGTGTGAATCTTTGGTGAATCTGGCTAAATTTCGTATCTTGTTATTGTGTGTTCTCCTTAGTCGTCGAATCACATTATTTACTTTCTCTGTTTTGTGCTTGATTTAATGATTTTTTTTGGTGTCATGTTACAATTAAGCAGCGGAATCGTTCTTATTTGCTGTTATACAAAGGAAAAGGCTTTAAATGTGCTTACCATTTGCGACAAAGTGTGTCAATAGGTTAATGCTTACCTACATTGATAGATAAGAGAACTGCTATGGGGACAGCACTTGGTTAACTTATCCTACTGTTTATCTTTTTTTGGTTGAATGGTTTGGTTGAGAGGTGGTATTGTGACCAACATAATCTGTCGTTGAAAATTGTTAAGAGTGTTCTGTGTATATATTTTTTGATGGTTAATCTACACTATTTTGGTGTTTAGTAAGCCGTTTAGACAAGTTGGTGGTCCATAAACTTTTGACTTCTTTGAGTATACAATATAGTGAACTGTGCAGAATAAGAGTGGCAGCATTCTTAAGTGTTAACTTCTTCTATTTTTGAAAAACGGCTGATGGATATTGTGTATGATTCTTGTTCAGACACCATGTGGGCACAACTTTTGCTTGAAATGTTTCGAGAAGTGGATTGGTCAAGGGAAGCACACTTGTGCAAAATGCCGTAGCACAATTCCTGACAAAATGGCAAGCAATCCTCGTATTAACTCGTCCCTCGTGTCTGCTATTCGATTGGCAAAAGTCTCTAAAAGTGCTGCTGCGGGTACTGCAAAAGTTTTTCACTTTATAAGCAACCAAGACCGTCCAGATAAAGCATTTACAACTGATCGTGCAAAGAAAACTGGCAAGGCGAATGCTGCCAGTGGCAGGATATATGTTACAATACCACCTGATCACTTTGGTCCTATACCAGCTGAAAATGATCCTGTCAGGAACCATGGTGTTTTAGTTGGAGAATCCTGGGAGGACCGACTAGAGTGTCGGCAGTGGGGGGCTCACTTCCCACATGTTTCTGGTATTGCTGGACAATCAAATTATGGAGCTCAATCTGTGGCACTCTCTGGAGGTTATGAGGATGATGAGGATCATGGGGAATGGTTTCTATACACAGGAAGGTCTGCTTTTCATTGCTCCTGGCTGTCCATTTGATATACTTTAATTTTTCTAATTAATTGGTATCTCACTGAGGTAGGATATGTTATAAATATTCTTGTATATGTTTTACGTCTCTCATGCGTTTAGAAGTAGCGATTCTCCACTTTTTATGGACTTTGTCTTTTGTTTTCGTCTTGAATATGTGCGGAAATATTATGCAGTGGGGGAAGAGATCTCAGTGGCAACAAAAGGACTAACAAGGATCAGTCTTTTGACCAGACGTTTACAAAATCAAACGAAGCTTTAAGGCTCAGTTGCAAAATGGGTTATCCTGTTCGAGTTGTCAGGTTAGCTGTTATTTAAGAAGAACTCTAATGCATGCAACATCTTTATCACTCTTCAACTTTCCTATCTAAAATAATTGTACCAGGAAAATGAACAGTAGTGTATTTTTGGTTGAATATTAGATCGTTTGTCCTGTAAAATTTAGCTGAGCAGAAAGTGATCCTAACTCTGTAATTCCCTTTTCTATATATGATCAGGTCACACAAGGAGAAACGTTCTGCATATGCCCCTGAGGAAAAAGTAGTGAGATATGATGGAGTTTACAGAATTGAGAAGTGCTGGCGAAAAGTTGGAATACAGGTGCAAAAGTAGTTTAAAACCGTAAATTTTCCGTTTTCTTTTATGTATTGACCTATTCTTATAATTTCCATAGGGTTCTTTTAAGGTCTGTCGTTACCTGTTTGTTAGATGTGACAATGAGCCTGCTCCGTGGACCAGGTTTGTCCTACTTCTTGAAAGCTCCTCTTTCTGCATGTAGTCCATTTGGTTTAATATTGTGATAAATTGCAGTGATGAGCATGGAGATCGCCCAAGACCTTTGCCTAATATTCCTGAGCTTAAGAACGCTACAGACGTGTTTGTGAGAAAAGAAAGTCCATCATGGGATTTTGATGTAAGTTTAGCCTCTCTTTCTTTTCCATTAATAGTTTAGTTTCAAGACGTTTCATTGTGGCCAGCAAGTGAGTAGATATCGGATTTTCTTCTGCTGGTTCATTGTCTGTAACCTCTCCCTTGTACCCACTGATAGACGCTTACTTGATCAGGAAGCTGAGAATCGTTGGCGTTGGATGAAGCCTCCACCTGCTAGTAAAAAGTCAGTCAATGTTCTGGATCCTGAGGAGAGGAAAAGTATGAGGAAAGCCATGAAGGCGGCACACTCGAATTCCGTGAGGAACAAACTTTTGAAAGGTCTACAGTGTCCAAATTCTCTACCTAAGCCGTTATAATATCTCTGGAATAAATATAACTGGTGTGGTGTGTTCAGGGCTAACCTACCTAATAAAGTTAACATTAATATGACTCACAAATATTCAGCTCTTTCTGTATATAGCTTTGTTTCGAAATTTCGTCCAATCCATGCATAATATATAGCCCATTGTAAAGGGGATATGGCAAATGATGGTGAAAATCTAAGCTTTTCATTGGATTTTTGTCAATGCAGAATTTAGTTGCCAGATCTGTCGGCAAGTGATGACTCTTCCTGTGACAACTCCTTGTGCTCATAACTTCTGC
Source organism: Lepidium didymum (assembly GCA_963920545.1). Lineage (NCBI taxonomy): Eukaryota > Viridiplantae > Streptophyta > Magnoliopsida > Brassicales > Brassicaceae > Lepidium > Lepidium didymum. Next base: position 2,470,407 of record OY986987.1, read on the forward strand.
AAGGCATGCTTAGAAGCTAAATTTGCTGGGCAAACTCAACTGAAAGAGAGAAGCAGAGGTGGACGCACTCTACGTGCACAGAAAAATGTAATGAACTGCCCTTGTTGCCCCACCGACATTTCTGACTTTCTCCAGAACCCTCAGGTGAACACCCTCATCTCTCTTCTTCTTGCATTATCTCAGATATCACACTAATTATATATAATTATGAATAGCAAATTGCATTAGCATTGATTTAGTTCAACAAGGACTAGGTGAAGTTGGATCATTAGAAATCTGTCTGTTTATAGTTTCTTGTAAGTCAGTATCATCAAATACTCTTAGTTAGATAGCATCTTCTAAAATGGTACTCGTTGTAGCAAAATCTATTGAGTATTCATTTTGTAATGTGATTGTGTAGTAAAGGCTTTATACAGAAACCTATAAACTACTGAGTGGATTTTAGAATGTCATCAACTTATTTGACGTTTCCATTTCTGTGATATGTGAAATTGTAACAGGTTTTATAATCCGCTATTCACCATTGTTATGATCACACAATCTCATTGTACTTGTGTATTAACAGGTCAATAGGGAAGTAATGGAGGTGATAGAGAAGCTTAAGAGCAAGGAAGATGAAATCGCAGAGACTGTAGATGCATCAAACGAAAAAGGTGAAAAAGCTAAGTCGGAGTCTGAAGAAAACTCTACAAGTACCGGTTCTGAGGAAGAAACTCAGGTCTTGTCTGAAGAAACTGAGCAACCAGCCAAAAGGATTAAACTGGACACTGACGCAGTAGTTTCAGCTACTGTCTAGAAATCTGGCATGAAATAGGTAGGAGCTTCTCCAATGGCCTTTTTGGATCAATCATCAGGTGAAAGTTAGAGTTGCTATGTTTTTGTTTTGGAACCAAACTCTACTACCTGATTTCGTACGCAAAAACATTGCTGGAACGTACGTATTGCGGTTTGTTATTTTAATGAAAACTAAGTTCTATATGAAAATTTGGTTTTTTGGTTTTATTTTGCTCTTTTTTATTACTTTGGATTTTTTGGCTTATTAGGTTTTAGAACTCGAATAAAAAATTAATATTTAGTTGGTTTCAACAAATAACCATTACATCGACAAGATTCAATTTATAATTTACAATCCTAGACCATGAATTAAACTTTTATATCGTTTGATCTATTTTTCTTTTCAATGTAAATATTTTCTTAAAATTTTAAATTTGAAAATTTAAATGTAAATGACTAAATTTTGACGAAATAGGTATATTGTGATTTCATTGGATTTACTTATATATTTTGTTTTTGAAATAAAATTAAAATTGTGAAAAATGGAGAACAGTATTTCTCAGAAAATCAAAAAGAAAAAAAAATACTATGGTCAATAACTTTTTGTCATTTACCAAATTAATAAAGCGTAAGAGTAAGACTTATCTTCTTACTTACTGATGTGACTCATCATCGCCGCATGATCTCATAACTGGAAGAAGAAAAACACCAAAAACAAAGTTGAGATCGTAAGTTTTCTTTTCGCTCTTCTCTATCTCTTTTTGTTTCGATTGTGTTGATTTGATTTCCATTTTAGATCTAGGGAAAAAAACAAACAAATTTTATGTCATATATGGATCCTCTATTACAATCTGGAAACCTAGTTTCGAATTTCATGTTCAAATTTTTGATATCAATGAAAGATATTGAGTTTATATGAACCAAAATTATTCAACGTTTTGTTTTTTTTGTTTTTTTTGTTTTTCACTTCTTAAATCTAATTATTTGAGATTTTGATTTTGATTTTGATTATGGACAATTTGTGAATTTATTGAGTTGAATAACAAGTATTTTCTTTGGTCTGTCAACGCGTCTTAGATCCAACATGAGCATGAAAACCATTGAAGAGTCCAAGATCATTGAGAATCATATATGGAGAGACCTTCCTTTCGAGCTTTTGAGCTCAGTAATGGCTAATCTCGAACTCAAAGATAACATACGATCTTCTGTAGTTTGCAAATTTTGGTATGAAGCTGCAGTTTCGGTTAGGATCATAGACCCACATCCTTGGCTCATGAGCATTTATAACACCAAGAACATTTGTGAGTTTTATGATCCATTGAACTGCAAGAAATATACAATGGAACTGCCTAAATCATTAGTTGGATGCATTGTTCATTGCTCTAAAGATGGATGGCTACTTATGAGCAAAAAAGATTCATCAGACTTTGTCTTCTTCAGTCCATTTACAATGGATCTTTTGGTCTTACCATATCTTGAGTTGGGGAATTATTATCAGTTAGTTGGATTCTCTTGTGCTCCTACATCAAGCGATTGTGTGGTGTTTACTATAAAGGATTATGACCCATGCCATGTTATTATTCGTACTTGGAGTCCTGGTCAAACAATGTGGACTTCAATGCAGGTCGAGTCTCAATTCCTTGATGTTGAACATAACAATGTTGTCTTCTCAAGTGGTGCGTTTTATTGTCTCAACCGAAGAAAACACCTTGCGGTTTTTGATCCGTTTTTGAGCACATGGAAAGTACTTGATGTACTGCCACCTAGATGGCCTGATGACGTCGATGATGGGAGTTGGCATGTAGGAAATTTCACAGTGGGTTATAAAAGAGACATCTTTAACATATTCACACTTGAAACCAAGGATCCTTTGGTGTTTAAACTCAATCTTACAGTAGGTATTTGGGAGAAGATGGATACACTTGGAAGTTTAACGATTTTTACGAGTAGTAAGTCATGTGAATCAAGGACTTATGTCAAGGAGGGGATGTTAAGGAATAGTGTATACTTCTCCATGTTATTTTACAATGAGAAGTGTTGTGTGGCGTATTCATTTGATGAAGGAAGATACCAAACGTGTCAGCCTAATCTTGATAAGTATTTCACTTCTGAGAACATTTGGATACAGCCACCTGAGAACACCTTTTTCTCTCACTTATCTCTATCGTCTGATTGAGGGGAGCCATTGTTGTCAAATCTAGGAGCTTTGCTAGTTACTCCTTTGTGTCGTATTCATCATCTCTTCCTCTCTCTGTGGCTGTGGCTTGGTAGTAATTGTTGTCGTTTGTCGAGTTTGGGGTCTTCCACCAAAGTTTTTGGCCTCTGTAGGAGCTTTGGTCTCGCCTCCATTGCGTTTTGAGTCCTAGTCTCTCACCGGTCGTATCTCGTGGGAGCTTCTCTCTTACTTTTTCCTCTCTGCGCTGGTTTTGCTGAGTTATCTCTTCTGCCTCCTTTAGCTTTATGTGTTTTTTGCTTTAGGGGTTGTTGTTGAGGAATCTCTATAGACTCATGTCAAAGCAGAGAATAAATAACATAAATTTTAATGTATACAACGTTCAAATACAATAAGAGTAGTTATAATTATTTCTCTAGGAGTTAAATTACCATTAATAATTTATGTTACTTATATGATGTGTTTTCATAGTTTCGTTGGATTTTCAATCACCTATAAATACTAGTTTCGATAAAACTAAAAATACAAAACATCTTTATATTCTACTTTTCAATTAAAACAAATCAGTGGTACATTTCCAAACGTAAGAAAGTATGGCTAAATTAATCTCTCAAATAACTACCTTATTCATCGTTGTGGCTTTGGTTTGTATGTCAATTCCTGTGTTTTCAGTAGAAGAAAATGAAGTAAAATCATTATGGGATACATGTCTTGTTAAAATTACTCCAAAGTGTGCATTGGATATTGTCTCTGTTGTTTTTGCAAATGAAACCATCAATGATTCATGTTGCCACGATCTTGTCCAAGAAGGAAGAATGTGTCACGATACTCTCATCAAATATATTGTAGACAGACCTCACTTAATTGCTAATGAAACACAATATTTGAAGAAGAGAGACGACTTATGGACTCATTGTGTCTAATCTCTAAAACTAACTAAATATATGTAATAATTAATATATTATTCTGATCAAATAAATTGATTCTTCACTGTTGTTACATTTTGATTTACTTACCATACAACGCACACCGAAATACTTTTCAGTGTTTAATATCACTCATACGATACAGTTAATTAATCACTTTGTAGTAGGTCATCCATTATGAAACTACTCCAAGTCTCATCCATTATTGTTTGTAATCTCATTTCTAATTTATGCATTCATTAGGTCTCTAGACTCTACACCATCTTTTGACATGCGAGTCCCTATTCTACATGTAGGTGGCTAAAAATGCAACCGATTAGCCACCATAATAGCAATGATATTTTGGTAGCGTATCGATGATAAATCAGTAGCTGATTTGGCTAGCCATTATTCGCCACCAATTATTATTTAGCTACCATCGATACACAACAAAAAATTTTAGTTGCTAACGGTTGCAAAATTCAATTTTGTAACCGATATTAAATTACAACCACTAGTAAATTAGTGGCGATATAGCCATTTTCTTGTTTAAGAATCTTTTCAATTACTGATCATTGAGCGAAACAACTGTTTTGTTTTTAATAATTAGTCGATAAGATACAATTCATAACTCAAACTTTAAATCTTATCACATGAACTATGCGAATACCCTAAAATTGAACTTCGGTTCGAAAGACTGCAAAATTGGATATTAAAGGTTTTTTTTTCATCAACAATTGTATTAATATATAGTCTAATCTCCTAAAACCTCAAACAATATTATATGGGGATTAAGCGATTCTCTTGAGTCCAATTCTTGTGGAGAATCTTCGGTGATAAAATAACATTGTATCATTATATGAAAACTATTTTCAATTTTTTTTCGAAAAAATTAACAAATCTTAAGAAGACTTTGCAAGTGACATTTTGACATTTGTTGGGCATTTAGATCAAATTATTGTTAGTATTCTTTGATTTCTCAAGTTATTAACATCGTATTTTGTTAGAAAGAAAGAAAAAAAAACTTGTTTAGCTTTTCAAAGCATTCATTCTAGATATTTAACTCTTTTTTTATTGTTTTTCTTGAAACCTAAATATGTCAAGTTGAACCTGATATCAATGATTTCGTCTACAATTTCAACATAATTAAAATTAAATCACCAATTTTAATATCACTCTAAAGTGTGCATTGGACATAATCTCTGTTGTTTTTGCAAATGAAATCTTGTTCAAGAAAGAAGAGTATGTCACAATAACGCTCATCAAATATATTGCAGACAAACCTCACTTACATGCGATAATGGCAAAGTAATTCAGCTCCCTCTTGTTCACATTTTCCACAAATCTTCTTCCCAAAAGTTCCTCTGCAACATGCGTCACATGTTGCAGGTTCACAAGGATCCACATGACATTCTCCACGAAAATGCTTACATGTTTTTCCCTTTATCTTTGGAATTTCTGTAACAAAAGGTATTATTGTCATTGATTTATAATAACTACATGCATAAGAAATATAATGCATATGTGAGCAACAAAAGATTAGCAAAAAAAGTCAAAGATTAATTTACCAATTACGACCAATAAGAGGATGCACAAGATAGCAGTGAAGCATACTGAGTTACGGGTCGTTGCCATTTTCTTGCTGCTTTGTTGTAATTATATTGCTTTTGCTAATTTTCAGACACACATTGTAATGAGTTAAAGGTGTTGTATTTATACTAAAATTTGTATTTATTTAATCTCAAATTTTGTATAATATATAGCTAATTTAAACAAAGTGAACACACCTCGCCACGTTCATGTGATTATGCCAACATCGACCAATGGATATGTTGGAGGATTGACTTTGCAACTTTAAGTTATATTATTGTTGATAAATTTTATAATATTTTGTGTTATTGTCTAGTTTTCGTCAACTATAATCTGCAACTTTAATGTAGACCTAAACATTTGTGCCAAAATAAAATAGTAAATAACTTCAAATAATAAAAATGGTTTACGGGGGCTTAATTCTACAAGAAAACATTATGGACTCCGATAGAAATTTCGACCAGAAAAAACAGTCGGAAAATTTCAACTGAAAAACCAACAAAAATTGATCGAAAAATATATATTTTTGGAAACTATCAAAAAAAATTTGACCGTCAAATTACTGTTGGAAATGGTTCAAAATTTTCTACTGTTTCAAACGGTTCCGACGGAAAATATTTTAACAAAAGTAACAACACCATTCCTTAATATATTAAAAATATATCTATGCATGTGGCCAATAAGGTTTGTAATTACAAATCATTCACACAAGTAACGAAAAACTTCTAGAAAATTTTGTATTGGCCTGAAATTACTTTTTATCTATACTGTTTAAGAAAAATTACATGAAAGAAATTCATATAACAATACATCTTCAAATCAAGTTATTTTATTATTTTTCCGACATTTAAATTCTGTTCCCATATAAAGTAGAAGTTTAACATATATAATATATTATAAATTGTAGGTTCAAACCATATGTTTGATTTATTCATGGATTTGTCTAATTATATGAAACATAACATACTAACTATTTTTATATTTCATAACATATAAAAGTCATATTAAGATACAAAACCTTAATTAGACTTGTTCAAGCTCTAACAAAAAAAAATTAGATCGTTTTCTAATTTACTTATGTCGACACTAGATGTATATGGCCTCATACAGCTCAACTAATAATGAGTTTTGGAAAAACAATAATACGATTAGAGGTGGATTGGCGGGCTGATCCCCCGCATGGGCTAAAATCTACGGGTTTTTCAAAAAAAAATTTGAAATCCGAACCCGTCTCACAAAAAAAAAAGAATTTTTAAACTGAAATCCGCAACCGCCCCGCAATAATTCGCGGGTCCCGTGATTTACCCGCAAAAAAAAAATTTGCATAACCAACCCGCAAAAAACCCGCATTAAACCCACGTAACATGCATTAAATTTCAAACATCGTGTTGTTTTTTTAACTCCACATGTCACGATGTTCACACACTTGTAATTCAAACATCATGTTATTTTTTAAAACAACATGATTTTTTTTTACGCGGGTCAAACCCGCAAAAATCTAAGCCCATCCTGCAAAGTCTGCAAAAAAGCAGGTTCCAAACCAATAAACCCATATCCGTTCCGCGCAGACCAAAACCCGTAAAACCGGCAGGTCGCGGCCCAATTCCCACCTCTAAATACGATAGCCACTTTTTTTTTTTTTTTTGCGTATAAAAACGTTAAACAGAAAAAATAGGATGTAGACTTTATACACTAGTTTGAGAAAAAAAAGGACTTCCACTCATGAAAAGCATAGAAAAAAATTAACATTTATAATTTTTAATGTATACAAAGTTCAAATACAATAAGAGTAGATAAATGTTTAACAAATTCATCGTATATTTATTTATCTAGGAGTGAAATTCCCATTAATTGATTATGTTACTTTGATAATGTGTTTCGACAGTTACATTGGAATATCATCTATAAATACTAGAAGATAAATTTCAATAAAATTAAAAATACAAAACATTTTCTTTATATTCTACTTTTCAGTAAAAACAAATCAGTGGTAAATTTTGAACGTAAGAAAGTATGGCTAAATTTAGCTCACAAATTACTACGTTATTCATTATTGTGGTTTTGGTGAGTGTGTCAGTTCCTGTTTATTCAGTCGAAGAAACTGAAGCAAAATCATTATGGGATACATGTCTTGTTAAAATCACTCCTAAATGTGCATTGGATATAGTCTCTGTTGTTTTCGCAAACGAAGCCATCGATGATTCATGTTGCCACGATCTTGTCCAAGAAGGAAGAGTATGTCACGATACTCTCATTAAATATATTGCAGATAGACCTCACTTAATTGCTAACAAAACACAATATCTGAAGGAGAGAGACGACTTATGAATCATTGTGTCTCTATCTCTAAAACAGTTTAAAATGTGTAATGCTTATGTTATTATGATCAAATAAACTGATATTTGTTTCTTGTCTTCACCTTAATGCAATGCGAACTAAATTTCTATTTTAAGTATTCTAGTTTCAAACTATAAGATTACCAATTTCTTTTTCAAAACAAAAATCAAAACGGTAAGTATTAAACATATGATATTGTGGATTGAATCTAATAACTTCTATTTATTGTTTGATAACTAACCAATTTTTTGGATATAACTAATCAATCAAGTTTTCAACCATTACATCTTCAACACTTTGCAAGAATTTCTTTTAGCCAATTTCAATTTTTAACTTTTGTGTTTTCTCAAAATCTCGTACAAATAACCTAAAGTACATACAACAAACTACTCTCTATAAGTCTCTTAAAGAATGCTTCTTAAAGTGAAAATCTTTCAAGTTAACTACTTTTCTTTATGCCAAATTATTCTGAGTCTGGTGGTAAATTATCTAACTAATGATTTTGGGATCAAGGGTTCGACCATTCCCCACTCTTGATTTAAAGAAGTTTTAAGATGAGTTTAAAGCTATGGATACAATTTTATCAATCTAATTGTTGAAAAAAAAATAATGGTTTTTTATGGCGGAAGTAAATTAGACTTTATACATTCATAAAATAAAATTATATAAAATCATAAACAATTGAGTACATAAACTAGTTACGTTAATTAGGCTATATGACTATGCAAAGGTTACGTTCATTTGCGTGGCATTTTTACCATAACTATAGATTCCGCAAGTTGCTGTTTTCAATGAAATAATTAGATATACAGTAGAGTTTGGTGGATTCAAAGTCATCGCTAAAGTGCACGGTAAAAACAACAAAAAGAAGAAACAAAGGCATATATCTACAAGCCTATAGCATCAAGAAGCTCGGAGTGCTTAGAAACTGTAACAAGCGAGTTTGCCACAATTGCGCCACTAGCTGCAACGGCAGGAACACCAATCCCAGGAAAGGTGGAGTCACCGCAACACATAAGCTGCGGAATGGGAGTAGAATGGCCTGGAAATGTAGCTTTTCCGGCCTCTATTGCTGGCCCGTATGTTCCTCTATTCCTCCTCAGAAACCTCTGGTGTGTTAATGGTGTTCCCACCAAACTCACCTCGCACTTTTCTCTCTTGAATGCAGGCCCTAATGCCCGCTCCACCGCTTTCCACATCACCTTTACAAATGAAACAAGTACATTCTTGTTGGCTTTGGTTTAAAGAATTTCATTTGGGCTGTTTGTTATTGTCCAACAAGTGGTTGAGATCATCAGATCAGAGCACACAAGTTTGAAGAAAATGTGTAAGTACCTCGGACCGTTGTGATTTGAGTTCCTTGTACTCGGCACTTCTCCTGTCAAGACCTTCCCAGATATCAAAAGGCTCAGTTCCAGGACAGTAAGCATGCAGAACATGTTTTCCTGGTGGTGCAAGGTTTGGACTAAGAACACTAGGCACTGATATCAGAACCACATTCTGGTCAGCATCCACACCACGGTCCCAGTCATTCACAACAATATGATGAATCTCAAGATCATCGGCTATCCCCTATTCCAGTTCCATTACGAAAGAAGATTGGGATCATGAAGATAACGAAAATACCAAACTGATACATTTGTATTGTGGATAGTTGCTTCTTTATATCTTTTATACCTCTGCGTCGAATCCCAAGTGAAGATGCATGAATGATTCACACTGAGGCGTTGTGTTCACACCTTTAATGTATGATTCTGGGAGAGCTCCTGGAGGTAAGAGCTTTAAAGTGTCCCACATTGATGCATTACTGACTACAGCTTTCCTAGCTTGAATGAACTGAATCATTCCAAAATCTGGGATGAGTAAATGATTAAGAAAAAGACAGAGAGTGAAGATATCTATGTATGTTCATGAACTCATCATACTTGGCCATTCCTTAGCTTGACTCCAACAGCTTTTCCATTCTCAATGACAATGTTCTCAACATGGCTTTTAAGAGACAGACGTCCACCAAACTTCTCCAAACCACGGACGAGCGCTGCAACTACTTCACCGCTGCCATCAAGAGGGTACTCCAATGTGCAGCCTGGCTTGTACCATTCCGCAAACATGTAGATCTGCACACATAATGAAGTAAGGGCTTCATTCCAATAACCTGATGTCACTAAATCGACAATTGTGGTTCTTTTTGTCCATTATTGATCCATGTGAGACACGTTTTGGAATGAAGAACAGAGTTAAGATGCTATGCCAAACATATTGGTTTTGTAATGGGCATAAGATTGCAATTTCTGTAATAAGGATATATTTTTACCATTTCAGCTGAAAGTACGCCATCAGACTTGACCCCTGCGAGAAGGAATGACAGAAGATCAATCCAGTTTCGTATAAACGGGTCTTTCAATCCCAAAGAATCAACGATCTCCGAGAATGGCCTGAGAAGCTTTGTGGCGCCCAATGCTCCTTGGGGACCCATTTTGATAAAAGACTTCAAGAGGGAAGGCGCATATCTAAAAAAAGGGAAAACAAGTCATGTAGAAAAGCACTTTTCAAGAGATGACTATAAGTAATTTTATACACATAGAAGAAGAAATTCTGATATACCTAGCAGCCGCCGTGGAGAGAACACCAAGATCCCCCCGAATAGACAATGGTGGCAATGCCATAGCAGCAGTCGACAGAGGGAGTATTGCTCCCTGCAGGTTCATAGTCATGTGGTTTATTAGCAGATGTGATCTCACAAGTAGATGTGATGTATATTGACATATAGGCACCCACAAGTAGCTTTTCCCACTCCTGGACTGCACCAGGACCAGCATATTTCTCTAGATCCTGAAGACAAAACATAAGCTGAACAAGATCAGAGATACAGTCTCATTGAAGTCACTATAAAGTGAAGTGACGGATTGATGACAAGGAAGAAAAAGTACAGCCAACTTTTAACGGAACATAACACTGGAAGCTCATTGCGTTGGGCCGTTGGATTCTATCCAAACATAGCTCAAGAATTCTATGTACATATAAGTAAAATAAATTTTATTGTATATTTGAAATTTTAATCAGAAATACGCCACCTTATGAGTTCCATACTAGAACTCGGCAACAGAGCAACATAACCAGAACTCAGCAACATAGCAACGTAACCAGAACACAGTAACATTGCAACGTAACCACAGAAGCTAGCTCTTTTACCTTGAAGAAATCAGTAGGGCCTATGCGTGACAAGAAATCCCCTTCTGGTAGATAAACCATCCAAGAGTCATATTTGCTACATGGAAGTGACTCCCCTAAAGCATCTAGAACCTGAAAAGTACAATTAGCCAAAATGCATAAGTACATATTCAAAAGACAGACTCTCATCAATTTCCATCCCAATCCAAAAGTCGCCAAAGCGTAAAAATGAAAAAATACTAGAGATTAACACTATCTTTATTTACATACCTGATCAACAAGGAAATATAGAGATGAAAAACAATAAAGAATTAAGGAAAAAAGGAGAAACATTTTACTTGAGCAAGAGGGTTTGCTTGAGGACCTCGCGATTGTAAACCAGAAAACAGAGACGGACCTGAGTCAAACTTGTACCCTTTGATTTCAAACGAATGAGCCGCACCACCAGGGAGGTCATGGCTCTCCAAAACAAGCACATCCTGGTCATATCTAGCTAACAATGCACCACAACATAATCCTCCTATGCCGCTTCCAATAACCACAACATCTGCTTCAGGCTCGCCTAACACACACAACAATACAGTAAATTTGTTACAGAATAACTCAATAAGTGTCCACTTAGACAACAACTCAATTACACTAAAGACCTAACCTTTGAAATACCAATTCAAACAACAAGGCAATATGTTGCAGCAATTGACAAGTTTTTACATGAAGTTGTCAGATTCTTGTTCCATTTACAGATTGAATGGACACGCAAAAGCAACCGAAGATCATCACTTTTTTTTTATAATACATTTCTGAAAGAAAAGACGGAAGCTTTTTACTACTGAATCATCAAAAGTCGATTTTTTGCTGAATCATAACAATTTCAGGAAATCCAAGACTCTGCAAAACAATGTTAAGATTCCCAAGGAACATAAAATTGACATAAGAAAGAAAGAGAGTGAACCAGAGAAGGATTGTTTGATGGGAAGATTGCCATTGGAAGAGGTTGAAGAAGAAGACGACCGTATGAAGGAAGATCTGACCGTTGGGCGTCCAAAGTTGTAGTGAAACGGAGACTGAAGAGTCCAACCGCAGAAATTAGCGACCACAGGAGGAGAGAGAGAGAGAAGCATGATGTGTCTGTGACTGTGTGGATTTGGCGGGCTTATTGTTCTTACAACGTCAACAGAGGCCTTAAAGCAGCCACGTTACATGATGCACTAGCTTTCCTTCTCCTTTCTCATTGTTGGATAAAAATATAGACGTCGATGAACATGGGCTATACATTATAGATGGGCCTTTTATCTACTAGGCCAGGCCGATACCTGCAAAAAAAAAAAAAAATCGAATTCTTTTTTCTTTTTTCCAAACAATTTTCTTTCTAACTGAATTTATTTTCTGATAGCTTTGAGAAAGAAAAAAACAAACTTTTCAAGTTTCTATTTATTTTTGAATTTTAGTTTTTATTTAAAAAAATATAAATCAGTTATGTGAAATTAAAGATAATCGACTTTTTGGCCTTCATGCGTTTTCTCTAAATAATTTTGTGATTACATATACATTAGATTTCAAAAAAATTTAAAATGTTAAAGAGTAAATAAATTTATATTCCTTACACATGGATTTTTAATTTAATACATTATTTATTATAATTTTTGAAATTTAAAATTGTGATGATAGTAATTTATATTGCCAATGATTTTTGATCTTATATGATTGACTTGTATTTTTTTTTGTTAATATTAGATCGATAAGATTCGATCTATAGTATAGTCCAACTCTTAAAATTCTTATTTAATTTATCAACTTGTAGAAGAGAAGAATCGAACCTAGATGTCATAGTCATTAGCTGAATCATCTTAACAACTAGACTTAGAAGAAGTGGGCGATTGACTTGTATTTATTAAAATTGAAATGTTAAATTGATCGTAAAAATAGACCAGAAGTTTTTATTTTTGTTCTTAAAGTTGCTCTTAACATTTTTTGTTCTTAATCGATCAGATGACAATTTGGATATAAAACGCAAGTGATGGCAGATTTTCAAACAATGCATAGTCAATTATTATCATCTACTCCACACCATGCAAAAGTTGAACACAAATTTCAGATCATAATTTTCATAAAATTTCATAACGTATTTCATAGTTTTAATAAAATTTCATCAAAATGTAACGAAAGTGCAGAATCGATTTATTTGATCATAATAATAAGCATTACACATTTTAAACAGAGATAGAGACACAATGATTCCATAATTCCATAAGTCGTCTCTCTTCTTCAAATATTGTGGTTCGTTAGCAATTGATTGAGGTCTGTCTGCAATATATTTAATGAGAGTATCATTACATACTCTTCCTTCTTGGACAAGATCGTGGCAACATGAATCATCGATGGTTCCATTTGCAAACACAACAGAGACTATATCCAATGCACATTTAATTAGGAGTGATTTTAATAAGACATGTATCCCATAATGATTTTACTTCAGTTTCTTCGACTGAATAAACAGGAACTGACGCTCAAATCAAAGCTACAACAATGAAAAAGGTAGTTATTTCGGAGATGAGTTTAGCCATAGCTGCTTGCTCTTAGTGTATTGTTGATGTATGAAAGGAATGTGATGAAACTGTTTTGGATTTTTTTATTTCTAAAATGAACTTGTGTAAGCTATTTATAGGTAAACCCAAATATATATATATATATATATATATATATATATGAAAAAGCATTACAAATTTAACGTCATTAATTAATGGTAATTTAACTGTTGTAATATTGAGTTTAAAAAAAAAAAAACACTTAATGCAGGTTACCGTATTCAATGTGACATAAATATTGTTAATTTAATCTTTTAATTATGTTAAAACTGTAGACGAATTATTGATATCCGGTTCAACTTGACATATTTAGGTTTCAAGAAAAATAATGAAAAGGTCAAGATACATGTCAGTCAGTTGGCTTGCCTCGGATTTATCTAAGCAGCATATGGTGAGTTTGATTTCCACCCTATTTTAGTTGGAGAACTTAAGTTATAGATCGAATTTTGTCGATTTAATGGTTATTTGTTGACAGAAAAAAGAAAAACAATGAAAAGTTAAATATTCTAGAATGAATGCTAGTTATATTTAATTTTGGATGTTTGAAAAGCTATAATAAGTTTTTTTTTTCTTTCTTTCTAAAAAAATACTATGTTAATAAACTGAGAAAATCAAAGACTACTAACAGGCAATTATATAGAATGTCCCCTTTATGTTTTAAATTGTTCAAAATGTCCCTTTTTAAAATCATTACACAAAATATCATTTTTTGAGAAAATGTGACATTTCGTGTAAAGACATAATATAACGAATTGTCCACGGTAGACAATAATACAATCTACCACGAACATATATAATAATTTTACGGTAGACATATATTTACTGTCTACGGTGGACATCTATATGGTCTACCATGAACATAACATACAGTGTTGTCTACAATGGACAATAACACGATCCACTGTGGACAACGATGTTGCAATTCAATACCCCAAAAAAATCTCCCAAAAATTAATATATAAACTATGACATTTTGTGTAAGGTTCGGAAAAATGATATTTCATATAATTAAAAACATAAAAGTAGCATTTCATACAAATTTTCCTTAATTTTATCTAAATGTCCAACAAATGTCACTTGCAAAGTCATCTTAATGAGGGTTTGGAAATTTTTTATTTATTTTCAGATATACTATGATAATATGAGATTAGTTAGAAAAATATATAATATGTGCGAAATGTTTGAAAATAAATAGATTCATCATAGCAAGCCTATATTTCTCATATGTTAATAGACATATTTTGGACATACTTGTTAAAAAAGAAAAGAAAAAATAAATGGGCAAACTTAGTTTTCTTAAGATTTGTTTTCTTTAATATAAAAAATTCTCGTATAATGATACAATGCTATTTTAACATTGAGGAATCTCCAACAGAGTTTGACTCCAGAGAGTCACTTAATCCTGCGTAATATTTTTTTTGGATTTTAGGAGATTTGGATTATAAATTAGAATTTGTCGATGTGACAGAAAAAATATTTTAATATCAATTTTTGTAGTCTTTCTAACCGAAGTTTAATTTCAGGTATTCAAGTATTTTCGATAATTAGATTTAAAGTGTAAGTTATCTCATATCTTATCGAATTATTCGTTGACAAAAATCAATGGTTTGGCTCAATGATCAATAGTTTAATAGATTCTCAAACAAGTGAGGGATGTACAGGGATCACTCACATGTCAAAGATGGTGTAGAGACTAGAGACCTAAAGATCGCATAAATTATGAATGAGATTACCAATGATCTTCTTTTGGTGACTGCATAAATTGAGACAAGACATGTATAGCATAAGATAGTTCTGGTCTTGTTACTTCAAGATATATCAATCGTCCAACAAGTCTGCAGTATTGTGTTGGTTGAGTGAGCAACGGACTAGTGGAGAGTGCAAGTCTGTGGTTTTGATCTAAGGGAAATGCAGCAGGCTTTGCTCCAAGTAAACCAACCTCCAAGATGATGTTGAGGGTGTACATCCTCTGACATAAATAAATTCCAGAACTGTTTCTTGTCACTTCCAAACCCATAATATACTTCAATATACCCAAGTCTTTCATATGAAAGCATTCACTCAAGTAGTTTTTGAATTTAGAGATTACCATTGGTGAACTGCCTGTTATAATCATCAGATCATCTACATAGACCAAGACATGTAGTTGAACGTCATCCTTGTCAAAAACAAAGAGTGAATAATCAGGAACGCATTGTATGAAGCCATATTCAAGAAGAGCTGTAGTCAACTTGTTAAACCAACATCGCGGAGCTTGTCTCAATCCATACAATAACTTTCTTAGGTTAAGTACTTTCCCTTTTTCTGAGCAGTGAAAACCCGATGGGAAGCGCATATATAAGACATGTATCTCATAATGATTTTGACAAGACATGTATCCCATAATGATTTTGACAAGACATGTATCCCATAATGATTTTGCTTCGACTTCTTCGACACAAAATACATGAACTGACATACAAACCAAAGCTACTACGATAAATATGATGGTTGCTTTGGAGATAAGTTTAGCCATAGCTTCTTCCACTTAAATTCTCTAGGTTATTCTTGATGTATGAAAGAGACTTAATGAAAAATGTATATATTAAATTTTCACTGCTTATAACTTTTTCCTCTAACAAATATTATGTTAATTAATTGGGAAAAAAAATTACTAACATTAGTTTCTATCTAATGACCAATCAATGTATAACAAATATTATGCTAATTACTAATATTTATTGTCATAAAGCAGGTGGCTTCGTTAAAGTTCTTAGCCTATGGATCGGGCTAAAAAAATTGGTGACTTTTGTTACTAATCAGAACAACTAGAATTAAGTTATGACATTTTCCATCTTCATTGACATCTACAAAAAGCTTATGATGTTGGTGAACAAATATCTAAATTGTACAAGCAAAAAACACAAAAAAAGAGAAAAAAAATATAATTTTGTTTTACAAGAATTGACCTAATGCTAAAGAAAACAACCTCTCCAGAGTCTCCAACAACGGAGATCACCCTCAGGAGATTTAATAAATTATCAGTCAAAATTACATCACTTAAAAGTATATATATCTTCTGTATATTCCATGCCTGTAGTTTTGTATACGTCCCCAGGTCGCGAGCTGAAGCTCATACGCCTGTCAAATGCCATACATTTATATATTCATATATACATTTAACCATTTCTTATAAAAACAATTATAAAGTATAACATTTACCATTGTAATGTGTAAGTGTTCAATCCTCTAACTATAAATAATAATTTTCAAGTATAAATATATATGTTTCTTTTGGATATTTTGGATATTCATTAGGTTTGCGGTTTGGTTTGGTTTGGTTTTGAGTTCAGTTCAGATTCAGCTCCAGTTCTTCAGGTACAGAGATCTATTCATATACATATGTTCATTCTGGTTAGATTCAGTACCTCCTAATTTGGATTGGTTTCGGTTCAGTTTTTTGGCTTCGGGCATTTTGCCAAGGCCTAAATCAAAGTACAAAAGTTCCTCTATCTATAACAATTTAGTGGTCTAATACTTGATCAAAATCTGTAATCTATATTGCTAACAACCACTACAATAATGGCCATATTACTTACCAAGGTTTATTGCAATGGTTAAACTAGTAAGCATGAAGAGGAGTAATACAGTTGAAAACATACCTCAGACATTGTTACCTGAAAATATCATAATCAATTCAACAACATGAAGTAGCTGCTAACTGTCTCGATGTTAGGATGAAACAAAATCAGTTTACTTGTAAAATATTTGTCGCAGCAGAGTATCATTAGTCCTGAAGCTACAAAATCTATCCTCAAAGACATAGAACTAAGCTTACAGAATCTGTTTCCAATCTCCAACAACAACATAATCATAGTCCTAAGGATATCATAATCAATACTAGAACATGAAACAAAATTAGCTTAGTCGTAAAAGTTTGTCCAGAGATTATCATTTGTCCTGTAACTACAAAGATCTATCTTCAAAGACATAGAATAAGCTTCTAAAATCTGTCTCCAATCTCCAACAACAACACATCTTAATTAGCAGTGAATATGATCAATAGCTACAAGCATTAACATAATTTATCAGGATAAGTATTCATTGTTAAGCCATGGCAATCATTTTGAATTCTTAAAACATAGAAAAAGGCTTCAAATGTCAAAAATAGAAAGAACAGGCTCATTATTCATATACAAGAATCAATATTAAACATTGGTGATGATGATTTATACAAATATTATATTTGTAGTCATAAAAAACACAAGCAAATCCAGTATAATCTATAAACAAGCACTGATCAATGGAATCACGAAACGCACAAATTGGTTGCTGGAATTGCAATTTCATCAAAATCTTAAATTTAGAATTACTTAATTGTCTACATTGCCAATACCTACGCAACAGAGAATACAATAGAGAGTAACAAATCTTCAACTTTAAAATCATAGGAACAGAAATTCAAACAAACCTCTACGTAATGATTGAAATAGAAATCAGAAAATTCGCCAGCTCAAATTCGACATAAATCTCGCCGATTCAATACTTAATCACAAAATCGCAGTGAATCTAATGATCCTACTGAACAGACATGAAAGAATAATCAGGTTTATGATAATGGAAATCACGGATCTGAAGAAGACGAACCTGAGACGAAGTGTAGACAAATCGAAGCGAAGAGTAGAAGAGGGCACCATGAAAGACCACTCGCCGAGGTCCCTCTCATCTTCTTGGAGTCACCTCAACTTTGCTTGAACGCTTAAATAAAGATGAAACGCAAGATCTGTAAGCAATGCTGTGTTCAGATTCCTCGTCGCCGGTTACGACTAATCAAAGGTAAGAATTAAAGACAATTTTGGTCTGACCGGGAATAGTGAACTAATTTTTTTTTTTGTCCAACAACAATTAAATAAGACAGGATTGGTTGAACCATGTAAGAGTTATTAACTAAATAATCACAACCACAAAACTATTTTTTTCTACTATTTTTATTTTATTATATAAATTACCTTTTTTTTTTTTTTTATAGAGTTCTTCCTAATGATTAGAATGATCGATCTAACAAGTAATTCTTGCATATGAGATTCAACTCCTCCTCATTACATGTAATATATTAAAAAGGGATTTCAACCTATGATCAACTCTTATCAATTCAATTATTGATAAAAAATAGTTATACGTTTCTTTTCAAAAACAAAGAAAACTCCATACGAAAAAAATGAAGTTTATTTTTAATGCCGGAAGTTGAGTTTGGTGAAGCTGCAGATATTGGCGAAGAAGCAATCTTCCATAGACATTTCAAACCGATGATTTTATGGAAGATTCAAAACTGGATTGGGATTTGGTCTTGAGAGAAAGTTGAAAACTTCATTGACCACTGTCAATCGAATGTTTGCGGAGATCATATCTTCAAGACGAGAGAAGATAAGATGCGGAGAAAGAGAGCCACACATGGACATGTTAACCTATTACATGAATGTGGACACGGCCAAATATGAACTATTGAAACTAAGAAACGATAAGTTCATGAGAGATGTTATTTTAAGTCTATTGTTAGCAGGAAGAGACACCACAAGCTCAGCTCTCACTTGGTTCTTCTGGCTTCTTTCTAAGCATCCTCAAGTAATGGCCACGATTCAACATGAGATTAAGACAAAGTTTGAATCTGAAGATCTAGCGAAGCTTTTTGTATCTACATGCTGCCTTGTTCGAAACCCTGAGACTACCCACCAGTTCCCTTTAATCATAAGGCACCTTCAAAGTCTGATGTCCTTCCAAGCGGACACAAAGTTGAAGCACATTCAAAGATCTTAGTCTCTGGTTACGCATCGGGAAGAATGAAATCTGTATGGGGAGAAGACGCATCAGAGTTTAAGCCAGAGAGATGGATCACAGAAAAAGGTGGTCTAAAACATGAATCTTCACACAAGTTCTTGGCTATCTTGCAAATGAAGATATTAGCTGCGAACATCATACGAAATTATGACTTTAAGATCATTGAAGGTCACAGGGTCGAACCAGTTCCTTCTGTGGTTCTTCGTATGAAGCATGGTCTTAATGCCACGGTCCGTAAGAAAATATGATACTATTGACCTATATTTCTTATGTTTGCTTGGCGTTTACGGTAACCGTTATTGTTTTTACCTTATTAATAAGCGTCATTGTACTTGTGAATTATTTGCCAAGCAATTCATTTAGTGTAACATTGTACTAGAGTTTGGATGATGAAAGTAATAATAAATAAGTTGTAATGTATTTTTTAGATAACCCAAGTGGTTCGAGCTAGGGTAGACTATTACTTTTGTCTCAAATTTGACTACATCCACATGTTAGAGAGAGTCATGTGAAAGCCCGTAAAGTGTTGCACTCAAGTTTATTTAGTTTTGAGAGGAACTTGGGTACTGTACAATCACTATCTCAAAAAATTTACTTTAACCACTTGACCAAATAAATGTATAAATTTTTAGGGTAAATTTTTTATAATGACTGACCCTGCAAAATAGCCCTATTTCCAGGAAAAACCTCACATCTAGTCTAGACCTACGAGTTAGTATACAGTATACACCGTCTCCCTTATGCATATGTAGAAGTTTTTATTTGGAGAGGTTAAGTAAGCAATTCTGTCAAAGAAAGCATTAAGAAGTAACTAGTTTCTTAAACCGAAAAAAAGAGAGCAGATTATACGATTCAGAGTGTAAGAACTTTAAAAGAAATTAAACAAAAGTAACAAAGCAAACCCCTATGGAGATAGAGAGATACTAAAACCTCATTGGTAAGAATTTTTGTTGAGTGCAATACTCTTTTAAAATTAATCATATTTTTTTAAACGGACAAATATGATTGGCTTTTAAAATAACATCATGCTTAAATGCTTAAATGGACAGTGAAGAACCCTTTCGCTTAAATCACTTAGTGCGGCCTAGAAAACTTTATGGTTTATAATAATAATTTGGATTGGTTTAGGTTATTTTTGATAGATCAAATATAAAATAGACAAACCAACCGAACCCAAAAATATTTCAGTATAAGATTTGTTCTCATTTGAACCATAGAACTGAACCACAATTTTAAAAAATTCGAACGGATTCTGAAATTCTATATTCAAATTATCCAAAACTCGAAATAATCAAATTCAAACTACCAGCCACTTAATCAAATACACTTTTCTGATAAAAAAATCATCTCTTTTTTAATTGGATCGACAAGACCCGATTCATATCTCAAACTCAACATATCTCTGAAATCCCCTACTCACAAGTAGTAGGGTGGAGTCGAATTCCAATGGACGAACCAGAAATGATATTACGTTACATTAAAAATAGAACGATTAAATTAAACAGAAGGATCACGACCACATTTGGTAGACTTACTGCAACCGCGACTGTATGGGTTAACAATATCCTTGGAACATTTCTTTAAGTCCCCATGCCTACATCCTGGATGTCTGTTTCTTCCCAAAGCTCCATATCCCAAATATTTATTTACATGATAATCTGAATCTTTCATATATTTTTCAGATTCAATCATGTAGTGACTGCCTTTCAAATCTCTTGCTTCATTGATTCCAACAAATAGTAGTAAGATGATCATTATTGTAGTAAATATAAAAGTAGTGAGACTCTTGTATGAAGCCATTGCTTCTTTCTTTTTTTTCCCTCTTGTTAATAATGAGAAAAGAAAAGAATCATTTTAGTTTACTTATATAATAAATTAGTCATCATTTTAGCAAAGAAAATGCAAAGAAGCAAAGGTTGGTTCTCGTTCTGGTAAAAGATTTTTAAAATAAAAGAAATATTCGATTTGTTTCTATATAATTAAAGCCAAGTTCAAATGAAAGAAAGAAATATGTAGTTGGCAAAAAGAAAAAGAAAGAAATATGTATCTTACTAAATTAGGTTTGAACATTAGAAACATATATAGTATAGTACATCAGGTTAGGGTTTTGGTGGCAAGATATACATTATGTATTGGGAAAATTGGTGAAATAGCAAATTTCTCTAATTGAATTAAGAATATGACTACTTTAATCAACAAATTAAGTTAATGGCTAAAAACCCTAATTCGTTACTACTCCACCACTTATAACCATTTGCTTATTGTCTAAATAATGAAAGAAAGAAAAATATGGTTTATGTGGATGAGAGATAGGGCAAAAAACAATTTCTACGAAACCAAAATTATTCTCTTTTCTCTTGGTATAGAACTACTATATATTATAAAACAGAAGTACAAAAGCAATCATTTTGCTAAATTTTATAAAATTTCTTTCTAGATTTTCTTACATGTTGTGTCAGGTTGCAATGCCATAAAGACTTATTTGGTGATTAATGATAGACATATTTAACACAAAATAAGATTTATTTGGTGTTTAATTGTAGATATTTTTTTTGTTTGATGGTAAATTTAAACAATGCTCAATTATCATTTAGCTGTAGATTTTTTCTTTATTTGATAAATTTACTCGATGTGTAATAACACTTATTTGATTTATGATGGTGGACTTATTTGGAGCTTAGTGTTTGATTTGTCGACTAGAGGTGGAGATTTATTGCATTTGTCTCTTATCAGTCAACAAATCCTAATTGGACCTAATGGGTTTTCAGTATCAATAAGGCCAGAAGGAATAAATAGTCTAAGAAGGATTAAGTCATCCCTAAACTATTTCACATAGCCCATTAAAAATGTTTGTTATAACATGATAATAGTGTTGTTTGGTGTTAGATGCTTTTTAATTAAAGTAAAACTCAAGGTAAAAAATATATTTTAAGTGCTCATTCTAAAGTATAGTAAAATGCTACGAGAATAAGAGTTATTAAAAATGTATGCGTGGATATACTTGTAAATTTTAATTTGAAGAAGGTTGAATTATTACAAATTGTTTCTTCTCATTAGTGGGCTTTTGTTACCAAAGCAACCAAAACATAAATTCCTAAAACTTTCTCCGATCTCATTACTAGAATTTCATTTAAATATATACATTTGAGAGTGAGGGCTTTGGAGAAAAATCTTGTACTCTATTGGATGATCAACTCTTGATCATTCTTTTGAATCAATTTGATAATCTCTTATCCTTATTTTTCTATTTTCATTATGCCTTTCATTTCATCTTTTATTTTGTTTTTCATTTTTGTGATGTGTGAGTAGTTATTACAATAGTTGATGGTTAGGTAGCTCATAAATTTAGATGATTGATATTTGATGTTTATGTTGTTAGATCCTTCATATTATGTGGTTTTAATGTTAGATTTAACTTGGCCATTTAAATCTAGATGCTAAGAATTTTATTGCCGGAGTAGTGTTCGATGAAATTCTCGAGAGACCTTTTATGAGATTTTCTTCTCTAGCCATTGAGAGATGATGTTAGGGTGATTACTGAACTTAATAAACCTGATTTTAATGCTTATTGATCTTTGAATTGGCAAATGAGAGTTTAGCTCAATTGATTGATTGGTGAAGTGGTTAATGCCATGAGAGTGAGTTAATCTATAATTGTGTTTCATGTTCTAAGTTGTGCTTAATCGTATATTTTAGCATCATTTATTAATTGTCTATGTCTTTGGTCGTTTGCCTTTCCTAAAATTATTCGTTTTCGTATAATCGTCTTTGCTTCTTTATTCCCCTGTTTTGGTTTGAGTTTTGGTTTAAGATCAAGCTTGTCTTTTGTTTATGTTTGTTTGTTCTTATTTAGGTTGAGTATAGTAGTTTATTTCTACTCTTGATTTGCTTTAGCTTAAGTAGTATCTTATAATTTTATTGCGTTAGTTCTAATTTCTTTGTGGTTCAATCCTCAAATGCTAGCAATGATAAGTTGTTTGCATTCGTTGAATTAATTGAAGTAAAAATCAAACATCAAGAAAGGAAAGTGAAGATGAAGAGAAGAGAAGAGATAACGTGAGAAATAAGAAGGAATGAAGAGAGACATAAAGTAGTTGTATAGGGGTATTTTAGTATTACATGACACACACAAATCATAGAAAGGTACTCATCTAATTTCCAAGTTTTTTGTGTATATAGAGTTAAATTACTCAAATATCTGATTTCTTTATCTCCTTCATTGTTTTTCTTCTGCCTCGGCATTGTTTCCAAATTTAAATTCAGTTTGTCCTTGTAGTCATAATCTGTCCAAAACGAGTACTTGTTCTTACAATCAATTGGTGTTACTCATTAATCCTACGTCGACAAAAATGGAGCAGTAACATTTTATATGTAAAAAATATATATACTGAATGTACAAGTTTTATTACTGATAAGGCTTTTCTTAGCAGCTGTTATAATTAGGCTTCAAATTTAGACCACTAAAATAAACGAGAAAAGGGGACATACGATGCTTACTACAATCAATTGGTGTCATAGTCCTACGTTACTGAAATGGAGCAGCAGCATTTAATATGTGATAATGTCACGTACCAACATCAAACCATCAAATTTAATTGGCTTGAGCCGACGTATAAATGTAGACAGGGAGATCCATAAACTTTTGTACAGTGTCATACGATAAACTAAATAATAAAATAATTTTATTATAAAAACATAAAACATCTTATTTTGTAATATAAATAAGAAATTATAACTAGGGATCGAGTCCTACCGCCTAATATAGGAACTTGGCTAATGGGTCGGTTAGTTGTGGTCCAATATTGATAAAAAAAAAAATTATCAAATATATACAAATTAAATAGATTGATTCTTATATATAAATATAGATGAAAACCGGAAATAGTTGAATTAAAATCACTAAATATAAAATTGAAATCTAAATCTGAACTTATTAGAGAGGAAGGAAAAACTTTTGATTGTTTTGCTGATAAGAATAAAAAGAAGTGCAAGTGGTATTTACTCTAGTGGCATGCGGTAAGTCCACTAAAGACAGCGCATTTGCATAATCAGGGATCGAGTCCTACCGCCTACATTATATAAGAACTTGGCTAATGGGCCGGTCAATTGTGGCCTAATGTTGACAAAAAAAAAAAAAAAGTAGTGTACAAAAGTTTTTATTAGATAAATAAGCCAATATTGAGTTTCCTAAGTTATTATTAAAAAAAAGTATTTTTTCATATAAATAATGTCTCGTTAGTTGAATCATGGGCTTCTAATTGGACTGTAATTTTTATATATATTGGATTTTAACTAATAGTGTTAGAGTGTCAATAGAACAATAAGCGATCATGTAATTTTGTTTTTTGTAATTCTTCACTTTCTAATTCTAAATCATAAAGTTGATTTCTTCACCCGTAATTTTAGAGGTTAAGTTTGTAGTTTAGCTTTTTTATAATTGTTGAAGCTCCCATACTATAATAAAATCACTGTTAGACAAAAAAAGTTATGATCGACAAATTTTTTCTATATAATTTTTTCCCTAAATTTTTGGGATATCACTTGAACTTTATTAAACAATGTGGGTCCGCCATTAACAGATTATGTGATTTTTTTTTTGTAAAAACTTTCTTTTTAAATGATCATTTGACATTCACACATCACTCAATGGATCAAAATATGGTGTAGTTTTACCGTTGATGTAAATGTAAATTAAGAACAGTCGCATATATCTATCTATGGATATGTAGCAAACCAATTTATTCAAGATTCTTTTATCTAAACGAATACAATCTTTTGCATAAGAATGGTAAAGATGATGGGCTTATTTGAAATTTTAATAGCATTTCTTTGCTTCTTTGTATTCCAATATTTTTTCCTCCACAAGAAATCTCACGGAAATTCTTTGCTTAAGAACTGGCCTTTCCTTGGGATGCTTCCAGGTATTCTCTTCCAACTCCCTCGACTATGCGACTGGGCCGTTGAGGCTCTTGAGGCGAGCGACCTTACGTTTTCTTTCCAAGGGGCCTGGTTTTTTGGACCAGATTTATTATTCACAGCTGATCCCAGGAACATCCATCACATTCTAAGTTCAAACTTTCAGAACTACCCTAAAGGTCCTGAATTCCAGAAGATCTTTGACGTTTTGGGAGATGGAATTCTAGCCGCTGATTCGGAGTTGTGGGAGGATCTGAGGAAGTCAAATCACACCATTTTCCACAATCAAGATTTCATTGACCTCTCACTGAGTAGCAATATAAGTAAGTTAGAGAAGGATCTTTTTCCTTACCTTGATAATGCTTCTGAGAAAAGCATCATCATAGACTTACAAGATGTGTTGCAGAGGTTCATGTTCGATACTTCTTCGGTTTTAATGACTGGTTTTGATCCAATGTCTCTCTCCATTGAAATGCCGGAAGTTGAGTTTGGCGAAGCTGCAGATCTTGGTGAAGAAGCGATTCTCTATAGACATGTCAAACCGGTGATTTTATGGAAGCTTCAAAACTGGTTTGGGATTGGTCTTGAGAGGAAATTGAGAACTTCAGTGGCCACTGTCAATCAAATGTTTACAGAGATCATATCCTCAAGAAGAGAGAAGATAAGTCGGGGAGAAAGAGAGCCACAAATGAACATGTTAACATATTATATGAATGTAAACACGACCAAATATAAGCACTTGAAACCGAGAAATGATAAGTTTATAAGAGATGTTATTTTAAGTCTATTGTTGGCAGGAAGAGACACCACAAGCTCAGCTCTCACTTGGTTCTTCTGGCTTCTTTTTCAGCATCCCGAAGTAATGGCCAAGATCCGACATGAGATCAAGACAAAGTTTGAATCTGCAGATCTAGAGAAGCTCGTGTATCTACATGCTGCCCTGTTTGAATCTCTGAGACTCTACCCACCTGTTCCCTTCAATCACAAGTCACCTTCAAATTCCGATGTGCTTCCAAGCGGACACAAAGTTGAAGCACATTCAGAGATCATACTCTGTATGTACGCATTGGGAAGAATGAGATCTGTATGGGGAGAAGACGCATCAGATTTCAAGCCAGATAGATGGATCTCAGAAAAAGGTGCGCTAAAACATGAACCGTCACACAAGTTCTTGGCTTTTAATGCCGGTCCAAGAACTTGTTTGGGTAAGCATTTGGCTATCTTACAAATGAAGATATTAGCAGTGAACATCGTAAGGAACTACGACTTTAAGATCATTGAAGGTCACAAGGTCGAACCAGTGACTTCTGTGATTCTCCGTATGAAGGATGGTCTTAGAGTCACAGTCAGTAAGAATATATAATTTGATTTTTGCTAAATTTCTGAAGCTTGCTTGGCCTTTACGGTAAGTGTTATTAGTATTACCTTATTAAGAATTCTCATTCTGCTTGTATTATTTGCCAAGCAACTCATTAAGTGTAACACTGTATGATTTCTAGACTTTGCATGATAATAATAAATATAAGTGGTAATAAAAAGATGAGCAAGCAACAATCTGTTTCCGCCGTTCTGCAAGTTGGTGACTCTCACGATGTGTCTTCGCATGATGCTAGTGGGCTTTAAATCAAGGCTTGTATTTTAGTAATTTCTCTAGTAACCCCATTGATGGTGACTTCTGAAGACAAGCATCACTCTATGGGTCTTAAATCAGATTTCAATAAAAGCTTATTAATTGTAAGACTTGGATTAAAGTTAAGAGTCCACAATAGCCCTCTTAAAATTTATATAGTACAAAATACCCTTTTAAGAAAATCAATTAGTTATTGTAAGACACTTCGTTTGAAGCATAACGTGTGGAGTATACTTAAAGATTGTAATCTTTTGTTGTAATTAACCTATTTTGATTTACTTACTATGTTTAATGAATTAAGTTTCTTGGCGAAAAAAATAGCATAAGCCTCATCATCAATTTTGATATATTAAATTTTGAATCTTTATAAGCTTTGATTTGTGATGTCGAGTTAGGTGGTTTACTTTACTGTAAATCATCAATAATTAAATCGATAAGGTTCAGTTTATAATTCAAATTGTATATTTTTTATTGTTATTTTATCGATAAATCCTGAAAATATTCAAAATACTACTCTAGGCTTTGTTGATTTTGTTTTCCCGGTAATAATTCAAGTGAAGGGTATTAGAGTGAGCCTTTCACCCCTATACGTGGAAATTGAAGCATTATCTTAAGGGACGGTGTTTATGATCGAGTTTCATCTTTTGGAGGTGAAATTTGCGATAAATAGCATGGAAGTGATGAAGGTTATGACAAACCCAGAAAATAAGCATGCATTCTCCCAATACATTTTAGTATTTTCGATTAATATTATCAATCGTTTTTAAATACTAAAGCTGATTCTTTAGACCATATTAAAGCCTTGACTGAGGTGTTTTTACACCAGTTTTTGGTTTTTGTTTCAAAATTAGCTAATCAAGTTTTTACAAAAGTAGATTCCCTAAAAATTAAGGTAACTATTTTTTAAGAGTTTTCATCAATTTCTAAACAAAAACTAAAAATCAGGAATCGAGTCTTTTGTTTAGTCTACTGGTATGTGGTAAGTCCACTAAAATCAAACGTACTGGCAAATCGAGAGATCGAGTTCTACTACGTACATTATGTAGGAATTTGACTAATATACCGACTAGTTGTAACCTAATATTGTCAAAAAAAAAACTAAAACTAAAAACAAGGATTTTGTAGTTTCTTCCCAGTTTCTTGTCGAGTATTTTTTTCCTTTTTTCTCATTTTAAAGATTTTTTAAAAGTGTTAATATATGTACATATATGTAAGTATATACGTATAGCAACTTCCCTAGGCCAAATTTATGTACAGCTTTTAAATAGATTTACTAATATATGTATAAAATCAGTGTGCACATAAATCATTCTAATTTATAATCTTCAAATTACAAATGAAATTAATATTACAGATAAAACTAGCGATTATAAATTAGATTTTATAATTCTAAAATTAATATTTGAATATTATAATATTTGACTTTACAGTTCTTAAAAGAAATTATAAATTTAGTAAAATTTATGAAATTAAAAAATAGTATTTAAAATATCATAAATTTATAAGATTTTACATATTTTTATGTTTTATAAAAAATAAATTATGAGAAAAAACTAAAAACTAAAAAAGTTACTGTTCATATCTTTCAAAAACCAAAATTTACTGAAAAACCAAAAATCAAAAACCAAAAACCAAAAACTAAAAACCAAAAACTAACAGGTGGCCTTTAGTCTAGTCACAAATGGTAAATTCACTAAAGTCAGTCGCATTGCCTATACACTTACCAAAAACTGTTTTGCCATTCATGGCCTAAGATATTTTAATTAATAAAAGTTGGTTAACAAAAGAAAAACAATCACTTACAATTGTTAAGTGTATATTTCCCGTTGTTTTTTAACTAAAAGTTTGATTATTGGTTATACATATATATATATATAACAATCGCACCAGAATTTTGAATATATAATAGCCATAATTTGTTGCACAGAGTCGGTTGCTTAACTATAAACAATCACAAAGTGTAAGATTTAATTGGTTACTGAAATATAACAATCGCGTGAGTATAGCAAATATACCAAAAATTTGGATAATTAATTGCCATAATTTTTTGTTCCTCATTAGTTGTTTAATTATAGACAATCACATAGTATAAATATCTCAGGAAAAGAGACGTTTTGTGACAGAAATCGTGTAAAGTAAGTTAATTTTGATGCTTTCCAATCTGTGGCAATTCATCTCTGGTTACATCATAAATCTCTTTTAATCTACAATATAATATACAGAGGAATCAAACATTTAACATTTAATTGTTAGTTGAATTATCCTAACAACCGGATTAAGAAGAATTAGCTATGGTGATTGGCCGTCTACGTTTTATCGCCGCTTATACGGCCTCCGCGACTGCGTTTTAGAAAAAGGTATATATTGGTGTGATTAATCCTATGTCTACCAAAATGGGGTCGTCAGCAGCATTTAATATGTAATAAATATATTTAATGTCACGTACCAATACCAAAACATCAAACCTAAAATGGTTCAATAATTTACATCATGTGGCATTCACTGACCACAACGTTCGTGCACTTACTTTCTTATCTTCTTGGTTTTGTAGTTTTCTTGGTTTTGTAGATAATCAGATTTATTAAACTTAAACCATAAATAGAAACCATATCTACTTTGGTTTTCCTCGGTCTATGATTTTTTTTTTGAAATTAAAATCATACAAGAAACCATATGGAATTCGGTTTGATTCTGTTTTTATTATTAATTTTGAATTTTTCTTTGCTTTATTTCATAAAAAAAAATGAATTTTCAAATATAAATATATATATATATATATATATATATATATAAGCTTACTCGAAATATCCATAGCATTTCTGTTCTTTGTATTCCAATGTTTCTTCCTCCACAAGAAAGCTCACGGAAGCCCTTTGTTGAAGAACTGGCCTTTCCTTGGGATGCTTCCAGGTTTGGCCTTCCAAATATACGACTTCACCGCTGAGATTCTTGAGCCGAGTGATCTGACCTTTGCTTTCAGAGGGGTCTGGTTCAGTGGAACAGACTTGTTACTCACGGCTGATCCAAGGAACATCCGTCACATTCTAAGTTCAAACTTTCATAACTATCCTAAAGGGCCTGAATTCAGGAAGATCTTTGCAAATTTGAAAAATGGCATTGTAGCCACTGATTGGGAGTTGTGGGAGGATCTGAGGAAGTCAAATCACTCCATTTTTCACAATCAAGATTTCATTGAGCACTCAGTGAGTACCAATATAAGTAAGTTAAAGAAGGGTCTTCTTCCTTACCTTGATAATGCTTCTGAGTAAAGCATCATCATAGACTTACAAGATGTGTTGCAGAGGTTCATGTTCGATACTTCTTCGATTTTATTGACTAGTTTTGATCCAATGTCCTATCCATTGAAATGCCGGAAGTTGACTTTGGTGAAGCTGTAGATATCAGTGAAAAAGCGATCTTCCATAGGCATTACACACCGGTTATTCTGTGGAAGCTTCAAGACTGGACTGGGATTGGTTTTGAGAGGAAGATGAGAACTTCATTGGTCACTGTCAATCAAATGTTTGTGAAGCTCATATCTTCAAGAAGAGAGAGGATAAGACGTGGAGAAAGAGAGCCACAAATGGGCATGTTAACATTTTATATGAATGTCGACACGACCAAATATAAGCACTTGAAACCAAAAAACGATAAGTTCATAAGAGATGTTCTTTTCAATGTAATGGTAGCAGGAAGAGACACCACAAGCTCAGCTCTCACTTGGTTCTTCTGGCTTCTTTCTAAGCATCTTCAAGTAATGGCCACGATTCAACATGAGATCAAGACCAAATTTGAATCTGCAGATCTAGAGAAGCTCGTGTATCTACATGCTGCCTTGTTCGAATCTCTGAGACTCTACCCACCAATTCCCTTAAATCACAAGTCCCCTTCAAAGTCTGATGTACTTCCAAGTGGACACAAAGTTGAAGCACATTCAAAGATCATACTCTCTATGTACGCATTGGGAAGAATAAGATCAGTATGGGGAGAAGATCAGAGTTCGAACCAGAGAGATGGATCTCAGACAAAGGCGAGACTAGACATGAACCTTCACACAAGTTCGTGGCTTTTAGTGCTGATCCACGAACTTGTTTGGGTAAGAATTTGGCTATCTTGCAAATGAAGATATTAGCTGCAAACGTCATACGAAACTATGACTTTAAGATTATTGAAGGTCACAAGATCGAACCAGTTCCTTCTGCCATTCTCCGCATGAAGCATGGTCTTAAAGTCACTGTGAGTAAGAGGATATGATGTGATTTGCTTAAGTTTCTGAAGCTTGCTTGGCTCTTACAGTGTCAGTATGTGTGAGAGTGGTAGTTCCTTATTAATAAGCGTCATTGTACTTGTTTTCTTAGCCAAGCCACTCTTTTCGTGTGAAATTAAATGTTTGGATGATGGTAATAATAGCTAGAAGTTGTAATGTATTAAGTAAGCAATTCTGTCGCATTAACGTTAAGAAGCAACTAGTTTCTGAAATCGGGCAAAAGAAAACCAGACTCTACGATTCAAAGAGTGTAAGAACTTTAGAAGATATCAAAGCACAAGTAACAATGCAAACCCCTATGGAGATAGAGATACAAAGGACACAGAAGAACCTTTTCACTTAAAGCACTTAGCGTCCAACAGAGCCTCGCCTTCAAAGGGCTCGGCATCTTCAATCATTTGGCTGACACGCTCTTTCTGTGCTTCATCTGAGAGGTCGACTTTAGTCCATTGGTAAAGCTCCATGTCATAACACTCTTCCATCACAAACTTTGGGATCTCTTGTCCACGGAATAGCCAAAGACCCTTCACCTTGAATGGAGGCTCTGACCCACAGATAAGCATCTTTCCGAAGGCATATTTGCGAGCCAAGTCCATTCGCTGGAGGAACCCACCGACCTTGTTGAGTGTCACAAACGAAACTGTGTTCTCGTCGTTGTACTTGTAGTCACAGAACCATAGTGAGTATCCCTCTGGGTCGTACATGTCCCAGAATCCTACATTGTATACAAAAAGCGAAGCCAGTGAGCTAAACTCATAGCAATAGGTCTAGCATATCTAATCTAGCCTAGGACTAAGGTAACATATTAGAGGTGTTGTGAGTTGGATAGAGTGCAGTCATAGCAGAGGTTTTCAGGGTGTGGGTTTTCTATTCAGAGGCTCTTGTTCTTATCAAATTGACCTCATGAACTTTAAAGCATACCATTGCATCTCATAATTTAAGATTTCAAAGTTTGTAAAGAGATATTTCACTATGAATCAATACCTTTAATAGCAACCTCACGGAAGTTGGACTTCGTGTTCGAATAAAGCCTCTTCCATTCATCGAGAACCATTGGGCTTGGTGGTAGCAAATCAAGAGGATTCTTGGCTTTGGGCTTTGGTGCTTCTTCCTCCACGGCAGCCTTTGGTGCCTCTGCTGGGGCAACCTTCTTAGGCTCCTCCTTCGGCTTTGCAGGCTGTGCATCTTTCTTAGAAGGAACAGGGGGAACAGCTTCAGTCTGTTTAGCATCACCCAATACTTTCTTGAAGTTTGGTTGGTTAACCATTGTCCAGAAGTATCTCTCAACATGAGGGAACGCAGAGGTAAAGCTCTTGGTCATCACAGTAGCAAAACCCAAATTCAAGTTGCAGATGGTGACAATATCAGCAAGGGTGACAGAGTGTCCAACAAGATAAGTGTTGGAGGCAAGATGTGTGTTCAAAGCATCAAGTCCTCTCTTTAATGCAGCAATTGCCGCTTCCTCAAGCTTCATTAATAAAAATCAATGCTAAGATGAGAAGAGATAGACTTAGGTCTTACTAATGTGCATGGATTAGCATGATTTCCAGTACAGATAGTAAATGATACTAGCAATTAAAATCAGAGAAAGCTTACTGGAGCTGAGAATGGGGCATAGCCCATTCTTGGAGCAAACCACCTCAACATGTGAGTGTCAATCTCCAACGAGGCAAAATCAATCCATTGCTCAATGTGAGCCTGAAAAGCAAATACGTGTAAGAAAAAGGTGTTGAAGATACTACAACAAAAGAAAATAGAGTGGCCAAAGAATGAACAGGAGCTTACGTATTCAATTAGGGAGGATCCATTCAAAGAGTTCTCACCATTCTTACGGCTCACTGAAGTAGAAATCAAAACATTTCATTAAATCCAATTGATTTCAAGTAATGAGTCATGTGGCACACAAAAAAAAAAGAACTAGAAGGAAGCAAACTTATACCGTATCTAGCAATTGCATTGCTCTCAAATATGGATCCTTCGGGAGTCTCAAGCACAGGAACCTAGTAGCATCATAACATTTTATTAGCCAAGAAATTACAGCAACACACAAATCAAAACCTGTAATTATCATAAGAGATTTCACACCTTTCCAATAGGATTCATCTTAAGGAATTCAGGGGACTTGTTTGTGACGCCCATCTGAAAGTTCGAGGGCTCCTCGATCTTCACACCCACATACTCGGCCGCAATTAGTGCCTTGTAGGCACCTTTGTTTCCCTTGTAAGTGTGCAAGACCTGAAAAATAGTAAATTCACCACAAAATTTCATTAATAAACATTAGTATCCTCAATGTAACAAAATCTTACATTTGTAGAATGTGGGTCAGAAAAATCCAACTCTCAAGTTGATTCAAGCAGAATTAAATCTCAAAATTAAAACAAAACACTAGCAAACAAGTTTTAGTAACACAAATTAAAATCAAACTAATACCAATTGCTAAATAAACTCATCTAAGAACCTATATCATTCTCATTATAAACTTCTGGTCCGAATGAAGCCTATATGAAGATCAAATAAATCAATATTCGAAAAAAAAAATTAAGAACAGATAAAGAAAAACAATTTCGGAAAACAAGCAATGAGCTCGAAAGTGATAATCGTGTGAAGATGGGAACAGTGAGCACTTACCAAAGCCATTGCTCAGACGGAAAAAAATACGAACTCGGAGATTCTGAGTTCCGATCTGGTTACAAAGGAAAACATCAAGTAAACGGTGAGAACAAAAGAAGAGATTCAATAATGAGAAAATTTGATAGATCGATACTTACGAAAGAGCTTCTACCAATTTTCCGTGAGAGCAAATCGAGAGAGAAGAAGAAATGCGGCGGCTAGCAAAAATATAAAAGAGTAAAAGAGTGTAAATTAGGGATGAGTAATGAGATACAGAGCATATTCCTTTTAGGTTTGGTTTTGGTTCGGTTTGTTTTGGTTTGGTCTACCAATTGTGATTTGCATTTTTAATTTGGTTAGCTACTACTGACAATGACAATTAGCTGACCCAAAATTGACTTGCTAATAGACAAATTAAAGGATGCTTAAGTTACATAGAATTATTTTGTTGTAATGTCTTTTTCCGTCAGAAAATACAAGATTATGTTCTTCTAATTTAAAATGAGTTAATTGGCCCCTAAATTATATGTGATGGAATAATCATAACTTCCGTGATTTTTATTGAAAATCTTGGTATTTTATAAATATTTAGTTTAGAAGGTCATGTGCAAACCATTCCAAAAAATCGAGAAATGTTTCATATCTCAAATATCGAATATTTCCAAAAAATCACAAATTTTATAGATATCGTCGAATCTTTAATATAATGTATTATTTCCTATTTAGAAAAATAAAAATTTAGACTGTAATCAGGTAAAACGGTATCTATTCACTTATAAACAGAGGAGGTAACATAAAAAAGAGTCCACACTTTCGTAATCGCACACAAGCAATACAACGTGTTCCCTATCAGGTTCGAACATTGTGGTAAACTCTCAAAATCTCTTAATTAAGTACCTTCAAAATCGATAAATGTACAATTGAGTGTATTATTGGTAGGTCCACTAAACTATATTATTGTTCTTTTGTCATACATATATATTTTTTTGTATATAATTGACTGATCACTTTCTTCCACGAAGTTCATAAAATTGGTTACCATCCACAACTCATTTCTTCACAACCTAAACCTTTTGGTCAACAGTACCAACAGCTTTCAAGCTTCTTCATCTTCTTCTTATGCTCTTGTGTTTTACTTTGTCAGACTAAAAACTCAAACTGAAGACATGGAGGTTCCAATCTGGCAATGGTGTTTGATTGTCTTAGCGATCATATTTTTGGCACTTGTTTCTAATTTTTTGGGTAGACTCTTTTGTACTTCTCGAGAGAGAATCACAGACAGTAAAACTCAAAACAAATCTGGACCAGCTCCACAAGAAAAGACTACAAAAGGTGGCTCCGAACAGATTGTGTGATGATGATCATGATTTCAAAGAACATCATCAAGTTCATTTGTTATGTTTGGATTGTAAGTTTTAAGTTTATGCTATTTTTATACTCTTGTTGTAATTCAACTTTGAAAGTTTCATGAAAACGGTGGCAAGATTCATGCAGTAGCTAAAATAATGAATAAAACCTAAGAAGGTTTTGATCTTGAGGTGATCAAGGTATAGTTAATATATTGCAGAAATTATGGTGAACTATAGAAGATAGTGAATATAATTTTTTTTGAACTCGCACCTAAAGAACCAAGAATATTCAATATTTGACTCGAGAATGTGAATTTGAAATTCAAAACTTGTCTTCTGAGTAGGATGAGCCCACTTTAGTCCAATGGAAATGTTTATTCGGTCTCTTTTGGCATCAGGGTTGGATCATGCCTCTTCTTAGGGTTTTAAAAGGTCGGCTAATGGACCCAAGACCAAACAAATATTTCTCTTCTGAGTAGATGAACATGTGTATCAAAGCTAGAATCTAACTCTTTCTCCGAACTCTCCAAACCAAAACCAAACACGACTGACTGTATTATGCTCTGTTTTATATCTGAAACATATTTGCTTTCTATTCTTGTGAGAGACTCCCATTGCAGATGGTCTTAGTTCACTTGCGGGTGATCATTATTGCTTAATCAAAACATATCACCCTTTAAGATTGGTTCAGTTCTTTTTTAAAATGGGTTCGCCATGCGGTTGGCAAGATAGTAAATAAAAGACCAATATTCATATGCAACAATCATTGGGATTTGTTACAACTTTTGTCTGAAAGCTCGTTGACGAATACCATTGTTATCAAAGGATTTGAATATCAAGTAATCGGCTTAAGCCAAATCTTATGACGTGAGGGAGAGATTCCCAAGAAAAATGTAAACTTGAAACAGTAAAGAGTAAAGAGTTCATAAATCAGGATTTGTATTTAAAAAGAATTGATAATATTATAAATCAGATAGACTGTACAACGCAAGATCCTAACTCCTAAACCCTTCTTCTAAACCATTACAAGGCTAACAAAAAAAAAAAAAAAAAGGCTGAGTAAGTATGATGAAGAAACCCATCATTAGATTTTCATTCCCAAAAGTTTTTGTTTTGTACTTTCTCTTAAGAAATCTAGAAATTTATTATGACATAAATCTCCCAATATATTACTTTCCATTAACCGGTCTGTTATCGTCCCTCTTAGCCTTTTCGGCTTGAGCTCGTCGTACTGCCAACAAGATTTGTCTTTCATGTTCTTTCAACATTTCATCTAAGTTTCCTTCTCCTGGAAACAATGGTCCTGAGTACTGCATCCTCCCTCTCTTCTCTCCATCAGAATCCTATTTTTCACCAAATTATGATCAGCCAACTATATACGAAAACAAAGAACTAACAACAATAATCTTAACCAGGTTGCTTTTTGCTATTACCATTGTTGATTCTTTGCTAGAGGATGAGGGGTCATTTTTCCTTGAACCATTGGGTTTATCAAGCAATCTGTGGGACAAGTTAAAATTTTCTGAACCGTCTTCAAGCCAGTGTTGATTTGTCATAACGTCTCTCATACTTCCAAATTGTGATCCATCTCTAGTAGGTGCCATTGAGTTTGAAAATCTTGACAATTGGGCTCCCCCACGTTGCACATAAGACCTTTGTGTTTTCAGATGGCTTGAACCGTTGCGATGACTGTCTCCATTTGAGAAGATTGGGTAGGGGTTCTGTGTGGTACCACCCTTTAGTGGTTCGATCCTGAAGCCAGCACCAGAGTCTCCCTCAGGATTAAACTTCTCACTCACGCTTGTCTGGTTAGTCTCCCCTAGTCGTTTCTTCGAAAAGAAAAATTCCCAAGCAATAAGATAGAAGCATAGGCATACAACATACACAGACACAGACACACACATGCATCTACAGACTCAGAACTTACCTGTATTGATGTCAATAATTCAGCATTGGCACTCGGAGCTGGTACAGCTTTGGATTGTCTAGACGATCGCTTTGGCTCATTCTGTTTACTGCTTGCACCTTTCCTTCTGCTCATGAGCAAAATTGGGATGCATAAGTGTTATTGAGGTGGTACTAAGAAAACTTGGGAATGGTGAATTAAGCAAGACTCTCTTTTCATCAAAGGATTTTAAGATCTGAATTTTACCGTCTTGCTTCCTCTTCTCGAAGCTTGACATCAAATTCTTTCCTTGGCGGATATCTCGGTAAACTTGATGGCTCGCTTGGAAAAGGTTTTGTTGTAAAGAACTGTTAGAAAAAGGAATATCAACACATCTAAGTTACAATGTAACTGATTTGCATATCTAATGTAATAGTAGGCAGAACGTGGAAATCTTTATTGAAGCCTGAATCTAGTAGCAAAGTAAAAGATCATAGGTTAACCTCGCTTTGAAGGGCAGAAGAGGCTGTTCCACGTGCATCTGGTTCTACAGCTAGCAGAACCTCAAGGAGGGCCAGAGCTGAAGGAGGAAGATCCTTAAATGTATCGGCTACACATCGCTTGTACGGATGTTGAGGTTTGAAGATGGTTGCATGCCGCAACCTTGATCTTCTCCAATACTCCTCTGAAGGTGATCCACAGAGTTTAAAGATCTTGTGCATCTGTTCCACCTGCTCATATAAGAAACAAAAAGCTCTTTTAATATTCATTTTCTGCATTTACAAGTCTATATGCCTTCCTTTTAACATCAAAAATTAACTTATTTGGAATAATCAAAGCCAAGATGCTGAATCATTTAAGGGGATTTTAATAAAGGAGGCAACACCTCGGTTCTTCCTGGCAGAAGTGGTTTTCCAGTAAAGAGTTCAGCAAGTATGCATCCTGTGCTCCACAGATCAACTGTGACTCCATAGTCTGTTGATCCTAGCAAAAGTTCAGGTGGACGGTACCACAATGTCACAACACGGCTAGTCAGAGGCTGCTTTCGTTGTCCCCGGTAAAAATTAGAAAGACCAAAATCACCAATCTTGAGATTATTGTTACGATCGAGCAAAAGATTTGAGCACTTGATGTCACGGTGCAACACACCACAGTTATGACAATGTTCTAATCCAAGCATCAATTGCTTCATATAACACTTAATCTGGAAAAAAGCATATCAGACGTTACAAAAACTAATTGATAACCACACAAAAAATCACTAACAAGTGCACAGCAATCACATTTGAGATGTTGTTTACCTGTGCCTGAGAGAACTTAATCCCAGGGGTTGACGCAAGGCCTGCGAGATCATGATCCATATATTCAAATATAAGATACATACTTGACGAAGCCTTTGAAATAATCAGCCCCTCGAGTTTCATAACATTTGGATGGTTAAGCCTACGAAGGATAATGATTTCCCTAGCCATGAACCGCACACTTTCAGGATCCATATTAGCAAACCGAACCTTCTTAAGCGCAACTATTTGATTTGTTTTGAGATCACAAGCTCTGTACACATTGCTATACGTCCCTTGCCCAATCTGCAATCGAAAAAGAAAAGAGCAGTAACATTAGTATCAACTTCAGTATTTGGAAAGTAAAGATTCCAAATTTGATTGAAGAGCTCCTCACCATCTCCAGCTTCTCGAAGGAATCTGCACTACGAGGAATCCAGCCATTGATAGCTTCACCAGCAACTGAAACCAACCATGAAGGCCAACCAGCAACAACCTTAGCTGCTCTTTCACCATTAGTAACACTCCCAATTCTACTCATTCTAGGCTGCAATGGTCCTACATTATCAACTAACTCCACTTTGTTTCCTTTTTGTAACACTGTTTCAGAAGATTTCCTCTCAAAATTAATCTCTTTCTTCTCCTCCTCGTCTTCTTCATCGGAGAATATACTCTTAGTATCATTGGGTATTAACCTCAATGTAGCTTCGTTTCCATTAACACTTGTTTCCTCTGTATTAGATTGTTTCCTGGAGGATTTTGGGTTGTTTTCTATTCCATTACTTACATGATTTGTCTCAATGTAATCATCATTAGTTCTTACTCCTTTTGAGCAAATGCAACCCATAATTCTCGATTACGATTTGAATATTCTACCTTCTCCGCCGCAGAAACTAAATCACCACCAAAAACAAAAATTAAAACTCCAGCTTTTCAAATACACAATGCAAGATTCAAACTTTGCGAATCTACCAAATCCAAATAACAAAATTGAAGAAAGGAAGTGAGTAAAAGAAGCAAAATTTGTGAGAAAATATGAAATTTTGAAACACCCAGAAACAGATTCTGGAGCATATATAAAACCTAGATCCGCAAAGAAGAAAATGTGAGATTTTACAGATCTAACAAAACTGGGAACTTTCAGATCAACATTGTTGATTTCGAAAATACTCTGACTTGGTCAAGTAAAGAAGAAAAAACCGAGGAGAGAAAAAGAGAGCAAAATCGTAGAATTTTTGGCGAAAGAGAGATTTTCGGATCTGACTTGATCATAGTCCTTAGAGTTCGAACTCAGAAGTAAGTGGGTCGTTTGGTTTAGGGTTTTCAAAATTGTGAAAAGCCAAAAAAAAAAAAGAATTGATCAAAGAAGGAAGGAAACAAAGGAAATTCACAAGCAAAGAAAACGTCAAAAAGGTCAGCGAAGATCAGAGAACTCTAATAATTTAAGTTATTAATGCTAAATTACTAAATTATTAGAGCTAATTAAGCATTCTAGGAAGCTTACCACAGAAAACAGATGACTTTGAGGCCGACTAGTTACCAAATATAAATGACAAAATAAAATAAAAATATATATAATTAGAAAGTATTTGAACTCAATCGAATTCTTCTATTTAGTGATTAGGATAATCCAAATAAAACTAATAAAATTTGGATATCAAAAGTTCAACTTCTCATAAGTTTTTTGATCAATTAAAAAAAAATATCAAGGAATAAATTTTTTTTCCTCTAATATGATTTCATTGATGAAAAGAATAAAACCAAACAATTTGGTTGATTACATACTCAGAAACCAAACTATTAAAACCAAAAGAAAGTAGTTTAAGACTCCATGAATAAATTTTAGGTTATAGATAAGATTTGTCAATTTAATTTATTGACAAAAATAACATAAAATATTAATGTTTTCAAAATTGGTGTGAAATTCTATTTTGTAATTGTTATTTAATTATTGGGGAAAAAAACTTACACCATATAATTTCTCTATAATTTTATCATTTTCTTTTATGTTTTGAAAAATATATCCTAATAAATATCACAATTTTTATTTTTTTGATAAAGAATGTCACAATTTTTATTAATAAACAGTTAATTGATAAAATTCTCCGATCTCAACCGACACCCTATTAAATAGTTAAAATCGTGAAAGAGTACAATTGTATTTAATATTATATAACACAAACAAGAATGTTTTCTTTGAATTTTCATACAATAGCGATTGATTTAGGTCTAACTGTCTAACTCATTGTCAAATCGTAAATCACCAAAATCATCATAATTACATGTGAGCTACAAGCAAGAAACACTGCCATCATGAGTCATTATAATCACTCTCATCACTACTCACATAGTCATCTCCAAACACAGGATTCACGCTAGTCCAAAACCAATAATCCAAATACTACACTCTCTACTCATAATTATCCAATTCGCTTCTAAAATAGTTGTTCATTAGCCATGGTATATAATCACCTTTTTTTTTTGGTCAGCATAAGCACCTTCTTCTTTAGTCTTTGCTTGACATCTTCTAAACAACACCTTTCAAAAACAAAAAAAAAGGTTAAAAACTACACTAAAACATGAATTTCATGTGTAATAATAGACATAAAATGGAAATGTTTTAAGGGTGTTTGCATGCCCTGTAAATTCGCAAACCTGCTTCGGATTGGAAAGAATCAAGCAAAAGGCAAAAACTTATAAAATTGACCGAGACATTGAAAAAAAAACCAAAAAAAAAGCCGTTTCATAGATTTAATGTTCGGAACAAGTTGTTTCAGTCCCGTCAAGAGTCAGAAACGGGAGACGTCATCCTAATAACGTCCCATGGCCATGCTACTTGGCATGAATTCACAAGAAGATATATTAATCTTTGTGTTCCATAATAAAAAAAAAGCAAATCACCTCCCAAGGTCAAAGATGTGTTGGGTATATTTCTTAAATTAGGTTTTTTCATGGGTTTTGAAAGTTTGGTTGTCTTTTTATTGGACATAATATCTGAAATCCTAAATTTAAATTTCGACCCGAAATAAAAAAAATTGAATCGAACCAAATCCAACAAAATACTCGAACGGATTTTACATCACAAAAATTTAGATACCCAAAATATATTATATAGTTTAAAATAATTATATATATATATATAAACTTTTACTTACCTAAATATTCAAAATTATAATTATAAATCTAAATATGTTACAATTTGAATTAAACAAATGAAAAATCTAAAATATTCAATTTTTAAAATAAAATTATGATTTTTCTAAGAATTTTTTCAGTTTTTTTAAAGATTTAAATAAAAAGATCCGAATCGAACCGAACTTGAATCGAAGCCGATCCGAAATATGACATTTTATAAGAATTGAACCCAACCTAAACCTGAAATATACCGAATTGAACCCGACCCAAAATTTTAAAATACCCGAATGAGTTTTATATGTATAAATCCAAAAACCCAAAACTACAAAAGACCCGACTTGAATCCGAACGAATACCCAAATGTCCAGGTCTACTTCTTACAAATTCAATTACAAAACCTTTGAGACTAGTCAATACGTTACTTTGGCTTTTACGTTTCATTATCGTTTCTCCATTTTAAGTGCCTCTTAAATCTCAAATTAAGGAGGAGAAGTGGGAGAGGGGGAATCGATCTCCAATTAGTTTTTGTCTATTTAAGGAGGATGTGTTTTCTTCTTGAATTAGAGATATAGATAGACATAGAGAAACATATGAATAATTTTTCTTATTCTTTTTAATTCTTTTTTCTTGTGGTTGAGAATTTCATTCATTTGAACTGAATGTACGGTTTAATAAAAACAGAGTTAACCCTGGAGTGGAACCGTCTTGGAATCTTGTACAAAGGATTAGACGGATTAATTCGCTCAAAAGGACAATGAAAATTGCAGATAAATAGAGAAGAAAAACATAATTGCAGTGCAGCTCTGCAATTCAATTTAATTTTCTCCTCCATTTATCTACAATTTTCGTTGTCTTTTTGATAAGTTTTGATCTTGTCAAGTGCTGTATTTATTGTGCTTGGTTTTAATATAAGTGAACAAGACAATGTATAATAAAGAACTTCGTATAGACAACAAATTGAGTTGTATTTCACATACCAGATCAAAGTCATAGTTTTGCTCAATCGTGCGAAAAAGGTAAATTGCAGCTTCTTATGATACTTCTAGAGTCTAGACCCAATTCATACATGTGTTCCACTATGTATAAACCTAGTTCCTCCTAACAATAAAAAGATTTCAACTATTTACGTGAAATTACTTTCATATTCTAATAAATCCGTTCAAGATATAGGTGGAAAACAACCCAAACCCAAAATTTCAAAAATATAACAAAACATGTGAATTTTAAAAATACAACAAAACTTGTTATTGGAGTAATTTTGAGTTTTGATACTATATTAAAAGTTATTTGATTGGAAACTCAAAATTGATTAACAATAAATGAAATAACTAAACTTAACATTTTAGATTAGAAGTTCTCAACTTTCAATATAGGATATATATTTTGACATTCTAAATAAGTTCCACCGTCTTTAATAGAGTATCAACAAACTCATTTTCATCAGTCACACAAAATGCTTCCAGATAATTTACTGAAAAGTTTGATCACAAGAGTTAGAAATTTTAAGCGCTTTATTTTCAAATTTAGATGATTAATATGATTTATAATTATCCGACAAACTTT
Organism: Lepidium didymum; assembly: GCA_963920545.1. Classification (NCBI taxonomy): domain Eukaryota; kingdom Viridiplantae; phylum Streptophyta; class Magnoliopsida; order Brassicales; family Brassicaceae; genus Lepidium; species Lepidium didymum. Next base: position 2,513,391 of record OY986987.1, read on the forward strand.
CAAATATGCGTGATTAGACGGATTCGCTTGGATATCATCGATATAAAAGTTTCTTTTACAAGATTCTAAAGAGTTAGGAATATTTTTCCAAACAAATTTTTACTTTACTTTCAATGTTTTGTTCAACGAGTTTTCAAATCCGTAGAATTAGTTGGGTTCCTAAGGAATACCTCGAAAAAAATTAGTTGAAGTTTTCGCTTTACGTACCTTCAAGGCTCGATAGTTTGTCCCATCTATCAATGATTCTCCAATCAATCTCCTCAATCTTTTGTTCATCATTGAGTTCAATCCAACGAAGCATTTCATAGTAACCAAGTAATGGTGAAGAATCAGGAATCTTTTCTTTAAGTGTTGTGATTAGAAACTTGAACTCATCTTCTGTTTCATCAATTAAATCACAAAGACAAGTACTATATATTCCTTCTTCTATGGAGAGACCTCGTTGCTTCAGAAAGTCGAAAGCTCATGATTTGTGCTTGACCTCCACCACAGAAATAAGCATCATCTATGCTCATTAGTCATTTCAACGTATTCTTTACATTTTTCAACACTAAATTATACTCCCAATCTTTGAAGAGTCTCAAACGCTTGATTCATTGCTTCGTTTTCATCTGATAAAGGACCATTGACGTACGATTTAAAAGAAATACCTGGTCTGATGATTGAAGGAGTGTGAAGAGATCGGAAAGTCTCAATATTGGTGCGGCCTGAGGCTGAGTTTTGGCGATTATTGAAAGCGAAGCGGAAGAGGGTGCTTAAGGTTTTGTTCTTTAATGTTGCCATATTCATTATTTCGAATAGTACTGTTGACTCAATCAAAGTGAGGAGCAAGGAAAATTTTTGCTGGACGAAGAAAAAGGCTAAAGCTTCGTTTCGAAGATTTTGCAATAATTCTTGGTTTTAGTTTCTTCTTAAATCTAATTTTTAGGTATTCAAGATTTTGAGTAATAAGGGTTTCACTAAAAATCAGGGAATCTGGGTATTGAAATTTTTTCAAATTTGTAAAGAGAATTCAAAAACCATTTTTATAAGTTTTCGAAAGTGTTTATCTTTTTGTTTAGGTTTTCAATGAGAGTTACATTTTCTTCTATTTATTGTTTTTCTTTATTTTTATAAAATAAATCCTAAAACCAGATTCTAAAGTTTATAAATCAAAATATATTATCTTTAAACCATTTAAAAATTCTCAAACATTCATGACCTAAACTTTGGTTTTAAATAAATTTAGTAAGAAATATATATTTATTATCCAGTTAATCAATAAATCATCTAAAGATTATCTGGTCAAAACTAATTAAAACATATACTTTACTCATTTCAAAAAAAAATTTCTAAAAATCTTTAACCACCAATCAAATATAATATAGAAGATTTAATATCAAAAACATATCATATTAATGGGTTTTTCAAGATATTTTATTATGAAATTCTATTACTTTTTCTCTTTTGTCAAACGCTAAATCACCAGATTGCATGCATAATCTAAACCTCTAAATATCACGTACAATATAATTCTATAAAATCAAATTTTGGTGGAAAATATAACATATGTAAATATATAATTGTTTAAATACTAAATTATGTTATATGTGGTCTTTAGTCTAGTGTCAAATGATAAGTTCACTAAAGATAGATGTATTTACACGTTTAGGGATCAAATTATACTACCTACATTATGTAAAAACTTGACTAATATACCGGTTAATTATAGTTATAATTAACAGAAAAAATAACTAAATTATGTTCTAACACGAACAAAAATTAATTATTTTGTATTTAAAACCCAAAAACCTACTTTTTTGAGCCAACGATAACTAAATTGAAAACTTTATGAAAATGATAACCAAATTAGATTTTTTTAAGGTTAAACTATAATCACACCAAATCGTTTCTTTTATATTTCTGTTTATAATTTCAACTAGAAACCAAAAATTAGAATGATACCAAATATTGAATTGGATTCAGAATCTAACATCTAACGTTTCTCATAAACAACTTCCCAAACCATTAACCACCTTGTAAATCCCAATAATATATTACTCAAGTAAATATTCCTTAAATAAAAATTTGTTAAAAACAACTAAAATCTAAATTTGAATTTTCGTTTACAAGTAGTCTTTAGTCTAGTGGCAGGCGGTAAGTTCACTAAAGACAGCGCACTTGCATAACTAGAAATCAAGTCCCACCGTTTATATTATGTAGAAACTTGACTAATAGACCGGTTAGTTGTGGTCCAATGTTGAAAAAAAAAAAAATCTTACAATATACATATAATTTATATAAAAATTCCAAATTACTCCTTAAATATTTATATTTATACTATTTTTCTTTTTCTCTTATACCATTTTTCTTTTTAGTCGAAGATATTTATACTATTTATTTTCTTTATTGCCAATTTTGACTCTTTTAATATTTTCATATCAATTTACTTTACCAAAAAAAACATAGACAACTTAAGAAAAAGACAAACGCCGCCAGGGTGGAGCCACGTAATAATAAAAAAGAATTTAAAATAAATAAATTAAAATCCAAACCCGAGACAACTCACAAAACAAACCCGTTAACCCGGATCCGGATCCAGAGGTCTCGGTTGTCACAGCTGGAAACAGCCTGTCACCAACAGAGTCTCTTCCTTCTTCTCTCTCTCTATCTCTCCTTTTGTTTCTTCCTTCTCTTCTCTGCTTATTTTTATTTTTGTTTCATTTCCTCCTCTCTTTCTCCGATTCTTAGGGTTTTCTTTCCTTCTCCGCTCAGATCTTCCCCGGTTTCAACTCTTTGGATCCAGATTCTCTTCCTTGTAAGCTTTGAATTTTCCTCACCTCTTTCCATATAATTTTTTCTCGATTCGTTTTGATTCCTCTCTCGTTATTGTTTTTTATGGATCTGGAATTATTTGTTGTCTATCCGTTTGCATTATCGTTGTATATGATTTATTTTCACGATTTGACTTTGGTTTCTGTGATGAAGTTTTTGGTGAAGGCTTTTTTTTTTAATGGTATATCTTATGATTCTGTGTTAAAAAAGAATGTCTCTTTTTTATGGATGAGAACAAAAGCTTATGAAAATCTTCTGACTTGGCTTTATGTGTTTCGATTTTGAGATCGATTTGTGTCAAAATTGATTATGGTTAGCCATTCTCTTGACCATTCCGTTTGTAGAGATTGGTGATGATAAAATGCTTGGATTTATCTGTAATTAATCCCTGAAAGATGATATTTGTCTTGTTTTCAGATCTAGGATAAGGTGTTTATTTAGGTCTTTGCTTGATTTTTTTTGGCAATGTTTTGACCATATTTTGGTTCAGTTTATGTAGGTAACACGCATATTAAGTTCTGGAGTCAAGATCACAAAAAGTTCTATCGGGTGATCTGGGCTGCTTCTTTTGTAATCTAAAGCAAACTGCTCTAATTTGCTGTGTGGCTGCTCTGACTTGTGGTCTTTGATAGCTTCGTATGGTTTTGAGTTAGAAGGTTTAATCTTTCTCCTTTAATCATTTATGAGTAGTCACTAATCTGGAAATTTATTGGAGAGAGAAGGCACATTGAACTGCTACTGCTAGAGATCTTTTCTGCATCCATGCTGGTAGAGAGCATGCGTGGATACTGTGTTTTGGGTGATGCCCCTGACAAAATTAGTTCCCGATGCATTCGGCGTGGTGACGATATGTCTAGTCGCTCTGCTAGTTCTTCTGGGTCTCCTTTGCATCGCTTACTCTTTCTACTTCCAGTCTCACGTTCGTAGGCAAGGGTATATTCAACTTGGTTACTTCAGCGGCCCCTGGATTATCCGAATCACTTTCATTCTGTTTGCTATCTGGTGGGCTGTTGGTGAGATTTTTCGGTTGAGTTTGTTTAGGCGTAATAGAAGTCTATTGAGTGGGTTGGATCTGAGATGGCAAGAAAACGTCTGCAAGTGGTACATCGTTTCCAGTCTAGGATTTGCGGAGCCTTGCCTCTTTCTGACCCTCATGTTTCTTCTGCGTGCTCCCTTAAAGATGGAATCAGGGGCTCTGAGCGGAAAATGGAACAGGAATACAGCGGGTTATATTATTCTTTATTGTCTCCCGATGCTTGCTCTTCAACTTGCAGTTGTGTTATCCGAGTCACGCCTAAATGGCGGTAGTGGCTCTTTTGTAACGCTGCCACACAACTTCACAAGAACCTATTCCCGAGTTAATATTGATGAGGATGAGGTCGCCTTATGCACATATCCTCTACTTAGTACCATCCTTCTCGCTGTGTTTGCAGCCATCTTAACAGCATACTTGTTCTGGCTTGGAAGGCAGATACTGAAACTGGTCATTAATAAGCGATTACAAAAGCGAGTATACACTTTGATATTCTCTGTCTCGAGTTTCCTTCCATTAAGGATTGTTATGCTCTGTTTGACAGTTCTCACAGCAGCAGACAAGATTATATTTGAAGCCCTTTCTTTCTTGGCCTTCCTCTCCCTCTTCTGCTTCTCTGTGGTATCCATTTGCTTGCTTGTCTACTTCCCAGTATCAGATTCCATGGCCCTGAGAGGTCTAGGAGACATGGAAGAAGAAGAGAGGACTGTAATCGAAGAACGAAGTGGTGCACCATTGCTTGCAACAAACACTTCACAAACTGATGGGGGCTTGAGCTTAAGAGGTCGAAGAGACTCGGGATCAGAGACCCAGGAGAGGTACGTGGAACTCAGCCTATTTCTTGAAGCTGAGAACTAAATCGCCAAAGGCTGTTTCTATTTGGCAATGTACAGATTTCCTGGTGAAAAAGAAGCAAAAGAGTGAGAGGCTAAAGAAATTTAAGGTTGAGAAAATGTTGAGCAAAAAATGCATAATATCAGTTTTGTGGCTGTAAAGGAGGGTTTAAGAGGGGTTTACTCTTGTGAGGGTTTGTTGTTTGAAATGTTTTCTGCTTGATGGATCATATTTTTGTACCTTTATTATGTGATCAATTTTGATTTAGAAAAAAAAAAACAAAACTAACCAACTTCTTGATTAACGATTGAAGAATTGTGGACGGAGATGAGGTGAGAATTGGAGTATTTGCAAATTTATTTTTCAATCTTAAAAAATGTAAATTGTTCTTACAAAATGAAAAATAATATGTAATGCAATGCATAATAAGCCTTGAAAAGTTTCAATAGCTATATTTTTAAACTTTAAAATTAAATTTTATTTAATAACTAGTGATTGGGAATTATGTTTTATATTATAATTTATTTCTTGAAATTAACTTATATTTTTGAAGATAGAATATGAAATTGCAAAAGAAAATGGAAGCTTGCAAAAAAGTTTTGCAAAGTAATATATTGCAATCCTTTTCACCATTAAAGTGGGAAAAGAGTTTAATATGTAATTGCATACTCTGTACTAGCGTTTTTAATGCGATTTTTGCCAATGAGTATAATGATTTGGCTAAACAACAAAAATTAACAAGACCATTCATCCATTTTTCCTGAAACTGTTCCCACATTTTTTTTGTCGGCCTACCAGGCCGATTAGCCAAATTACCATATAATATAAATAGTAAAACTCGATTTTTGAATATGTAAGTACATTTACTTTTAGTAGACTTATCACATGCCACTAGACTAAAATTCTCTCTCGTTATTGTTAGTAAATAATGTTCACATATCTTTTTAACAAAACAATGTCCAATAAATAATTTTTTTTAAGTGTTGTTCCCAGGTAATCTATTAGCTTTTTAGTAAACAACAACTACATTTAGTAATCTAGTAATTGTATATTCCTACCAAAAAAAATCTAATAATTATATATTATCAATAATTAAGTAGTTAACTACAACTCCAAACAATTTGTTTATTAAATAGGAGAATTTTAAGTGATCAGCATATATGTAATGAGAAGATACAAAATAAAGTAATTCAAGGTATTTTATTTCGTACTATAGGCTATATAACTTTATTCCAATTCCAAAAATTCGGGATATTTGTTTTTGACCAAGCATCCCAAAATAATATGGATATGTTACAAAATATCTATGAAAATCAAAAGGCACTACAAGCGAATGTGAAACAAGAAGTGTATGCACATACATACGAATAAAATAAAAGTCTCTGATATAAAGTTACTAGTTGAGAGAAAAATATATAAGAGAAAAAGAAACAATTTATCGAAATTGGAAGACTCAGGATTTGATTGAATACATTGGAACTTTGATAGACAAAGACAATCAATAACATCTACCATATGATTCATATGTAATATCTTCATGACAAATGCGACAATAATATGGGTAATGATCTTCAAGATCGATGTAATCTTCGTCATCTTCAACACCATCTTGAACTGAACAATTATTCCTCTTTTTAATAATTGCATTAAATTTTGTGAAATTTTTTATATTATTTTTTTTTATCAACAATTGGATTGACAAAATTTTATCCATAAATTAAAACATATTTCATAGAAAAAAAAATCTAAAATATGTGGTGGGAAAAGATAGAACTCATGATGACAAAATCATTATTTCGATCATCCTAACCATTAGATTGAGAAAAATTCAGCCATAATTTTTTTTTTATATATGAGTGTAAATTAATAATGTGTCCGTATCCAAATAAAATAAAAAACTCTAATATCAAGTTACTATAGAAGAGAAAGACAAGAAAGTGTTCAATTTCCTTAAAATTTATTATGTCAATGGATTGAAATTGGAAGACTCAGGATTGATTGAATACATTGGAACTTTGATAGACAAAAACTATCAATAACTTCTATCATATGTAATATCTTGATGAGAGATGCGATAATAATATGGGTAATGATCTTCAGGATCAATGTAATCTTCGTCATCTTCAACATTGTCTTTGTCATTGTAATACTTACGATAGATGGATAAGTAGAAGCGTATGAGTACTGCAGTCAAAAACACGTGAAGAAACAACAGTATGGCTTCAAATCTCTCCATCTCCAGCACGAAAAAAACAAAGGAAACCAAATAACACAAAGCTCTCAAGGTGTGTTTATGAAAATACAAGTTCGATGAGATAAGTAAAAAAGTTGTACGAGAAGTGTGTATATATAATGATATCTATCTCCGATGGAATTAGGAATTGTCTTAAGTCCTAAATTAGTTAGGATTATGATGATATCTATCTATATTCCCATATTGTTTTGGTTTTTTTTTTTTTTTTTTTGTCAACAATTGGATTAACAAAGTCCGATCTTTATAGCCTAAATCCCATCCCTATAATCTTTTTTAAGCTACTATAATGCAGCGGATAGGAATCGAACTTTGATGCCAAATCATTAGTTAGATTATCCTAACTACCCGACTGAGAACAATTCGGCGGATTTCATATTTATAATTAAACTAAATTTAATTTTTGACACTATCTTAAACATTTTAAACATATATCTCGAAATACATCCCAAGGTAAAAAGATTTCTCATATTAATCATTTTTAATAATTGTATTTTTTCAATTTTTAATACGATATAGTTATATAAAATAAATTAAATAATTACACCATCTTTTGTAAACGCTTTGTAAACATTCCTCACTTTTGTGAGCTTTCTATTGGGTATTTGAGTTGACAAAAAAATAAAAAATCACACCACCTAGATATAAACAAAATTAAAAGAAACTTGACTTCATCGTGATATTTATTTGTTGTTTATGTTGATTATAATCTCAACTAAGAAAGTAAGATCAATATCTATACTCTAATCAATTTCACAAACTCAGTGATGAAATTGTAGACAAAAGGCCAAGAAATCACAACTGAGGCAATAAGCAAATGGATGATGATAAAAGCCATATGTCCTAACAAAATCTGAACAGCATTCTCATACCATATAGAAATTAGTCTCTGTTTGATACAAAAAAGCATCACAAAAAACAAACCAACTGCAAAAATTCCGAATAAAAGACTGAGAAAATGGAAACAACTTAATAACCACCCTTGAGATCGTTGACAACATCGTAAGGAATGGGAGTAACAGTCTCCAAGGTCATACCTTCAACCATGAAACCTGGTTTAGGACCTTTAGGTTGTCTCTTGGTGCTGATTGTCTCTCCTCTGGCTTTAGCTGCAGCTTTAAGCTCATCGTTTTTCTTCTTCCTGAGCTTGAACTCTTCAGCACACCTGGATTGTTGCACATGCTCCACACGCACATGAAGCCTCTTCCTTATGATTCTGTTCCCAATCTAAAACCAAAACCAACAGACATAGTTTAAGTCACACTCCCACCTAAGCTCATTAAAGAGAGATTTTATCAATCATAAACCAAAAGATACTCAAAGAGAAAGGCTTTTACTACATCAATGTCTAATTTCAAAAACATCACTGCATAAGAACTAGCATTCATCAAACTATTATACCTTTTAAACCCAGAAAATACAAACTTCATTCCTATGAACAAAATCTTTCAGAACAAAATACGAAACCCATAGCAAAGAATTTCAGTCTATCAAAACCCTAAATTAGCACTCTTTCAAACAGATCAAAACAGAACAATTTCAACTTGAATATTAAATACTAAACCTGTTTGTTGACTTCAACACCAACGGCACGCTTAGTGACATTCCAGACGCGACCAGTACGTCCATGGTAGAACTTGTGAGGCATACCCTTATGGATCGCGCCATTGACCTTGACATCAACGTAATCACCGACCTTGAAGGTCCTGAGGTAAGTAGAGAGTGGAATATAACCCTTCTTCCTGAAAGGTCTCGCGAACAGATCCCTTGTTCTCGCCCTAACTCCGTGTCCCGCCGGCATTTTTCCTCTCCTCTCTCACTGCTGTCTCTTGTGGCTGGAACCCTAGAAGAGTCGGACATAAGCTAAAAGCACAACCTTTATAAAGCACATTAGGGTTTTCAACTAATGGGCCTGTTGGGCCATCAATTTGTAAATAACCAGAGAGAAGTTAGAGCTTAGAAGGGCTATTATTTTATTAATTACATAAAACCCCTATGTTCTTGGAAATTATGAGATTTGCACATAAATTTATTATGTAACCATAATAAACCAGAATTCTCTGTTTTGTGTTTTCATCCAATCCAATTAGCTCGATATAACTCAAAAGACTACAAAAAGTAAAACAAAGACCATCAAATTCATCAATTCGTGATCTTCGGGTTTACAAATTATTATAAAAATTATAATAAACCCAATGAGCTCAATACAACTCCAAAATATTATTTTCAAAGAAAATTCGTTCTAATGGCCAAGTAAAATTTAGTTTTATTCGGTTTTTTTTATTGTCCAGCAATAAAATTCATCTAATCGGAGACAAATTACAAATGAGTGAACAAAATTATACACTTGAGAGTTCAAAAGAAAGAAGAAGTATTTGTTCTAGTAATCTTCCATGAATCTAAATAAGCTTCTTCCTTGCGAAGTATTGCTTCAAATACAAAATCTGTAAACCAGAGACCACAATGCAAATGCCTAGCGACATTATACTGTACCATGCGACTCTGGAGTTTGTTTTTTCGCTCAAAATCCTCATTTCTGCTTCTCTGCAATTATCAAAAATAAAGAAGTGTTTTTTTTGTTCGCTTATTCAAAGATCTTCAAACGAAAATGTTGCAATTAGTTAAGTTTTTTACCTGTCTTTGAGGCGAATTAGATTTTGATGAATGGCTTCAACTGCACCGTCAAGTTTCCTAAGCTCCAATTCTACACCCTACAGATCGAAGGCATAATCGGTTGTCATAAAGAGACTAACTTTGAAAGAGAAGTTATTTTTAAATCATAGAATCTCTAGCAAATATGGAGAACTGACCTCAATCTTCTCTTTTCTAGCAATGGAGTCCCAATCTTTGGCTGCAATTCCAGTTTTCCAGTCAATGTTGATGCTAATATCCTTGTTACCATGACTTTGACCATGAGCCTCAAAACACGCCAAGTAAGTTCCTGATTCTTGAGTTGTAAATGCAAACTGACCACTTGATGTGTTTTCCCTTTGGTGCAAAACGTCGCCATAAGGTGCTGTAACCTACAATTACAACATAGAATTCTCAAGTCACTCTCCCTCTTCAAGGAGTTAAGATCCTTCGTATACCTATATCCATATACAATATGTACTTTGCGGACCTCATCCTAACACATATGTTTTCTATTACAATCTATCAAACGAGTTAATGGCTACCATCAAACTAATTAAGCCTAGGAATGAGACATAACCATCGTAATAGAAAGTCAACATGATATATCTTTCCAAGAAATGAAAGAAAATGAGATCGTAACTATAGTCTATTCCAAAACATTTGATCAAACATTTCCTTGACAGACCAAGCTATATATTGACACGACAAGGACTGTAAAATGTTCACAAATATGTGAACATTACTAGAAAAGCTATATCTTTCTCGTCTCATTCAATCAGATCTGAATGCTTAAGATGCAGAACTGAGCTAGTAATTAACATCCAGAGAACGAGCTTTAATTACACATTAAGATCCTCTTTCTTCTATGGATCAGCTAATTGCGACGGTGTTTACTTTTACACTTTTACTTCATGAAGATTAAATGCCCAGAGAGTTTTTCAGATCTTTAGCTAACTGAGAGATGATCTTATGCCAATTTCCCTGATTAGTAACTACCCTAACAATTGAATGTAGAAAGACATGCACGCCTAAAATTCAGTCTTGAGCAATTTAGGAAACTTGAGTTAAGCATTAATTCAACTCACTAATATCGATTCACATGAACATGGACATGAATCTTTCCTAGAAAAGAGAACGGATCGAAGCACAAGAGTTCCAGATTCAAATCAACGAACATGAACTAAAATGATTCGAATCGAAGATACTTACCTTAACGGAAACAGTAGGGAGGGCGGAATGTTCATCGGAGATAACGATGTAATCTGTCAAAACGACGACGTTGGACTGGATTTCTTCGGAGACGCACTTTGATCCGGTATGAGGTACAGTAAGCCAAATGGCCTCACCGATCGGAATTAGCTCCAGCACTAGAAAGAATACGAGAGCTGGAAGTACGAGAGGCGTCAGAGAGTTACGTTGCATCTTCTTCATCGAACTTTTCCGATTGTATTTCGTGGGAATCGTTGTAGAAATCAGATCTTGTTTCTTTTCTTGGACCAACGAGATTTATCATTTCAAAATCAAGTAAACTCTTTCTTTCTGCTTTTTATAATAAAAAAAATCCTTTAATTGAACTAAACCGGATTGACTGGTTTAATTACGGTTTGAGATTGATTGCTGTTTGCTTTGATTTTGGGAGCTATTTGTTCATAACATTTATGTCTCTTCCTCTTAATGAAATTTTTGTTTGTTTTGGCTTTGTCTACTGAGAATTATCAAGATATTTCTGTTGAAACAAGTTGTCTTTGTTAAGTACTTATGTATTCTGTTTTTTTTTTTACCTCAGAAAGTCTATGCTCAACCTAATTAATTTTCGATGAGTTAGTACTAACGACTATCCTAATTTCGGTTTTCTAATATGATCTAATGCATGGTCTCATATTTGTTTTGCCAAATAGTAGCAATTTAGTTCCCAATTAAAATCAAATCAAAACTGGGTTTACGTCTTGGAGATCAATGCCTATCACCACATTACCGCCGGGCCCGAGTCTATAGTACCAAAGGCTTGGTACAAAATGAGTAAAATATGGTCCTAATATATGATAATTTTTTGTCAATTTTGTTTTAGGCCATCATTTCTATAAAAGAAAAAATTTGGTCATGCGTCCAGTGCAAATAGTACACTTCTTGCCCATGTAAAGGACCGAGTCTGATTACCGCCACTTGGTTTACTCGTGTATTCTGTTGATTTGGTTGGTATAATATATTTCCTCCAAAACTAAACCGGATTGACAAAGAGTCCAATAAGACAAAACTTAAAATAAAAATAAAAAATCAGAAGCGAAGAGATATGGAGATGTGGAATGTATGTGTATCTATATCGTATTTGTTTATTAGTTATGGTCAGTAGAAATGTAAGAAAGTGCTTGGCACGTGATGTTAGCATGAGGTTTGACTTGTGGTACCTAGTCTTAAAGAGTTTAATGGATTTCAAATTCGAATAGTCGTTCGTTATTGTAGTTGAGATATAGCACAAACTCTCATTCCATCTGGTGGCTTAGAGAACTTTGATGTAAAATGTTTGGAAATGAATAGATGGAACAATTTCTAAATTTGGATCCATATTCGGCTGGGATGTTACTTGTTAGGTGCAAGCTAGTTTGGAGATTTGTCTAGGCTAGTTATGGATGTTAATTAAGTCAAGGCTTACTCATAGTTCTGCATCTTGATCACTGCCTGATTCGTTTTTCATGTTTAACATCTAAAGTATCGGTTTGTGTTCTAGAACAATGAAGCATCATAAACTAGGATGACTAGTTATAATGGTTTCATCTTGTATCTTGATACATTAGAAAAAAAAGTATCTTGTATCTTCATTGAGTTGTTCTACATGTAGAAATAACTCTTTCTTTGGATATGATCTTCATTTATCAGAATTTAGTACATTTTATTTTATTTTTTTGCACACCACAAAATGTAAGTCGTTTTAATTAATTGTCGGAAATCTATGGAGTCTCTATGGATATCTTCGGCTATTCTTCTTTTCTGTTATTTGTTCTTTCAATTTTATTTCTCAAACCCAAAACAAGGAAACTGATGGACTTGTAAATTCCACTCTTGTAAACTTTATCTAATCCCATTAATATAAAATATTTTCAATGACAAAAAAAAGTATTGCATTTTGAATTCAGTCACAATCTTCTAAGGAAAGTTATAGTGTCAATTAATATCTTGATCGTAAATTTGTGTACTCTCAGAGTCAAGTTTGTTTGTAAAAATCACAATTTGAATACTTTGAAAACTAGTGAGTTACAACGCCTAGAAATATTCATATGACAAACTAACAACAAATCAAACTTAGTTATCTTATCATTGATATATAATATTCATAAATTAGTGTTTGCATTAGCAGCTTTTTATTTGCTATCAATCAATCAGAAGTTTGAAATCAAGAGTTAAAATAAACATTTAGAAATCAGCAATTAAATTAGACGTTTAGACTTATTTATAAACTTTTAATTTAATTATTTCAAAACGAACTTATTTATGGATGTTTACTAACAACTATCTCTAACCGTCTATTTTCAAATGATCGTTTATTTAGCCGTTCGTTTTTGCTTCAACACAACGAGTTACTAATGAGACCCTTGGAAATAGACTAAACATTCAGTGAGTAAGTTGTTCTTTCATCTTATTCCAATTCCCTTGTCAGTTTGCATAATCTCTTGTTTTCTAGTATCAGTGAATCCACCATCAAATCTTTCTCTCACCCCACATTTTTTTATGTCGACAACAACATAACCTATTGTCCAATCAGAAACGAATTCGAGTAGTGTCTTAGATTCTCCTTCTAGAATCGAACCAAGTTCAAGTTCTTGCATCTTTTATCCTTGCATATGCCAAAAGATTCACCACTTTATTACTCTTTTGCCTTTTTTACTTTAAAAAAAAAAGAAAATTTGCGCAACAAACAAAGAAAACAAATAGGAACAAGTCAAAGAAGAAATTTTATCCAAAAAAAAAACAAGTAAAAAAAATAATAAACAAAGAGGAATTAATGCTTAAAACGGTAAAAGTCAAACTAGAATTTTGACTATCACCCTATTTCTTCGGTTTAGCTAAACCGAACCAAATCAATTTACTTTTTTTCCTTTCAAAAATTTTGTTTTCTTTAGACGACCAACATACAAGACCAAAAAAAGAGAGGTCTTAAACACTGCATTAAACAGTTTTTTCTCTCTCGTTTTATCCGTCATTAACGAACCTTCAAACTTTGTAACTTGTTGTCTTTCCCTTCCGGTAGCCGCCTCTTCTCACTGCCGCCGGTAAGGAGACCCCCTCGGCGTCTTCTTCTTCCCTCTCTGCTCCTCTCCCTTTGTAACCGGCAGACGCACTCCAGATTTTGTTGTTTCCTCCTCTCCATGTTTACCGGCGTACGTTTCTCTCCCTCTTGCGTCTCACCTGAAGACGGCAACGTTGACAAGGGTGGTCTGCTTCGCACCGCCATGTCCTCGCCGGTGGTGCTTTCCTGCGCAGGAAACTTGGTCAACCGCTATCCCGTCAAAGATGGGCTCTGGCGTGATGACGGCGAAGTGATTCTCTTGCTATCTCGCTGATGAGTCTGTTCACGTTGGAGCTCTGGGATGAGTAACTCTCTCTTCCTCTGGTCTAGCTTTTGTATGTGGATTCTCCTAAGCTTAGAACGAGGACATTTAGCTTAGGGTTTTTCTCTTACTTGCTTGTTCGGATATAGATTAGAGTTTGCTTAGTTTAGGCTTGGGTTGGGAACTTCAGATCTTGTTTGTGAAGGTTTGGTCTCTTGTTGTTTGTCTCGTGGTGTCTGTTTCCTAGCGCCTTTGTCGATATTTCTCCAAGCGTACTTGTCGGCACTCCTCCCGGCGTACCTGTCGGCACTTCTCCCGGGTTAACCGGTTCTTCTGTTGTTGTGTCCTTAGGTTTTTCTTTTTTAGGTTTCATATAATAAGTCTCGGTAGTCACCATCTAGAATTAGTCGTCGCCTTCTCAGCTTTTTCCTGTCTTAGATTTGATCTACGGATCAAATTAGTTAATTTCCATCAAGGTTGTTGGTGATTATGTATTGCTGTGCTCTTTGCTAACTTTTGGAGGAGTAAATCTCTGCTTTGTCAGAGTGGCCTGAGTTGGTATTCACAAATGGTTTTCAACGCCGGAGTTTATTTAGATTCAACCGTTACGAAAGAAGTTGTAGTGGAACTCGTCTGATTAATTGTTAACTGTTCGACCTTAAAAAGTGTTTACTGGTCATGGTTACGGTGAAGCAACATTGATGGTGTACCAGAGTTTTGCTTGACAGAACGCAACTTGAGCTGTGTTTGATTGTCTAGTCTGCCTCATTCTCCTTCAATTGCTGCTGGTGAACTCATTGATTTAATCGAATCGTATCCTTTACCACTCCTTTCCTAAAGCAAGTGTTGAGTCGATTAAACGGCTTCTTTCAGTCTCCTCCACCAGAATTAAATATCAGATTTGAGCGAGGTCTAATTAGTTGTTGCTTCTCCATTACCATCAAAAAGAACGTAAGTAAGGAGGCACAAGTGCTATAATTTTTGAAGTCTACTTAAATCACAAGGAAGGACATGAGTATTGAAGTTACAATAGGTTTGGTTGGTAGCCTTCCAATATCAATTGTAGGCTCTTGGTTCATCATTAGTTATGGGTGTTAAGTGCCTGAGCAGACTCGTTCGATCTATGTTCTCGAGTTGATATGTAAGTATTAGATACCTTTAATTTTTTTATTAAATTCTTGTCTACTACAAGGTGGTTGTAATGAGATCACTCACTTCTTTTTTTAATAATACAATTAGAGTTTGAGATAGAAAAAAAAAGAAAAGACGACAAACATAACGAAGAAAAATGGAACAATTACAAATCTTCAAAAAGGAAAAATCAATTTTGATTTCGAGTGAAAAAGTAAAAAAAAACCAATTTCCCAATTCCTCCGGATTACCTTAGACCGAACCAAATCTTTCTTTTTTTCCGGAATTTTGTCCACCAGCCCTAATTACTCTGCCTCTTCAACCCCTCGTTCACTGTAGTTATATAAGAGGATCGAAATTAATGAAAATGGTTTTAAGGATTTCGAAAAGCCATGGCTAAGTCAGTATTCAACAATGGCGACCTAACTTTTCTAATCCCAGAAAAGTAAGCAACTTTCGGTTTCATCCTCTTATTCGAAATACATTTTACTATTTTTAAACCTTCCACATTCTTGGTATAGCGCGTTTACATAGTGCGTTAGAATCGAATCTCACACCTTTTTTGTTTTGTTTCCTTTAACCCTTTTTTCAAGCTTTTCAATCCTTCTTCTTCAACAACAACTCTAGATCTGATTTCATTGGTGACAAAAAATTTGTGGGTCATCATCAAAAAGTGATTTTTAATTGAAAAGATGTGGTCTGTGGTGGGTTTGGTGAGACGTACGGCAATGTCCACCGTGAATAAGTCTTCTCCGGTTAGGACTTTGCTCGGTGGTTGCAGATGTCTCACTGTTGAATCTAAGGAAGATGAGAAAAAGGAGATAACTGTAGCGGAAGCTAAGAAGCTAATGAGACTAGTTAATGTTGAAGAGATGAAAAAGAAGCTTATTGGTATGTCTGATAAAGAAATGGTTTCTTATACTACACTCGTTGAAGCATCTCAAGGCTTAGGTATCGCTAGATCTCTCGATGAAGCTCATGCTTTTGCTCGTGTTCTTGATGATGCTGGTGTAGTTTTGATTTTCAGAGATAAAGTCTATCTTCATCCTCATAAGGTTTGAGAAATTTCAAAAAGGAACCTTTAGCCTTATCTCTAAATGTCTCTTTGAATCTGTTTCTTGATTGTGGATTTGTAGGTGGTAGATTTAATTAGAAGAGCAGTGCCTTTAGGTCTTAATCCAGATGATGATCAAATAAGAGAAGAATTTGATAAATTGAGAAATATGAAGGAAGAAATTGATGTGCAAGCTCATAAACAAGTGAGAAAGATTCTATGGTGTGGTCTTGGTTACTCAGTGGTTCAAATTGGACTCTTCATTAGACTAACATTTTGGGAGTTTTCATGGGATGTAATGGAACCCATTACGTTTTTCACTACAGCAGTTGGGATCATTGTTGGTTATGCTTATTTCTTAATGACTTCTAGAGATCCAACTTACCAAGATTTAATGAAAAGGTTGTTCCTTTCGAGGCAGAGGAAGTTGCTTAAGAGTCGTCAGTTTGATGTTGAGAGGTTTAAGGAACTTGAAAGGAAGTGGAAGATAACGTCTCACTCTTCATCTTCTTTTCCATGTCACGCAAATGCATCGATTCGGAATCGTGTTGGAGTTGATCTTGATTTGGAGGATTCTTTGCAGAGTCACAGAGATTGATTGGTTTGTGATCCATTCAGTTTCTGGTTTTCTAACCATTTTCATTCACTTTTTGATTATAATATACTTAACTCTATCTTATTAAACTCTTGCGGTTTAATCAATCAAGTTTGATTATTTTTGGTTTTAAACTATCCAATCATGGTGATTTTAACCTTTAAACTACTGTTACTGCTCAAATTTTTAATCTTTCTTTATGCTTAAAGATTTTGTAGGCTCCTAATAGTTTAGTATACTTTGGATTGACTTTTTAGACTAAAGGAATTTATGTCACCAAACAATCAATCCTTGTTTAAGCCTTTGAGGGTAAATTGGTACAAACAAAATTGAAGGATGATAATTTAATGACAACACATGGATCATTGAATACACAATCTTCGAATTAAATCTCGTGTCCACTTTATAAAAATTCACTCAATGGTCTTCGGCAATCGTGCGGCTACTAAGACCACACATTAATATCAAAAAATACAATTCAATAACATCTCCTAAAAGGACTCAAGAAAGTTAATTAAAAACTGGCTAGTTAAGGCCCAATAAGGTCCAGTTGGCCCATTAATATTCATACAAATACAGGCCCATTAAGAAAGCTCGTTCTTGTTTTATAGATTGATCAATCGATCGGGAAAGGATTGAGGGATTCAATTAATCATTAGTTTCTGGATTTTGACTCCATTAGAGAGTAGTCATGAAAAATAATCGATACGCAAATTGGAAACAGAGAGAATTTGTTCTTATACTCTTTTATGCCGTTGCTTTCTACGTGTATGCTATATGGAGATCACTTCGTCTCTCCCACGGTAACTCCAGTTTCGCACAATCAGTGTTAAGTATAGGTTGTAAAATCTCATTCATGTGATTGTAATTTGGTTGATGAATTTTTGAAATTTAGATCACTACTTCAAGCTCTACGGTTTAGCTCCTGGCTGGCTCATTCCTAATCGCCGAAATGTAATGCCGGAATCCTTAATCATCAATGTTTTTTTTTTTTTTAATTAATTACTTTGAAGCTCATTATCTGTATTTGGCTGTAGGATGTTTCTGATGCTCAATGGAGAAACTTCCGCGGAAATTTGCCAATTTTGAGTTTTGTTTTCGCGGTTTTCACTCTGATTGCAAATGGGTTTAGGTTTTTTTTCCACTTGAAAGTTAAAGGAATGTCCATCTTGTGGCTTTCCTTGTCACTTTTATACTTGACTTACTTACATGGAGCTTGGTAATTCTGATTTCATTTCTTGCTTACTTCTATTGGTTTCTTAAAGTTTCTGTATCTAATCAAACTTATATCTGCATTCTCTTCCAGCGTCATTTATATTCTGTCGATTGCAACAGCTAATTTCCTTCTTGTTAAGGTATATTTCCATTCAAGTTTTCACTCTTAACATTAGTATTTCCCTGTTGTAGATCGATAGTTGGGATCGTAAAAGTATATTAACTGAAGGGTAAAGCATATCTCAGTTTCTTGTGGCTTATATTCGTCATGCCTGCTTCTCAAATTCTAATTTTCTGAGAAAGTTATTTGATTTACATTGTGTAGGTTTTTGCACGCACGAATTATTTTCCTTACATGCTTTGGACTTTCAACATATTTTTTCTCTTGTGCAATCGCATTTATGAAGGCTATTCGTTCTCCATGTTTGGGTGAGTCATGTACATATTTTGACATATAGTCGGAGTTACTATTAAAGCATGATGGTTGTTGGAAGGCCTAACGTATTTTTCCTTCCTCTCTATATTTAAGGCAACAGTTTGAATTCCTGGACAACTTTCGGGGCACATTTAGATGGCATATATGCTTCAACTTCGGTATCGATTTCTCCACTTACCTTCGACTGCAAATTTCTCTTTATCGAGGAAAGCAAAATCTGACTGCAGTATGTAGCTCACTTATGATTTTCTGTAGTTGTTCTGCGCATGATTAGTTTTGGATTCGATTATCACTGGGGCCAAGTGGATTCTCGTTTTGATGAGGAGGTGGGTTGCCTTTCATGATGCGGCTTTTTTAAACGATATTTAATTGACATGTGTTGTCTTCTTATTTAACACTCTCCGTTCTTTCTAATAATTCTTCTCTAGTTTTGGAATAGGTGATCATGGTAATTTAGCATTGCATTCGAAAAATAGAATATCATCCACAAATTATATACATATGTTCTCCTGTTATATATAGACAATAGCTGCTGATAATTTTAGATGTTTGTTAGTTTCTCTAATTTAGATATCTTCCAAGATTTTCCTTGCATATTTTTACTGTTTCTTTGATCAACGATTAACAGCTTATGGTGTATACATCTCTTATTTTGCTATCTTTTTACTGCAGAAACACGCAACACGCTGTTCCTTATGCAAGTTGGGGAAGACTTGCTATGTAATTCGACAGGTTGACTGCAAGGCACCACCATTTCACTTTTATTATTAATGTTCATTTGCGATTGCATCACTTGTCTCTAACGTGATATAAATTTATTAGGAGAAAGGTCTAGCCAGTGACAGCTGCAGTTTTTCTCTATACCTTTGTTATTTGGTGTATGCACCCTTGTACCTTGCAGGGCCAATCATAAGCTTTAATGCTTTTGCTTCTCAGGTCTGTGGTCTTGTTATGCCTTCACTTCTGTATTACTTTCATGCTTTTAGAATTCTGGTTCTCTCGGTTAACATTCCATTTATTATAGTTAAGAGTTCATAACTTAGTCTTGTCATCATGATCTCTCACTGCAAGTCTGTATTCCTTGCAGCTAGATATGCCACAGAATACTCATTCATTCAAAGACGTTGCTAAGTATGGATTGCGTTGGTTATTTAGCTTCTTGCTGATGGAACTTATGACACATTTATTCTATTACAATTCCTTTGTGATCAGGTGAAACTCTTACAGGAATAGGGCGATAACTGGACTTGATTTTTTTTAAAAATCTTTTAATTTTACAAGATGCTAACTTCTTTTCATTTGTGACAGTGGTCTGTGGAGAGAACTATCTCCTGTGGAAATATTTATTGTCGGATATGGAGTAAGATATTTTTGATAATTGTGCTTTTATATTTTGTTGAGCAGAACAAACTACTTTTTACTAGACAATCTAAAATCAGCTTAGGAGGTTCTTTAAAATTTTAGCTCTGTTTGAATTTTCTTTTTGTAGAGAACCAGAGTACCCAAAACTGATCGGTAGTGTGTTTGTACTGCTGCAGGTGCTGAACTTCATGTGGCTTAAGTTCCTTCTTTTGTGGAGATATTTCCGCTTCTGGTCTCTGGTATGCGTCTTAGGCACTCACGATCTAGAGATTGTTTTGTTAGTCCATTAACGTTTGGTGGGTCAAAAGTTCTAGTAGTCATAGGTAGTTAAATCTAGACCTTTGAACTGATGATGTTTTACTATGTGAATTTTGAATAGCATGAAAATTTCATATTGTCGCTAATTTCATGGCTTCAAGCTAGAAGTGCTGGGCAGTATCATAGGAGACAATTAGCACTAAAGGGGAATGAGTTATTTGTGATTTCTTGGATCAATATCCTGTTATGATATGTAGCAATGAAAACATTTTCTCTAAGGTGAATGGCATTGAAACTGTTGAGAACATGCCGAATTGCATTAATAATTGCTACAGCCTGGAAACATTCTGGAAAACGTGGCATGCCTCATTTAATAGGTGGCTTATCCGGTGAGCCTGCTTAACCCTGAACTCTTGTTTCAACTCAAAGCGTGGCGTCATCAATCTTTTTCTAAAGTAAAGTTGTAAGCAATAAGCTAAAACATTCCTTTAGGTATATGTATATTCCTCTTGGTGGATCACGAAGAAAGTTCCTTAACGTCTGGGTTGTATTTACATTTGTTGCCATGTGGCATGATTTAGAATGGTAATCCCTTGCCTTCCTAAGATTCCTTTAGGTTGTATGAACTATTCTATCCAACTTCTCATGTGGTTGATTGTTTCGGTTTGTTATCAGGAAGCTTCTTTCGTGGGCATGGTTAACATGTTTATTCTTCATGCCAGAAATGTTACTGAAATCAGCATCCAGTGCAATTAAGGTCAGTTAAACTAAGGTTTTCTTATCACTTCAAATAAATGAGCCTTGTAAGTTCCAAAGCTTTACCATGCTAACATTGAAAGATTGAATTTGGCATATATCATCGCACATAATCATAACGGTAGATACTGGCAATTTGTCTGACTAACACATGATATGTCAAAGAAAAACAAAACTTCCATAACTTCCTTTGTAATTTTTTTTTTCCATGGAAATTGTAGTTAATATGATAAGTACTGTTGCAGGTCAAGAGTGCTTTCGGAGAATTCCTTCTTCGTGAACTCAAGGCATTGTCTGGTGCCGTCACAATCACATGCCTCATGGTATATAGCTTTTGCTGAATATTCTTAGTCCCGGAGGTGTAGTTACCTTTATGCTAGGCAGACATATATATATATATATATTTTTTTTTTTGTCACGCTGCTAGACAGACATATAAGACTGAGTTTCTCAATTGCAGATTGCAAATCTTGCTGGCTATGTCATTGGACCATCAGGTATAAACTGGTTGGTCTCCAGCTTTCTTAAGAGAGAAGGTATCTAGAAGCCCAAGTGTTGTAAATTTTTACTTTGTGATATACGCTCTGAGTAATAATGTTCTATTCAATTAAAATCATAGGAGTACCTGTACTAGGTGGCGTGTTATTTAGCTTTTACTTGGGTACAAAGGTAACTAGTGCATTTGATTTTCTGTTATGCTAAACGTTCAAATGTTGATTGCATGCTCCCAACTATCCTTTTCTTTATTTTGCAGCTGATGTTCCACATCCAAGACTTGAGAAGTGGGGCGCATAGCTCGAAGTAGCTGACGCAGAGTAGTAGTCTCCTCTGTTATAATCAAATCATTTCATTATAATTAGATTTTGTATAAAGTTTTGGTCGGACTAACTGAGTTTTTCATTGGTGGGAGAATCAAAATTGAAGACAACTTTCGCAAAGGCTTTTATATGGATGATCAACAGACCACCTGCAGTTGATCAAAACACATTGAATTCTTTGGAATGGTAAATGGTAAATGAATGACAATCTCTGCATTACTATCATGTGTATATGATATACCACATGCAGTCGGATTGGACTAACTGATTAACTTAATGCATTCTGAATATTTTGCTAATTGTGGCTGCGTATTCATCCTCAAACGGGTGGACTTATGAATTCAATTGTCTGTTCCAATCCAGTTCCTTACTGGTACTGTCTGTATTCCTTACATTCCTTTCAGCCGCAAATACGTCTTATATATTGAGGCACCATCATCAGCACTTCCATTTCCTCATTTTGGGTTCTGCAAGAATCAAGCAAAATTCAACAGAACAACTGGGTGGTGTGGCGGTTTTCGGAGTAGCCCAACCATGACCATCTTCCCCAAAGACAACACATTTTGAGGTTCATTCCATTGATGTATCGTTAAGATTTGTCCACATGTGCTGTACATAGATTCTACTCTCATGGTGTCACGGGACATTCTGTGTAACTGAAGATTTGCCTTCAAGGCACCCACATGCTGAGAAGAGTGAAAACGAAGCCAACAAGCATATAAGAATCAAAGACATTAAGTATCCTCGAAGAATGTCTGCGTCTGTAGGCGACATAAGATTGAATGTCCGAGCAACAAAATCCAGTTTCTGATAAGTCCCTTCAAAGCAAACGATAGAAGGAAATAAAGAACGCCCAAAAGGGCCAGAGTCTGACCATTGATTGAGTTCCATTACCAGCTTCTATAGGTTTAAGTGCAATTAAGACCATTAAAACAGACCATCAATGTCACAAATTTGTCCCTTCCCAACCCAAACAAAAACAGGTTGTGAGAAGACAAAGGAGGATTAAGACGCATCTCTGCTTTTAATCATGTGGCTCTGAATCCAAGTTTTAGAGCTCTTAATTACGTAAGGGAGTTGTATATATATATAATGAAGTGACAGTGACGATATTAAAGCATATAAAATGATTGTCACAGAGAAAAACACGAAATTATTTTACACAAATGTCAAAACAACATAACTTAGCAGTAAAGACAAAACAAGGTTACAGTTTCCTAAGAATCAAAGCTAATATTAAACAATAAATATATTAACGATGGATTTAAGGCTACAAACAAATTATCTCCGAGTGTGAAAGGAATAGAGTTGTTCGTCAGCTCTTGAATAATTGCAATCAGTCTGCAACATTGTGCGATCTGATCTATATGATTACCAAATTATATTTTACTTTTGCAGATCTGGAATCATATGTCACAGGCAAGCTTAAGTATCTTAGTTAAAGCTCTTTAGTCTGGTAATAATTATTAATAAAAATAAAACTAAAAGACATCTGGTGATAAATGTGCTCTTTCTCCTCTCAGGTCATCCTCACTCTCAATATAAATCAATGTTTGTGATCAAGTCTGAAACATTCAATGATCAAGAGTTGGCAAATGAAGAAGCTTCTATGGAGTTTGAGTACTCTGTTTGGGCTCATTCTCTTAAACATCCCTGTAAATGGGTTGATGATGGAGTTTGATGAAATGGAGTGGTTTATAGATTCCAATGAAACAAAGGTGTTTCAGATTAACAATGATGTTTACTCTGAAGCTAAGTTTCCTATGGTGGGACTCACTCTCATTCAATCTGCTGCTGCTAAAGGAGCTGGTAACATCTTCTTCTTCTTATTACATATCAGGTTCTGATCCTTTTCCTGGGATAATATATGTTTCTTGTTAAACAATTTTCGATATTCGTGCAGTGTGTTTGGATGGAAGCCTGCCGGGATATCATTTGCATCGCGGGTTCGGTTCAGGAGCAAACAAATGGCTTGTTCAATTGGAGGTTTGTGAAACTAAAACATAACAATCTTCTGGTAATATTTGATACTATTTGTCCAAATGATGGTTTTATGTTTTGTCAGGGAGGTGGATGGTGTGATACCATTAGAAACTGTGAATACCATAAAACCAGTCGCCGTGGATCTTCTAAATACATGGAGAAAGTGATACCATTTGTAGGAATCTTGAGTGATCAAGCTGCAGAAAATCCAGGTTTCATACTAAATCTTCCAAGTTTTAATAAGTATATGATCTATATTCTCTATGATACTGAATGAATGTTTGGTTTCAGACTTTTATAACTGGAATAGAGTAAAAGTTCGGTATTGTGATGGTGGATCATTTAGCGGAGACAGTGAAAATAAGGTTAAGCTTTTGCCTAAACACACAAACTGAATTTCATTTTAACTGCATTATGTAATATGAGAGTGTTTTGCTACAAAATTAGGCTGCAAAACTTCAGTTTAGAGGAAAGAGAATTTGGTTAGCTGCTATGGAAGAACTAATGGGAAAGGGAATGCGTCAAGCCAAACAGGCTTTGCTTTCTGGATGTTCTGCTGGAGGTCTTGCTGCGATTTTACGATGTGATGATTTTAGCAAATTGTTTCCTCATAAAACCAGAGTGAAATGTCTAAGTGATGCTGGTTTTTTCCTTGATGCGTAAGTGAATTCTCTTGTTTCCTTCAATAAGAAGTTATATAAGTCATGCTTTGGTATGTATTGACTGGTTTCTCTTGTTCATTTCTGTTACTGAAGCTTTGATGTGTCTGGAGGTCGGTCTCTTAGACGTTTATATGCTGGTGTAGTGAAATTGCAGGTTCGAATACAGAATGTTCCAATGTGTTTATATACTTATTTTCTTGTGATTACTAATGAAAACTTGTGTAAATTTGTTCTACAGAATCTGCAAACTATGCTTCCTCAAGACTGTGTAAACCGGCTGAATCCAACTTCGGTATGTATATATCTCAACTTCAGAACCAAATAAAGAAGATGTAGTGAGCTAAATCTCTTCATCATTGTTCAAAATTGCAGTGTTTTTTCCCACAAAACCTAATCAACCAAATCAAGACTCCTATGTTTATTGTGAATGCTGCATATGATTCATGGCAGGTTTGTTATTTCTCTTTCTTCATCCGTAGCTTTATCAACAATAACCAAAATATAAGAAGTTTGACTTGGCAGAGTTTGAGTCTTTTTTTAATGGCAATAATTCATGACTTTTATGATTTCCTAATTATAAAAACATGAACATCGAGCTTTTCCCAGTCTAGAATTTGACTCAGCCTCACTGCAAGTGGAGGTTATAAAGTAGAGGATTTATAGGCGGAACTAGGCTATAGGTCGGTCTTGTCGATCTGATTGTTAACAAAAAAAAAACAAGCAAAATATAAAAAGTTAACTTGATCTGTTGGTCGAAGATTTCATTCTGCTATGTATATTTTGGCGAGTTCGAGTTTATTTAGTGGCAATAAACCGAGAGTTTTATGATATCCGGACTATAAAAGAAAACATTAAGCAAAAATAAATAATTTGCGTTTGATAATTGCAGATCCTAGAGAGTTTAGCTCCAAAATCAGCAGATCCAAGTGGAAGTTGGCATGAATGTAGACTTAATTACAACAAGTGCAGTGCATCTCAGATCCAATTCTTACAAGGTGGAAACATGAGTTTAATTAATGTTCTTCATTTTAATGTTTAAATAAACCAAAAAAACTGAAGTAATAATGCTTTTGTTAACAGATTTCAGGATTCGTATGGTGAATTTGTTAAAGCGTTTTGCTATGTCAAGTAAGAATGGAGTTTTCCTCAACTCATGCTTTTCTCATTGCCAATCAGAGAGGCATGATACTTGGTTCTCCAAAAACTCTCCTGAGATAAAAAACAAGGTAACTAATAAGTCTCTAGTAATTATCCAAACAAGTCACTATTTATAAATGGATTTAGATTCAAAATTTATAAATTGTTTGAATATATATAACAGGGTATTGCAGTAGCTGTGGGAGATTGGTATTTCGAAAGAGGAGGAGCCAAACTCATAGACTGTGCTTTTCCTTGTGACAAGACTTGCCGCAATTTAATCTTTGGAGGATGATTCTATTATATTCAACTTTTTTTGGCATCAAAGTGCTTTTTTTTTTTTTTTTTTTTTTGTCAAATGAGCATCTTCATTAAAACGTGGATTAAATGTTTCACCTACCACCGTTTTCAAAAACAAAAGCTGAAAGGGTGGATTTAGCCAAAGCATCGGCTTCACCATTGTACTTTCTAGGAGTAAATCTTAGATAAACTAAATCAAAGAGGGAGAGAAGATAGGCAATGTCTTCAAGAATGCCATTGATCTCTGAAATCTTCACTCCATTGTTGATGGCAGTGATTAGGGATAGAGAGTCGGACCGAAAAACGATCTGCTCAATACCGATGGACAAAGCTTCAATCATCGAGGATCGAAGGGCCATTGCTTCAGCAACTAAGGGTGACGCTACAAATTCCTGGATCTGGTAGTTTCTTCGAGGTGGGTCATTGTCAGATTTTATGACCCAAGCGACGCCAGCAACTCGTGCTTTCTCATTCCAAGCGGCATCAGAGTAGCATTGAACCAAGTTCGGAGGTAAATCCTCAACCATTCCTTCCGCTATTGGTTTCTTTTCCTTAGATATTCCTTGGGCTTCTTCCCATTCCTTTGCCGCAAGTAGTGCTGTGAGAATAGTTTCTTCTGGAGATTGTATAACCTTATTGAAAATCCATTGATTTCTAGCTTTCCAAATCATCCAGATTATCCAAGCCGCCAATGGTGTCTTGGGGATTCCAATGGGCGGTAAGACTTTTTGCTTTAGGAGATTTCTCCACATCTCTGGAAACAACAGTGATTCATCATGATCTGGCAATGATTCAAATGGTGAAATGCTCCAGACCTGAGAAGCAAAAGGACAGGTAAATAATACATGTTCTATATTTTCATTTTCACCACATAGTTGGCATCTAGGATCCACCTCCATCTGTCTTGCTCGGAGATTATCCTTAGTAGGGATAGCTTGATTTAAGCATTTCCAAATGAAAAACTTAATCTTTGGCTGTAGATGTACACCCCATATATCCTTGTTCCAGTTTATGGCATTTTGGTTAGGGCCTAGCTGATCTGGTAATTTGATATCCATCGCCACTTTATACCCTGATTTTACAGAGTAGATGCCAGTTGGATTTGCCATCCATATTCTTTTATCTTTTGCTGGTTGGACACTTAGTTTAATGCACTTTATATCAGATTCCAACATTGGTAATGTCTCCTTGATCTTTTGAGTATTCCAATCCCTTTTCTCCTCTTGAATCAGGTCAGCAACTTTCATTTTTTTATCTTGGATTTTAGGTGGTCCAAATGGTCCAGCTTGAGGTAGATAGCCAGTTTTCTGTCCATAGATCAATGGATTCCCCATCTCCTACTGTCCATCCCAATTGGGCTTTGATCAGATCTCTGCCAAGAAGTATACCTTTCCAGGCATGAGAGCATGAGGTTGGTTTTTTCACCTGTAAAAAATTCTCTTCTTTACAATACTTTGCAAGAAGGATCCTTGCCAATAACGATTCTGGCTTAGTAATTATTCTCCATCAATTATTCAACCAAGCAATGAAATAAAATAAAACCCATTTGATCACTTCTTCCTATATTTTCTTCCAATTTCTGCGTAGAAATCTCATCCTTATTTTATTTTATTTTTGTATAACCTAAATACAAAACTTGATCTATAGCCTAAATGCTCAAATTAAAATGGGTGGGATTCAAATTCTTCACATAGTGCATAGTTAAATTAGGGACAAGCAAATTGGACCACCTGCTTTTGCTTTTTGGCACGTAGAAATCTCATATTCAGTACATTTTTATGTAAGTTAAATCCATCGACATTAATTGAGTTTTAGTTTTAAATAGAATTTCTTTAAAAACTTAAAAAATGTTAAGTAAAGATTTATTTATTTTTTTGCCAAAAAGTAGGTTGTGTAATTGGTTTAATTTTGATCTAATTTGATATCAAGTGGTGAGTATGAATCCCGCCTAAATCTAGTTAAAGCAATTTAGCTATGAATTGATATTGTCGATCCCATTATTAAAAAAAAAATCTTTTTAAAGCTAAAAAAAGTAAATATTTCCTAATCACAATGGACCACGATTTTGTCTTCCATTATACTTTACAAATTTCACAACAGATCAAATCCGAAAGAGTATATTTGTTTGTAAGGAATATTACAGAATATATATATATATATATATATATATATATACACGACACATTTTTGTTGTATTTCATTTTTTTTATAACTTAGGAGCTGTCTGATTCCAAACCTAAACCAATCTCCCAAGGTTGTATGTGGCCTGAGTTTAAACATCTGGTAACCAAATGACAATAATTTCATACTTGACAAGAATTGATATCTCCGTAGACCAACAAAAGATAGAGTCATTCTACTAAAATCCACCAAGTAATAAACTTTCTTAAATCATGATGATAATAATTATGAATTATATGTATTTTTTATTTTTATTGACTTCACAAGTTAACTATAAGTGTGAAGTGTAAAGTTGTAAAAGGTGATTATTTGGAAGGCTTTTTCCAAGAAATCCCAATAAATAAACAAGTTTAGTAAAGTTTAATTAATGGTCTCTTAGTAATAATGTGATCATAGTACAATAAAACCTCCATAAATTAATATTCGATAAGTTAATAACTTTTATAAAATAATAAAAAAATTTGGTTCCAAGTCGGACCAATGTAAAATATGATCAAATTTAATAAATTAATAAGATAATAATTATTTTAAAATCCTATGTAAAAATATAGTCCCAATAATATCATAAATTAATAATCATGTAAATTTACATATATATATATATATATTTAAATAAGTTGATATATTAAAATATGATTAAATTTTTTTTTCTTAGAGCTCAACTCTATAAAATAGTTGTTGTGTTTTATTTTCAAACTATAATGTTGTAGTATATCATGTCATAAATAATATTTAAAATTTCTTTAAGTTTTTAAATTTTTAGTATGTATCATTTTCATTGTAATAGTACTATAAGCTGTTGAAATAAAATATTTAAAGTCATTAATCATAACTTATAAAATTTATAACTTTCAAAAAACTGATCTAAAAAAGTCTTAATTTATCCTTTTAAAATATTTTAATAATTAAAAATACTATAAATTAATACTTACTAATTTATATTATAAATCAATAATATTAATTTATGGATAAATTAATACGAATATCGAATATTAACTTATCGAATATTAATTTTCAAAGTTCCAAAATTATTAATTTATAGAAGTTTTACTGTACAAAAAACAGTAAGTATTTGAGTAAAGATGTTTCATAATCACGAAAATAAATTCAATTTGTCTTTATTTAAAACCTTTTGTTTTGTTTTGTAACTAATTAGAGGTTTAAATTCTTAAAAAGTAGTGAAAGAAGTGACTTTGGACCACAAAGTCTTCAAGTAAACATGTTTCTCAATTAAGTAATGCATTCATTTGCGTTCTTCTCTCTTCTTTTAACATATTAAGCAAAAATACATCACTTATGATTTGTCGAGAGAATCATTATCATTTTAATAAAAGAATTGCATTGATTTTTATTTTTATTTTTAAACTAAGATTTACAGTTTTCTCTGAACAAAAGAAACTAAAGTGTCTGACCAAAATATCAACGGTAAAGCCCAACATACACTCATGGCCCAATTAAACAAAGAAAAGATGGGCCCAACTGAAGTTCAACAACGGGAAGAGACAAAGGCTCTTTCGTGGAAATTGCCTTTGCAACAAGAAGCTTTACAAGAGCCGTTACTACCTTTAACAGCTCAGCAGTGCCGTCCAACAAAACTTCACAATCCCAATGTTACGATTTGTAATCGCTTTGCACCTCTTTCTGTAACCTGCTGATTTCTCATCTCTATATAAGTCTCACTACTTTGTAACCCTAAATCATCAATGAAATCTTATTCAGTTTAAAGCTCTTTATTCTCTGTTTTCTTACATTCCGCCGCTCACAGCTCACACAAAAGAGAAAGCCATTTTCTGAAGATCCTTGTTAAACAAGTCAAAAGCTTGAGTTTGGCTCCATGGAAAAGCATTATTGGAGTTAAAATCTGTCTCTGATTTCACATAAGTTAGGTTAGAGAAGCATGATTCGTTTATATACTCGTTGGCCCATTTGAATTCTTCCAATCCAGGAATCTCGAGGTTGCTCATAATTCCACAGTTTGATTCGTAATTAGGCTCTGTGACTTTTACATGATGTTCTTCAGACACAGTGCTTGATGTATTGTCTAAAGGAGGAGGAAGATGAATCGTCGAGACAGAATTATCGATATTGAATTGCGCAGGAATCATGGAAGAGAGTGAATTATCGATTGAAACTGAGTCGGTGAAGGCAAAGTCAGACGGTTCCTTGAGAAACAAGTCATGATTAGTTCCTGCGGGGAAACTTGTAGACTTGGAGAGAGCCAGAGGTTTATGTGTGTTAGGGTCAATGCCTTTTTGCCTCAGCTTCTTCTTAATAAACGAATTCCAGAGATTTTTTATTTCGTTATCGGTTCTTCCTGGAAGTCTCGCAGCAATTTGAGACCATCTGATACAAAAAACAGAACATTTCTAAAATTACTCTGTTTTCAGAAACAGAGCATTGTTAAGTTTGTGTTTTTTACCTGTTTCCAAGAACAGCATGAAGCTCAATGATGAGATTCTGTTCTTCAGAAGAGAAAGCTCCTCTTTTCAAATCAGGTCTTAAGTAATTAATCCATCTAAGTCTGCAACTTTTCCCACATCTCTCAAGACCTAATAGATTAGACAAATCTGGTTCTGTAAGTGAGTCAAACGAAGAAAAACACAGATTTCAGAAAGAGTTTTACCGGCGAGTTTAGGGACAGAACTCCAGCAACCATGTCCGTTTTTGGTGATGTAATTGAGAAGTTTCTCATCTTCTTCAGGAGACCAAAGACCTTTTCTTAGCTTTTGTTTGTAACAAGTATGTCTTCCCATGTTACAATGTTCTGCAATGGAACTAACAATGGAGAAAGAGAGAGATTTAAGGATTGAGACAATGAAGTAAGAGATGTGTAAAGAGAGACTATTGCATAAATAGAGGATATAGAACCGACGAAAATGAAAATAAAAAGGAAACAAAGTCACTTTCATAAGAAGACTTTGTTGAATTTTATGTTTTCTTTTTTTTGATATTTCACTTTAAGAAGAAAAAGAGAGACAGTAGAATGTGGTGAGATGGGACCGAAGATTCATCAATGGTTAAGTCATGAGACTCGTGTTTTTTTGACTATTATACAAACTAATCTTGTTTTCTTAGTGCTTTGTTCAAATGAGTTCAGCTACTGAAACTGTTTGTTTGTTTTGGTTTGGGATTACTTTGATTAGTTGTGAAAAATCGAGTTTATTTTCATCAAAAGTATCAACACATATAACTCTTAAAGGTTGAAATTTATTAGTTTATATTCAATTTAGACGATGAGTAATGATTAACAAAAAAAACTATGAGTAAGAATATGAGCTTTCAACTCAATACCAATTGACAATAACTAAAGTAAACTATAAACTTTTTATGTTGTTCGTATACTTACAAGCTTTTTTTGTGAAGTTGGCAGGAAACAACTCAAACCTATTTTCGGAAATACCATAATTAGATGAATCACTTATACATGTAATATAAATGGGAAACCATGTTTATGAGAAAACGTCCAATAAGATAATTTTGGGTTCGGATATCATATTAAAAAGGGTGAGTAGTCTAATTCCACCCATAACTTTTATATAACTATTAATGTATTTAAACATTGAGGTGCTCGTTAATTGTACATAAAACTAAAATTTAAACTCTAATTCCACCCGAACTATCGCAAATAGTACGAGGAACACCCACACTTTGTCCATCTTCTTAATTACACACAAAATTAAAGTTAAAAATCTAAATATTTAATTACATACATATTATCAAATTACATACATATTATCAAAAACACCTAAATAATCAAAATATTTTTTCGTCAATATAGTCATTTTCGGATCGAGTTTTTCTCGGAGTTTCGGTTCCATTGATTTAAGACTCATTCAAGTATTTTTAATTTTTGGATTGGGTTTAGTTCGGGTATAGATCGACTTCGAATTCAGTATTTCTATTTATTTTCATAAAAATTCAAAATTCAAAATCGGGTAGAATTACATTTTTAATTTTAATTTTAATTTTGTGTGCAATTAAGAGGGGCAAATTTCGGGTGTTCCTGATACTATATGTGTAGTTCGGGTAGAATTAGAATTTTGATTTTAGTTTTGTGTGCAATTAACAAGCGACTCAATGTTTAGGTACATTTATAGTTATAAGAAAGTTTTAGAATGCAATTAGAGCCATCACCAAATTATAAGTTTATAACTCAAAATCAGTACACAATCAATGAAATGACTGATAAACCTTTTATATTATTCATATTTAAATAAAGAGAATTAGGGTTTAGAATAGTTAAAATATATTTTATTAGTTTCCACTAGATTCATTATGACAAAATAAATGTTCTATATATGATGTTTATGGATTTCTTATTTATCTTATTTTTTTGTCGTATGAAGATTCATTAACTTAGACCCAAATAGAATATAGTTTTGATACAAGAGCATGCGGAAAACAAAAATTTTCCGAAAATAAAAGCCCAAAAAGAGAAACTAGACTAAAAACTTTGAAATGACTATAGTAGGACATTGGAAATTAAACCCCTAACATCTACTAACCCTAACACGAAGATCAAACCACCAAAACCTGCAAGAAACCTAAACTGGTGAAGTAGCCTCCTATGGCGAATACGGGTACCTCACGTATGAAAAAAGAACTGCTAAACCGGTGAGAGTGAACCAAGAACCAGATCTGGTTGAAGGCGCGAATAGAAGCCACAAAAGCGATACTGAGACAAACTAATAGCAGAGATGGACGAGAATAGGAAACACAGACTCCCAGGACAAGGCCGAAACACAGTCGACCAAAAGACACCACAATAGAGCTCAACGATAGACAAGACCTCGATCAGGCCGATATAGTACAAACAAAGAGCGATCCCTATCCTCAAGTCGGAGAAATTGTACCCAAAAGAGCACATAAACTGATTGAAACCGAAGAGAACACAACGACCAACTAGGGCAGTAGATAATAATGCCTAAAACACAAGACATATTCTAGAACCTATCAAAACTTAACCGAGATCTACACAAACAAAAGCCTACACCAACACTACCTAAGAAGGAGAAACAACCGGAAGGAGAAAGGAGTAACCAGAGAGATTCACCAACAAACATTTCCTGAGGACGGTTCTTTGACAAAACGACTTGGACCTGCGGAGATGGTATCTCGGACAAAGATCTTTCAATCAACTGAGTCGATTGCTCCTTCACCCGTCCAATGAGAACCATAAAAGTAACCCTATCATCATCGTCGCCAAGAAAGAACGCCGGAGAAGAGAGGAGACGAAGAGAACTCACTAGAAAAAGGTCTCAAATATCGTCGTTGATCTAGCCTTCTTAGAAACGTTGACGGAGGAAGCTAAAGATGAACGACGGCAGTGCTGAGAGAGCCACCACGCGCCATCACTAGACACACCAACGAGATCGGAGAAAACTAGGTCTAGATCTCAGATTTAAAAATCGCCTCTCAAAAGCCGATGAGAGAGAAAAAGTGTACTCATGAACTATTGACGCGATTTCTTCTTTATCTTAAGAACTAAATAAAATACTCTATTTGAAATCCAGCAAAACTATACTAGTTTTATTTCAATATATAAGATTTTTTTAGTAAAAAAACTCTTTTAATTTATATGATATTTTACAAAATTATATGCATAACTAAATACTTTGATTATTAATACTCTTGCAGTATTTTATATAATTGGTCAAATTTATTCAATTAAAATATTCAATAAGTTTTATTGATCGAAATTTAAGTTTCTTAATGCGTATTTTTATCTATAAGTTTTTATATTTCGAATATTATGACACTGAGATAGTACTGTTTGGACAGATATCAATTCCTGACGTTCTACAACAGATGGTTTTTATTTATCAAAATTTCATCGAAAATAAATAATTTGTCCATTGAAAATAATTGAGGCTGTTAACAAGGGAATCTCTTGTACAATGCGTTGTTCATGCAGAAACCCAGAAGAACGAAGTAGCTAGAAATTTAATTTTGATTTTTAAAAATACCGACATGAAATGTCCCATAATCAAACACAATTGATAAATATGCTACTTGGTTTCTTTTGTGTGATATCTCGTAATGAAGCTGTCGATAAGATACTTCGGATTAAATTATTCAGCAAATGATTAAATTATATTATATATAATAAAATTTATATGTAAGTAGTTTTTAATCTAGTAGTAGATGATAAGTTCACTAAATGCATGCGTACTCGTATATCTAGAGATCGAATCCTACTATTTATATTATGTAGGAACTTGACTGATAAATCGACCAATTGTGATTCAGTGTTGAAAAATATAATATAATATATCAAAAGACTATCGAGTCGAAATTGTATACATACAAAGCTTTTAACGAAATTATTTTGATTATAATATTAAACTAATTTTCACAACGCGTTATTGAGTAGATTAAATATTCTGCGAC
The DNA here is from genome assembly GCA_963920545.1 of Lepidium didymum. NCBI lineage: Eukaryota > Viridiplantae > Streptophyta > Magnoliopsida > Brassicales > Brassicaceae > Lepidium > Lepidium didymum. Next base: position 2,547,779 of record OY986987.1, read on the forward strand.
TTTAGGTATATATTAATTCTATTTCCTCCTAAAACAGATCATCATAATCATCATTGTATAACAATCATTCGCCGTCAAACTTCTATTATATGAACACGGTGTCAGATTTTAGAGATTTTGAGGCATTGATTTTGATTGGATTAATTAGGATGATGCTTGTACAATGGAGCCAAATCTTTGCTTGAGGATTCTTATGATGAGTTTAATAACTAATATACTATTGTTTGTACCAAATTATTGTTTGTAACTCAAAATTAAATGCATTTGGTGTTGGTGGTAGAAATTCGTATTATATAAAATATTTTTTATATTTTCAACTTTCAAGATAGTGAATATTTTGGCTCTTTAAATCGAACCAAGTCTCAATTTCTTTTTTATTTTTGTTAATAATTTATTGACAAAATCCAATGTATATCCGAAAATAGATTATTCAAAACCTCTTTTAATCTATCTCCTATAGTAAAGATGGATCAATCCTCTAATGCCATAATTATTAGTTAGATCATTTTAACAATATACTGATATAACTCATCAACTCAATGTCAATTTATTTTGTAATGATTTTACTCGTTTCATTTTTTTTTCTTTAATTCGTAGTATTCAAAATTTAAACTCAAACTATTTAATTTTTAAAACCTATTGAAATTTGAAGGTGTTTTTTAATTGAAAAATTCTACGGATCGCAAAAAATATTTTTTCACTCAAATTTTATATCGAAGAAGAGCGATTAGAGTGAATCTTAGACCTTTGCATCACTTTGAATTGATTATCTATTTAGGCCATGAATGGTGAAGTTGTTTCTAATTTTTGGTTTTTAATTTTTAATTTCAGTTTTTTTTTTTAGTTTATTAATATATTTTGGTTTTCCAAAATCTCTGCAAATTGGTTTTTAGTTTTGGAAAAAAATAATATGAATTTTCTAAAAACTGGTTTTTTCTACTTTTTAGAAAAACTAAAAACTTGAATGTTAAATTATATCAGAAACTTTAAATTTGAGTATGCATACATTTATGTGTTGAGTGTATCAAAATGTTTCTAAGTTGGTGATGTGTGTACTCAACGAGTGCCATGTCCTTGTATCTCGACATTAATGTAATTTATTGATATTATGTGGTCGTTTCAATAGTCGGTGTACAATCCAAATAGCCTCCTCGGCAAAAAAAAATCCATAAACAAAACACTATCATTGGTGGGGGTCAGTTTTGTAGGAACGACATATATAACTAGTTTAAATAATTGTATGGGATTTTGTTCATTTTAAAAGAAAATTGTAGGGTAATGTGTTTGATCAAATGACTATTTTTTTTAACATTTAGATTAATAAGCGCATTTTATAATCCAAATTCCAAACAATATCATGTAGGGAGCTATACAATTTTTTTGAATCGAATTTTGATAGGAAGGTTGCATAGGTGGATCATCACTACAAGAAAAAAATTGTATTGATATGTAATATTTTGTTACAATAACAAATATTTCGTCACAATATAAAGATATTGTTACAAAGTTGTGACAATTTGTAAATGGTGACAATACAAGTGTCACAAACGCATATTAGTAACAAAAACGTCACAATACACTTGTGACAAATAAATCTAGTAACAATTTTGTCACAAATCGTTACGAAATAAAGTCACAATAATTCATAACAAATAAAATTCGTAATAAAATCGTATATAAAATATCACAAATTATTACTAATATTCATAGTTTTAATACAATTGTCATAATAACTCAAAATTTTTTTTAGTGCATAACACGCCTATAAAATTACTTTATTGATACCAAAAGAAAAATAATAGTTATGTCTATTAAAACCAAATTTTCATAAAATGATGCTCTTAAAAATTTAATAATTAGTAGCTGTAACTTTATTAGCTTGTTGTGTTTTAGGCCATGACGGATTTTGGGTGGACATTTAACTATTTGGTACTAGTCAAATGGTTATATGTCAATTTTATTTATTTTTTTATACTGAATTTGGACTACCAATAATTTTATTTTGTATAATAAGATTTAAATTATGGATCAGAGTTTGGTGTTTTAATTAATGAAAAATTTATAATTAATCTTATAATAAATAAATAAAACTAATAAGGAAAGTACTTTTCATCAAGTAGTTAAGTAACATTATGCTATTTTTTTTACCGGAAGTCGATTTCAAAAAATTATTTTTATTCTACATGAAATATTTTGGGTTTGGAAGGTTTAATACTACAAATCGAATCTAATTGATCTAGTTGTTTGCAACAAAGGAGAAAAAAAGAACTAACATATAATGATATATACATATATTGGCATAGTGCTGTGCATACATATGAGATTTTGGGCGAATATTTTTTAAAAGGCCTTTGTTAGAGAATAGTCGTAGACTCAGTTACTCTCTAAATATTGTTAGACAATTCCTATAATCTCTGTTTATAAAACATTTTAGTAAGAAAATTAAAAGTTAAGGAGAAAAAACAACATAAATCTATAAGGATAGATGTAGAAAATATGTGGCCTTCTAAATCATATTTTAAGTGAAAAGTTTTTTAAAAAATGTGGCCTTGTAGACTTTAAATTTAGTGTCGCCTTGGACAAATGCCTATTCCATTTGCCTTTAAGCACGAGACACCTAATAAATTCATTTTACAAACCGATCGATGAAAAAGTCGTAAATGAGTTGTTCACTTATATCTTGTCTAGATTTTGAAAATATATATGCATGTATCTATATTATTAAATGTGATACATTATTATTAAATGTTAAGTAGCAAATTCTTCTTAGTCTGGTGATTATAATGATCCAGCTAATAACTATGATATCTAGGATTTGATTTATCCTCTTTACAAATTGGTGATTAAATAGAAATTTTAAAGATTGAGTTAGACTATGGATCGAGTTTTGTCGATAGTCGATCCAATGTTGATAAAAAAAAAGTAGCAATAATTATTTATTATTTTACATATAAAATATCACATTTATTTCAGATTACACGGAAATATGTATTAATTATTTACGATTTTTCTCATCGCATATTTATGGCAAATAATGAAAGAAGCCCTACATATAAATATATGAAAATCAAAGTCATATATTTTTTTGTGTGTGTGGGGTCAATTCTGAACACGAACAAATAGGTGCAATGTTTAACATGCATTGCATTAGAATAGTCAAATAGAGATGCTAAGAATATATGAACTGTCCACAAGTCAACCTATTTATCAAAAAATCACTTATTTCTTTTGCCTTTCCATGCTTAATTTGTATATTAATATGTTTCTTTTTTTTATAAAGGATTTGTATATTATCGGGATAATTGGTCAAATAACACAATATAACTCTAAAATAGAGAAACTAACATATGTAATGAAAGAATTAGCAATTTAACACAAAATTCGCAGATTCCGGCAATACAGTGGTCGATTAATAAAATTCGGTGGAAAAGAAAAAAAATTAGAAGTTTCAGAGGCTGAAAATCGACAGAGATGAAAGAAGAAGAGATACAGAGAGGAGATAAAAAATAAGTATTGGATAAAATGAGAAGAAAATTAATTTAGTGTGTTAGGGAGAATAAAAAAAATGTCATGATGTGACAGTTTTTTTTTGAAATTTTGTTTTTTCTTTTACAGTAAATGAAGAGAGCGGCAAAGCTACGAATAATACACAAAATATAGAAAATATTATATATGTTAGGGTTTTGTGTTATCTATTGCATTATAATTTTTTTTACGTTAGTTCTGCTAATTTTCCTATATTATATGTTATTTACTAATTTATAAACCTAATTGAAATATTTCTTACAATTAGTTAAATATCTAGTTATGTATTTTTCTTTTTGGTATCAAAATTTCTAGTTATGTGTTTGCTACCAAACTTAGATTTTAGAAAATTATGTTGTCCTCTATAATATTATTAAGGGGCTGAATATAAATGTCCAAATTGTGAAAAAGGCTAATCTCCTCAATGTCATTTTTCGTTTGTATACCTCTATCATAAGATCGTAAGAGCCAATATAATCTGAAGATGATTAAATCAATATATAAAGCAACTAAAAGTTTGAAATATATCCTTTATATATTTGGAACTGAATTAAAGTTAATTATATTATTGAATGTATGAAGGATCGTTGTCATTATCACTGCCATGAAACTTTAACATCATTCACCGACAAACAAAAAACGTTAAGCTGTGATCTTCCATTCAACTAAAAACTTAATGTTTATATAATCTTTTTATTTTAATATTTTCTAATTTTATATGTATTATTTAGGAACATACCAATGTTTTAATAGTTTGTTTAGTTACGTTTATAATCTGATCACTATTATTTCAAATATATAGCAATATCTAATCACATTAATCACTATTAATTTTGGTTTTGATTGTCTCGTCTGGATTCGATAGAGGATTTTCTCGTTCCTTGTTAGTACCTTGAAAACTTGATCGAAGTCTGAGTTTTTATAGGCTTTATGAATGTATCAAACGTTCGACGAAGCTTTCGATTTCACCTATTTTGGAAGAAATGAGATTTTTTTTGTCGGTATAACAGCTCATTTTTCATTTGTGAGTTATATCTATTCGTCATAAGAGGTTTCACTGTCAGTTTAGACTTTGTATAGCCAATAGTGGTCTCGGTCTTCGAATTCATGATAATTGAGTTCAAGTTTAAGTCTATAAATGTGTTAGTTTAGTTTTTTTGTGGTAATTTCTATTTTAGCTTCCTTTTGTGGATTTACTGGGATATTATCAATTTCACCCGACTTCTGTATTAAATCGATGTATTTCACCCGTTATCAATATATGAATCATTCATCCCGTTGATAAATATATGATCATTTACACACAAAAAAACATAATGTAGTAACTTAAACATGATATGTACTGTTATAAAATAATGTAATTAATGATTTATTTTTGTTAATACTAGGTCACAACTGGTCGGCCTATTAGTTAAGTTTTTACATAATGTAGACAGATAGACTCGATCTCTGGATGTGTAAGTACGTCTAACTTTAGTAGATTTATCATCTGCCACTATACTAAAGACTTACTGTAATTAATGATTTTAACCAAAAAATTACACTTTAATAATTATCAAAATAAAAAACTAAGACCAAACAAATAAAGAAAACTAAATGCATTAGATTCTTACAACAAAACCATGCCTTATTAATAACATATCATATGTTCCATAATTTCTTAATTTTAATTATCTTCCCATTTTTTTTTTTCTTTTTGGACTAGCAGAGCAACGAGGGGTTGCATCCAAATCGCAAAGAATCGTTGTTGGTGTTCAACATGAGGCTCCTACATTTTAGGAATAAACAGAGGACGTTATACACAAAATCAGACTCAGTTTTTTTCACCTTATATACCGGAACCACTAAATTATATCTATATTTTTTATCAAACAACAATAACAGAAAACAAAACTTAATACAGAAAGAAAATTTTAGACAAGAAGAAGAATGGCCAGCTTTGTTGAAATTCTTTGTGCAATCTTCTTACCTCCTGTTGGTGTCTTCATCAGATTTGGCTGTGGGGTAATATTTGTTTATTCATAATTATATAACTTCAATATTTGACATTAATGGTTAAAGTAAAATCTCAAATCAAATTTTGGTTTTTTTCTCTATAAATTTTGCAGTTGGAATTTTGGATCTCTTTGCTCTTAACGTTTTTGGGTTATCTCCCTGGAATGATATATGCTATTTTTGTTCTCACGAAATAGGAATACCCAAATAAAAACAATGAATCCGTTTTCTTTTTCTTCTAAATTGCGTTTGTACAATTATGTTTTTCAAATTTATTTTTTATGTTTTGTTTAGGGATTCAGTGTTAATCTTTTGATCTTTTTGTAATCTAGCAATCTTTTTTTTGCTACATTAGATTTGTAAATTTCAGCAGTTTCCCATAATGTTATGATTCTAATTTTCGCAGTCAGAATTTAAACCATTTTATAATTCACAAATGGATTTGGAAGTTTGTGGTTAAATCACACTTACAAAAAAACTCGCAAACAATCATCAAATAGTCACGAAAAATCGTTTTTACTTGTATTAATACAACATCTAAAGATTCATGATCTGAATCTCATTAAGCTAGATTACATGGATTAATTGATAAACACAATGTACTTATTTAGATAACCTTAGCTAGATATACCATTGTATATAAACTTATGTAGCTTCTGCTATTCCGATTTGAAGATTGCCCGAATCGAAAACTGTATGGTAAGCTCCCATAAAGACATCCCCAATAATCCTGCATAGAAACAAAGTCTTGACCTCAAGAAGGTAAAATGAAGAATAGAAAGAAATATGTTGAACCAAATGGTTTTTTGTTAAGTGGCTTTCGGTAAGAAGGAAATCATGAGTTCAAATCTACTTGCGAGGATTGATTTACACCTTAAATGAGGTATTATCAATAGCTAGTACCGGGCATCGGAAGAGACTATGGGTCAAAAATCTGTAACTTTTACGGTTTATAAAAAAAATCTATTGATATCGTTCCGGCTTACCAGAGAGGACCAGTTGGTGGAGGCAAATCGTAAGCTGAGAAGCCACTTATGCACATCTCAGTATAGCCAACTCCAGTTTTGAGAATGTACTAAAACATATAACAACAATATATGAACACTTGTTGAAACGATTTCAGGTAAGTTATAATGAACTGTTTTTGTTGTTTCTTTATTTAAACCTGTTGAGGGGTGAGAGAAAATGGGTTGCCTCCAATTGTGAATGTAACTGTTGGCATGGTTTCGATGTTCTTACAATCGATAATCGATTCGCCTGCAGGACTGGGAAGGTTCTCACAAAGCTGGTTTACATATTCCAACACTTCTTCTTTAGTTTGTTTTTGTTTTAGTTTTGTCTCAATCCAAACAACAGCCATCTCACAGACTTCACATAGAACTGAGGATCTTTCTTTCTCCAACACTGTTTTGATCCCCATTCTACACACATTAAGATCTAAGTTTATATACTTATGTATAGTTTTAGTTTCCTGTTTTGCTTTGAAGATTTGTTCACATACTCTTTCCCAAAAACGCAGAGACCAATTTCTTTACACACTAGACTAGGCAGCATCTGCAAGTAAACATCAGAACTTTTCTGATTTACAAAATGATATGTATGATGCAGTGAAATGCACACAAATGAGAAACATTTTTACCTTTTTGACTAATAGATTCCATATCATCTCTCCGTATTGAGAAACAACGTCCTTGCACTCTGCACTAACAACACCCTCAGCACCAATTGCGTGGTTAATTTGCGTGATCACAATCTGAAACAAAGATCAAATTCAAAGTAGAAAAGTTCTTTTTAGATTAAACTGTTAAATGAAACTAAAAGTTAAAAAGCAATATTTTTCTTACAGTTGGTCCAGCAAGTAGAGAAGTTCCTGAGTCCATGATTGCAGCACAATCTTGCTCACAGAAACCTACACAGGAATGTTTTTCGATTTCATAACCTACACATAACTGAAACATTCAGAATATATGTAACTTAGCTGACCAGTTAGTTTTACCAGTTGAGTTGTCACCAACAAAGATATCTCCCATGTTAAACTGAAAAAGAGAAAGAATGTTATGTTAGATCTTACATCCAAACTGCGATAAAAGACATAAATCGATCCAGCAATTGCCAATTGATTTTGAGTTGGAAACCTATAGTTTGGTACACTTCTTTTCTAAATCATCAGTGTATGAGATATAAACCAAGTATTGTCTTCTCACCTGCCAATAGCCTTTTCTAGTGACAGGGACATAGGTGTGGTTGCCTTTGAAATGTGTTGGATCAACACCACCAAACACAATTTCACCTCCAACATCAGCTTCTGTATCACGATTTAGCCAGAATGAGAAAACCTTCTCCCTCACTAGTCCTTGATCCACCATGTTGTACCAAACTGGCACTGCGTTTCCAACTGAAATCTCTTGAAATCCTAAACCAAGTAGTCCATCGAACTTTGCTAGGAGAAAACTAAGACTTCCTTCATGTGTAGCTTCGATGAACTCCTGATTTTGTAAGGAGGATTTTAAGTGTAATACAAATATGATTTCAATGCAAAACCAATGTGCTTAGAAGAGCAGACCTGATTTTTAACTACAAGATCACCAACTTTCACATTATCCTCACTAAAGAAGCCAGAGATCGAACCCGAGCCATAAGTTATTTTACATGGCTTTCCTGTAATTCAAAATGTGTTTTAAAAACACCAAGATGGGCTATATGTTTCTCAACAACCAATTGAGAGTTCACTTCGATATAATTACCATTCTTGTTGTATGTTTTGGATTTGGTAGACTTGTATTTGTGATGGAGATAGCAAGCCAGCTGAAAGAACACAACATATATACAAGTCAAGACAATATGAGCTACAAGTAAGACAGATTTTCAGCATAGAGTTCAGAAACTCACAGACAAGTAGCATTTTGAAGATGGAACCCAGAGATTGGAACTCCCAGTATCAAATATAACTTTGAATTCTTGGGAAGGTGTTCCGATTCCGACAACTCCATAGTATTGAGCGTCCAAGTAGTTCTTAAGAATCACCTGATCCTCTTCATTAGATTCACCTTTGAGAGTAGCAAGAGACTGATAATTTGTGGGAACTTGTGAATGTTTCAGCTTTGTAATCACTCTGTTAGATCTAATATCATCTACCTCGAGCCGTCTCTTCTTCAGACCAATACGAAACAGATCAGTGGAGGTTGTGGGATGAAGCAAGATTGCTAAGAGACAGAAACAAATGACTTGACGGATCATCATGTCCTAGGGGAACAAAAAATCAAATAATTTTGGATTAAAGCTCACTAATTTAAACAGATTAGCATAACTGGTTTCTCTGTTTCTCGTGTTGGGTTTCACTAATTAGCATAGCTTGAATTCCTCAACTACTGAAGCAACTTTACTGTAATTTCTTACCGATATAATAAACCCACTTGATCACTGACTATTAACTAAAAAAAGGAAAATCTGATAGAGTCAACTTCAGAAACAGAGAGATCAAAGCTGAAGAGAGATATTAATTAAACAATTAAAGAGTCATTAGAATCAAACCTGAGTTGCTTGGAAGGAAAATCAAAAAGGCCAGAACTCTGTATAAGGATGAGCAATTCCTAGTTACAGATTTTTGTTTCTGCTCCATTATTACTCTTACGTGTAAACTTTTCCTTCGCCAAGTGAAAATGACACTTCGTTTGTTTATAAATTTAAACAATTTCACGAAAACATTTAGATAATTAGATGGTAAGTCAACGTTAATGAAAATTTTAAATTTTAAATTTAAAATATATTTCAAATTTTAATTATTTATAACTTCTAATTATTTTCATTACAGAACTTTTTTTAAATTATAGGCGTACTTGTAAAGTATAATTTAGACATTATTTTGTCGGTATACAATTACAAGTTTACAACACCTTAATAATGGTCTTTTTTCTTTCAAGCCACGTGTTTCACATGAAACTGATACTACTGCCTTTGGCCCAAGAAGGTATTTAAACATATGGGCTTCCCAAATGAGCCCAATAAGATTCGTGGCACTGGTCAGGTTTCTCTGAAAACTCTCACTCTCTCCTCCGTCTTCCGTCAGGATCTAAGTCGACACAGCCACGCATAACCGGTAACGTCAGAGATAGCACACTCCTTCTGGTATTCGTGTGCGAAAAGTTACCCTAATTTTATATTTACATGTTTTCTTTTTTAACTTGCTTATATCTAAACCGAGATATATTGTTGTATCTATATCTAGTTTTAAAAGGTGTCTTTCACATGCTCGATGAAATGCCTCAGTGAATATCTTTTCTCAGAAAACCAAATTCTCATTTTTCTTGCACTGAATTTTGGTGGGTTGTTGAAATTACAAAGGGAAATGGCGTTGAGACAGAAGTTAGGATGGTCAGAGGGAGATCTAATGAGATCAGATGCAAAGCCATGTTCAAGGCTGATGAGACAAACAGCTGCCATTTTCACTGTTGGTGGAGCTCTTGGTTTCTGGGTTCTCTGCAGACTTCACTATGGTAATAAAAATTTCTTTCTTTTTCTTATCAATGCATTACGTTTCCACAACTTGATTTGAAAGCATCTGTAAAGCTTTTCTAGATGGGTTAGTTAACAGATTAATGCATTAATTGAATAATTATATTTGTATGTTGAAAGATTAAATCTTTACAGGATTCTGGGAAGCCATGCGTGTTTACTTCGATCCCTATTACCATGCTTGTTTGTAACTTGAGTCAAATGTAAGATAGAAAGGTTGTAACAACAAATGTTGTTCTGTTCCATTGATGGATGTTTAACTCTGGGAAATTGTGTAGGACCAAGGGTCACAGTGCCAAGGAGTCTGCGGTGGGCTGGGTGTGGTGCTCTGTCCGTGAGCACATCAACTGCAATGCTTGTCCGTCTCTTCAGTCCGGAATGTGAACCACAAAACATTGCTGCATATGATCACCCAAAAAGCTCTCAATCTTCACTTCCTTAAACCCATCAGCTTCTGTTTCAATTTATGATGTGTATGTACGTCATCTTTTGTACATTCTTTTCCTATATATGGTAACTCTTAATAATAACCAAGTTCTTCACTATGGTTTAATTACACACTAAAATTTATGTCTGATACATTTATATGAAAAAGCTAGACAAACGATTTTTTTCTACGCGGTTTTAATTTTAAAGTGATGTTTGTTTCTCCATCCAGCTGCTCTATTCAGATTAAGATGTGAACTGTTAGTTTGTTTCAGAGTGTAAACATTTACATTTGGATGCTACATCTAGATATTACAACCGGAAATGGGAACGAAAAACATCTGTATGTTTCAGTTAAATGATACATTTGGATGAAATTGATAAACGCAGAAACGAACAACACCTTAATAGATAAATAAAATATTACCAAGATATGTTATTGTAGCTGCTAAAGAATAGGTGAAAGCTGAAGAATTGATCTTACCAATTTCACGAGTCCAGTTTGCAGGTTCAGAAGAATCGTGTGTTAATTCGATGATATGCTTCACGGATGCATCATAGAACAGCAAATCACTCACAGCTGGTACAGCTTGGATTTTCAAGGATCAGAACCGCCATGCCCGATCAGATTTCTTCCATTTCTTGAGCTCACCACTTATGGCGGAATGCTCTAGTAATCACATTTGCTGTCCGGAATGCTCTATCGAAAAACCGTTCGACTGGAGCTGCGTTCTGACTCTATCAATCTAATCACAACCATCAGTGATTTATTTCTATTACTTTAGAATTCATCTAATAATTAGTTTGGAACTGTTAAAAGGAGTTGGAATGCATACCATCCTTTTATCAAAAATTAACCATATCCATAAGACGAATCTTGCAGATATACAAAACTGATGGTAAACACTAACACATTGATATTCGCAATTATTTTCAATCGCCCAACTAAAAAACCCTTGACTGGTTAACATTTTTTTTCTGTTGTAATATGTTAGAATAATAATTGCATATTCACAGTTTCTCCAAACCAAATTAAAAGAATGGAGAATTGGCCAAATAACACAATTCACTAATTTAATTAAGGATATGACACATGTATTCTCGTAATTAAGAGAATAGTTAGCACTTTGACCTAAATATTTACAAGTTTAGTCTTTTAATAATTATGTTCAAAATTAAAAACAAAAAACATAAAACTTATGTGGATGAAAGAAACTTGAGCAAGTTTACTTGCTACAGTACCGCTACGTTGCTAGTTATACTATATGGTATAGAACTACTATATACTATAAAATATATAGTACATAACAATAAAAAGTATTCATCTAAATGGTATATAAGGATGATGAAACATAGAAGAAAAAAGAGAATGACAATGAAAAATAGAAGGAGAATGACAAAGACAAAAAAGAGTAGGAGGAGAATGATGAAGATGATGAGGAGAATGACGAGGAAAAGAATAATGAGAAGAGAGAGGAAGAAGATTAGGGTGAGGAGTAGAAGATAGGAGGAAGAATGAGGAGGAATAGAAGACTGAATAAATTAAAATTGATGAGATTTTTTGAAAAAATATGTATAAATCGAAGGTTTTAAAAGAATAACATATTATATCAATTAGACATTCTATATATATAACTAAACAATACAAAATTAGTCAATGACATATTCGTTTTTTATTAAAAAATTTGTTTATTTTTTAAAAATTTAAGTTTCAGGATGTACGTAGAAAAAAATCTATGTTTTTCTAAAAAAAATTTAACTTTGATTTTATTTTTCATTAAAAGTTATTAGAAGAGGAGAGAATAAGTTAAGAAGAAGAAAAAAATAAAAATTATATGAAAATGGTAAAATGACAAATATTATATAAAATATGTTGAATATTAGTTAATTTAGAATTTTGTACTATTTTGTGAATGATAAATAATTTTGGTCCTATTCTTGCTAATTTCCCTTAAAAGAATTGAGAAAAGCACTATATATAGTATATAACGTCCGACCTACCGGATTCGAACAAGTGACTACCAACTGAGCTAAGGTCGGATATGTGTTATAACACTTTATCGTGTAGAAGGTGCAGCATATGAATCCTAATAAACTTTAGAATCATATATACAAGAAGTACGAAAAGGCTATGTGTTATATTATTTTGCCGCTTGTTTATATCAATACAAAACTTAAAAAATGAAAAACAATTGACGCCTGCCATTGTAATGGAACCGAACATCGAATATATCAAAATATTGTTAATATCGAAAAAACATAAATGAAAAGCGTGAACGGCAGGATTCGAACCTGCGCGGGCAAAGCCCACATGATTTCTAGTCATGCCCGATAACCACTCCGGCACGTCCACTTTGCTAAAATTAAACTTGGAATTTAGAATAAAGATGCTTTTAAACTTTTAATGATAATACATATAGATCTTGGCTTTGATTGACTTAGAAATAGATGAGTGTTGCTACTCTGATGCCATTTCTCAAGAAAATGAAAAAGACAAAGTCTACCGTGACTTGAGTGACGACATTGTCATTTTCTACCGTGAGAGTAGTTGACAGAGCTTGAGTGGTTCCATTAACGAAACCTATGAGTTTCTGGCTTGACAAAAGGGACTCAAATTGAGTTTTCCAGAGAAGGTAGTTGGAATCATTGAGTTTAAGAGTGGTTGAGCTAAGAATATGAATATTGCTTTGGAAAGGATAGTGATCCACCATTGTTAAACCTGTTAGAGTTTCACAAAGGCTCTGATACCATGAAAGAGATGAAGGAAAACTGAAAAAGATTGTATTTTGCTTGATGATATACAAGTTACAATGAGATATACTTATATAGAAAGCTATATAAGGATCTAGACTACAAAAGTGATTAGCTGTATTGATCATTATCCTTAATGCCCGTTGGGAAGGGGATTGGAGCGTGGTTTACTCTTTTGCTTTTTCTTCACCATGGTTAACGCTTTCTTCCCGTACAGTTGCAAGTTTGCAGAGTTTTGTCATGACTCTTTCTTCCTTAATGGACTTAGGTGGGCTTTCTTGACCTTGTGCTTCTTCTTTACTGAGTTGGCTTCTTCTTCACTTACGAATGGTACGTACCGAGTATCTCATAACCTTTATTCATAGCTCTTTGTATAAATTGGTATTCCCCAACGAACCCTGCTTCACATATCCAGTACTCTATCAATTTTTCTTTAACTATCAAATTACCTTGGGCCTTGACACACTACGATCCATATCACTAAGTCAAATTACCTGCTAGTTCAGCAAACTTATTGTTGATTTTCTTGAAAAGGGTAGTTTTGCCTACACCACCCATACCGTGTAGACCCATAATTCCGACTCCATCTCCCATAAGATAGTTTCATGCGTTTTCGAGCATTATTTCCTGACCAATCGTAGGCTGAGTAGACTTCTCTTCCACTCTAGGTCTCGGAGTCTGTTCCACGACAACTTCAAAATTACCCTCCGATTTGAGTTTCTTAACCTCTTCGACTAACAAGAATACCATTTTCCCATATTTGTAGCTCGAACAAACATTTTTTGAACATAAACCACAGATACACAACTTTTTAAGCTGAGTTGGACTAGTACGAAGCAGATTATTGAACTGTGTATCGGTTTTCTCAACACGTTCAAGCCACACCTGAACAGTTTCAAGCCTTTGTCGATGTCGTGTCAACTCCTCTCTTGCTACCTTGTTCTGCACGTTATGCTGAATTGCTTATATTATTTCTCTCTGCTCTGAAATTCTCCTCGAGTGTTCGAATATAACCTTTACCACATAAGCATGTAAAGATGCGATTCAGCGTTTGATCACAAGAAAGTTGGAAAAAACACAATTCCCCATGGTGATATAAGAAGAGATAAGACACAGGAATAGATTCGAGTTAACTTCGCGTTCTAATCTCTCACAACTTTTCCAAACGACGTTGACTTTAGATGCAACATGTTTTAGGCAGAAAAGGCTAAATGATTATTCGCTGGCATTAGATTAATGCCAAAAAAAAAAACTCTTTCTTTCGATTGTGCAAGAAAAAAATTATGTCCGAATAACTACAATTTTTTCCCGCCCAAATTCTTTCAATTTTTTTTTTATGCTTTGGTGTCTAGATATACCTTTTCCCAACATAATAATAATAATAATAATAATAATAATAATAATAATAATAATAATAATAATAATAATAATAATAATAATAATAATAATAATAATAATAATTTGGAAGCCATGTAGAAGGCAACGAGTTTACAAAGGAAACATTCTTAGATAAATTACCAACATTATGTGCTAGCCAATTCACCTTGCTATTGAGACATCTTGGAATCTGGTGAAGGGAAAAGCTGATGAAACTTCTTCGAAAATAGTCAAATTCCACTAAAAACGGCGAGAAGGCTGGCCACTCATATGGATTTGACACCATCTTGATAATCTCCACACTGTCTGTTCCACATTGAACTTCTGAAAATCCCAAAGGTAGAAGGGATTTCCTAGCCGACATGACTTCTTCAAATTCTATGTGTAGAGGTGATAAACATCTAGGTATACCATGAGCTCACTTATTTGCATGCATAGTAGAGTCTGTAAAGCGATAGCAACCCAAACCAAAGTAAAGTTCTGAATTTCTCCAGGAACCGTCTACAAAACAACATTATCCAGTAAAATTGGGATCACCAATCCTAGGCATTGATACTGCCTCCGCGCCCTGTAGAAGAACTCGAGGATTCTTGTCCAAGTTAGAATTTTTTTTTTCATTCCTTGCTTTCCAAATATTCCAGAGAATCCAGAGAAAACTTCTAAACTCCTTTAAGTCTGGTATCCTCTAAAAAAGGTAGTTCGATAAAGCATATGATCGAAGGCATTGGAAAAACCCATATGTCTAAAGTTATGTTCCATAAAGCTCATGTTTGAAGAGCTGGGGGACACTTAAAGAGAACATGATTTATTGATTCCTCATCTGCACCACAGCGCGAACACCTAGTATCGTAATGAATACGAGCATTCTGTTTTCCACCCATGCGCTTGAATCTTGTCCAATGAAGGACCATATCGCCTTTCCTCTCCATTGGTGAAAGTCATTTCAACCTTGTATCCGGACTTAACTAAATATCTGCCAGATTTATTAAAATACCAACCAAAAAAGTGCGAGAAGCTCATATTTGGAATCTTAGGACCTAAAATCAAAGACACATATTTGGGATCAATTAACTATCTAATAAGAGGGATTCTCCAGAATTTTGTTGAATGGTCAATTAACTGATCCACCGTAAGATCTGGATAAAAAATTGACCTGGACCTACAGCTTGTCTTGGTAATGAACCTTGAATCGAGAGGTCATACCACACCAATGTCGACTTCCCATCACCTATACGTTTTACTAAGTCTTTGCTCACCAAAGCTTTGGCTGATATGATACTACGCAAATCATAGGAAGGTGAATAACTCCTTACAGGATCTAACGGATAAATGTCCTTAAAATATCTACTTTTAAAAATTCACGAAAAAAAAATCAGAAAAATCTATTAATTTTCATAATTGTTTGGCCAAGAGATCTGAATTGAACTCTTTAATTGATATACCATCTTTTTGTCAACTATTTTATGTTGATATAATTCTCTATTTCAAGTTTAATTACTCTTTCATTTCTATTTTATTTAAAAATTGATTGCGCTTTCATAAAGTTTTAAGAATATCATTTAATTCTTCATTTTTTTTCTTTTTTTTCTAAAAAGATTATCTAGTTAAAATCTATCCAACCAAATAAACATAGACTTTTTTTTTTTTCAATCAAACTGCTTCTATTATAAATTTAAAAGTTCATCGTTACAACACCAGAAATAATGAAGCCAATACAAAGCATAGTCGTAACCGACATAAAGAACATAACATAGAGACTAACCAAGTGGAGGAAGCTCGAACACTCTGATAATCTTGGATAACAGTTGGAACAACGTTCTTGGATCTGAAAAGACGCTTGAAACCATAAGGTGTGATTGACACAAGGGTCAGGTGAACCAACATGGTAGCTCTTGAAACCATAAGGTGTGAGCTTTTGAAATTGTTCTCCCGAAGAGAGAGATAACGTGGATGGTGTCTCCTTGGAAGAAGGGAGGACTCACATTCTAATAGAATCTGACAGCATATTAACCTAAACAAAGGCTTTAAACATACATGATACTCTAATAGACTTTGTCTAAGGGCTATGGAAATGGATTTGTCCTCTAAGATCCAAAATCAAGGCCTATTAAGAGAAAGAATAAAGAGATACCTTAAATTGAACCAGGCCCATAAAATAAGTCCAATAGCTGATCCAGTCCACGTAGGCCCAAAATGGGTGAGAGAGGAATGGTACTAATTAGGGTTTGGTTTTGCACCGCTGTAGTAACCAAACTGAACACCGGAAAATAGCAGATCGGAAGAGGCATCAAGGCATGCTCGGCCAATGTCGAGATATGAAGCTCGTCGGCTTGCCGTGCTCATCTCAGAGGAGACACTCAACTGAGCGACGATTTTCGCGTGTTCTAAGACACGACATAGTGGACTGTGGTACATTTCGCCATATCTGAGCCTTATCGGAGGAAGATATAACCTTTGGCCGAGATGACAAGATATGGAGATTGCAAGTAGACGAGGGGTGGTGAAAATGATCTTGGCGGTTGAGGATCGCCAAAATAGGTGACAAAAGCAGTAAATCAAAAGGAAAAAATAGAGACGAAGGTGAAGAGGTGGGAAGATGGAGAAGCCTCAGCTCCGACAAAGGACCCTGGTGGTGAAGGTGCTAAAGTTGTCTTCGTCCTCTGAAGACTGATCTTCGAGATTTAACCTTACTGACCATGATTTTTGTCAGAAGAGAAGAAAAACAAAGAAGAGATGATACCAAGAGAGACAAAAAACAGAAACGCAGTAGGAAAAGAGTCTGACGCCGGCGAGCTCTGGAGACCCAGGTGTCGCCGACGTCGGAAAAGAAGATCAGTTGGAGTTTCTCGATAACTGTACCAGAGAACCCTTCTTAAAACACTTTTATAAATAGAGTTTTGTGGATTTAATTGTTGATAAAAATAAAAAGATAAATAAACATAGACTTTATAATACAAATGGTCAAAACAAAATAAATATAAATTAGTTTTTACATTGAAAATTAAAAATATCAAACAATTTTTTTTGAAAAGCATTACCTATTAAAAAACAGAGAATATAATCATTCACTCTACTTTATTTACTGTTATGTTTCTGTTTTGTTTTGTTTTTGACCATTTAAATTCAATAAAACCTGACAGTTACTTCTGGTAACTAAAACATAATTATCATCATCCTCGCATGTGGACCTTACTCATTCCCATGGCTTCTCTTTCAGTCTTCAAAATCTCATTATACTTACAGCTATGACTGTACTATATAATATATATGTATGATTCTCTGCATAATGTAGTTGCAATGTAAGGCAAGCCATCTCTTCTTTCTCTCTCTCATTATCAAAATAAAATAAAATAAAATTTCACTACCTAACACTTGATAACTCCATCTCCTCTTCTTCTCTTATTACCTTCTACCAGATCTCACTGCCCACATTTCAAATAAATTTCCTCTTTCTAATCTGTTTCTCCTCTTCTTTATATTAAACCCCAAACGTTACTTAATATATTATATTAAAAAACAATAAGCTCACTTAAAATATTAGACCATCATCAATGGTGGTCTTTAAAGGGTTTTTAAAGGGTTTCTTAGAATTTTTTAATATTAAATTTAAGAAACCCTCAATGAAAGTCTCTTAATTAAGAAACTTTTGAGATGGTGGTGAGAGGGTTTCTTGCCACGTGTCACGTTCTGATTGAATGATTTTATTAAAAAAATAAAATTTAAATAAAATTTTTTTAAAAAAAGTAAAAATATTAATTTTTTATTTTTAAGAGACCCTCAAAGAGGATCTCACCATTGATGATGCTCTTAGCTAATTAAGAATTGTTTACTGTTTATACATTTCCATTCTTATCTAATCCCTTGAACAGAATCATTATTTGGATATGTTTTTTAAACTGTTTGAGTGTAGTTGTTGTGGTTAACATTACATGACAGCTCCTTCTCAAACTTAGATCCCCACACTGTTTTTTTTTGTTCTCCTCCTTCTACATAGACACTTGCAATAAGAAGAGGGCCATAGAAAGGTCTTGTCTCTTTGTCTGAGCTGTTCATTTTCTTGGATTTACTTCTTTAAGCTCTCTCTTCTGAAATTTTTTTTAAGTGTTTTTTTTTTCCTTCTTCTCTGAAATTCTGGTTTTGCTTTGGTGTAGGATCTGGAGTTCTTTCTTCTTAAGATTTGGTAAAATGGGTATTTAATTAACTCTTCAAAGATCTAAATTATCAAGATCAGGTAATAAACATTAAATTCTCATCTTCTTTGGTACTTACTCTGTCTGTTTTATATATTTAAGACTATCATGATTGCTTTGTGTTCTTTAATGTGTCCTTGATTTTAGCTCCTTCGTTGTCCTTATGTCTGTTTCCTGGGAAAATTTTGTCTTTCTCTTTAGTAAATTTCTTTGCGGATAAACATTGGGACCACAATGACTCTGCATTAGTCTCATAGCATTTTTCATGTGTCAACTTGGACTCTGAATCCTGAATTGCAACATGATATTGGGAATTCAGTGTTAATTGCAGAAAGAAAATGGGAGGTGAACTGAAAAGCCAGCTATATAGAGAGAGTCATGTGTTTGGACTTAAGATTTGGGAAGTACTTGGGATAGCTGTTGCATTGCTCATCATAGCCATCCTCTCAGTTCTTTCATTTTGTCTAACTTCGAAGAACAAAGCAAAAAGATCGAAAACTGGTCTTCCTGTAACTCAAACTCATCCAGTATCCAAGGAGATCAGAGAGGTCAGAGTTGAGCATGTCTCAGCATCTAATTTTGCTCCTGGTGAAGGCATTCTTCTAACAATTCAGGACAAAAACAAGAAAGACTCGGACAGAGTCATGGTTCACTTGGATATGGGGAAGAAGAGAAGTAGTAGTGGCCGATCAGGCTCATTTCACCATTTAGAAATCATAGATAAACATTCCGAGTTGGCAGAAGAAGTTTCTGCATCTTCATCATCATTGTATAACATTGCAACTCCATCTCCATTGTCTGGTTTGCCTGAGTCTCACCTTGGTTGGGGCCACTGGTTTACACTGAGAGATCTAGAAATAGCAACCAACAGATTCTCAAAGGAGAATATTATTGGTGAAGGCGGTTATGGTGTTGTCTACAGAGGAGAGTTGATCAATGGAACTCCTGTTGCAGTTAAAAAGATTCTAAACCAATTGTGAGTATTCAAGTTTCATTTACCTTTTATATTGTTTAAGTTTTGGTTGATTGATTGGTTTTGTAGGGGACAAGCTGAGAAAGAGTTTAGGGTCGAGGTTGATGCTATCGGTCATGTGCGGCACAAGAACTTAGTCCGTCTTCTTGGCTACTGCATTGAAGGCACACATAGGTATAGGTGTATATATTTGTCTAACTTAGGAACCAAATTTGTGAGTAACTTACTCAAATCAATTGGAAAATGCTATATAGGATATTGGTTTATGAGTATGTGAACAATGGAAACTTAGAACAATGGCTTCACGGAGCAATGAGACAACATGGATTTTTAACTTGGGAAGCTAGAATGAAGGTTCTCATTGGCACATCAAAAGCGTAAGCAAGACCATTACTCTGTTTTGTTTGCAGAGTTTGTCTTCACACATACTGATTATAGATCCTCTGTGTAGTCTTGCATATCTCCATGAAGCAATTGAGCCAAAAGTAGTGCACAGAGACATCAAGTCAAGCAACATACTGATCAATGACGAGTTTGATGCAAAAGTTTCTGATTTCGGCCTTGCTAAGTTGCTTGGCGCTGGTACAAGCCATGTAACAACTCGAGTGATGGGAACATTTGGGTGAGACTTGAGATGCTGCAAACGTTGAAAACAGTCTTTAGATTCAAAGCTAAATGCTTTCTTTATGAACGTTTTGTAGGTACGTTGCTCCAGAATATGCAAACACAGGATTGTTAAATGAAAAGAGTGATGTTTACAGCTTCGGTGTTTTGGTCTTAGAAGCAATCACAGGACGAGACCCTGTGGATTATGGCCGTCCTACTCATGAGGTAACAAGTTGTTTCCATTTGGTTTAATGTCAATAATGATTAGATTATTTGATTCATCAATTTCATCGCAGGTGAATCTAGTGGACTGGTTAAAGATGATGGTTGGAACGAGACGATCAGAAGAAGTAGTGGATCCAAACATAGAAGTAAAACCACCTATAAGATCATTGAAACGAGCCCTTTTAACAGCTTTGAGATGCGTTGATCCAGATTCCGATAAGAGGCCTAAAATGAGCCAAGTTGTGCGAATGCTTGAGTCTGAAGAATATCCAATTCCAAGAGAGGTAAAGTGTTATAACACCTGATATTGTCCAAACATAGAACATATAACTGAAATCTATGTTTCTTTCAGGACCGAAGGCGTCCAAGAACGCGAGAAGGAAGTATGGAGATAAGTTCAGACACTGATATGAGTACTCCAGTTTCAAGATCACAGAGCAAGAGACAATAATCTGATTAATGTATATCAATATGCGTAAGCCTTCAACAGGTTTGAAGATTATGAAGCTATTCTTTGAACTTGTTCTTTTGCAATTTCTTGTTTGGGATTGGGATGAGTAGATTGTAGATGATTGTTTGTACATGGAACTGAGTTTGTATTCAGAGCTTCTACATCAACATTAATGATTGGTATGTACAGTAGTTTATTTCATATTAGCTCTTTAGAATCTGCTTCATCTTTCAACACCAAAGTCACATAGCATAATCCATAGGAATTTGAGCCTAACCTAAGAAACAGATCCGGGAGAAGGTTCTGATGTAAAGGTATCAAGGAATCGTTGACCAATAATATCCAATAATCCAAGATGTTATGTGGACACAGATTTCAAGGTTGGTTAGAGCGTTGGTCTTATGAGCCGAAGGTCGCGGGTTCGAACCCGCCGGGACCGATTTCCGTTTAACATTTTTTGAGTCTGTGTCATGTATGAGTGCCGAAATTTACCGGGCCGGCTCATCAAGGATCGCGATCATAAAAGCATGAATTTAATTTTTATAACTACGATGGATTATGGCTAAATTTTGTTTTGTCAGAGTCATTAACTAAATTATTCGGCGGTTAATTTTTTTTTTTTGGTTTTAAGCGATTCGGGTTAATTGAAATAAGGAGTATTTTTAAATAATGTTGACTTACTAAGAAAGAGTTGGTCTCAATTTGCTTTACCCACACTTTTGGACTTCAGAGGCAGAAGAATGAGGAAAAGGAGAATCTCACACGCCAATGGGACAAGTTGAGGTTAAAACAAAAGTGAAGCTAACAAAATTATCATAGGTTTTAGGGGTCGGGACTCAAAGAGCCTTATACAAACAAAAAAAATTTCCAATACTTGTGACCACATTTCACGTCTCACTAACCCATCTTTTTCGACTACATTTTCCTAATGTTGAATTGTTTTAAAGCATAATATCATGGACTGATTCCTCATAAATTCATAGCACTATTAGTCTATCTTACAAATCAATCTTAGCAGTAATGATATAGCAGTCATAGTTAGTTCATAAATTAATGATAAAAGTCAAAATAGAATGAAAAAATTGATAGCCTAGAGAAGTATTTATATACTATTAAACAAACGTAAAGAATTATGTTTTACCCAAAAAAAGAATGTGAAAAATTATGTGTTAACACTACTTTGCCAAATATATCTAATCACTACAAGAAAATAAATTTTTTGCGATGAAAAAAGGCATTGCAACTTCGTTACAAATAACCTGTCGCAAGAGACTTGCGGTAACAACATAAACGTAAAAATTTGACCCAAATTTTGACAAAAACAATATTCGTCGAGATTTTTTGATCGGACATACATGTATGTTGAGATCCAATATGGAATTTTCGACGGAACCAAACCATCTAGATGCCAAAATCTTAGTTAGAATCTCTTAATAGTGACATTGTAGAAAATATGTTTTACTAAAAATGTATATCTAAACCTCAACTTACTGCTACTTACTAGCCTAGAGATATACCTATAGAACTAGACCAAAGAAACATTAAGAATGAACTAATTTATTTTCTATGTATGTGAGTATGAAGAATTTTTCATTCCTCGCGCGTGAGAAGATTTGGCTAAACCTATTAAACCCTAAAGTCTACCACATACCATTCATAGGATAATGTAGTCCATTACTTCTTTTGTATTTTATTCTCTTTGTATACTAACTTTACAATTTATGTGTATATATATAGTATTGCTTATCTCCTAACAAATTCACAAAAATTATGTCATTCCCTTTAATCTTTTATGCATTCTTCTTGATCTTGCTCTCATCATCTCAAATTGCTCAAAACTTGAATCTGAGCCCATCACCGGCTCCAAATCCGGTTTACAGTGATGAATACAATGCTTCTTTTACCGTTTTCGATGTGACTTCGTTTGGAGCCATCGGAGATTGTACCACTGACGATACGTCAGCATTCAAGATGGCTTGGGACGCTGCATGTATGAGCTTAGGTTCTAAGTCAGTCTTGATTCTTGTCCCTTATTCATTCTGTTTTTTGGTTAAGCCAACTAGCTTCAATGGTCCTTGCAGAACCAATCTTGTGTTACAAGTAAGCTGATTTCAAATTTTCCTTTTGATTAATGAGGAATGACCAGCCATAATTAATTGAAATGATGACAATGAGAGGATTTGAACCACAATCCATAAACCTCATGAGAATTGACGGATTTTATCTTCTTTATATATAGATTGATGGGTTCATTGTGTCGCCGGATGGACCTAGGTCGTGGCCGTGGAACTACAAGAGGCAGTGGATGATGTTTTACAGAGTGAATGGATTATCAATACAAGGCTCCGGTATTATCAATGGACGTGGCCAGAAATGGTGGAACCTTCCTTGCAAACCTCACAAGAGCCGTAATGGATCGACTCAATCCGGTCCCTGTGATAGTCCTGTGGTAACTCACTATTTCACAATCTTATTGTTACCTGTATTTGAGATATAGTCAATGATATTGGTTAAAAATGTCACTCTGATTCCATATGATAAATCAGGCGATTAGAGTATTTCAGAGCTCCAATGTGAGAATGAAAGGGCTTAACTTATTGAACAGTGCTCAGTTCCATGTAAGGTTTGACAACTGCAGTGACGTGGTTGTCGATTCTGTGACCATCAAGGCACCAGCTTCTAGTCCCAACACTGATGGGATCCACATTGAGAACACACATAACGTTCAGATTCGTAACTCTGTGATTTCCAACGGTATTTTTCCGTGTAGCCTAACCGTTAGTTCATTCATTCCGATCAGTTTTATATGTTTCTTTCAATTGGGTTGTAACAGGAGATGATTGTATTTCAATCGGATCGGGCTGCTTTAATGTTGATATTAAGAATGTTACCTGCGGTCCAAGCCATGGGATTAGGTACAGCTATCATTATTGCCATTCAATTTTTCCATCTGCCAAACTCTATGTACCTCTCATAGAATAGGCTTAAACGCTCATCCGTTGGACTTTGTTTCACAGAAAATTTTGTTTGGTTTTCTGGTTTGAAGTGTGAACAACAAACTTATGGGTATGTTGCAGCATAGGCAGTCTCGGATTCCACAACTCGGAGGCCTTTGTCTCGAACATAACAGTGACAAACTCAACCATATGGAACTCAGACAACGGTGTTCGGATCAAGACATGGCAAGGAGGGTCAGGCTTGGTTTCAAGAATAGTGTTCAGTAACATTTTGATGGTGAACGTTCGTAACCCTATAATGATAGACCAGTACTACTGCCAAACCAAAAACTGTGCTAACCAAACTAGCGCAGTCTTTATCAGTGAAGTTCTGTATGCAAATATCAAAGGGTCTTACGACATCAGAAGCCCACCAATGCATTTTGGTTGCAGCGACTCTATCCCTTGTACTAACCTGAGACTCGTGAATGTTGATCTGTTTCCTTTCGAAGGCGAGCATTTGAAAACCCCATTCTGCTGGAACGCATATGGAAGCATGCAGATTACAGAGCCACCTGTTAATTGCCTACTTGAGGCACTTCCAAATTGCCAACAGAAGAAGATGTGTTCATCTGTGTTCACCAACTCGGAATCAGATTCGGAAAAAACATAACAAAACAATATAACGGTAGATTGGATCTTAGTAACGAGTAATGAAAAGATTAGTCTGCAGGTTAGCTATGGACTTGAAAGTCTGCAACCTTTTAGAATATACACTTCACTACATTCAGTTGTCATAGGCTAAAAGAAGTCAATCTAGCTTGTATCATATATAATAAAAGATACTTGCAAACCTCAAACAGAATCTGTATCATATCTAGTTTGGTGCATTGACTCGTATTGTGGGAAAATGGATTCAGTTTCTAATATATGAAAGAGGTGATGCATATACGAAGAGAGAACAGTAGAGAGGTGACTTCTATTCCATTTATTGATGGACGATTTATTGTGGGGGGATAAATCGGTCCATGACATACATTTCATGAACAAGAATAGCTGCATTGGGGTAACATTACTTGCAAATAGAAGCGAGTACCTCCAGCAGAGAAACAGTGAATTTCATCTGTGTTTCCTCATCCACAGAAATGAAAAGAGGAACATGAACAAAGAGTGATTTGGTCTTATTCTGCTCTGCAAATCTCAGAGAGTGGTAATAGACATAGTTGCACACAAATCGACCTGCATCATCTGATGTTATCACCTCAAAGCCCTTCTTTTCCAAGGCTTTTGTTATCTCATCAACAGGAAGAGTAGTCTGCAAATCATACAAACTTCGTGGAATCAAAAACAAGACGGCCAATATTTTCAGACCAAAAGGTTAAAAAACCACAGCTTGAGGATACAGCATCGACATACCTTTCTTACAGTTGATATTTGACCATCTGAGGGAACAATTGGCAAATTCTGAAATCCACAAGAATGTTTTCATTGAAGTAAACAACTAATCAAACATGACTAACCAAAGGAGAGTGAAACAAAAACCTGAGGTTTCCAACCCAATTCATCAGGACAACGAAAAGTGGCTTCATTTACAGCTTGTTGCTCAATTGCAAATTTTGTAGCACCACTATTAACTCCAAAGTGAACCTAACGAGACATTCGAATGAGTTTCTTCTGCATAGAGAAATAAGAACAGGTACTCAATCACTAGTTGGCTTAACTAACTAACTAACCCAGATGGTTTTTACGGCCAATGACTCTGATTCTTTCGTGTTGACTGTGGATTGTAGCAACTGATAAAGAGAGGCCAGAGCTCCTTGACCAGCGGTCTCAAGCACAGTACAGCTTCCAAGAATTAAGTCTTTGGATACACTATTCTTCGCCAAATATTCTTTCAGGTTGTTTGCCATTTTCTCTGTAGGGTTCTCAGCAACTCCATGGAACTTCTTGAAGCCTGTGATGTGAATTGTCACACCCGTTGGTCCTTCAGAACCCATCAATACAACTGAAACAAAAAGCTGTATCTGTCATAAACATTCACACAAGACACTAACAGTGACTACTCTGTAAACAACCAAAATAGTACCCAGATTTGGAACATTCAATTCGATACGGATGCTCAGACCATCAAACACTAATGTGAAATTCAACAACAAATGATCATGGCCAGATCTCTCAAAAAGTTTTGACTTTCTCGAAACATAAAGTTTACGATATTTTCAACCTTGAGAGTAAAGTTTGCAGCTTTTTTATCTCCGAGTGATTCAGACAATGAAAAGATCAAAATTTTCAGAGGGTCTGATCATAATACTGGTTTACAGATGGGTAACACAGCAAATAAGGAACCCAATCGCAAATTTCGAAAATACCCAAATTCAGAAAGTTTTCTGATAAAGAAAACAGAACCGCATCAGACCCAGTTCAAAAGATACGCTAATGATCCGAATCAGATAAATTTCAGAAGCTTTTTACCTTAGAGAAACCGTTGTTGAACTGTGGCGACGAACACAATTGAAAGCTCTGTTCTGTCTTCCACTGAAATCAATGGCCTGTAAAATCAGAGAGGAAGAGAGAAATAGAGAGAGGAAATGTGACTCAACAACCAGTCTTTGTACTTATCCAATCAATTGAAACTTTAATCATTTTCCACTTTGGACGGAAGTCTGATATTCAAGGAACAAGACAAGAGGTACATATGTTTAGTATTCCTTTTTGATAACAAAAGTGGTAGGTCACTTCCCAATGAAAACAAATCAGCAATGATTCATTATTAAACGAATAATTGCAAGATGATAATTGAGTGACTCAAGTGGTGCATCGATATGCGTAAATCATTGCCTGCAACATTCTTCATATACACTGTATAGTAATACACCCATCTCTACCAAACCAATAAAACTTAAACCGAATTAAACCAATAGAAAGGACCAGTCTCACCAATAATCTCTACAAGAACATTTTCCATTGTTGAAATGATGGAATCTGTTTGCATCTCTAAGAATGATCTCTCTCTCTGTGACTTTAGAAATGATTTTAATGGCGGAGTGACAATCTCCACAGACTCTAAGGTTCTTCATGACACGAATGGGTACTCCTTCGGGTAGCTTTAAGAGTCCATAAGCCACTGCAAGTCTCTCACTGTGACGACTCAAGCTGTCAATTTTCTCTTCCTCGTCTACATCGTGCAACACATGGCTGCAATCAGGACTATAACCAGCTTCTTTTAGTAATTCATCTGTTTTCTCCAACACAATCAATATCATCGCCTGCTCGGGATGGTTTCTGATACCTCCGCGAGTGAACATGTGGACTTTCTTCTCTATCTCAATCCAACTACAACCAGGGAATTTACTTACATTCCTCGTCCTCATGTTTTTCCTCACTTCTGCAACATCTCCCCATTTAGATCGAGATGCATTTATGCTGGATAACAAAACGTATGGACCAGCGTTTTCTGGTTCAATCTCAAACAGTTTCTTTGCAGCAACTTCGGCTATATCCAGTCGTGAGTGAGTTCTACACGCTCCCAACAGAGCACCCCAAACTGTAGCATCTGGCTTTATGGTCATACTTTCGATCAATTTCATTGCTTTATCTACCTTTCCTGCACGCCCAAGCATATCCACCGTGCACGAATAGTGCTCAACTGATGGTGTCACGCAATACCTTGATTCCATTGATTCAAATATCTCAAGCCCTTCCTCGACTTTTCCAGCATAGCTGCATGCGGTAAGAATTGCAATTAAGGTCACTTTATTTGGTATGGTACCAGACAATGGCATCTCATGGAAAACCTTAAGAGCTTCCTCTCCTAAACCGTGTGATGCATAACCAGAAATGATTGAATTCCACATGATAATGTCCTTTGAGGGAAACCGGTCAAATACTAGCTTTGCTTTCACAAGTTCACCACATTTGACATACATAGTCATCAAAACAGAGGCAACATACACATCAAAATCAAACTGACATCTCACTAAGTGAGCATGGACCTGTCTACCATATTGGAGACTTGCTAGAGTGGCACATACCGAAAGAATGCTGATCAAAGATGGAAAACTCGGTCTGACTCCTTGTCTCTGCATTTCAGAGAAAAATTCAAGGGCCTCCAATTCAAAACCTTTTCTTTCATAAGCCTTGATCATTCCTCGCCAAGTCACATTATCTCTATCCTTCATTAGATCAAAAATTCTCCTCGCTTTTGTTATCTCTCCTTGCTCTCCTAACGCAACAATCATAGCATTACACGCAATAACCGGCTTCATCGGCATCTCCTCAAAGAATTGTTCAGCATCCTCAATTCTCCCACTCAAAGTATACCCCAAAAGCATGGAAGTCCATGAAACTTCGGTTTTTTCGGGCATCACTTCAAACAGCTTCCTAGCAACATCCACTCGGTTATTCTGCCCGTAACCTGTAATCATCGTAGTCCAAGTAATCACATTTTTTTCTCGCATCTCGTCAAAAATCTTCCTTGCCTCATCCACTCTTCCTTCTTTACACAACCCACCAATCATATTAGTACTTGCTACAATATCTTTCACTGGCATCATACCATATAATTTACGTGCATCATCGATACGCCCATCATCAATCAAACCACCAAACATCACAGTCCAAGAAACTTCATTCTTCTCAGGCATTCTCCAAAACAACAATTCTGCTTCAGTAACCATACCTTCTTGCACATAACCTTTAACCATCGCGGTCCATGAAACAACATTCCTCTCAGGCATTATCTCAAACACATTCCTAGCTTCATCAATCATTCCATTCTTAATATACCCTGAAACCAACCCGTTCCAAGACACTATATTTCTCTCAGGCATTTCATCGAACAAATGGCGTGCTTCTTGCGGCAAGCCATTTGCAAAATACCCAGAAATAATGGAGTTCCAGGCACTGATTGCTTTAAACCGTAGCGAATCAAAAAACTTTCGAGCTTCATAGATTTGACCGACCCGTGAGAGACGAGAGATCTCAAAACTGCAATTGACGGCAGTGGTAGTGTAGTACGTTCTATGTATGATTAACTGAACCCTCTTCATTCATAAATCAAATTGAGAGAAAGCAGAGTGCTTGGAGATAGTTTTAAGACCTAACTAAGCACAAAAAGGACGCGCGAAACCTCTCTAAACCTGATAATTTTGGACAGAGCGTCCACGTAAGGTTCTTACAGTTTCAACATTTTTGTGGACCGTGATCATTAAAGGTTAGTATGTTATGATTTTGATTTGACTCAATTTTTATGTTACAATTTTGGCCAAAATTTTTGTTGTAAATAATTTGAGAGTTTTTGACATTTCTAATTTCTTCCACAAAATCCGAGTTATAACTCAAATTTTAAATACTATCATATGAGATTACACGTATGTATGGAGTCAAACTCCGATTGAAAATGTTAAAAGAAGTAAACATTAACCACTTAGACAAACTTATTTTGTGGAGTTTAACCACTTAGAAAAATTTTAGGCATCTTTCCAGGCAATTGGACCACCGGACCCGTGGATCTTGACAAAACAAGTTATATAAAAATAATAATAAAATTTCAGTTTCATAAAATTTTGGTTAGAAATATAAAACGTGAAACAAAATAATTGGTTGTAGAAATCTTACAAACCTTTTTTGGGGTTCGATCCTTCTTCGATACAAGTGGAATAAATTAATAGATTTTAGGGTGTTGGTTTTATCTAAGAATCGGGCCTTGTCGATCTAATTATTGATAAATAAAAAATAAAAAAACTCTAAAACCATATATATTTTGAAGAGTGGTATGATACGATGTTACAAATTCCAAACTCCATGTATATTCATCTCTTTCATCACAATTTCCTTTACGCCATTATTACTATTCTTTATGTCAGGAATCAGAGATAGTTTTTTCTCATGGATGTACAAATTGTTAAAAAAAAATATCACTACAAACTCTTCTCTTATTTTCCCTAGTGATATATTTGATTTTTTTTTGTCACATGATATATTTGATTACAATTCAAAAGTTTCATTGATAAACAACAACAAAAAACTTCGAAGTTAGAAAACTACAAAGGAAGAAACAAGTTTGGTTTCTAACGACGGCAAAAGAAATGGAACGGAGTTGTGGCTTAGAGTATCGCATTGAAAGAACTTTCATGGCCACAATAGCATCAGCTGTCTCAGTGTAATGAACACCATCTCAGCTTATCAATCGAGACCCTTTATTACATACATTAGCACTTCTATGTCCACATATTATCTTGGGATTGTAGTTGTAAGGAGTCCCTCCGAATCCGCAACAGGCCATCAATGGTCTCTTAAAACCTGCATTGATTTAATCAAGTTAAGATAACAATCTCACTCGGTCATACACTGTAAGGACTATGAGTGATTCTTTTTTCTTTTTACTTCGGCCCGTCTCCAGCACTATTTGAGTGATTATGTTTTACCATATTGGTTGGAGTTTGCAATGAGGCTGTATTTGATAGTATATATGTCGACATAGATTATGGTTGCGTCTTTACTAAGCTCCTCACACATAGCATTCAATTATAGTTGAACATCTTAGCTGCCGAATTGTAAATGGCTAAGCAACCGTGCTTATCGAGATTTTTGCTCTTAACCGTTGCAAGTTTCTGAGGTAGACAACCCAATGGACCAGTATTGTGAATCCAGAATTTCCTTCCTCCTTCATTGTACAATCTCTGCATACCGTAAAATTATTTTTGTTTTTTGTCAAGACCGTAAAATGATTTAAAAGGTCATATCGTATAATAGAATACTAAACTAACTCACATTGAAAGTTGGGCTATTTGTAAGCTAATATTAAGATTCATGAGTTTCTCCATTCATAATCAATCGATTCTGAGTTGGAAATCCATTAATCCTAATATGATATCAGAGATTGGTTCAAATAACCATTTTCACAAAAAACAAATTTTTATCTCTTCCATCCACATATGGAAAAGATCTTCAACTTATATCCAATTGATTTTAAATTGGAAATCTATAAATCTTAATATTATGCATCTATTAAGGCCGGAAAATCTAACCTTTGAGTTGTGGAATCAACTTAACAGTTTGAGAATAGGAGTTTGCCAATTGTACTAATTGGTTCAATTTTGTTTAGTCACTCGCTTCGCCATATTGGATTTTACTGTTCTTTTATTTTGAGATGTTTTTTAATTTAAAGTTTTCTCACATTTCATCTGTTTGAACATTGGAGGTTAGAATTTTCGGGCTTCACATCCCAAGGAAACCAAATCCTGACCTGTTTGGCTGACATTTTAATTAAAAAAGATTTTATACAGTTAAATCAGGATATTGGGCGGAAAAAAATTTATCTTTGTGTACGATGGGATCCTTTGGTCCAAATATACAAGATTTACAATCACATGTTTGTAAAGTTAAGGCCCCTCAGAAAATCAACCATTTATCTGGCAAGTTTTATCCAGCCAAGTGGCAGTAAAATCAAATCTTATTAAACGAAGCATTAAATGTGATCAAAGGTGCGACAAATATAGCGCGAATGAGGAAACGATTAACCATGTTGTGTTTAAATGTTCTCCAGCTATTCAGGCATGGACAATTTTTAAGATATCCGCAAGTCAAAATTTCTAGAAGCTTCTATTTTTCCAATATTGACCATATGATATATAGATTGTCGAATACGGGGGAACATAGAAGTTTTCCATGGATCCTTTGGTTCCTATGGAAAGCGAGAAATAACAAAGGTTTCTCAAACAAAGATAAAAACCCTCAGGATATCACTCAAATGCCGAAAGCATAAGCCTCCAAGGGAGAATTGATTTTCTGGGATGTAATACCGCACCCCCACGACCTTCCTTAGCGGCTATTTTCCGACCATTGGCAATCAATCTAGCGTTCACTGGTTATAGAATCATGGTTAATACCTCTTGGAAGAATTTAGATCTCTTCATAAACTGGGCTGGTGTTGTTTTCCGGATGGCACAGTTGGCATTAATAAGGGGGTTCAGAGTATTCGATGCAGTTTATCTGCCTTGCACTCGGAACTCGAAGCGCTCTTGTGGGTTATGACTTGTCTTCGTTCTCTCTAGATTTTGGAAGTTGAGTTCCTAGTTGATTGCTATGAACTACTTAACATGATAGAGGAGCCATGTGCCTGGCCAGCCTTCTCACCATACTTGGATGATCTCTCTTGTCTGCGGTGCTCCTTCAGCTCTTGCTCCTTTGTTCATATCCCCCGTGCACTCAACCACAAAACTAATCACTTTCCTCGCACTATCAGAAGGGTTTTAGGAATCGGGCTTTTGTGAACAATGTACCTTTTCTATAGACTCGAATGTTTTTGAATATGAGTTAAGTTGACAAAAAAAAAACATTGGTGGTTAAACTAATTACTATTGTTATAATAAGAGTACTAATGCAATGTTGGATGTGGGTCTTACTCCTTTATGACTTCACAAGGTCCACTACGGCTCTAGGCCAGCTCGACTTGGCATAGAGCCAGACATCCAACACTTATCAAAAAACAAGATAAATGCATCAGAACTTTCTATCTCGGAAAATGAATTGTGGAATCACCTTAACAGTTTGAGAATAGGAGTTGCCTTTTTCGAAAGAACGAGCAAGATCGTTCTGTCCAATAATAATCATGTACAATGCATTTTTGAATCCTTCTTCATTTATGAACATTCCTTTTGATGATTCTACAAACAAAAACACAAAAATGTAGAATCAAGTCAATATTATTAACCAAGAACAGTGGAGATACAAAATTTATTTGGGATGAGATTGGTTATACTTGAACTAGAAGCAAGCTCGAGTGATCGTGATTTGAAATGTTGGAATTGCATAAGCTGAATGTTGAGTGAAAATGGGACATCTTTGGGAAGAGTAGTGGATCCAGCATTTGCGAAATTTGCACCGTTTTCAAACCTTTTTCCTTCACCCAATGAATCTAAGTATGGCCTTAAAGGACTTGTATTTAAACTTTGGCCTGCCAATTCCATCGTTAGTAAAATTCACTTACCACTTTTAAATGAACCCAAGATATGCACATTATGCGTGTAAAAATAATCGACTATTTAGTTAACAAAAAAAAATGTAATCGACTATCAAGATTATTGTTAAAAAAAATTAAAAAAAAACATAAAGGGTGTAAAATTAAAGTTTCAAGAAAATTTAATGAAAATTGAAAAAATCATTCATTTTGTTGTTAATTAAAAATAAAATCATTTATTTAATGTAGTTTTTTCGTATACATTCTACACTTCTTGACTTTCTAACAATTAAAAAGGTTCAAAGTAATTTCATCAACTTCTAACATGTTCTACTTTGTGACCCACTTTCTCCGACTAGATCTCAGTGATCGAATCTATCACACTTTGGACGCACCGACATTAATGTCTTAACGTAATCGTAGGCCTACATTTAAGAAACAAACGGACGGTGGATCCGACACGAAACACGCACTAACAAAACTAAAGTTTTTTTGTTTACTTACAGAGGAAATCAATGAGAAGACGTGCATCAGACTAACGACCAGTGGATCTCCGGAAAAATAAGCCTCCATATGGTAAAACAACATTGAAACCAAGTCCAGCAACGAGTCCTCCTGGGTCTGAATTAGAATTTCCAAAGTTAAAAATCACCGGTGGAGCTTGACACCTCGCCGCCGTAGAGGGTTGCCGGAGAATGGTAAGAACCAGTAAAACGAATATGATAAAGAGGAAGGAGAATGTATTTGAGAGGAGAAAGAGATTAGCCATTGAAGAAACCTTGGTAGTGTTGTAAAGAGAGTGTACCTGGCTCTTGTAACTTTTTATAGTCAGTTTGGTCAAATAATATTAATTTTTGTATTTTAGTGTAGATCTGTAGAGATTAAATTGTCTCTGACATCATTTGTTACTATAGTATAAGTTGTGCGTATTTATAGGACAATAATCTGTTATGACTCGGAATTTTGGTTTTTTTTAGTCTTTAGAAATTTTTGTTGGTTGGAAAATAGAAAAGTAACAATTATGTGAAATACATTGGCCATAAGAACCGGAATGGTAACATGAAATAGGCATTATTACTGGAAATCACAATGTTCATGTCTCCTCTTCTTCTCCTTCTCGATTTAAATATGGAGAAGACTTTTGCCTAAAATTTCATAGAAGCTTTATCAAATCTCATAAGGCAGTCTTAGGTTCATCAATGTGCATCACAATATTTTGGCATGTTTTGCTTTGAACTTGCTTTTTGTTAATCCAAAATCATGAGTTTCGAGTCACTAACTCGGGTTAACAGGCTATGAGATTCGGCTAATGACCAATGGCTAGTACTAGTAATTAGCCTTATTCCAGATTTTCTAATAAATCTTACGACATGATTTATTTTCGTCTAGCCAAATAGCAACAATTTAGTTTCTAACAGAAATTGACTCATGTAAGACTGGTTTAGGCATTGCCCCAAACATATCTCTTACAACTAGACTACCACTACTTTGTTAATTTTTCTTTTGTGGTTTTGTTAATTTCGTATTTCATTTGTGTGTTATAATAGTTTTTTGGAATTTTTTATATATCTCTGTCTGATTGTCAAAAGAAAATAAAATGATATAACATTTTAGTACTTTATAAAAACAAAAATTCATTTCAACACTGTTTACAAAATTCACCTTAGTATATGACAATTCAAAAGGAAAAAAAAAACGATTCAAAGAAGCCTGTAGCCTCAACTTTTGTCTATGGATAAATTGCTAAGTTCATATTATTAAGTTCAGAAACTTAACATTTCTGAACCACACCCATTTCTCTCTTATGTTTCTGTCTTCACATCATTGCTCTCCTCTGCATCTTTAATCTGTTTCACAATCTCTGCCTTTTGCTCCATTAAGGCTCCTACTTTCCCATCGATCTTCTCCAACTTCATTTTTAGCTTACCAATGTCATTACCTTTCTTTTTCTTCTTCACATCTTTTTCTTTCTTTTCTTTCTTCCCCTTTTCTTTATCACCATCTTCAGCTTTTGACTCTTCTATCTTGATGTCCTTAGTTTCATCTTTCTTCTTGGTCTTCTTCCCCTCTTCACTCTCTCCATTATAATCTTTTCCCTCCACATCTTTTACATTCTTCTTCTCACCTTCTGGTTCTTCTAATTTTATATCTCTAGACACAACTTCAGTTTCAAGGTTTGTCTTCTTATCTTCTTTGTTATCATTTTCATCTTTTTCCTTCTTATTCTTCTTCTTCTTGTTCTCTTTCTTCTTTTTCTGCTTCACTTCTCCTTTATCCTCATCTTTATCTTCTGTTTCTTTCTCACATATCTCATCTGTGTCCTTCTTCTTCTTCGCCTTATCTTTATTCTTCTTTTTCTTTCCTTCCTGATGTTCTTCTTCTTCTTTCTTCTTTCCTTCATCTTCCTCCTTAAACTCATCCTTCTCCACCTTTTTTTTCTTCTTCTTCTCATCACCATTCACTTCCTTTCCTTTCATCTTCTTGTCTTCTTTACCTTTAGAATCTTGTTTCTGTTTCTTGTCTTTAACTTTCTTCATTGTTGCTTCTGCACCAGATACATCCTTCTCTTTACCTTCTTCTTTTTGTTCTGATACTTCCTCATGTTTCTTCTCTTTATCTGATTTCTTCTTCTTCTTCTCCTCTGTACCTGATTCATCCTTCTCTTCCTTCTTTTTCTTCTTATTCTTCTTCTCTTCAACTTCTTCTTCTTTCAACACTTCCTTTTGTTCTGATGCTTCCTCATGTTTCTTCTCTTTATCTGATTTCTTCTTCTTCTCCTCTGTACCTGATTTATCCTTTTCTTTCTTATCCTTCTTATTCTTCTTCTCTTTAACACCTTCAACTTCTAACTCCTTTTTTTGTGATTCATCATCATGTTTCTTCTCTTTCTCCTTCTTTTTCTTCTTGTTCTCCTTCTCTTCCTCTTCCATTTTTACATCACTATCTTCAACCTTCATATCTCCACTTTTCTTGGAATCATCTTTCTTCTCATCATGTTTGTCATGTTTCTTTCCCCTTATCTTCTTATGTTCCTTATCCTTCTTTGAGTTCTCTTCACTCTCTTCTTCTTTCTTTGTTTTAACCTTCTCCACTGACTTTGCTTTCACTTCCATTTTCAATTCAACATTCTCTCCCTTCTCTGTTGGATCCAATTCTTCTGTCTTCATTTTTACATGATGTTTCTCTTTCTTGACCATTTCTTCATTTGATGACATAATTCTCTGATAGACCCATCAATAATAACAATATGTTAAGACAAATTTCATCATAAAATTGCTAAAACTTTTCTATTTCTTAGCCAAGTCATCATTTCTGGTTCACCAACATATTTAAAGGAGATTAGCAAACCAAACAATCCTAATTATTCAGGTAGAGATTGCTAAAACTTAGTTCTCTTGACTGTTTTATTATTTATTTTTAACTTCCATGTTCTATTAATTTTCTAGTATTTAGAATTGTTGGATTCCATCATAAAAGCTGAAGAAAACACTTAAGACAGAACCAGTATACTTTTCTCCTTAATACCATAGAAACATGGATTCTATTTCTAGATTCAGACTAATTCACCAAATTCAATTATAGAACAAGAGACATCAACTTTACAAAGCAAAGGGCAATAATTCACAACAAAACCCAGAATTTCAGATCTATCAAGAAAATAGCTAACACAGAAAACTAGAAATTCAGGAAATATGTATCAAAAACAAAATACTTGGAGACAGAGATCAAACTATGAAAGAAAGATAGAGAACTTACAATATCTCAGATTATCCAAAGTTGTGGTTGTGAATTAATAAGAAAGACGATCAAAGTGATATGAAATTGATCTGAGATAAGTTTGGGTATTTATATATTAGTATAATAGAAGACTTAGGATAATGACTTATTCTCGTAAGGAGTCACACGGATGTGACGCAGAACCTTCATGCGTTGGTGCCACGTCTTTGTCTTTCTTCTTTCCTAAGGTGTTTTTTGTTTTTTCTTTTACAAGTCATAGGTCCCACTGGAATTGAATTGAATTGTCTTAACTTTGTAGAGACATTTAGAAAACTCTAATTTTACTATTCAAAGTTTTTCTTTTGGACTTTATTCATCCGTTCATAAGATATGGAAACCGGTAATATTAGAACACATTTTACAAATGAAAAATTTCTGAAAAACCCTCTATTTGCAAATCAGAAAATTTGATTTGTTGCTCATACATTTAGGAATACACGACAAAGAAACGACGCTAAAAGAACTCCTAAATCTCACAAAATATTCTGTTGAGAGGAGAAATACTGACCCGAAGAAGGAAATTAGGTTGAGATTTTAGGTGATTATAGTTCACTCATAAGATCCACTGATCCACCTTGCCCCTTTGTCACGGCAAGAATATTATTTCTTCGACGACTAATGCAATACCTGTTAAAATTTTATTTTTCAACAAATATATATAACTATATATCTTACATATTTATTACTCACGGTAACATATTATATAGATTGCTAAGAAGCAGGTGGCTCAATTGGCTTGCCCATGATCTAACTAGATACTAGGTGAGAAGTTTGAATCTCACAAGCTCTAATTTGAGTATTCAGACTATGGATCATGCCTTATTCATCCAAATCCAATAAGTAAGATTGACAAATAAAAAACATATTATATAGGTTGATATTTATTTATTTATTTATAGGAGTGCATTTATAAAGCTAGAGGATTCACAAATCCAAAAAACCATTCTCTTCGTTGTAGCGAACTTCTCTGTCTCCGATATGATGATTAATTGTACGTTAATACGTAAGAGTAAGACACTAAGGGCCTGTTCTTTATTTGGTTGTGCGATCACTTTCGGCGATCAAAATTAAGGCTTAAAAAACTAAAAAATATATAGTAAAAAGATGATATTTGAGTCGCTGCGACTCGTTTACTCGTCGAAGCCGACGTCCGCCGATGTCGCTAATAATTACAACGACAATAAAATTGGTCGCAGCGATTGATTTACCGATGCCGTCATACACTTTTCACAAAATCAAATTTGAATTTGTAAAACGAACAGGACCTAAGACTGATTCATTTACAAGCATAATCAGAAGTAAGAAGCTAGAAGGCATTTCACAAAAAAAGAAGAAGCTAGAAAGCAAATTTCTTTATATCAATTCGCCTCAAAACTCTTTCGTAAAGTATCAGAAAAAGAAAACAAGATGGAAAATGTAAAGTAAAATTCAGATTATGTATGGAACAAATTTTATGACTTATACATGACCAAAGACCAATTTATAGTCAAAAAGGATTTATAAACTTCAATGGTAAGTCCTTAATTTTGCATGACTCAGAAAATGTTTTTATTTATTTTCTATGGTAATTGGTACAATATTAAATACGAAAAACGAAAGAAAATAAAAAAAATTATATCATGAAATGGTTCGTCTAAATTGGTCGATGAAGTTATTGCTTAATATTGATATCTTAGCAGCTAATAAGCTCCCTGCAGTTTAATATTAATTTGTAACTTTGGAAAATTTCAATAATTTTTTTGGGGTCAAAGTTTCGTCACCATTATTGCATGGTTGAACGATAATCAATAATAAACTATATAAGATAGATTTGTTTAATTTTTGATCCAAAACAGATCCAAGAGATCCACAGCTCAAACCACAAAAAAAAATAAAAATTCAATTCTCAAAATAGGACATGGCCGAAACTCACTAAGAAACCCTAATCTATTACTGTAAGATTGGAAAAACGATGTCAAATCCGAATCTGCAACGCAATGCCGTGAAATCGAAGATGGCGGTAAGTGAATCTGTTATATTAGGTATTATTTTAGTAGATCTAAATCGTTGCAAAAACCATTTTGTTTACTAACCGATTTTCTTATAAAAATTCATCGAAATTATTTAGCTGAAATATAAATGACGAAGAGGTAAAGATACAAACTATTTTTCTTAAAATCTGTAATTTTAACTTTTGAACAAACCTTAAGTCTGTAATGGTTTAAAATCTAGCACCGGTTTTGTATATTTCGAATTTTTGAACTCATTTCATGTGTTTCGTCTATACTTTAGATTTAAACAGTATCAGATATATGTTCAAATATTTCCCGTGTTAAACTCATTTTGTAGGGTTTAAATCTATGTTTAGACATACCATATGTTTCCATCTCGCATCTTTGTTAAAGTAGTCTATGTGTAAATGATTTGAGTCATATTTTTTTGTGTCTAAGTGAACTCTAAATTATAGATTTGAATAGTTTTTGATTGACAATTGAGTAATTTTTGAATGGTTTTTTTTGTTAATATTAGGCCATAACTGGGTCGATCCATTAGTCAAGTTCCTACATAATATAGGCAGTGAAAATCGATTCCTGAATGTGTAAATGCGCTTGCCTAAGTTACCACCTGCCACTAGAGTAAAGCTACCAGTAACTTTTTGATTTACAATTGAGTAATTTTAAATATTTATCTGAATTGATATTAACAATAAAGTTATTGGACTTCACGGAGGTTTAGTGTAATTTCAAATCAAATGAGATATCGAAGATAGG
Source organism: Lepidium didymum (assembly GCA_963920545.1). Classification (NCBI taxonomy): domain Eukaryota; kingdom Viridiplantae; phylum Streptophyta; class Magnoliopsida; order Brassicales; family Brassicaceae; genus Lepidium; species Lepidium didymum. The sequence goes on from OY986987.1 coordinate 2,587,232, forward strand.
GTGATTAATTTGGGTTTATAAACTTATTTATTAAATGCGTATCTTTTACCAAATTAGACTCATATAAACCCATAAAAAAATGTTAAATGGGTCTATATGGGTTTACTTATCTAAACCCATTTAATAAATGGGGTTTAATTAACTAAATGGGCCCAATTAAACCCACTTAGAAAACTGATCCATCTGAAGCTTATTCTCTTCTCGGGTCCCAATTTTGTCGTTGCACCCTCGGAAATAGTTGTATTTCAGGTTTGGATTTCCCTTCTAGAACACTTTTCTCGATGGTTTTTCTAGATTTCAGTAAACCATTTCGGAGATACAGATCTGTGTCTATTTTTTTTGCCTCGCTTGTTTGTGTTGTGGCCTTTTTTGAGTGGTGAATATAAGTAACTGAAACGTATTATGCTCTAGAATTGATAGGATTGGTGCTTTATGGTCTCTTTGGTGATGTTGTTCATATGTGTGCTTCACGTGGCTTTGATTGTTGTATTGGCATTTGATTTGATTTGATTCGATTTTCACTCTGGGATCTTACTTTTGCACTTTGCACAAGAGAAACATGAAGAAGATGGAGAAACTTCACCAAAGAGAAAACAAAATTGAAGTTTTGGTTTCTATTCTTGTACTTTGTATGTGTCATCGTTGTTTTATATTCCTTTGATTTTGTTTGTATTCTATATTATGTGATCGAGATAAAAATACAAACGTGTGGAGTGTCGAGGGAGAAATATTACAATAACACAAATCCAAAATCTCCCACAAACTCTCCTTTCAAAAAACAGCAGATTCACATTTATCACAGGGGAGAGATATTTCATCATTTTTGCTCACAGAATCTGATACCAAATTGAAGCAAAGCATTACTACAGTTATCTATTGTTTTGTCTAATCTTCTTTTTTTTGTTTTTTACTTTTGTCTGGCTTTGGTTAAGTAAAGAATCTGTCTCTTGCTTTGAATGCTATATCTCTCTGTGTATCTTTCAAGTTTTATCTCTCGTCCTCTCGTTTTCTTTGTTAATGCTAACCAAAAAAACATCAAAATTTTTGAGATCCGTGATGTTTCATCATGAGTTTCTTGCCTCTGTTTTTTCTTTTCTCCACATGAATTTAATATACTCTTGTTAAAATCAAATCAATTGGTTCAACACATCGGAAAAAAGTTTAGAACGTTACAGAGATTTAATTAACGATGAAGAATGTGTTTAGCCGAATTGATATTTCGGGTTTCGTGACAGGTTCAACTGAACATACTTGGCAACCAATAATGTCTGCGGAGACGAACATTCCAAGTTATTGGCTAAACTGGAGATTCTTCTTGTGTGCAATCTTCATAGTAACTTCTCTGTTTCTATCTTCATTTCTGATTTGGAAATACGAAGGACCAAGTAAACGTAAGAAACGCGGTGATGATCAAACTCAGGAACTTGAGCTTACAGGAATTGTATATGATGATGAAACTTGGAGTACTTGTGTCAGAGACATTCACCCGAATTGGTTGTTAGGTTTTCGTGTTTTTGGTTTTGTTGTTCTTCTTGGACTTATCTCTGGTAATGCCATTGCTGATGGAGCCGGCATTTTCATCTTCTACACACAGTGAGTTTTCCTAAAGATGCAGCATAATGATTACATAAATATTTACATTCTCACTTGTTATGATGAGTGTTATTGATTGGTTCTTAATCAGATGGACTTTCACATTGGTCACAGTTTACTTTGGGGTATGGCTTTTCTTCACCTTAACATGGTACTACACATGCATTTATCCAATCATCAAAATCAGCTTTTTCAATCTACCTTACATTAGTGAACCTGTAACGTGTTGCTAGATGTGTTTCTCTGTGAAATTTTGAGGGTTTTATGGCAATATTTCCTGCAAAATCGATTATTTAAATACCTCAATTGGACTTGATCTGAATGCAGCTTGCAGCTTTGGTGTCTATATACAGATTTAGAGATGCTAATAATGGTAAAAACGGAGTCAGTGGTGTAGATGAAGAGAAAGGGTCGTATAGACCTCCCCTGAATGGTGTAGATTCAAATGTGTTTAAATCTTCAAACAGACACGATAGAGACAACAGCTCAGCACGTCAGATCGCACCTACATTGGGTTACATTCTTCAAATTCTTTATCAAGGGAGTCTTCCTGTTTTAAGCGTTAAACATGCTAAGATTTGTGAATAAATGTCTGTGTCTCAGCATGTTTTTGAATTGCAGACTTGTGCAGGAGCTGTATTGCTTACAGATGGTGTGTTTTGGTTCATTATCTTTCCTTTTCTCAGTTCCAAAGATTTCAATCTCGACTTTGTAAGTTTTAACCACAAAAATTATAGGTTGTAAGGAGACTTGAACAATTGGTTGTCTTTCATTTTCTTGAAGCTAAACTTTGACCAAACCTTTTATACCGCAGTTCATTGTGATTATGCACTCAGTCAATGCTATTTTTCTCCTCGGTGAAACTTTCCTGAATTCTCTGGCTAGTGTTTATGCTTAATCGACATAAGAACATGATTTAGATGATGATTACATGATGATGATTTCCTATGTATCCAGCGATTCCCGTTGTTCAGGATTGCCTATTTTGTGGTATGGACTAGCATATTTGTGCTATTCCAATGGATTGTTCATGCTTGTGTCTCCTTTTGGTAATCATCACGGCTCTATGAACAGATTAGCTTACTTGCTTATAGAGGTATATGTGTATAACAATGTGAAATCTGTTTGTGCAGGTGGCCTTACCCATTCTTGGATTTGTCATCACCCTATGCCCCTTTATGGTACTCTATACAAATCCATCACCTTGTTCTTATAGTGACTGTGCCAACAAAATTTAGAGATGAAACTCAACTATGGATTTGGTTTTGGAGATGTAGACAGTGAACATGATTCTTGATCTTTGATGGAGTTAGACTCAATAAGTAATGTGTTTAATTGATGTTGCAGGTATGCAGCTGTAGGCTTGTGCACGTACCATGCTTTGGAATCTTTGCTATGATCGTGAAGTTGAAGCAGTTATGGCTCTCAATACGATTTTCAGGACAATAGCTAATACCAAATATAGTGGAATGGTTATTAGAGTGAGATTCTCATTGAGCAGAGTTCAAAAAACAAGTTACAATCTCTCAGTCTTATATACATTTATAGGTTCTCTTCTGCCTTCTGTATCAATTGATTTTTTGTAAATTAATTTAAAGTTCCTCTTGAAGGAACATATGAATCGACATAAAAATACTTTTGTTTGATAAAAAACCATTATGACTTTTCTTCAAACAATGTCCTTAATGATCACATCTTTGATCATTCTCAAGACAATCCCAATCGACCAAATCCATCTCACCAGACCAACCAACAATGACTCTAATCGACATAATATGTTATTGTCAATGAGCTACTGTGAGAAATCGATCATCTCTAAACTCGAAAACCCTCACGCAGAAATCACGACCACATCAAAAATCACAGCGTTCAATTCCTTAAATATAATCATCTTGTTTTCTTCTTCTTTATATCCAAAGCTACAAAAAAGTTTCTCAGAAAAAGCAATCGCAGCACTTTGTTCGACCAAATTTAGTTTAACTAAAAACGACCAAGCAATAACAGGAATGGGGTCGAGATTAAGAACCTAGTTTCATATAGGATTGTATGGTGCGATGACAAATTTGTGAATATTGTAGTCTCATTTTGGTCGGAGATTTTTTGGTGGCCGACCATAAAAAGTGATTAGAAATCACTTAATTATGTTGTCGAATTTGCCAACAAACAATTTTGTATAGGAACACAATAATCAATTTTTCACACCCAATTATTAACATTTTTTTTAATAATTGAAAAAAAATCAGAATGCGCCGAGTTGTTCTGGTGACTAGGATGATCCAGCTAATGACTTGACATCAGAGTTCGATTTCTACCCGCTACATTATGATAGCTTAAAAATGGATTATTGGGAGTGGGTTTTATACTATGGATTGGACCTTATCGATCCAATGTTGACAAAAAAAAAATCAGAATACAAACTATAGTAGTTCACGTAAAAACTTGCGACTAAAAATGCAAAAGCAAATCGACAAAGAAATGGAAACAAAATAAGTCAAAAACTAATCAAAATCTCCATCGAACATACTCCAAAGTTGGCCTCTTTTTCTGTTGACATCACTTCTTCAACAATCCCATCTACCTCTTGATTATTCAACAACCAAACAATTATCTCCATCTAACAAATTAAAACTATCTCCCATAAAAAAAATTATATAACACCAAATATACGTAAATTATTAAATTTTAACTTTACACATGAAATCAAAGTTTCAAAATTATTTACTCCTGGAATAAATATTTCAAACCTATTTATGCAATCAAAGTTTATCTACATCCAAAAATTCTGAAATCTAATTATACACCACATTGGTTTTATGTTTTACAGTTTACCAACTAAAATGGTACTTTAAACTTGATTTTGATTACAATCTTAATCCATCTAATGCAAAATCTTCTGGTATGAAAATGTCTCCAATTAGTAAAGATTCCTAAATCAAAAACCTTCAATTCTTTCAACATGAGAAATCGAGAAATCTAAATTAAAGTAGTGGAAGTGTAGGTGAAGACCACTCACTCCAGTCCCAACCACATATTATATTAGCAATTTAGCATATGAGAAGTTTGGTACATATTGTTGAGCTGTTTAGTTAATTCTGTTGGTGTTTAAGTTTCCTTTTGCTTATCACTAAACATTGTACATACGCTCTTTTATACAGTCATTCTAAGTTTAATGAGAAAATTAACTTTAATCATCTCAAAGTTAATATATTGACCACCATCTTTCGTTTTTGAATCATTTTAGATGATTTGGCGCCTTGTTTGGAGAATAAATGATATAATGATGTAACAAGCAAGGAGACAGAGTTTTTGGAAAAATAATGAACAAAACCAAACCAAACACCCCTATGGATGATCCCATCGATCATATGGTCGATGGAAGAGGTCGATGCAGCCTCCAAGAACCTACAAAACCTTTTTGAATGATCCCATCAGCCATATGGTTGATGGGAGAGGTCGATACAGCAGCCAAGAACCCACAAAACCGTTCTGGATGATCCCATATCGACCATATGGTCGATGGGAGAAGTTAATGGCCACAAACATTTACTTGTCTCAGATGCACCCAATTTTGTTTCTGCTAAGATATTATGAAAGGATTTGAGAAAAAAGTGTCTCATTCATTTCCATAACTTAGTATCTATACAAGTACATATTAACCAAAAATTCAATGATTAGAGAATAAAAAATATTCCCGTATCTATAAAAACAAGGCCGTAGAAGAAAATGGACTTCATCAGAGCTAAGTTTTCATCTCTCTTGAGAGTTGGCTTCAAATAATTCAACCATCTTAGTCTACAAATCTTTCTACACCGATTTAGCCCTACAAAACTAGTAATGGACAATTATAATAATTACTAAGACTGTTTAATTTTGTCTCCTACTATATTTTTATCAAGAGGAATCTATACACACCAATAGAAACAAAGAGCTTTTCTTACATAAACACGTGTTCTTAATTACGAATAATTTTCAAAGAAGAAAACCCAGTAGAAAAGCTTAACAAGACTTGGGAAATATGGCATCTTTCCTTTTAAGTACAAGAGACAATGAAGAAGAGTATATATATTCATTGTTTGCTTTATAATAAATCATGAAAAGGACTTAACGAGAATGTTATTATGTATACCTGTGAGTGAATATATTAAAACACGTGACGATCACATACAGCAGTGACGTGTATCTTGAAAAAATCTGATTTATAGCCAATTTTTTTGTGGCGCAAACACAATTCTCTAAAATCAAATTCTAGTGAAAAAAGTAACAAACATGATACTCGATCACTTGACCAAATGTATTTCCTCTTTGCCAAGTTTTTTTAAGGTTACAATTTTAATATTTATATTTTTTTTGTTTTATATATATTATTAGATTATAAGTCTCCAACTCAAAATCAATTGGTAATGAGTGGAGATGCTAATATCTTTTATACTAGTTAGGATCACTTTCAACTTCCGATGAGGGATAATATTCCCTAATACTCCCCATCAAGATGATGACTCTTTGGTCATTGATCTTGATATGTTCGGGGATGGATCGACGACACTAATTTTTTGGCCTAATATATATATGATTTGGACTAGAAAAGGTTTACATATGAACTACAAGATCTCTACCATTCTAATGAAAATTTTCTGTGTTAATGATGTTTCAATTATAGATAAAATTATTTGAAATTTTGGATTTTATTTTAAAAAAATATTTACATAATCGTAGAGAAAATAATATTATACAAAAATTGACAGGCTTATATGCAAAATTTTCGTAAGCATTTTATTAAGTAAAATGTGTATGGTAAGTGATGACAAATATGTAAATTATGAGTGGAATCTTTTTGAGATTAGATTTGACGAATAGACATCTTTTGGTATATACCAGGAGACTTAAAGCGTTTGTAAGCTCAGCCTCGAAGGCATACCGAGTTTAGGGACATGTTTGACCACCCTTAGAGGAAAATGAACAACTGATAATAACATTATCAGACTGTTTAAGGATCATAGAAAGAAAATTTGAACCGGTTTTGAAGTTTTTTGAAGTTCATGTGAAGGGTCTTCCGGATTATGAGACAGAAACATTAGTATCGATGTGTGCCGATGTAACAATAGATTAAGTATTTTCATATAAATCAGCAATTAAATATAAAAAGGACCAAATTGAGTTCGATTAACTAGTTTAAAATTTACTTTGATTTAAGTTTTTGGAGGATTCGAGAATTGTAGTTTCTGATTTTTTAGCTCCAAAAAAGAGATAAACTGAGTTTTTTAACCTATCTTATGAATCTATGAATTCAAAGTTGAATAGATCGCAAGGATATTATCGTTCATTTCCTTAATTTATTTAATTATTTTTAAATTATAATATATTTTTAAAAAAATTTATGTGTTCGCGGTCTAACCTGCTGACTATATGGTCAAACTAGTATTAATCTGCTGTCCATAATGGGCTAACGCGCAAAACCCACTTTTTATTTGGACCTAAAATTTATAACTCTAACCCGTTCCATGGTGGGGCAGTTTAAATATAGCATGCGGGTTTAGAGTCCGCATTGACACCCCTAGTTTACATTTTTATAGTGGTATTACCAATAGTTAAATCCAGAGTTTAGAAGAATACGATCAAAAGTATGAACCTCTTGGTTAAAAGGAAAATAATAATATTAGAGTGGAGAAGTTCATGTTATGCTAATTGAAGTAAAACTATGTATTAGAGAAGAAAAAATGAAATTAGAGGAGCCGGAGGTATTTTAGCTGTTTCATGGATGAATTTGTGAAAGACTCCGAATATTTTTCTAGTCTAGGTTGGGTTTGTATTTCAGATGGAGCAGGAAATATTTCCATGAGAACTTGAGAGGGATCCGCAAAAGACTATCTTCTTTGCACACGGAGGTGGAAACAGTTCTTTGGATGATGTCTAGTCTTATCTCTTTTCAGATCCATGAAGTGGCTTTCATGAGGAACTGCGCAGAAGTGATCAAGATTATAGTGGATCCATAGGGGTGGCCAACCTTCATTCCCAACACTAAGGACTTCACAAGACTCAAGAGTTTCTTCAAAAAAATTTCTCTCTTTCCTTGATCTCCGGGACACTAAACTATAAAACTGATTTACTGATCCACAATGTTAAAGTGTTCTTTAGGAAGTTTCTTTTATAAACTCTGTCTGTGAGATTGGTTATCATCTCTATTATAATGGAAAGTAAAGTTGACATAAGAAATTTTTTCGGAAATAAAAACAGATCTGTGTTTGGGTGAAAGTGTAATAAGAGCATTTTTATATACCTTATAGTTCATCAACCCTATTTCTGTATTCTGTCCTATTTCATGTACATGAAACTTCTTTGTCTTGTAATCATATAAATCATAACCAATCATCATTAATCGTCGTTTCTCCTTATTTTTTCAAATATATATATTTCCTTTTTGAAGTACTGGACAAGCTAGGTGCTATGAACCCTTGCTCTAGTCCAAATCACTAAAAATAATAACAAAAGTAAATAATAAAAATTATTTAAAAAATTCAGTAAACAAACAGTATTTTATCAAATTAATCACGACATCTAAAACTAGAAATGTGGATATCAAACATGCACGTCACTTATGCTATATTCACGTGCTTTATATAATCAGTTACATACTCTCACACTCTCTATAAGTATTCCAACAATTTGTGAAGCAAACAATATATATACATACCTCTCTTCCTTTGACACCTTTACTTAAAAATTTCTTATTTAATTCAGATATACTTTTTAATATATACTCTTTCTTCCATGGAGGGTTCATCAAATGGGTTGAGAAAAGGTGCATGGACTGTTACAGAAGATAGTCTCTTAAGAGAGTGCATTCATAAGTATGGTGAAGGCAAATGGCACCAAGTTCCTTTAAGAGCTGGTATGTTGATCACAATAGATAGTGCTTTTTTCTCAACATGTATATATGAACATATTCCATTGGAATTTGACTCGACTCTGGGTGCTTACGCCACCTTACATTTATAATAGAGTTTGAGTGATGAATAGTATTTTTTCGATTTAGTTGATGAAAAAAACTATATTATTTTTCTCTCTATTTAATATTGGGTAAAATTAATTAAGACCTACATGGTCCGGTCCGGAAATTCCAGACGATATCCATTTCCGTTTGGAATTATATATATATATGATTTTTAAGAGTTTGTAGTTAACTAAACAAATTAATAATTGGTGTTCATATTGTCTTAATGAACAAATCATTGATACATGCTCTTCATGGTTGCTCATATATTTATGATATCATTTTATGTTGGAAGTAAACGAAAGTTCTTTACTTGAAACTAAAGATAAAGGCATGATAGTAGTTTTATTTTCGTTGCATATTTTTCTAGCTTCATTTTTAGAAAAAAGAGAACGAGGTCAACATCAAAATTCTTGCTATGCTTTTTACTGGTTTGTCTTTTTGTAATTGAATTTATGAAAATTTCTGCACGAACACGTGTTTATGTTGAACAGTTCTTTGTTCCTATTGGTGTGTACAGCTTCTTGTGATAAAAATGTAGGAGTAGACAAAATTGGCATTATTAATTGATATTATCATTGTCAATTATTGGTTTTGTACGTAGGGCTGAATCGGTGCAGAAAAAGTTGTAGACTAAGATGGTTAAATTACTTGAAGCCAACAATCAAAAGAGGAAAACTTAGTTCTGATGAAGTCGATCTTCTTCTACGACTTCACAAACTTCTAGGAAACAGGTACTTAATTTACTCATCAATACTATTTATTTCAGGAGTTGTATGTTTTGTTATAATAACTAAGTTGTGTTTTCGGGTCCGTCCAGATTATCCTCGATACCAAAAAAAAGTTAAGTCGTGTATATATTGTTTTCATTGTTTAGGTGGTCTTTGATTGCTGGTCGATTGCCTGGTCGAACCGCAAATGATGTAAAGAATTACTGGAACACTCATCTGAGTAAGAAACATGAACCATGTTGTAAGATCAAAATGAAAAAGAAACAAGACACTACCGTTCTTACAAAACCGGCCCAAAAAATCGATGTTTATAGACCTCGACCTCGATCCTTCTCTATTAACAATGGCCATAACCATCTCAATGGCCACAACCATCTTAATGGCCACAACCATCTTAATTGTGTGCCAAAAGTTGACGTTAATGTTAATCCTCCATGCTTTGGACTCAATAATGTTAGTGAAAATAATAATACATGTAACAAAGATAAGGAGCTAGTGAATAATTTAGCTGATGGAGATATTAAGTGGTTGGAGAATTTACTAGAAGAGAGCCATGAGATTGATGGTTTAGTTCAAGAGGTTCCGGAAACAGAAAAAGGGACCACCATGCCTGGATTTGACTTGGAGCTACTTTGGAATATGTTCGATGGAGATTTTGAATAGAGTTTTTGAAATGTTTATATTTCTGTTTGTGTTTATGTATCATGTATGTGTCTGGTTTCGCATGTATTGTGTATTTCTCTCAATGAACTACTACTACTTTCTACCATTACAATGAAAAGATTTGATATAGAAATTTTTTTTTTGTCAACATTGGGTCGTCCAATAGCTAAATTCCTATATAATATAGTGGTGAGACTTGATCCATGTATATTAGAAAATATATGTCTTCAGTGGATTTGCCACTTGCCACTAGACCAATATAATTTCACGATTTGATACAAAAATATTGAGTTATTAGATTGATACAATAAGCTAGTTGGATTAGCAAAAATGGAAACCTTAATTAAGTACACTTGTATTACCTCAAATTATGTCGGGTTTCATTCTTTCGTTTTCTAATGATATTTGTTTTTTAGGTTTCATCTAATTATGTTTTTATTATAACTTCGTGTACGTGTATGATTATGAGTCTTATTATATGATATTCATAATGAACTGCATGTACATGTGATTTTTGAAAAACAAAATAGCAAGTAAATTAGAACAAAGTATTAGTAGTTTTCCGACTTTCAAACCCTCTCTTCCTGTTAAAGAAATAAGTGTTCACGAAAATTAATTTTGACCCATACTATTTTAAGGTATACTTGACCATTAAACCAAAAAAATAAGTGTGACCAATTTTATCGAAAATTAATTACAACTTCAAATAATTTTGTGATCTAAGTAAAAACACTACAAAAATATTTGAGCTATTGTGACAATTGTATTGTGACTATGAATATTAGTAATAATTTGTAACGTTTTATATACCTTTTTGTTACAAATTTTACTTGTTAAGAATCATTATGACTCTATTCTATAACGATTTGTGACAAAATTGTTACTAGATTTATTTATTACAAATATATTATGATGTTTTTGTTATCAATATGTATTTGTGATATTTGTATTGCAACTATTTACAAATGGTCATAACTTCGTAATAATATATTTATATTGTGACGAAATATGTGTTATTGTGACAAAATATTACGTATCAATACAAATTTTTTTTCTTATAGTGAATATAAAAACTTAGAAGAAAGTTTTAACTAAACAATATTCTTCAAAATTTCACTCGGCTTTTCGACATATTTACGAAGGAAATCATAAATCGTCAGAACTTTTTGGAAAATTCATAGAATATTTTGGAAAACAATACTTCAGATTTAATTTCTACTAGAAACAAAATTTGATGTAGTGTAAGCTAGCAGTAGCCGAAACTTGTCCGTGTTGTTGGATGGTTGTGTCTAGTTTTTACAAAGCAAGTCGTACCATGTCCTTCCACTCCGATGGACCAAATTTTTCTGTCAGACTCATTTACCCTCATGACTAGTTTTTTTTCTTTGTTAACTAATTTAATAACTTTTTATCTGTTAGTGTCTAAAAATTTTATAAAGAGAGTATTAAGCGGGACTACATAATTTTTGGAGTCGTATTTTTATTGGAAAATTGCATGAGTGGATTTAGTTTAAGAAATATATATATATATATATATATATATATATATATTTTCTTTTTTTTCTTCTGGTAAATGATTTTTTGGAGTAATCGTTGAGTTTTATTATTTCAATAATTTAGGCGACAATGACTGTTGTATACAGAAAAGTGTAGCCATCTCCATCACAAAGATGTTGTCGATCTCTATAAGAAAATAATTGATGTCATCTTCTGATCACTTGTTTAAGTGTTTTTTTTTTCTATTCAAGAAACTCCATTTTTATTCCAAATTCTTCGGAAAGTTATGTAACATAAGCATAAAATTTGTAGAAGAATAGCCTTTTTTGAATATGCCAACCACAAACTTTTTAATGTACTTTTAGATATAGTTTAACTGAGTGTACAAAATATATTTCATGTATTTCTTGATTTTATTATATTACTATATGCAATATAATTTTTAGATATAGCTTAAATTAACAAATATATTTTATGTGGTTCTCGAAATTGTTGTTTATACAGTATAGCCTAGAAATATTTTATCTGGAATGTAATACAACTCTCTACATTACAAAGTATTACACTCCCTAACCCTAACCAAGTTTACCTAATTACAAAACCTTTTTTTGGTATAAATATTTTCCCGTCATTAGACAATAATAGGTATCAAACTCTAGTCTATGGTGTATTCTTCAGTAATTAAAATTAAGATACAATTTTTTTTTTCTCAACTTCATTTATCCACTACAAGAAAACACAACAAAAACTGACGGCATTATTTTCTTTGGTTTTGCCGTAGATTTGAAACCGACGGCATAACCTACAGCAAGTGACAGGAAATACTTTCCGTCGCAAGCCGTCGGTTAATCCGATGAACCAACATATGTCGGTTGCCGTCGGTGAAATAAAACCGGCGATAACCGACGGTAATTAAAATTAATTTAAAAAAAATTAATAAAAATCGACGGGAACCGACGGTATTTTAATTTTTATATTTAAAATAAAATTAATTTTAATTATATCCTACGATAACCGACGAAACTTTTAATTAATTTTTTTTAAATAAAAATTAAAATACCGTTAGTTCTCGTCGATTTTAGTTAGAATTATTTTTATTTTTTTAAAATATGTTTTCAAGTGATGTTAGATCAACAGAATGATACAAATATTACAAAGAAAGCAACAAAAAAAATGTATACCCAAATGTCTTATTTAGGACCAAAATGTTATTAATGTTATAATATGTTATATATTGTACTATAGATGACAATATTCAGATAGAATTTAATCGCCTATAACGCCATATATATAGTTTAATTTATGAATATAACATCAAAAATTTGTATTATCATTTCATTATTGTCAATTATATACCATATTTTACAATAATATCTCTTATCAACATTCAAAATATTTTACATATATTACTACTTTAACCACTCAAAAAATGAGTTATCAACATCCAAACTAAGATATCGTATAAAGTTTTGTTTTATTATAAAAGAAATTGAATTGAGGATGAGAATCATGAGTTGATAATGAGCTGGAAGATATGAGACGATGTATAACGCTAGTTTTTTTTTTTTGTCAACATTGGACCACAACAGGCCGGCTCATTAGCCAAGTTCCTACATAATGTAGGTGGTGGGACTCGATCCCTGGTTGTACAAATGCGCATGTCTTATGTGGACTTACCGCATGCCACTAGACTAAAGGCCACTTGCGTATAACGCTAGTTTTAAGCTCAAATAATAATCATACAATTTTGATCTTAAAAATGACAGGAACCGACGGGACAAATTTTTTTTTTTTAAACATTAAATAATAAATATATATAATAAGGAATTATTAATTGTTGTTGGTTCCCGTCGGTTGAACCTACGGGAACCGATGAGAATTATTTATAATTATTATTTAATGTTATTTTTTTAAAAACAATTTTCTCGTCGGTTGCCGTAGGTTAAATTAATAATTCCAAATATATATATTATATATATTTATTTATATTAATTATTTAATGTTATTTAAAAAAATATTACCGTCTGTTCTCGTCGGTTGAACCTACGGCAACCAACGGGACAATTTTAAAAAAATACATTAAATAATAATTATAAATAAATATATATACTATATATATTCGGAATGCTTGAACCTACGGCAACCGACGGCAAAATGCCTTTTACGGTTCCCGAGCCTCTTCTTCTTCCTTCCTCTTCTCTTTTCTTCCTCCATTTTCTCTCAACCTCCACGAAAAATTCTCTCAAATTAGAGGCGCAACCACCACTTTTTGAGGCCAAATCCTGTGAAAACCACCGTCAATCTCTTCCTCCTTCCTAAAATCATGTAAGTTTCTTGAAATTTCACATTTTTTAAGTTTTCCAGAAATTTTTTTTTGACAAAATCTTGATCTAGGTTGATAGAAACGGATAGATAAGTGGAATATACGTTAGATTCATTGTCGAAATTGTTGTTTGCATGTCGATTTGTGTTGGAATCTATGATTTGCGTTTTTTTCTTTTAATGAAGAACAAGTTTTTTTGATGAAGAACACTTTTTTTCTACAAAAAAAAACACTTCTTTCTTACATTAAAACGATTTCAACAAAATTTTACAAGTTTTAGCATTATGATTGTATAAAATTTCATATAAAATTTGTGTATATAAATATTGGTGTATATATATATATATATATATATATGTATATATATATATATATGTATACATATATATATGTAATATATTAAAAATCTATATATTTGCATATTTACTTACCTAATAATTAATTATGCATATATATTATATATTTATAAAAATTAATATATATATATATTGTATATAAATTATTTATACACTTACACACATTATTCAACAAACTAATTATATATACTTAAATATATAATTTATATTATTTATATCAGTCCCAACTCACTCAGGATGGAGCAGGACCATCCAGGGAGGTTCCTCGTGACGTGATCAACCAATTCATCGTCGAGGTAATTTTTTCCCATATTATTTTTTAAAATTATAAATATCACTAAATTTCATTCACCTTTTTGTTTTATTCAATGTAGGAAGTATCGTACACTAAGGGCCGACGTTTGGGTATTGGGAAGCTAGTGGATGCTGATGGGATATCCACCGGTGTTGACTTTAGCCAGGGATTGGGGCTCACTCAGCGGAAGCGTGACGAGCTCGTGAACCTCCGTCAAAGCTTCGAGGAAAACTGGGCGCAGCTACAGCAGACCCAGGATGCACTCTGCGAGACTCAGGCAAGACATGCGAAGAGTGAGGCTCAAATAGCTAAACTGTTGGAGTACATCAACACAGCACCATCCCCGATTTTCACCCCAACGCATAATCCGGAAAATTAGTTAGGAGCGAGTCGTTTAAAAAAATACATTTTGTATATATTTAACTTTTAAATATTTAGATTATTTTCTAATTTAATCTTTATCTTTAGAATTATTATTTATTTATAATTAAATTTAATTACAATATTAATATTAATTTTTAATAATTTATATTAATTAATTTTTAATAAAGCCACGGGAACCTATGGCAGTAAAACTCACGGGAACCTACAGCACCACAACCGACGGGAACCCACGGCACTAAACTCACAGGAACCTACGGCATAAAACCCACGGGAACCTACGGCTTTTAACCCACGGAAACCTACGGCACCAAAGCCGACGGGAATCCACGGCACCAAACCCACGGGAACCTACGGCAAATAACCGACGGCATAACCGACGGCTATTCTGGTTGGTTACCGTTGGTTATATCCAACGGCAACCGACGGGACCGTGATAACCGACGACACGTACTCGACGGCCATTTTCCGTCAGTTGCCGTCGGTTAAAGACCATAACCGACGGAAACCGACGAGATTGGCTGTCACTTATACCCTTGTTTTCTTGTAATGATCTTATATTAAAGCATGAGAAAAAAAACAATCTTAGGTTACATGGTTAACAAAGAAATGATTTCTGAAAATTCATCTAACACTGTAGGTCATGAAATCAGTTATGTAACTCAGCAATCTAGGAATTAAAGATATAAAGAAGAAACGGGAAAGACTTCATAGCCTAGCAAACTCCTCGATATAAGTAACAAATACTGGCCAACTCTCTGGATCTGCAACCATTTTTAATATTTCAGCACAATCTATTGCAAACGTGACTTCTGAAATCTGGAAGGAGTGAAGAGAAGGTATCGCCCACAGAAAAACTTCAAACTCTGTATAAAGAGGAGATAAGCTACATCGAGTACCACGCACCCCAAACTGACTCCATCGAAACCGTTAGTGAAGCTGTGAAGTTTTGATATCAACTGTTCAGGCATACATTACTAACAACTCGAATTTCATCAAATATTTAATTTAATATACATATTCTGGTTCGACTACTACTGTTAAGATAATAGTGCAAGACTAACGATCACACAATATATAAAATAACAATTTTTATGAATTGTTGTACATGATAGATGTATTCATACTCCACTCCGTACGTGGAGCTTTCAATTCGAAATTACAAAAAGTAGCAATATTTATTTATTCCGTTCGGAAATCAATATTCTGCTATCTTTAATGTATAACATATATATGTAATACTCTCCATAAATATTATAAACTTTATGGAGTTCAAACAAAGTTTTTGGCAAGTAATATACAATTCTTTGGGTCTGACTATAAATGCATGGGACAAAAACAAAAAAGACATGGACACTTTGGCCATTTCAGTATCTTCGTTAAAAGAACCTCTTGTCGTTATTATTATAAGTTATGGTCCATAGGTTTTGTCATATTTCAATTGAAGTGTGTAGAATACGTGTATTAATGCATCAATGAAGTTATAGAGATATAACATTACGGTAACGTCTACATCTCTTTGGTTGGACATCCTCCAACTTGTTCTCACCGTAACCATTTAAATTATATTATCTTTTAATAATTACAAATTTGAAATGTATTTTGTACGTATTCGAAAAACATATACGTGTAAATCCCCATGCCTTGGGTTTTGCTTATAAGGTCCAAAAGGAGGATAGATAAGGACTTGTGATTGAATTTTATTTTATATTTCTAAGGTAAAAAGGTGCGTTGCAAATAGATCTGACCACAAAGTTCAGCATGTTGAATGTCGTATATGCTAAAAAGTTCACGAGTCAAAATCAATTCTGGTATTTACTTTGGTCCTTGCATTGATTATTTATACAAACCCGACCTTTAAGGGAAGCAAGCCAAACCCATGCTTGAATACATCTTGCGTAATATTTAATTTCTCAGCTGATTTTTTCCAATAAAATATTTTTCAGTTTTGGTTCGATTCTTTTAATTTGATTTCAGAATCTTTTACCAACGTTTCCTACGAAAACACCATATATCTGACGTAATTATTCATCGAAAAATCGTATGAAATAAGACTTCTAACGGAAAACAGCTAGATAATGTCTATTTGGTCTACATAGTCAGAAATAAAGATCTGTAGTAATTCCGTTTGGAGTTTCTAATGAGTCTTAACAACAACATATCTATCAAGAAAAAAAAAATTGTAATAGATTTCCCCGGAAAATTTGGTTTAAAATATGTGTATATATAATTAAATTTGACTTAATCATTTAATATACGTGAAATGATTTTAGTGTAGTGGCAAGTGGTAAGTCTACTGAAGGCATACAATATCTCACACCTAGGGATCAAGTCCCACTTCCTACATTACGTAAGAACTTGGTTAATGAACCGACTAGTTGTAGCTATGTTAACAAAAAAATCATTTAATATACAAAAGCTAATTTGTAGTTTAAATTTTAAAATATCTAAAAGTTGTCAAGAAACAGGTGATTTAGTTAGTTTGTCCATAATTTAGTTAGACACCATGTGATGAGTTTGAATCCTACTCAGCTCTAGTTGGAGAATTTAGTCTATAGATCGGCATGTTGTTGATCCAATTGTTACTTGTTTGAAAAAAAAATTCTAAAACTTTAATACTAAAAACTAGAGGATTAAATTTTGAAACAATCCCGCCAATTCCAAATACTAATTTTCTTCTATTTCTAAATCAGGTTGAATTTGTTCAAGTTTTACATCAACTGACTTGTTCAAATAGATCCTAAACTAGAAATCATGTATTCTTTCTTCTCATTAGCAACACGATCGGATCAGGATGGCTCCTGACAACATCATAGAAATGACTTGTTTAGAAGGTTTTTTACACGGCTAAAAAAATTATGTGAGGTAATTATTATGAGGAATTGTAAGAAATCCCCTTTTGTTCACGAGATCCATACTTGTTAAGTTAGATTAATTATTATTTTAACAATAAACCTAATTAATTGATTTTTTATTATTTTCTTTTCTTTTCTCTTTTCAATCATTTTCTTGTATTTTTTCTCAATTAACATAGAAAATCTAGTTAAAATTTTGTTTATATGTTATATAGATTTGTTTTTAAATCACATTTTTCACTACTCAAATTTTGTTTACATATATTTACAATTACTAGGATATATGAGTGAATTTTTTTTCTAAATATGTGACAAAGAAATGTTCTATATGATAAACGAAATAATGAGCAAATAAATGTAGAACACTTTAACAAATCAAACAGTGATAAAAATTTAAGAATACCAATGAACTTATGATATATCTTTAGTATAACTATTTTAATAAAATATAATTTTATAAATTTTTTAGAAAGAAATATTTCCACATCCATAAATAAATATCTTGGTTTAGCAGAGAGAAGAAAACCATAATTAGTCATGGACATAAATTCCATAACCAAAATCTAAACTAAAATTCGAACCGATCCAACCGAATTATTTAGATTTTGGATATATTCAGATAACTGAATGGTATTTGATCATAAGTTACTCATAACCAAACCCGAATCGAACCTAAAATATAACCGAAATCGTAAGGGTGTAAATTTCGTACCCGAACCCGAACATATCCAACCGAATAATTTAAACTAAAAATTAATTATAAACATGTATTTTGGGTGCAGTTCTAAAATCGAAGCGAATTTAAACCGAATCTTAATAATAATTGAATGGATACTAAACCTTGAAATTGAAAAACAAAAAAATTTGAAGCAACCGAATCGATAACGGATGTCGTCAGAATGGGCAGGAGTAACCATAATGTCATTAACCTGTAGACATTAATTTACTTTTGCATGACTCCTGGGTCTCAAGAATAATCTCAGCCCAATAAGATCTGTAGAAGCAAGTCCACAACCTGTTTGAGTCTAAGTCGTTCTAATGAAATTTGGCTTCATTCATTTCGGAATATATATCTGTTGCAAACATCAGTTTTCTAATATGGGCCTCTCTTAGAAAACTTAGCCTCTGAATTCGCAAAATTTGAATAATATCTTTGAATAGTTCAATTATCATTGTGAACAAGCTGGCAAGAACGCTAAGTTCTGTTATCTCCGAAACTCGAAGGCTCAAGGCAGCTTTGACTTCTCAACAACCGAGCAACTCTTTTGAAGTTGGTCCGAGAATCGTGGCAGTGACAAATTCATATACTTATTGTATTCGAACAAGAGTACTTGTTCTTGATGTGACATATCACATGAAAACAGTTTTATGCATATTTTAATTTCTAGGATGAAATATATACGTGAATTCAGAATGTATTTTTACAAAAGTTTATATTATATAACAAAGTTTGCGGTGACTCACAAGACAGAAAAAGAACAAAAGCTTTATGCTTTGATTTAATTGTGGCTTAAATATTTTTTTGAAAACATAAGAAGAATAATATGTAATCAAACACCAAATATTAAGTATATTCTATTATATTCTCATGTATAGCAAGTATATATTGTAAAGTATGCAGGAAACAATATTCCTTCTCAACAAGCTATTGTCGCTAAGTAAAAAAAACGGATTTGGAGATTTAAAACCTCCTCCAAAACCAAAAATAGTATAAAGTACAATCTCATATACTCCTATAAACAAGTTTTGAACTAAAGCAAAATATTTTTTTGTCTATAAGATGCGTAGCAACAAGCTTGATCATCATCATATTGTGACTAAGCTGCAGATGGAGCTTTGATGTACTGATGAAGCACACCAGCTTCAGACAAAGCTTCGAGAAACTGTTGAAATGTCTGTTGCTTCTTGTGGCCATCTTCAATAACAATGTTCTTGTAATCAAGTGACTCATCATTATAAATGTCCCACCATTTTTTTACTAGCATCTTGATGTCTTCTCTATCCATGTTCTCTTCTTCTCCAGTGAATCTGATACAATATATAACAAATAAAACTTTCAGGATATTCAATTCCTATGAAAAAGTGGAATTCAAAGAGATAATATAATTAATTATTACTAAGACATGTATCGTATATGATCTAAAGAAATTGAAGTTGTAACATTTTTGTATTAAAATATATTAACTAAAACTATTTTTTAGTTTATATCATAACCATACTAGTCAAAGAATTATTTAATGAAGCAAGAATATAATAGTATAGATACGTATAGATATAAGTATATATAAAAGGTTTGTCGATCGACAATATATATATAACTTGTTGGCATAAAATAGAAATGTATAAAAATACAGAGAAATATATTATAATATTACCTCCAAGGCTTAGCACCAGCAGCACAATAGTGAACAACTTTGACATGGTCAAGCTCTATATTCTCAGGATGCCTCCAAAGCATAGCCAAGACCAAGTTATAAACTGGTGGTATTGGCTTGTATATGTCCTTAAAGTACATATTCAAGAAATCCTGTAACAACAAATTATCTAAATTACACTATGTTTTTGGATTTAAACTCCATAAAGTAATCAACAATTTTATCTATTGTTTACCTGTTCAGCAAAAGAAGTTGGAGGCACGATTTTGAGAGTCTCCAAGAGGTTGTGATAAGTGAAGAGGTTTGGCTCGTAGACGAACATACCGGCGTTGAAGTACAAAGGCGGCTTAGGACCAAGCTCGGTCTCTGGCCACTTCACCTTGTCTGGACACTGTTGGCAATAACCGATCTTGTACTGTGGCGAGTGGCTCCATGTCTTCTCACAGAAACAGTCCATGACTGCGTAGAATTGACCATATGGAAGATCAAACAAGTGATCTATATTGTCGAACACTTGTATGTCTCCATCTAAGTATATCATCTTGCTATACTCCACAAACTGCATCCATAACGTTTAGGATTTATGAATTAATAACAGTTTTGGTTTTCATAAATATAACAGTTACAGAAAGGGGTGTACTTCCGTAAAATATATAAAAATTTGAAAAAACTTAAAACCAAAAAAGAATGTAAATATATATATATATATATATATATATATATATATATATATAAAAATTCTGAACCTTGACTTGAAATTAGTCTTTCCTTTAAATTAAATTATCTCTCTAAAAAATAATTTAATAACAAAGTTAACTTTAACAAAAAAATACATAATCAATAAATAATTGTTAAAATAAAAAATAAATAAAGTTTATTTTATTTTGTTTGACAAAAAAAACTTTGAATTTTTTGTTTTGGTTATAAAACAACTCAAATTTCTTTGGAATAACTGAAATTTTACAGTATTCAATTGGTAAAAACAGAAATATGTTTTTCATTTTTTGCCCATTGCATGTGGCATTTAGTCTAGTGGCATGTGATATCTACTAAAAATAAACGCATTTTAACATTCGAAGATCGAGTCTCACTGCCTACATTACGCAGAAACTTGGTTAATGAACAGACAATTGTGATCCAGTGTTGACAAAAAAAAAATTTTGCTAATTAAAAAAAAACAAAAAAAAATTATATACCTTCCAGATACGAAGCTTAGAGTAGTTGATGACGTAGTACGCCATGGCGAACTCAGTTTGATTCTCCGGTGGATAAACCGGCTCAATCTCCTTAATAATACAACCTTGCTCCACCAATAGTCTACGGTGATCCTCCGGTACGTCCGGCAATACCGCCACCACAAGTGGATACTTACTCTTAGCTTTCCTTAGCCCTTTAGCAAGACCCACCACTCCTTTCACGTAGTCTTTGTTTCCGGCAAGGAAAGTCACGTAAGCTCTCTTTCCTCCGCCGTAAGTAGTGGCTGAGATAACCGGTCCGGTGAGTTTGGTATTGATTTCAGGTGCCATCTTAAAATTCAAAGTTTGAAAACCTTTTGTGTTTGTTTTGTTTTGTTTTGAGTTTTGTATGTGTAGTGTGATGAGTTTTGTTTGTGAAGCATAATGGTGCTTTATATAGGATTTTGTTCGTGATTATGGTTAATTAATTAAAGATTAAATTATTAATTATAAGACCGACTCTTAACATCTTTTGAGAGACGACTTCTAATCCAACGGTGTATAGTGAAAGTTGATCGAATCCAACGGTTTATAATACGCGCGCGAAGCTTCGTTTGAATTAATTATTAGGGAAAATGGGTCCCACTTAATCCAAATGATGCCACGACGTTAGAAACGACACGTGTCTAAATCTGGACTGTTCGAGTCATCAGATCGCTTGGTGGTTGATCGGTCATTAGTGTGGGTTCCACTTCAGATACTACTACGTCGTTTTAGTAATTCAATACAGTTACGGTGTGGGATCTAGTTATTGGCTATTAAAGAGACACGTTTCCACGTGAAACTTGCTGGGCGGTGCGTGTCGTGAGATAAGTATGTGAAAATCTATTGTCGGACCCATTAACCGTTTGGTCTACTTTCTTCATGTTAAATTTCTCATGTTAGTTTGTCCGATCTATGACCGACCGACTATTTCGGTCTAGGTGAACGTTAAAATCAAATATTTAATTGTATGACTCAAATTTTGTCTAAAAATTAATAAATTTTAGGACTCAAAAGGTTAACGTTTGGTCATGTTTACGTTATCTCGATTTTAATTAATATGTTTCTGTCAAACGTAATCAAAACTTGGTAATACTTTTCTATATTGTAGAAGGGCCGTGTGTCTAAGAATAGTGGAAACGGATTGTTTACAATAGAGTCTTACAAAAGCAAAATAGAACATAGCTAAATTATAGAAAAGGCATCTAGATGAAACCGGTAGAAAAAAAAGTCCATAAAATCTAACTTCATGTTGTTTTTTAAAACCAAAAAATCACGTGATAATGGTTTCGACTTAGAAAAATTCTTCATGTTGGTCCAACTAAGAGATCAATTCTTCTCAAACGTAAAATATTTATCGTTACTACTTGACTATGAGTATATCTACATACACTACTAGAAAATAATTAAATTTTGATTACAATAAAAATATAAAATTGATCAAAAATTAAATTTTTGACATATTTTTTATCATAATTGGTCAAAAAATTGTCAATAATCTAAAATTAGTCAAAAACTTTTGATTGAAAATTATCATATTTTTTTATAGTGCTAAGTTTCTCCGATTTCAGAGAAAACTATAGTGAAAAATATGATACATCTTCGATCTTTTGTAAACGATGATGTGAGATTTCTACTGAACATAGTCGGAGGTACTTTTGAAATCGGAACCTCTTGGTTTCAAAAAATAATGACTTGATTATGTTAAAACTATGGTCAAAAAGAATTAAAACAATTACAATTTAATTTACTTCAATAATATTCAGCAACCCGAACTGGCACATGCATCCACCAAGTGGTCTCAACTACCTCTAATTTACCAAAGTATTGCAGCAAAAATATTAGTTTGTAAAAGATCCTACGTTGCTAAGGATTGAGATTCTAATCTATTTGAAATTTTTTATTTATCGCCAACTAGTTTTAAGTTGAAAGTCTATAATTCACATGGTATTAAAACCAGATTATGTGCACGAAATACCTAGGCTTATCCAATCGATACAAACTGTAGGTTGTGATATCTCAAAAATTATAAGTTTATTGGACTAACACCCGCTCACATCTTGAGAGGATTTGTAAAAGATCCCACATTTGCTAAGGATGAAGATTTTACTATAGTATATATGTGATTTGACCTCTTCATTCATATTGAAAAAAAGAGCGAAAAAAATGAAAATTAATTGGTGTAATTTTCTCAGTGGGCCGACGTTGCTTACAATAAGGATGACAAAATCCATATAATAGAAGATAATGTTAGTTTATGGAGTACAAGTATGTGTAAGGTCACTTCAATTCCTTAATCTGGTCTATACACGACTCTGACTAGTTCTTTAATAAGGATGAATATTCTATGGAATCTTTTTATTTTTCAAACTAATTGTGGAATCTAAATTCCTAAATGCCTGGTAACTCACACAGAAGATTTCCTATATTCAAAACTTTATTTTGTTTGTCAAATTCATTAATCTGGTCTATACGCGACATTTCTCATTTCTTTACCAGAGACTTTGTGGAATTGGTGAACTTACAGGAAGTATTTAAAAGTTTAAACAAAAGGGGAAGTGCAGGGGACAAAACAGAGCTTTTGAGAAGATAAGAAAATAGGTTTGTTTTGGATATGAGTATGTGATAAGTTGGGATTGTACAAACTCATGAAAGTACCAAAATACATATGCTGATTCTAGTGGATTCTGGGACAACAAGCTTCTAGGCGTGAGTAGGGTTCTAAGTCAAGAACCTCAACACGTAAAACTCTCTCTTGCATACCTTGCTTTCTCTGCAACATACTCTGCATATTTTTCTCTGTTTTCAAGTTCATTCTCAAAGTCTTAATTTCTTCCCATTTCTTCCACACGAGTGTAACGGACAGTGAGAAAGCAATGGAAAGTGATAACAGTCTCTACTTTATTTCCTCAAATCCTCAGATATTGTTCGATCACAGTAAAAACTCGCTCAAGGACATTTACTCATGAGGTGGCAAAGTGATTGATTTCTTGGTCTTATGATTCCGTATTGAATCTTTGATACTTGCTTAGTTTTTCTATCCTTCTATTTATCATGAATAGAGTAAAAGACCACTTAAGTACTATCCCAATTATGTATCTGATTAATGTATATAAAGGACTAAGACATACTATGTTAGATTTAAGATACCAGAATATGTTTCAGTGCTACATTCAGATTTCAGATCTCTTCATGGTTATTCACAAAACTGTTTTGCATACAGTTACTCTTAAGTGATTACTCTCTAGTACCAAGCACCAGAGATAATTCTAGGATCTCATCATTACTCTATCCACTAGTTGAAATTTGGTCTGTTTGATGCATATTTGCTAAGAAACACTATTAGAGAAAATATATGTTTTTTTTTTTTTTTTTTGTCACGGAAAGTAACTTTCATTAATACGAAATAAAAATTAAAGAGGCTCATCGCCATTGTTTAAAAGAAAAAGTTGCAGAGCACGTTTAGCCGCTTCGTCGGCCAACAAATTAACCGATCTAGGGACGTGTTTAAACGAAATTGAAGAGAAGAGAGTGAGAAGATTGGCAAGATCATGAAGAACGCCATAGATCTCTGAGATTATCAAGCCCTTTGAAATGGCATTGATTAAGGTAAGGCAATCGGATTTGACTTCGATTTGGTGTAGACCCAATGTAATAGATCTCTGAATCCCTGCTTTAATGGCCAGCGCTTCCGCCATGAGTGGAGATCCAACCGAGGTGAAGATTTCAGTGAAGCATTCCACTTGGTGATTCTCTTTCTCAAGGATTCCCGCTGTACCTGCGATTTGCTTACCAATGTGCCAAGAGGCATATGTGAACAGAGTAGTGATCTCTGGGTTGTGTATATAGTGCGGGATTGAAACGGATCGTTGCTTAGGGAGAGTTATTTGAGCATCGGACCACTCCTTTGCAGACTGGATCGCCGACATTATTATTTCTGATTCAGAAGGTGATGTGTTCGTGAATACCAGTTTATTTCTAGCCTTCCACACTTTCCAATATATGTTATGTTTATATATTTTCTATATAGTTAGCATATTCTCTTGTACTTAGCATATTCTATCTTATCTTTGGGTTTTAGGTTAGGTAACCTACTTGTATAAATACCTTGATTATCAAATACAATACACAACCTTTTCCCAAACCTTTTCCTAAATCTTTACAAACACAAATGTCCTTATTTTCCTGGAGACTCAGTGATTCATCAACTCTTTCCAGCTTTCATTACTAACTTCCTCAATCCAATTTTCTTTTATACATTAAAAGTGAAAGAATTCGTCTGCAATGATTACACACAAGGGATTCTTAAAAAATTATCAACTTGAAATCTAGGTCTAAAGGAGAAGTAGTTACAAGAAGAAAACATCATGATCGAATCTAACAAGAAGTCTTCTTATGATGTGGCAGGAACTTACGCTCATGGTACGGGACAAATGTTGGATCAAACCGAAGTGTCATTGGTATCACATTGTCATAACTCTTCAGGAAATCTCTATTCTGGTCTCTGTTGCTAACTCTTGTAATTAAACTCAGCTTCTTTGTTGTGACATCAAGAGAGACGATACTTTCCTGTAAATACAAGTAAACGACAAGAGGATTGTTTGGATCGCAATGTAAAGGTTGTGGACTAATGATTGTCTGTTGTAATCTGGATCACTCAGGCACATGAAAACTGTCATGACGAAGTCCAAACAGTGTTTTTCAGTCGTCATCAGATTATATCTCTGCATGTAGTCTTGTATCCATGGAATATCAGAAATCATGTATTTGAAATAGAGAGGATCATGTTCTTGTTTCCATATGGATTGTTTGTAATCCTCGAGTGTCCAAATTCGAAGATGGTGATGATCCTCTACAAAGAATAAAATAAAAGATAAACATCATATGCTTTTTCTAATAAAGATAATGAAAACCATAAAAGAAAAAATACGAACTTTTACTGATTTGCCAAAATACGAACTTTCACTCATTTGCCATCTAAATCGGTTTAAGTCCGTTTAAGCCTGTTTAAACGGACGTTTAAACTATCTAATTACCCTAATTGAAAACACAATCCCTAATTCAACATGATATTTAGGGATTTTTAGATTAGGGTTTATAGTGACTAACCAGGAAGGGGATAGCAAACAAGCTGAATGATGTGTAGATGGCCTTTGGAGACAGTTAAGATATCTGAAACAACAACACTATCTCCATAAGAAGCATGACGCATCTCTTGGGAACGATGTATGATTATGAATTCATCCTTATGGTTAGGGTTATAACCTACAATGGGTCCATCATGAGCTAACCAATGTAGAGATCCGTTAAAGTTCAAGGCTTGAAGTTGCGTTGGACACCAGCCACACTCAGACCAAGGTGGATGCTCAATCCAAACGTGTCTCCACTGACCATACTTAGTATCAAGCACATGAAATCCAACCGTAGAAGGTGATAAAGTCGGTACAAGGTTTACAACATAGTACCTGTCCATTGACTCATTACCTAATAACCCAATAGGAAATATTGAGATTACATCTTTGGTTTTAGGAAGACGAGTCCATTGCATTGTTACAGGATTCACAATATAGAATTGTGAACGATTCTTTAGAGGTGAAGATGAATATTTCATACATAGCAAGATATCTTTGTCGGAGGCTAGAACACAAACTGGAGAATCAAACTCTGGTTCGATATATTTGCTTAACTCAAAACCCTTCCAACTTTCTACGCATGTTTTGTTTATAACACACTGAGGATTTGTGTTGAGGATCAAAACTGAGGTTGGGGATTGATATAAAGAAGAAGAGATCCGAGTGTTCCACTTCTTGCTCACGCTTTTGCAAACGATGAGATCTTTAGGGTTACGTAGCTTGGAGAAGATCTCGAACAACAATAAACTCTCAGGTAATACATCGATCATGTTTGGTTTTGTTGTTGTGTTATCTTCATCATTGATTTTGTCTTCGTCTTTTCTTCTTCGAATCCAATTCGAATCTCTCTTTCGTTTTCTCAGCGATGACATCTCTAATTAGGTTATGAATCTAAAGCAACTTGTATGTTAAAAAAAAAAAGCAACTTGTAAACCCTAATTCTAATATTTAGAAAGTTTAGTAATCGATGGAAAAAAAAGAAAAAGTTTTGTAATCCTTTTGATCTTTTCCTTTTTTCCCCAGGAATTTCCTTTTCTCATATTATTTCCTTTTTTTCATGTTTTGTTTCAATTTTATCGAAAACGAAATCTAATTCCAAATCCAAAAACAAGGATAAAGTTTTTCTTATATATTGAAATTTGCGGTTTCGAAAAATAATCAAAATTCAGGTTTTTGATTCTGAATAAGTTTTATTCGGAATCATAACATATATATTTTAATTCAGTTACAAAATAATTTCATTTAAAAAATTCAAAAAAATTGATTAAGATTGTACATTATATATATATATTTAATTTTATATATGCTTAGTTAACTTAAAAGTATTAGTTATTTGATAAATATTGTTAATTTGGTCCATGATCGCATAGTTCGGGTTCAGTTTTGTTTAGAATAAAATAATTCTATATCATCTTTTTATTATATTTAGATTATTTAATATTTTGGGATTGACTTGGGAAATTTTTACTCGGTTTGAATTAATGTACTAATTTTTCAATTTAGTAGTTTATTTATACATATCGGATTATAATCTCTATATTATAATTTACTTAGTAAATTATTATTTAAAACATACAAATTACAACATAGTTATAACTTTACATATAAATTTTCCACTCATACAATTAGAAAAAATACATTTAAGAAATAATAAATATATATAGAGAGTTATAATTAATAACCGAATTCTCTGGAACTATCGGCGTGCTTGAAACCCTAATAGAGATAACTATAAGTATTAACTAGCGGATTAGAATGTTTTGACTTAAAACAAAACAATCCTTATTAATGGCGATCGAGGAGACTTTTCCACGGGAGTTGATTGAAGAGATACTCTCTCGTGTCGAACCAAAAACTCTTGCCGGCTGTAAAATCGTATCGAAACAATGGAATGCTCTTCTCCAAGACAAGACCTTCATCAACAACCACAAGGCGACGTTTCGATTCATTTTAATAACCAAATCGAAGATTTATTCGGTAAGCTTCGATCCCGAAATAGTGGTTCTTGAGTTATCCTTAGATACTCCTGATTTAGATCAATCCCAGATACCTAAAAGCGTAGTTGATTGCAATGAGTACATTCTATGTGAGATGGAGACAGGAACCTTGATTTGGAACCCATGGGTTCAACAAAGTAGATGGATCCAACCAAATTTAAAGCAAGCTGAAATGCGAATCCATGCCGTATCACACGACAATAAGGGTAGTTACAAGATCATTGTATCTCGGAACGAAACCGCCTCCAATCGTGTGTTTTCAGTCCATGACATTGCCTCTGATGCATTGAAAGATCATGAGTCAGAATCTCGTCGTACTGAGGGAAGTAAATCTGTCTTCATACACAATCCAAAGGGTGTAGTATGTTTGAATGGCAATTTGTATTACGTTACTTTTGATGACAAGACTGATCTTGTGTACCACATAACTACACTCAATTCTTCGAGAAATGGGTTCATTAAATTTTGTGATTTGCCATGTGGAGCGACCGACTTTCTTAGGGATGCACTTGTCCTCAAGACTTTTGAGGGAGATCGGTTTTCATTGTTAAAACAATGCCATGCGACAAAGAAGATTGAGACTTGGGTAAGCAAGAACAAGATTAATAATAATGGTTATAGTGAAGATGTGGAATGGGTAAAGTTCATTGAAGTCTCAAGCCCTGACTTGCCGGATTTAGTAGACAACAGATTCTACCCTCATCAGCCAAGTTATTTCATTGAAGATAAAAGGCTTGTCGTATGCTCTTGCGATCAAAATGGTCGAGCTTGGATTTATGTTTTCTGCGGAGATAAGTTTATCAGTAAAACTCATATAGCTTCTGTGGTTGATCTTTGGCCTTCGCACTGTACCTTTATTCCCAGTTTGGTACCGGTTCCTCGAGGTTAAAGAGAAGAATCAGCATTCAGCCATATTGAGCCACGTTCAGCAAATTCAGCTATTATCAATCAAACTCTTTATGATTTTTTTTGTGTTTTTTGTTAGACTTTTGAAGATCTTTTTAATTTGATTTGGATTTTAGTGTTTTTCATTCACAAACTATCTTTCTTTGTTGCAAATTTCTGTCTTTTGTTTTAGTTTTTTTCTTCTCTTTCAGGGTAAAATAAATTCTTAATCTTAGTTTTTTTTTGTTTAGAATGAAGTAGATTGAATGTTCAATGGACTCTTGAATTTAACTTTGGTGGTCTTGACGTTGATCCGGAAGTAATATTAGTATACGTTTTCCCGATTTTCCTGAAAATTGTTACAAATCAGTTTTCCAAAATGTTTCTTATTACCCTATGAATAAATGAGAAAGAACTAATGTATGTTTTGTAGCCAATAAAACTCGAACTATAGTAACACAGAGACTTGTTTATTATTTTGATTGTAATCAAAATAGACAATTTAATCAAGGAATTTTTTCAGTACAATGTATTTTATATTTATGCATTTTTGGTATAATTCATTATTTACAAATTCTACGGTGTGGCTCGCTTAACGACCAAAATTTTAAGTCTGTAGTCTAGTGGTGTTGGAGAGAGAATGAAAAGACAGTGGTAAAACGCCGCTACCCGAAGTTCAATCCCCTACAGATATAAAGTCACACTTTGCATGATATTTTCAAGGATATTTACCTGGCTCCCCCTGGCCCTGGGTGTAGACGGGTTTGGGACAACGGTCATACGCTATTCAAGTCCGAATCACCTGGGTTATCAAAAAAAAAAAAAAATTAAGTCTTAGTAGATACACAAAAAAATGATCATAAAAACAACATGACCATACATTTATGATTTAGAACCTAAGTATAATATGTTATCCTAAAATCCACAAGTACACATTTATTGTAAATATATATATATATATATATATATATTGTCAACAATATCGACAATAGCCTGATCCATAACTTAAAAGCCACCTCTAGAAATCTATTTTTAATCTACTAGGATAGTGGAGAAGAATCGAACCCTATAATACCTGAGTTTTTAGCTTAATCATCGTAATCACTAGAGTAAGAGTAACTCGGCAAATATATATATATATATATATATATATAATTGATTAGCATATAATAGAACAGAAGAAACATAAACATCAATTCATTATGGCAAAATTTACATTTCTCGTTGTTATCATTGTCGTTGTTGTTGCATGTTGTAAGATTTACACATATCATAACTTTACATTATACAAGTATCAATTTTTTTTCGTTTAAAATTTTACTAAATTTCTGAATTTTGTTGCTGCAGATTTTCCATCTATATCAAATGCCAGAGAATTGAATATTGAAGAACACAAAGACCATTTTGACGATAATCAAGTCTTCAGTACTGCAAAGATTGGTCCTAAAGACGATATTAATCGATTTATTGGGCATTGCAACAATAACTCTGATTGTAATCAAGTATGTTATCCAACGTGCAAAATCAAAATCTGCAGATTTAAAAACCAGATTACACATTTACGTATACCTCCTGGAGTATGTGATTGTAGTCAATGCGATTAATTCTTAATTATGGTGGACGTACAATTTATTAAAGAATAAATTTTGAAACTTCAGCTAAGAATATGATTTTCACTCTAAGGGGCAAGTCCATTAAAGTAAGCGCATTTACACATTCAGGGATTGAGTTCTATTACCTATATTATGTAGTAATTTGGCTATTGAGCCAGTCAATTGTAGTCCAGTGTTAAATTATTAATTAATGAAATGAAATCATATATAGATGATAAAAAGAAAAGTTTTGCTTGTTCTTTAATTTCATGTATTTGGTATTTTCAGATAATGTTAAAAATTTATTTGTAAAATAACAATTAATTGCAGGTAACTTTAATGTAGTGGCAGGTGGTAAATCTACTAAAGACAGACGTACTTGCACATCCAGAGATCGAATTCTACTGTCTATATTACGTAGGAATTTGGCTAATTGGCCGAGTAGTTGTGACCTAATATTGAAAAAAAAAAACAACAGTTAATTTGTAATAATTACAAAACAATATCATTAGTTATATACCTGGGTTATATATAATTCCAAGAACAAAAGCTTGGACTAAAAAAAAGAAGAAGATCATTTAATTATAAGTTTTTTAAAAGAAAAATAAGAAAATGAGTTTGGTAAAATGATTAATATCTGTCACTGAAGTATTTCCTACTAATTTGACTTGAGGTAAATGTGTGTAATCTTGCGTGGTAAAGTTTAGAGTTTGGATCGGATCTTGTTGATCTAATTGTTGACAAAAAAAAATATTTTCAATATTTTCAATAATTAATTAAAATTAAATATGAAAAATAGTATCCACTTATACCATATTAATAATTTTAAATAGTTATTTTTTTGTCGAGAACATGTGACCTAGTGGTAGTAGTCACTTTACAAATTTTTAAGCATCAGAGTTCAATCTCTCCTTGATACAAATGAAAAAAAGGGATTTTATGGAGTTCTTTTCAATCTGAGGATTGTGATGATCCAATTGATGATTCTATTATCACGGATTATAAATTGGGTCTTGTCATTAACAAAAAGAAATCAATAAAATTACATGTCATGCCGTCACAAGTTCTAACAAATCTTGAAGGAACTTACATAATCCTAATATATTTCTTACCTTTTTTGAAAAAGGAGGATTAAAAATGAGTTCGTCAAGTAAATGTTTCTAGCATCAAAATTAAATTTTTCTCTAACGTGAAATACAAACAAGGCCAACAATAGAAATATTCCCATAAGGGAAAATGAAGCCAAAAAATAAGAGTATACGAAGAATTAAAGATCTTGTTGTGACCAAGAAAATTAAAGAATCTCCAGTTGAATAGACATAAGAGTATACGAAGCCTCTGAGTGAGTCGGAGTATTCTAGTTCTAAGCCCAAAATCCAAGCACGACGAGAAGAAAGCCGAGCAATCGCAGATTCACGCATAGGTGTACGGAGAGAGATGCTTCAGTGTATATTTCTCCTTTCCGATTCTGGGTGAGTCATCTTCAACCCTTCTTTCCAGATTCAGATTAACGTTGATTGATCAGTCTAAGATTGGACTTATTCCATCTGATGTTGTTTGATTTCTATTCGCAGAGAGGTAATGCTGGAGAAGCAGCTTACAGGTCACCGCGTCGATCGATCAATATGTGCTTGGTTCTGGGATCAATCTATTTCTCAAGGCGATTCATTGAAGGTAATTTTGATAGATTCCGTGGTTTCTTCCCGAATCTCCATAGAGTTCATTAGTTCTTAAATTTGTTTAATTTGTTAAAAGTTTCGCTCTTTTTTATCATACCATTTTCACGGCCTCAGTTTTCAGTCCAAATGTCAAGACTTTTACTTCTGGGTTGTGTTTGTTCTTGATTCATATTGATTTTACTTCATTTGACTTCGTATATATGTGTTTCTGTTGTTATGGATAGTCACTTTCAGTGATTGCTTCACCAACACATTACCTTTTTCAAGTATTTCGTGACGGCATCACGTTCTTAGCATGTAGTCAAGTTGAAATACAGATCCATTGATGGCAATCGAGGTGAATCTTTTTGCCTCTTCTTTCCTTCCTAGATTTCAATATCTTGTAAAGGGTAGAATGCAGATCCTGAGAAAAATTTGTAACCCTGTGAAGTTTAGTTCCTTTGCAGAGTTGCTGATGTTCTGTCTGATTACCTTGGTGGGCTAAACGAAGATCTTATTAAGGATAATTTCATCATTGTCTATGAGGTATCTTTGATGAACAATATGCATTTTGATGATCGAGCCACTTTATTCCCTCTTGGCCACCATTATTGTTTCTGCGCATCATCAGTCTAACTCCCGTTTGCTGTCTTGTTTCTCTTCTGGCTCATTTGTTACTATTATTACCATTTCTGCCCATTTTGGGATAAATTTAAAAGCGTTTTCTCTGTTGTTTAGTCAAATATGTAGTTGTGTATTTCCCTTCGATTTTGATCTGGATATATAAGTTAATTGAGAGGTTAGGTTTGTAGCTTGCATTGTTCTTGTTTTCTATGTTGATATTGTAATGTCCTCAAAGCTCTCAAATATCACTGTTCTTGGATTGCTTATGATATAATGTAAGATATCTGATAACATTTTCCACCTTATGACTGATTGGGAATCATTGAGTGATGTGATTCCAATTTGTTATAATAAATGCATCGTTTTGTTGAGGTTTACTGTGTACTAGTTTTGTTGGTTTGCATTATTGAGAGATCAACAATGTGACATTAGTAGCTTCCTTTTTTTCTTGGATCGCCTGAATCTAAAAGTTACACAAATTTGTCATCTGTAGCTTTTGGATGAGATGATCGATAATGGTTTCCTCTCACAACAGAACTGAGCATCCTGAGGGAAATGATAGCTCCACCAAATCTAGTCAGCAAAATGTTGAGTGTTGTAACGGGAAATGCTTCCAATGTTAGTGATACGCTCCCGAGTGGGGCTGGCTCTTGTGTTCCATGGCGACCAACGGATCCAAAGTATTCTAGCA
This sequence comes from Lepidium didymum, assembly GCA_963920545.1. Lineage (NCBI taxonomy): Eukaryota > Viridiplantae > Streptophyta > Magnoliopsida > Brassicales > Brassicaceae > Lepidium > Lepidium didymum. The sequence continues at coordinate 2,621,085 of OY986987.1, forward strand.
ATGAAGTCTATGTTGACCTTGTTGAAGTAATGGATGCAATTGTAAACAGTTTTGTGCCTGAAGAAGATTCACAGAATTTTCATTTGAACTTTCAAGGCAAGCCTCACTCACATCATAATTTCGAAAACACTGATTCAGGGATGGGGACTTAGTAAAATGCGAGATCTATGGCGAAGTGCAAATGAATTCCCAGCTCACTGGTTTCCCAGATTAGACATTGTCATTTGCGAATCCGTCAATCTTAGAAGACATGAGATTTCACCCCTGTGTCCGTTTCAGACTTTGGGAATCTCATCAAGTTCTCTCCTTTGTCCCTCCTGATGGAGAGTTCAAGCTCATGAGTTACAGGTTTGTTATTTAACAGACAACATTTACCCTAACACCATAACTTGTTTAAAGATCGATTCTTATGTCTAAATTTCTCTGTTGGTCAATTCAGGGTAAAGAAGCTGAAGAACACACCTGTATATGTAAAGCCTCAAATAACATCAGATTCGGGTACATGTCGAATTAGCGTTTTAGTGGGGATCAGAAGCGACCCAGGAAAGACGATTGAGTCAATAACTTTGAGTTTCCAGCTTCCTCATTGTGTTTCATCTGCAGACCTCTCATCAAATCATGGAACTGTAACCATCCTCTCCAATAAGGTAATATGCTGTCTGTCTTTTGCTTTGAGTTCAGTTTTTCCATGATTTGGAAACTTTCACGTTTACATCGAGGACTATGTTTGCAGACATGTACATGGACAAATGGAATCCCAAAGGACAAGACTCCATGTTTGTCTGGTACACTAACGTTGGAAACAGGGTTAGAAAGACTTCATGTGTTTCCAACATTCAAACTCGGGTTTAAGATAATGGGCATTGCTCTCTCTGGCTTAAGAATCGAGAAACTTGATCTTCAAACTCTTCCTCGTTTGTACAAAGGGTTTCGTGCTCAGACACGTGCTGGTGAGTTTGATGTCAGATTGTAGCTTTCTGGTGCTGTCGTGTCTACCAAAAGTCTTGGCTTTGGGCTTCTGTGAATTGTTCTGTGTCAAATATTTATTCCTTCGTTTTAAAAAGAAAATATATCCAATGGAAAAAATAAACACGAAATGATATAACTATGAAATAATAATTCCATTTTGCAGAATCATTTTCATTGTGTGATTATGTCTCGTTAACCTAAATAAAATAGATAATACATAGAACTCGATTGACAATTATTTTCTTTATTTTTGTAAAAAATTTTATAATGAACAAAACAATTGCCAATCAGACATAATTTTTAAAATCGTTATTTATTACAGTTTTCATATCTGTGAAGTGTAAATCAATCGTCCAAAGTCATAAGATAATATATATTACAACTTTTACACGTATGCTTTTACAGTAACTTAGATATTTAGATTATTAGCTGCAGAGACTTGAATTTGATATATTATTTATTATAATTTTAAAATTTTGATAAGAATAATAGTGAATTATATTGCATAAATCGGCTTGTATTTAAAGAGATAAATAAAAAAACATTTATCTATATTCTTAGGTATATGGTGTTAGATATTGGTATGTTTTCTTTTATTATACTGCATTTGACTATTTTCTCTTGTACACTAGTATTCATATTATTGTTATAAAATGCAACAATAATATATATTATAATAGAAAATATAGAAAAATATTGTTTAAATAAACAACAAAACATAAATTAAAAATATATAATTATCATGAGTATATTATATATTTGTTATTTGTTTTTCTATTTATATGATATGTAATGAAATTTTATGATTTTACCAAAGTTGTTATTGGTTATTTACTTAAAATTAATATATGTGGGTCAAATATATATATTTGAAAAGTAGAAAGGTAATTTAGAAATTAGTACTAAATATGATATATCAAAATATTAGTAAAATATACATTTGAAATAAGAAATGAAATATACTATTAGAATAAACTTTTCCTTCATTTTTGGAGAATTTCATTTTTGAAGAAAAAAATAAAGACAATCATTAGAGATGGTTTTTTTGTGTTAAATTTTGATATATGTTCAAATCCTATTATAAATGACGGTGTGCAACGTTGCATTATATCCAACGATGGATCACTTGTATTTAACGAGAGATATCACAACAACAACAAAATCTTGCAATAACTTGGTAATCAATTTACTTTCTTTTAAATAAATATAATCGATTTACTTGTTATCACCGCTTTATTAAGGCCATGTTTTTTATATGGTCGCACGGCCAGCAACAATAAAAAGTAATTTACACTATCACAGCTGCAGCAAATTCAACACAAAATAAAACAGTCGCTGAAATAAAAAAACAACAAAATATGATTATCAAAAACATCGCTAAAAAATAGCCACAGCAACAACTCTTAATTTCCTTCAATTTTTGCATTTTTTGTTATTGATGTATCAATACTATTAGTATGAGTCTAATTCCTTCCCAAAAAATCAAAATCAATAAAGAATGATTGTCACATATTTATATAATGCCCAACAATATTTAATTTTTCCGTTGTAGAATTTTTGACACTTTAACAAATACTTTTCCAAAATGCATGTTGTATTGAAGTTTTATTTTTGTATCGTCATATCCGGTCACCTGCAAAGAACACGGCGTAAGTCTCCAACTAAATTATGTCTATCACCAGTTTATCGATTGATTGAGCAAAAAATAATTATTACATCAACAATTAAGATTATAGTTGAGAGAAATCGAACTCGGGTGCTTAGATTTTTAGCTGAATTATCCTAACCATCAGACTGAAAGTAACTCCGCAGCTAACGACGTGTTCACCTTATTAATAATGAAGTAAATTAAGATAGTCTAATAATAAGTAATAAAACAAGAGCATTCAACATTTTTCTACACTAAATTCAAGTATACACCTGATAATCCTTTAACAAGAGTATGATACTGTTGAGCAGATAGTTTATGTTGTCAAAATTCAACTATATATAATTCAACTCAAATGTGCTTAAGCTTTGAAATCTCTCGGTATACAACACCTTACTATTTTGTTGCTTATTTTTTTTGTATATATAGTTAATTTATTAAATCATATACAGGTTATGGTTAGAGAGTTGTGATATAAGTTTATGGTTCACATATTATTATTTAATTAATTATTTCTTGATTATATCTAATCAATTAATTATATAGTTGTTATGGTTAGAGTGCTGCCATATCAATTCTGACCAAAGACTCATTAAATACATACCAAAAATTCGTAAATAAATATTTAATATTAGATAAATTCTATTTTTATGATAAACAAATAAGTCATTGGTTTGTGTTAATGCCATTGATCTAAATTAATTAGAACAATTTGACTATGAATCAGATTTTGTCTATCAAATTATTGTTAAAAAAAAAAACCATACATCTGATAATGATGTAATTCTCTTTTCCTAACAAAAAAAAGTAATAATGCTTTTTCATCAAATTTCCGAGTGGAAAAAATCTAATAACAAAGAAGACACAAAAATGATAAATGTTATTTAAGTAAATAAAAATTTAGATGTGAGTTTTAGACTATGGATCGAGTTTTATTGATCCAATTGTTGATTAAAAAAAAACTTTTGTAAAGAAACACATTAACGAAAACTTTTACTAATATATGGATATATATACCAATTTTTGGGTAATCTAGACATAAATTTTGGTTTATTTATCAGTTATGTGTTCTGTAACATCAATTTGTTTTTATCAGTTATTGGATTGGCAAAATCCAATTTCCCAAAAACACTAAGCTCGTGATTATATTGGAGGAAACTTTACTCCCTAAAATTAAAATCAACATCTTGATAAAAGCACTTCCTATTTTAATAATACAAATAGTATTATTAAATAACAAAAATAAATCATAATGAAACATCTTACAACTTGATTATGTGGTCCATTTGTTAATTTACAGAAGTTCAGTAAAAATGTTTAGATTGGTCAGAAACAGAGATGAGTGTGACCACTAGTTTAATCGAAGTGTGTGATTAATATATCATTGTTTTATTTCAAATGTTTAATTTTAATACATTGATATGATTTCAAAAATATTTTTTTAATTTCCTTATTATTCATAATGCACTGCCTTTTTTCTTGTTTTGATAAAAATAGATTGCATGGTATTGGAATATTATTTCACCAATCTAGAAATGCATGAACCTAACATTAGTTTCTGTATCAGTAACATAATAAATAGAAATATATCAGACTAATAGATCGTTTATATTAGGATTATAATTTCCTTTTTTATTTAATAATTCAAATCATATTTCCATACATTACATATATGATATATCTATAACTAAAGGAATCAATATTGGAAACTAATCTCTATCTCAATTAAAATAATAAATTATCCTCGAATACTATTCTATGAATTGAATTATATAGTAATGTAAGGTATATACTGTATGTTGAAATATTTTCAAAGCATGAACCTATCATCTAAAGTCTGATTTATAACCTAAAACTCATCCTTATAATTTTTTTTTCAAGTTACCATAATATAGTGGGTAAGAATCGAACTCTGGTGGTAAATCATTAGCTAGATCATCCTAACCACCAACACCAGACTAAGAAGAACTCGACAAAAATTGTTTTTTTCTCAAACAGCAGAGTTATTTGTTTTTTTTTACGTATATTGAAGAATATTTGACAGTAAAATCTTATTTCCAGGAAAAAAAATCATATTAAAATATTTAGTCCAAAACTTACAGCTATTATTTTTCCCCATTACGTTATGATCTTCCAACTCAACTTTATATCTATATAATATGTTTCACTTTTCAGCTTCTCCTATATTCATAAAAATTAACATAATTATAATTTATTTCAGTCTTTGCATATGATTCATATACTTTTTATAATTTTAATGATTTGTTTGTTCTCATATGCAATTGTAACCGCACAATAGGATTAAATAAGGTGACCGTCCAACCTACAAATGAAAAATCCGGTTAAAACACGTGTCAATATATTATTCGATAAATATTGTAACGTTTGTCTCCTCACCCAAGTCTCTTTAATTTAGGTCATAAATCTGCCCAACTGTTATCATTAAAGACCTATTCATTATACATGCATCTTATTATTCTTTCTTTTTCTTTTTCTTTTTTCTTCAATTCATCACATTATTTCCCACATTTTTCTTTTCCCTTTTAATCCAATTTCCCAAAAAAAAGCAAATTTATTCTTTTTACACCTACAAAAATTTTCAATAATTTAATATAGTTGGATATTTTTTTCATAGGATAAATCCGACTAATAATTTTTTTGATCGATAAAACCAATCTATATCCAAAACTTCACTCCTAATATTTATGTTTTTTTTTCATAAGAAAGAAGAAATAAATATTTCATTATTTGTTGATCAAAGTTTTAACACTAAAGAACAAAAAAGATTCACACTTAAGGCAATGGGATCAACTACTTTTTTGCTCAAATTATGCATTGTTTCATATCCCAAGGCTTTTTTAGCTTTTGACTTTGAAACCTAAACCGTCAGAAATAGCTTTTCATAGTCTAGCCTTGACACATGTCATTAAATTTCCAAACAATGGCATTTCCGTAATTAAATAGATAATGCAAGGGTGAATTCATACCATACTACCTATAAATGAAAAGGGCAATGATATCACTAGAAACTCAAGAGACAGAGATCTTTAAACAACAGAACAAAGCTAATTAGTGAAAACACAGAAATGGGTTTGGTTACAGATGAAGTGAGAGCTAGGGCAGAGAAATACACGGGAGATGAGATGTGCCGTGAGAAGACGAAGGAGTTCCTTAAGGAAGTTTCTATGCCTAATGGGTTATTGCCATTGAAGGACATAGAAGAGGTTGGTTATGACAGAGAGACAGGTATTGTGTGGCTGAGGCAGAAGAAGAGCATCACCCACAAATTCGAAGCCATTGGGAAACTTGTCTCTTACGCCACCGAGGTCACCGCTCAGGTCGAGGTTGGAAAGATCAAGAAGCTTACTGGAGTTAAGGCTAAGGAGCTTCTTATTTGGGTCACTCTCAATGAGCTTGCCTTGGAGCAGCCGACAACTTCAGGGAAAATCAATTTCAGGACACCTACTGGTCTGTCAAGAACTTTTCCAGTGTCGGCTTTCGTTGTTCCTGAGGTTGAGAAGCCTGCAATGGAGAAGAACAATGTAAAAGAAGCTATTGCAGTCACAGATGCTTAGTCTCTCTAATCTATCTTTCTAATCATGCTTTTACTTTCTGCTTAATTTTCATAATCAATAAGATAATAGCATTTTCAAAATTTGGAGTCTATAGACATCTATAAATCAATCTGGTTTTGGTAAAGCTGTTTCTGAACATAAAAAACCTATGAACAAGCACAGTTTAGATCTAAACCTTGTGGAACACTTCTGATGTTAACATTTCAGCAAAAAGCTGTACTTTACAATGACCTATGCTTTAATAAAAGGTAAAACGAGCTTACTTCATAACAAACTGTTTCTTCAAGTTTCTTGGAAGCTATCACAATTCACAATACAAGACATAAAAGTACTATAGATAGGCCAAGAATTGATCTCTAGAGGTGGATGACGATTGTCCTGATACCAAACTTAGCCGTATATACCTGATCTAAATCGAGGTATAGTAATGTTTTTTCTTTAATGTGTAGGACAGTCTCCAATACTATAACTATGCATAATGCCATACCTCAAAAGAGATTTTTCCAGCAGTATTCAGATTCTTTGTTCTTCAACTGTCCTTTTTGTCGTCCATCTGTACTTTTTTGATCGTTGCCCATTGTTTCTTGCGTGATTGATTGGGCGGAAAAGAGAGGTTGAGCATCAATCCAACCAATAGCTCAACCACATATGAAAGCTGGAGAGCATTAATAAAGTTATGCTCTCCAATTTTACTAGATATCACGACATCATGAACCAGATTTTCATCTATGTGTCTCAAGTTCAGACTTCTTGATCATGAACTAAGGAGTTTAAGTCAGGAACATAGCCAGCTTCTCGGGTTTCCTCTATCAGTAAGTCCAAGATTGAATACACAGAAGCTGCACGCGGACACATTTTATCGCTCACAGCAAAGAGAAACACCTGATTTTCTACTTGGATCCAGCTCATACCAGCTTCTTTTTTGTTTCCCAGTATTCTCATCATTTTCCTCACCCTTGCAAAATCTCCCCACTTCCCTTCTGCTGCATAGATGTATGAAAGCATCACATAAGTCCCCACCATTCTCGGTTTCAACTCCATAACTTTTCTTGCAGCCAATCTGTTTATCAATCCTGTGTGTTTATGCGCTTTACAAGCCCCCAGAATTGCTCCCCACGTGGATTCATCTGGCTTAAATGGCATCCTCTCAACCAATTCATAAGCCTCTCCTATTTTACCAGCTCTTCCAAGCAAATCCACCACACAGTTGTAGATATCTCGATCTGGATTTATGCTGTACTTGCTTTCCATCACGTTAAAGTACTTTAATCCCTTCTCCACTAGACCGGCATGGCGGCAAGCGCTCAGAACTGCCATGAACACAATTCTGTCAGGTTTAATACCTGAACCAACCATTTTGTCAAAAAGGTCGACAGCTTCGGCTCCATATCCATGTGATCCGTACCCAATCATCATTGACGTCCAAGATACCAGATTTCTTCTCTCTGCGATTTCGTCAAATACTCTTTGAGAGTCCGGTATGTTACCGCATTTAGCATACATATCAATCAAAGCATTGGCTAACTCAACGTTCTTGTTAAACCCTCTTCTATAAAGCCTTCCATGAAGTTGCTGACCACAGTTCAATGCCGCTATATTGGCGCAGGCAGCAACTAGGCTTGTGAAAGTGTAACAATTTGGCACAAAGCCTTGTAATTCAAACCGCTGAAACATGAGCAGAGCTTCACTGCTGTGGGATCTCTCAAGCTCGGATATTAGAGTGTTCCATGTGATCAGATCTCTATCTTCCATCTCATGGAAATAGCGTTTCGCCTCTGATATATACCCACACCTGCAATACAAGTCCAATATAGAATTCATCACCGGAAGATTAGACTGAAACCCGTGTTTAATCACTGACGCATGAATTTGCTTGCCGGTTGTAACAGAATCAACTGAAGCAGAAGCTCTAACGGCTATTGTTATACAGTAAGGCGTCACATCTGCATTCTCCTGTTGTCACAAAACAGATCCAAAATATTAGAAACTCAATATACAAAAGTAACAACTTCAGCCAAAACACGAGGAATATTGAAAAATTACCAGCAACATTTGTTTATACATCTTTAAACCACCAACGCCATCACCCAAATGCGTAAACCCGGTGATCAAAGTAGTCCAAGTGACATCATTTTTCACCTTGATATCCCGAAAAATCAAACAAGCAGCCTCCATTGTTGCGGAACAAGTAGCGTACATATTCATCAGAGCATTGTCAACATACAGAGAACCTTGCAGATCAAGTTTAACCACCACTCCATGAACCGAAGCACCATAAGCCAGAACCTTCATGTTTCTACAAGACTTGAGGACACTTGAGACCGTGACCTCATTCGGAATCATTCCTTGTCTGAGCATCTCATGAAAACATTCCCAAGCATGAGCGTTATAGTTGGAGGAAACGTAACCAGTGATCATTGCGGTCCAAGCAACTACGTCTCTTTCAGGCATTTCGTCGAACAGTGAGCGTGCTTCCTCGATTAAGCCTCTCTCGAAATATGAAACAATGAGATTAGTGGCTAAAATGTGATGCTTCTTGGGTCTGTAAGGAGAGTCCGTGATTTGACTAGACTCGACACAAGCGTTACGTAGAGAGCTTCTAACAAAGTTTGGAATTTGTTTAATCCCATTGGTGCGTACAAGTTTCGCTATGCTCATATCTCTTCAGACCCCAACAATATCACATCACATTACAGTTTGTTCGGGTATTCCGGATTTTGCAGTAATTTCACCATTGTCTGAACTCTGAACGACAAAACTCGTTGGTCGTTTTTCTTCCGAGTTAGCACAGTGCATTGGGGAGGGTTTGGGTATCCGGGTCGGTGAGTTCGAATTTCAGACATTCCGGTTCAAAATAATGGTTTTTGGAATCTAAACCGAGAAATAAATCGGTTCAGTCTGGGTAGGTTAATATTCGGTTCGGGTTGAAAAACGAGTATATTTCGTTACAATCTACAGGAAGCTGCAACGATATAAAACGGTTGCATCAATCCAATATATATACAGAGGTAAACAGAGAATATATGTATTGTTTCTGTGAATTTTCAATTACTGTAAGATCTATCGCCTAAAGGCTTATTGTGTTTGAATGTTCGGAGAAGCAAATGAGACTGTTTTGCACTCATCGAACAAGAATCTGAGTCTTGGCAGCGACTCGCGAGCATTTTTTGCGGTCAGATTTTCGGAGACCACAGGCACAGATATCCAGAAGATCGTAATCTTCTTCCCAGAATAACAGTGATGCCATCTCTGGATTGGCTAGGAGGAGTTTAGAAGTCAAGAATCCGGCGACAGTCCATGTCTGGTAGAGCCGAGATTGCTTTCCAATGAATTTTCCGGATCGGGTGTCGTAATACTCTGGCCAGCGATCTGCCATTAGTCTCTTCTCAGCTACTGCAAGAGCTTTCTCTGCTAGCTCTGGTCTACCCATCTTCATGCATGCTAATGTGAACTGTCATGAATATGAAACACATATAGCCTCAGTCAGAACTGTAAATGATTAGATTTTGTGGTCTCATAAGCATAGTCTGGCAAGTTTGATGATTGATTAAACCATTTACATATGTTCAAGTATAGTCAATACTTTTGATTAAATCAAAAGTTTCAACAAATATCTTTGTACCTGCCAAAGAAGCGTTGGCCAGGATCCACTGTTGTGATAAGACCAAGGCCTGCAAAGTTTGTCATGCGTTTTCATAATTAGTTCATGCAAAAAGTAAAAGACAATTACATAATGTTGTCCACAAGTCTTGGGTGAAGGAAATGATTTAACGAGAAAGTAAAGACCAAAGAGTAAACGAAACTCACGTGTTCTTTGGGTCGCTTCCGGTTATTATACGCCAATCATCGTACTCTAATGCAGGGTAACAAATCTTAAGAGGCATATTCCCAATAATATCGTCCCATTTAGCTTCAATCAAGTTCAATATAGCTTCATTCTGCTTTGGTGTAGCCAAGGAGGAAACAATAGACCAAAAGTTCCCAAGCGTGAAGAATCTGAAATCCATGTGCGCAGGTTGTAGATTTCCGAGGAGATACCCACCTTGCTCGGGAATCCAGTCCATGAGCCATGGAGGAATTTGCTCGGGATAGATGTTGAACTTGTTAGTTGCATCTGTGGAATATTCTTCTGTCTTGTAACGGTATATCTCATTGATCTTTTTCATGTCCACCCAGTAGTATTCTCTGATATGAAAGGACAAAGCACTTAATCTATTGTTGATGGCTCTTACGAGATTTTTGGAGCTGTCATTAACAGAAAGCATCTCACGGGAGCATCTCAGTGCTGAGTAGAATAACGACTGCAATGCATCCAGAGGGAGAATACTGTTTAAGTCTCACAAAGATGTATAGATGCATATCAACAATGTGCAACGATATTCAGAAAAAGTCTTGGTGTTAACGTACTTGGATTTCAAGAGGGTGGCCATGGATACCCATACGTCGGTCAATCATACAAGAACCATCAGTGACCAGAAGTGTTGGAAACATATCAAATCCATCTGCTAAACACAAGTTCATAATGAGCTTTATGCCTGTCTGAACATCTATCCTCTCTTGTAATGAGAAATCTCCTGTTATCTTTCCATATGCCCTTAAGAGAATAATCCACCACAAACCTTAAAAAAAGGATGAAAGAAACAATCAGTAACAATCTCACGTGGAGAACACAATCCACATAACTCTCCAATAACACTCACAACGTAAAGTAAATCACATAAGCATCTATATATTGACATGTCATAGCCACAGATAATCTACTAACCAGAATCAACGGGTGCAACACGACCAATAGCTGATTCACCAAAATCTGGATCCAGAACCTCTTCCGTAGAATTCTCATCAAGTGCCACGGTTCTGACTTTGAAACTTGCAGGCATCAATCCCTGTCCAGGACTGTAACAGTCTACAGTTTTCTCCCAGCTCTTAAAACAAAACAAACAAAGTTCAATCAATAACAAGCCACACAGCATCAATTGTCATGTAATTCTCCAAAGCAAAAGAGTTTTGAATCGGTTATTTTGTAAAACCCGAAATTAGTTGATTCAAAGCTATAGAAACCATAATCACTACACATTCTAAACATTAGCACATCAATGAGAGATTACCTGTAGCTGTAACGTATGGAGGAGAAAGTTCCTAACAATATCTCCTTCACCTTTAAGCAAAAAAGCCAAAGCAGAAGGCACAAAGTCTCTTATAAACACTTGATCATAATTCAAAGGCATCTTATCTCCGGGATCATTCGCCGCCACAGTCCCCACAGGCGATCCACAATACTTAACGACGGCGTTTTCCAAAATCCTCCACGCTTCTTTCTCAATCTCACTCCCTTCACTCACAAATATGCCACCAATTGTTTCTACATTTACTATAGGAACTGAATCATCTAATAGGGTTTCTTCTTCTTTGTGAATCCTTTCGACAACTAGACCACTATGAACGTGAATTCTCTCAAAAGTTTTGTCACTAGTATTGGCTTCAACAGATGTGGAGAATTCTCTTACTGAGAAACCGATACTTCTCGTCTTCTCCGAAACCCAATTTGGTAAAATCTTTGATTGACCAAAACACCAATTGGGAGAGGAAACGAACTTCTGGCTCGAGTACGGTCGAATTATGGCGTTTCGCGCTAAATCTGGCGGTGATTCCTTGAAGAAACTTGAAACCAAGAGGCTTCTATGAAATCGAGGTTTCATGGAACATTTGCGGATTAAACTGATAACGCTCATGGTGGAAGCCGAGAATTCAGAGAGTAGATAAAGGAAAATGAAAATCTGGAATCAGAAGAATGAGTAAGAATGAAAAATGGGAAAAAAAAATCCAAAGAATTTGGGTTTAGGATTTGATCAATTAGCGTCTGAAGTTGATCACGTCGGAAGAGAAGATAACGAAAAGAGGAGATAATTGGAATGAGAAAATCCCGATTTCGGGACAATCAATTGAGCAATGGAATTTAAACCGGACTTGGAAGCTGAACCGTTTTAATCATGGTTCAATTTGGTATGATAGATTCAAACACAGTGTATGTTTGAACATGACATTTATTTATTTTCATGTGAATTAATAAATAAATAAATATGTACTCATTTTCTTTTCCTTTATGTATAGCTTGAAACAAAATAAATGTTTTTGATTTTCATTTGAAAGTTTTTATTTGTATTATACAAATTGAGAAGTTTTCTACAATTTTCTTGAATGTAGAAATATGATAAAATCATCCTAGGAAAAACTATAGTTGAACAATATCCTAATAAAAATATTTTAAATTATTATTATTTTCTAATAAATATTTTTTTTAGAAAAAAAACAGTATGTTTGTTTTTATATTTCTTGAACCCAAATTGTAAACAAATCCATGAACAAAATACTTAAAACAAGATAGAAATAAGAATGTTAGAGAAATATGTAGAGTATAATATATAATATAAATATCAAATATGTGATTTATATACTTGAGTTTGTTCTGAAGGTACTTATATGAATAAAAATATAAATGTGAGCAAAAATTTAATTGTTTATTATGAAATATTCTCAATTACTCAACCTCATTCCACTTTTTACAATTTGCAATATAATTTCCTTTAGACACATAGACACCTGATTTCTCACTCTTGATAAGTGCCAAAATAATATTAGAAATTAGAAGAATCTGAGAGATTTGGAAACTTTCGAGCTTGTTTTCAGCAATAATATATAGTAGATGGCAAGTGGTATTTAGTTTAGTGGCATGTGGTAAGTCCATATAAGACACGTGCACTTGCATAATCAGGGATCGAGTCCTACCCTCTACATTATGTAGGAATTTGGCTAATGAGCCGGTTTGTTATGGCTCAATGTTGACAAAAAAAATATATATAGTAGAGGTATATAGTTAAAATTAAATAATAACTTTTAGCTGACAATAATGTTATTTATAGCTATAAGTGAAAAAAAATGTAAAAATTGATAAAATTCAGTAAACACATCTGCCAATAGAGCAAAAGATATCTTTTTAAAAAAATTAAACATTAAAAATATGTCTTCATGTAAAATCAAAGAATCAGATTACTCAATCTTTGTCCCAAACTTGTTACCTTCCAATGATTCTTAATCTACTTCTCCGCCCCAAAGTTGTCCTCTCTTACAAGCTAACCATATCTTCATCATTATCGATGAACTTTTGCTGCTTCTTCTTTTTCTTTTCCTTACATTTTCAGCCAAAACATAAACTTCCAAAAAAAAAAAACCAAAATCATGCTTTTCTCGTTACTCGATCAAAAATCAAAAAACAAAGAACAAGAACTTCAATTTCCTCTCAATATCTGCATACGAATTTACGATTTCTTCGTGAAGTTATTAGCCAGACAAGCCTCGAAGAAAGTAGTTCTTGGACCATTGACACTTAAGACAGTTGAATTAAAAGAAGAAAATTCATGTGTGGATGAAGAACAAGTAGGGTTATGTGTACTTAAGGAAAAAGCTCCAAGAAAGATTGTGAGTATTAAAGATGAAGTTGATGAGATACGAATAAGTTCAAGGAGAATCAAGAGGAAGTCGTCTGAAGGAAGTTTTAGTTCTTTTAATGATCATCATGAGCTGAAACCATTGAAATCGATTCTGAGGAAAGATTCAGGTTTATGCAAGGAACAATGATCATCGCATATTGGATCTGTAGTAGGTAAACTTTATTCGTTTGTAGTTACATAGATATAGAAATAAATATTGATTAGTCGCGATCGTGACTGGTGTAAAATAAAACTAGCTATATATTGTCCCATTTTATGCATGATTAAAATAATAAATCAATTAGAAAAAATATAATTTATGATTAACAGTTACTAATAGTTTCAATCGTATCCCACTTTCGGCTTTTTAGAATTCTTTTTTTTTGAAAAGAAATAAAAAAAAAATTGAAAAGAAAAGAGAATTCTTTTTAGGTGTATGAATAATCGTATCCAATGTAAATTATAGTTTAGTATGCATGCATGTGTTAAAGTGCCAAAACTATCACTTTCTCTAATGTTAAAAGATTTTTGGCCAGTATGTGACAATCCTCTCCTCTTGAATTAGCTTTTGGGAGTGAGTTATGCTCATACTAATATGATATCAGAGCTTGGCCCAATTCCAATATGGACCACTCGTGGATGTCTAGTCCACAAACTTCACGCTTCAGATGTCCAATATAGAACGTGAGGGGAGTGTGTTAAAGTGTCAAAAATCCCACATTGGAAAGGTTAAAGATTTTTGGGCAATATATAAGTATGTGGTAATCCTCTTCTCTTGAGCTAGCTTTTGGGAATGAGTTAGGCTCATATTAATAATTAACAAATTAATTTGATTCTACTGGTGGAAAATTCAGTTTATTGTAGCTTTTAAAAATCAAAATTAACTTTTAGTATATTTTTTGTTATATGATATTAAGATAAAGATTTTTCCATCTTAAAAGTTTTGTATATGATAATTTTTTTTGTCAATAATTAGATTTTTAAAATTTAGATTTTTCTCAAACCTCTCGTCTTTCTCTCAAATTGTATCACGTGGGACTAGCCGACGTAATCATATATACTTGGACTGGCACCAATGCAATATAAAACTTTTAGTATATCATATATACTTGGACTGCCAGAAACAACTTGTCTTGTTTTGATAACATATTTAATGTTTCCATCTTCTGCTCCAAAGCACCAATGCAATGCCGAAACTTCTTGACCATTGAAAGGACTTATGACTCAATTTACTTTTCTTTCTTTTTTGGATGATCCTCTTCACACTTGTAGTAGCACTTGTAATCATTATTTTCCTTGGACACTTTCTCCTTGGATGGGAAGAACCAACTCCGGCTTCAACCATCATATTTTCATTTTCATCCATGGGATCTCCAGACTTAAGTCGAGACCCCTGGCTCGACAAACAATAACATGGGGTCAATTTCTCTGAAAGGCGAAGTTGGTGACTGAAAATAACAAATGTATTGATTTGACAAAAGGATGCTTACTTCTGTTGCATGTGATTCCTCCTTGAGATGCTTGGTGACTTCTTCAAAGCTTTGACAAACAAACTCGCATAGAAAGCAAGAAAAATCACCAACTTCACTGCACTTGGCATCTGTGGAGGTGAAAAAAAAAAACTGGTTTAGAAACAACATCCATCTATGAAGGTTAGGGAATAATCTTCTTTTAGAAAGAAAGAGAGACCTTTCAGCAAGGTTCTCCAGAACCAGTGCTCATGAGTGACTAGGGAATAATCTCTTTTGAGAATATCTTGATATGCCAGAAGAATGTTGCATCTATAAACTTTCTGTAGATTGCAAACAGAATGATAGAAGAGATCAAACGCGAGGGAATAGGTAATGAGCATTATTGAAACTGGAGCTAGATGCTTGAGTTCCCAAGAAAGCATGAAGGTCAAAACACTTGTGTGGCTTATCTTTGTAAAGAAAAACGAAGAAAATCATCTAAACCCTAAACCTTATAATAATATCAAAGTGGAAAGAGATAAGAAGAAGATTAACCGCTTGGGACGTGTTTAAGATTGATGCCAGTGGAAAAAAGGGCTTGCAAGACATGTTCAGGGATGCGTCTTAAGTTGCCCAAGCCAAAGATGGTGAGAGGACCATAATAGCCTAACTTCTGCAACTCCGATCTTATACACAGACCGACCTTCCAAGCATCATAACCATATGGAATCGGACACTTGTCCATGTCCCACCACACATGTTTTGATTGACCCTTTTATCTGTGTGGCATCTCAGTAGGTAATTAATATTCAAAAACGTGGATGGAGTTAGTAGAGAAACCTCGAGGAGGAAAAGCTATCTGTAATTTCTCCCATATTTGTTGAGCAATAGGACATGTGAAGAGTACATAGTTGATTGATTCAATACCATTACCACATTGAAGACATTGGTTTATGTAAGGTATGCCACTCGATTGTAATTTTTCACCAACCGCAAGGGCATCTGCAAGAGCTTTCCACATGAAATGTCAGATTTTTGGTGAGGTGCGAGTTCTCCGAAGTTGTGTCCATGTTTGCTTCTGTAATGGTGATTGATTAACAGGTGGATTAGCCAAAGCCTCAACCAATAGATATCCGCTATCTGTAGAGTAGTTCCATGATCTATTTAGGCCCCATACGTGCTTATCCTATATGTTTATAACTAGCCTTAGTTGGTGTATCAACCTAATGTCTTATGCCGAGAACAAGTTTTGTATCTTACTTCC
This sequence comes from Lepidium didymum, assembly GCA_963920545.1. Classification (NCBI taxonomy): domain Eukaryota; kingdom Viridiplantae; phylum Streptophyta; class Magnoliopsida; order Brassicales; family Brassicaceae; genus Lepidium; species Lepidium didymum. The sequence continues at coordinate 2,637,479 of OY986987.1, forward strand.
ATTCCATCTGTTCAAATCAGTGTCCCATAGTTCTGCCACAGTCATTTCCTCATTCGTTAATGGATTCATGATCTCCGGTTCCTGGGTATGGTATCCATAACCCGCTTCTCCTTAGTAATCCTTGTCGATGCTCCATTTCCCAGCTTCTTAAGTAGGCTTTTTGTAACAATTGCTAACCATATAATATACTCCGCCAACCAAAAGATGGTCGTGCACGATAAAATCATTTTCTAAAATGCTTTCCCTATGGTTTATTTTTGATTGACTTTTATGTCTAAAAAACACTTGTGCGGTCTTCCACTTCTTGAATCTGGGAACTCTCTACTGCTAGTTTGTAACTAAACTGTTATTTGATATATAAAATTTACATTTATCAAAAAAAAAAAAGATGATCGTGCACCATAGTTCACTTTTAGGAGCGAAAAATCTAACATATATAATTCTAATTCTCAGCCTATACTTTTCAGTATAAAAGAAAAGGGGATATTTGCCAAGAGAAATATACCTGAGGAAATGTCTTAAAATTGGATTTTTTTGTCATAGATAAATACATAAGAATATACAATATATAGCTGAAGTTATTTGTATATAATTGCAGTTACTATATAAATGACTTTATGTGTTTTTTCCATCAAAATTGATTTTTTAAAGTTTTTTTCTGTAACTTTTACTAGTTAATGTTAAGAAATCATAAACCTAAAATAATTGAATTTATAGGAAATTCAATGATAAGTATTATATTAAACACTAATTCTTTTTTAATTCGTATAAAAAATTAGAAAATCAATTTTGTAGAAACAAAAGGAACAATTTCTACTCTTTTTGTATTATAAGTGATTTCTTGACTAAAAGTTTCTGTTTTATATTAACTAATGTTTTATATCTTCAATACAAAGTTAAGTTATTTTACTCTTTTTAACTATTTATCTTTCAAAATCAATGTGTCAATGAGTTTTTGAATATTTATATAAATATTCAACCAAGTAGACTCTTGGTGCATTAATGCAAATACAACATGAATAAAATCTGATTGAATTATTTTAGTTTTACATATTTTTGGGAGAATTAAAAACACAATAGTCTTAAGAATTTCCTGTAGTTCCTTTGTTAAAGCAACTTTTTAAAGAGAGAATTTTTAAATTGCCATTTAACAGAGGAAAATAAATTGTTTTAAAACATTTTAACTCTATTACGAAAGGAAATCCTAATGTCAGGAGAAAAAGAAAAGTTCCCAGAAGCCATGTAAAAGTTCCCAGATGTTCACCTAAACGCGCCAATCAGAAAACAAAACAAAACAAAAAAGATTTTTTTAACTCAGCCAAATATTTTACTGTATACAAAATTCCAATATTTTCTTAATAGAAAACCAATTAACAAAAAGAAAATTTTCCAATATTTTTTTGTCTCTCAAAAGCAATAGAAGTGAATCTATTGCAAATGATAAGACGTCTCAAAATACCAATGTTCCATCTATGAGTTTTTAACTATTTGGTGATTCACATTAAGATAAGAAGATAAATTCAATAATCTCTAAACTATTTAATTTATCCTTCTGAGTTTGAGTTTGATTGATCAAATGTTCCACATAACACAAATTATATGTTGATGGATCATATTCATGTAACATATGCATATATATACCTGTGGTGTTTAATCATATATCATCATCTTGTGGTTCAACGAGTAGCTTGAAGCTGTAACCCACCGGAATATGATGCTCTCGGTTTAACAGTGAATGTGATCGCCGGAGAAGAAGATGATTCTGATTCCACCTTAAAAGGAACCTCAAACTGGACGGACTGGTACAAGCAAACCTCATCTTCTTTGCAATAATACACCTGCAATTACATTTTACATAAAACGAATTTTGCAAAAAGTAAAAAGGTAGTGGTTTTATTTGTATTGAAGCCTGAAACAAGTAGCTTTTAGGTTACTTAAAGATGTTGCAGCAAACCTTGCAACTGATTTTCCCAACAGAAGCTGAAGTTGAAAGTTGTCTAAATTGAAGCATTGTTGAACCTTCAGGGCTGAGATTTCCTTCCACTGGATCAATTGCTACTGCGTTTTCAGGCTCCACATCAACAACAAACTTACTCCGTGCTTCCTGTGCACAATGAGCAATATGAATCATTTGAAACAGAGATCAAGAGAGACAAATAGGAAGGGAAAAAGAGAAAATCCAAGAGATCTCGCTCAACCTTAGAGAAATGGTAGCCATCTGGTAGTGAGATTTTGAGATTCAAATTTCCTTCACGAGATATAACAGAATCCACTTTGACAATCTTTGTATCAGCCGAGGCACGTTTTCTCAAACGTTTCAAGGATTTTGCCTTTGGCATTGGCGGTTGAATGCCTTTTAACTCCAATGTCAGAATCTCTGCATTTTCTTCCTTGTTCAAATCTATGTAGCGAATAAGGCTATTGTTTGTATCCGCCACAAAAAGCCTCCCTGAAAACAATATAGGCAATGGAAATTGCACTCGATTGTTCCCTTGTAATGTCAGTTAAGAGACCAGAATGTTACCGTTTTCAGTTAGTGCAAGTCCTGCAGGCTCTGAAAGCTGCAACAGACAATGGAAAAAACATGTAGTAATCAAAATCGGGCCATCAGTTCAAGAAATATATAAGATTGTAGTAATCAAAATCAGACCTGAGCAACCATGACCTTCCCATCCTTGAAACCGGCTTTTCCTGTTCCAGCGACAGTCACAACACATTTGCTCATCGGGTCCAGCTTTTTAATCTACACACCATTCATCAAGACATAGCACTTAGTAAAGAATCTTTCTCTTATCTAAACAGAGCTTTCTAAAACTATGTCCTGCTAATCCACGAGATCCATCTAATATATATTACGGACTTTTCGAATTAGTTAACCTTGTGATTATAGCTATCAGCTAAATAAATATGGCCGTCCGTAGCACATAATACACCTAATGGATGTTGGAGGAGAACTTCTGCTCCAACGCCATCATTGTCTCCAAACTGTTCAAAACATTTTCCCAGTGTTAGAGACTGATGTTGATAGAGAAGGAACATTCAAACTTGTAAATCACTAGAAATTCCAGAGAAGAGTTAAACATGAATACTTAGATGTTATTGCAATACCTCCCAATACCAAAGATTTTAGTGGAAAATAAACTGAGTCCTTACCTTGAAAAGATTTTCAGAAAAATACGGATCACCACCAGCAAGCAATCTTGATCCTCCGGTTTGAAGATCAAGGGCACGGATAGAACTGCTCTCACTATCAGCAATATATGCTTCCTTCAAATCTACACTCACATTACACATAAAAATATATCCTAATTTGTGATAAAAGTGACAAGTTTGAAATATTTAGTAATTACCAGGGCCTAACGAGATTCCTGAAGGCTGAGCAAATGATGTAGTCTGTGGGCTGCATCAACACACAAACAAAAAGCATAAGAAAGCAGGCACATGTCAAGTAATTTTAAAAACTAGTGTAGTATACATACGTAGAACCATTGAGGTTTCTTTCATAACCGTTTCCACTGAAAACTCGAGTAATACCATCAAGCACATTGTATTCCCAAATCTGGTGTTGACCCGCCATTGCAACGTATACCTTCTCATTCACCGGCTCAAAGCATACATCCCAAGGAGAATTCAAAAGCTGTAAATTAAAGTCCAAACCAATGTTAACCTCTCATAGCAAAACATGCACACGATAAGATTTTAGGTAGATAAGTACTGTACAGTTGTAAGAATAGGGTTAAATGATGTGAAAAGAAACCAAAGTTCCGAGTCAAGTCTCATGCCTGTTTGGTTCCTTTTCTTCCACCTTGGTAGTCTGAGCCTTTGGTTCCATTACCAGCCAGAGTCCGTACTCTCTCGTTGACAAAATCAATCTCCCTACAAAGAACAATTAATGATACTTCAAAATAAGATGCTTAACCTAAAAACTTAAGATCTATATCTGCATTTAGAAGCAACAGAAAGACATATATACCTCAAAGCATGATTCTCAGTGTCAGCAACATAAAGCAGATTCTTCTTAGCATTATAAGCGAGTCCCTGAAAAAATATAATGTATGCAACAACAAAGATGTAGTTTTGAACTATTGATGAACAATTAATACACACTGAAACTATTATATGTACCTGAGGACGATTGAATGCAGCATCTTCAAAAGAACCATCCTGGAAACCCTCTTCTCCGGTGCTGCCAATTTGGACGATGAAATTTCCTTCAAGATCAGCTACAATCTAAAATCACACAGAATATACTAACGTTAGACAATAAGATGAGATAACAAGAAATATTTAAGGCAACGACATACAATACGGTTATGGTTACTGTCTGAGATGAATAGTCGATTGTTAAGAGAATCAATCGCTAACTTCCCCGGATATTTTAATGGAGACGCAGCCAAACGTGGATCATTATCTTTCTCCAAACGTGTTGGAAGAGGAGTACTGTCTAATACATTTTTCCCACCATAATACATCAGAGCTGCAGCGACCAAGTCATCCAGATCCTTCAAAAGAGAACACCGAAGAACAATGAGTAATTTTTCAGGTGGAAAGTAAAATTTTGACTATGTATTTCTTGAAATTAACATTTTGGAGAAGTATTGTATCGGAATTTTCACTCTTTAGAAATCCAAACGTGAGATCCATGTCTTGCAATAGATTTAAAGCGAAGAGATGGAAAGAAAAACACATAGGAAAAAGTTAAAAATGTTACTTTGCGGTGACCTTCTCCAGCGATTTGTGCAATGACTTTACCATTTGGTGAAACAACAGCAAATGTGGGCCACGAGTTGATGCCGAGCTCTCTCCACAAATACATGTCTCCATCGTTCACAACCTATGAGGTAAGAGGATAACTAATTAAGCAAATATGCCGAAAATTCATGAATAATAGTTATAACTTCAAACTGAAAAAGAATCCAAGCAGATAACATTTAAGGAGAAATGCAAATGATAAAGTTAACAAAGAAGAGAAATGATAAACGCAAAACAATATAATTCATAGAGAAAGGACTATCTACACTGGTTCCATCAAAAATGCAAAAAGGATAAAAAGTTTCTGACCAGCTAAAATCTTTCCGATAAGAAAATATGATTATAACTACAATTCTTCTGAACAGTAGTTCAAAAAAAAAATCCAGGAATTGACATAAGTAACCAAATAATTAGGAAAAGTTTTATAACCAATTTCAGATTTAGAACATGGAAATTACTGGGTGTGTGATTTCATAGCGTAGAACTGCATTTCGTATTGCTTCTAAATCCTTCTCATTGTCGAACTTAGCTGAGTGCACACCCACAACAGTGAACTGCATAGAAAAAAATGGTAATTCATTGGTTGAAGCTTTGAAGATCCAGAATAACATATAAGCAGCAATATCAAGAAACTCACTGGCATGTCCTTGTACTTCTTCTCAAGAAACTCTAGATCTGGTAATACATGCATACAGTTTATGCAGCAGTAGGTCCAAAAATCAAGTATAACCACTTTCCCTTTCAAATCCTGCTCAAAAAATGTCAAAATTTACTTAGAAGCTTATGATACTCCCTTTTTTCCTCAAGAGTTCACATGGAAGAAGACAAGATGGAGGATTTGGTTTGTGCAAACAGAAAGCAATTGAATGATCTTAATTCATTAAAAAGACTAATCCCCAACACGTCCTGAATAAACAAAAATCTATGTTATCAACTCTTCAAATAACTCTAAATGAGAATTTACCCGGCGAAATTGGAGAGGGGCAGTGTTTAGCCAGTCAAGTTTAGATGGAAATTCTGGCACAGCTGTAGCTGTCTGCCTAAATTTAAAATAAGAAAAACAGAGTACCCACAGAAGTCAAAACGGAAAATTATCCACAATGTTTTTTCTGCTTTTCATAATTTCTAATTGATGTAGTCAGTAGTCCATAATACTTATATTATATAATAATCTGTTTCTGGTGAGGGAATCACCGGAATAAAGAACAGTTGCCTAGCCATCTATATTAAATTGAATAATTATCAAATAGCTCTTACTTTCTCTCTAGATCAGCAATGTAATCGACGAACTGTTGAACTCTCCCTTCACCTACAAGGTAAGACAAAAACCCAGGTAGCTTCCTACACATATGAATTGAATAACAATGAAACTATAAAGACTGTTCTTTAGACAACTACTCTAGTAAAAACACTTTCTGGTCCAAGATCTGTTCGTTTTTAGCCATACTTTCTTTATAACAAGACAAAACGTCAGCGTAAATATCAGACTAAAAATGTTTAAACATGTCCACTAGTGCATCTTGATGTGATTGTGATGCTACTGAGCAGGTTTTTATAAGCCTGCAAAGTCCATATTTACATTGAAGATTGGTTATAAGCCAGCTGTATATAAACTTCCTTACACAAAATATAGCATCAGTATTAAAACATATCGTCTATTTATGACACAAGATTCCTAAAGTGTTAGCAGGTGATATGAAATAATTCATACAGATTATTAACCAATCAAGGAAGCTTTCTTATATACTAATATTCAAAGGACTGTCATAGAAATTTTGACAAAAAAACCAAACCTTGGTTCTGTGTAAAAGAAGGGCTTTTTGCTCCAACCAATGCGTTCCACAAAGCTTTCGGAGAAGCATATTGCATTGCCTATTCATAGATCAATAACAACATAAGAATTGTAAACAGCTTTGACAACAAAAAGTTTCTTAAACATATATATATTCATGTGTACCTTCCAGTTATTAGCGGCAAAGTAGACACAAGAAAGCGCAACACCAAGACTCCCATACCTCAATATATCTCGACGGGAACCCTGAAACCTGTTGGAAAATTGTGTCTGCAATCTCAAGAACATGAAGTTTTCCACATGCCATATCATTTGTTTCAGTCCCAAATGATGAAAACCAGTCAATGACTAAAAGTCTCTGGTTTCTTCAAATTCTTTAGTCCCAACCTTTTCTTTAAGTCCATGAAATAATACAAAGTGTGCCTCACTAATATTATAAATCATAAATGCTTCTCTGCATGGTGGCTTAAGGGTTTTTTTGCATATTATTAACAAACTTTAAATGCTCCAAACTACGTACATCAAGAAGATAATATGATTAATAAACTTTCTACTTGTATATATTTTTGAATTAAGGAACCTTACTTACCCGTCATTGTTGGTTTTGTCGCTGGCAGTATTCTCTTTAAGTATATTTGCGGAAATTCCTGCGTAAGTACTCAAGCATGTAAAAAGAAACAGTTGAAAGTGTATAAGCTGATGTAGAAAAATTTATGGATTCAACGAATCATAATAGCTTAGAGATAAGTAACGTATAACAAAATGTTTAAACTGTGAAAATTTGATATCTCAAATGTAATCTCATTACAAAAAAAAAGCCCTTTGCCCAGAAGTTTTTCAAAATGATTTATAAGAAATAAATACACTAGCATAGAACAATGTTTTGCATCGAATTTCTTTGAGACTACATACTGGTAGAATCTGAGCCACCAATGAGAATATCATTGATTGAAATGTTTCCAATATCCTCTCGGATCATTGAAGGACCAGCGTCCTTCAGAATTTCTTCAGATAAAGTAGTTTTTACAGCTATGCATCTGCAGATTTAGAGAATGAAAAGCAAAATGATCCAAATACAGAGTTAAGAAAGCGAGCAGATGGATTTAAAAATGATGAAGCTAGAACTTCTTCATTCTACTAAATATTTCTAACTCTACAAATGATATTAAGCAGATACTTCAGATAAAACAATATGTATAGAGCAATGGGATCAATTTGTCAAATCTAGATTATTCTAAATACTTCAGACAACTTGATGTTACTAATGTTGTATTAAATCCCTAGATTGCATACAAAAAGAAACGAGATATAATAAAACTTGACACGTGAAGTACCTCATGTTTGCAGCTTGTGCAGCCTGGACTCCAGCAAGCGCATCTTCAATAACAACACACTACAAAATTGTACAAATGAAACCCACTTCTGAAGTAGCATTTTAGTTTATAGACAAACAAGATAAGGTTTGTAAGTCTTCTAGACTAAGTAAACTCTTACTTTACTTGATTTTCAGCTTCAAGAATGTGCAATTATACAGCTAAGTATAGTGTTGACGCAATAACAAGTACTTAAAAGTTAAAACCATACAGTTCCGTTTTTTAAGACATACTTTGTTCATCTATTCCACTATTCTTCCAAGAGACTACGAAAGGATTTAAGAGAGTAAAATATGAATCATGAGATACAGATTGCCTCGTAATTCTCTGTGTCTATGAATTCATAAACGGTGTGGGTTTTGAGGAACTTTCAGTAAGGCATCCTCGCAATACGATATCACATAGTTTTGACAGTTACCTCGCTTGTAGGCACACCCAAGATCTTTGAAGCAGCCAAGAAAATATCTGGAGCTGGTTTCAAATTCTCAAAGGCGTCTGCTGAAACAATGGCATCAAACCTGAAAGTTAACATCACTAACATATAGTTATGCAGGGAACCTGAATGTGCAGAGAACCATTTTGATGACATATTAAAAGAGATTGCACAGAAGAATACTGTTCTTAAAAAAAGAACCCTTTCTTTAAAAGGTAAAGAACATATCAAATTTGTGTTTTATAGACGTACAGAATGCAATACGCAGATATTGTATACAACAAAGAACTCTCTTTAAAACATAATTAGGAAATAATTATCCTCAGAGATAAAAGATTGTTTTGTTCTTACATTGTCAAAGATAAGCCAGCAGCTTTCAGGTTTGCATCAACTTTGATACGATCAGCGCTAGATGCAACAGCCACTTTGAGGCCTCTATTCTTACACTGTTTCAAGATTTTCCCAGATAATCAGAATCACCAAGCCAAAACACTAGCATTGTTCTACAACTTCAGTTTTCCTCACCTCAGTAACAAGCTCGAGTGCTCCAGGGAAGCCGATCCCAGATTCTGGCTTTGCGTACTACATTTGATAGAGAAAAGATAAATTTTCAAACACAACCAAAACCTGAGTATTGGTCACATTCTCTTTAAAGAACATCAAACAACCCTAGAGTAAAGTTGATTTCCCTCCTAAGCAGGAACAGAGCATCACCTTATCAAGATATATTTCAAAGAACCTTTTTTTAGCTGCATCCGGATTAAATCCTTTTACTCCTTTGACGGAAGCAACACCTCCTAAGAACCTGGCTTCACCTGTGAATTTCTAAATCAATCAGCTCATATCACCAAGTTAACCATCATTCTCAAATGCACATTAAACAAAATCTTAAATAATCAATCCTGACATGAAAGCCATTATAGAATCTAACTCGGTCCCAGATGAAAAGATTCAACAATTGATAAGTCAAACTCGAGAGAAACCTAAAATTTGATCCCCAAAAAAAATTCGCCGGAGATCAGGAATCATCCTTATAAATCAGTTCAAATATCAATTTCATAAGCGAAGAAACCAAAAGTCATTAGTTCATGCTATAAAACCCTTAGAAACTCTACCTGTTCCCATGAAGGGAACGAAATCATCCACAGTGACATCAACTCCCATCTCCGCGAAGACATCAACGGCGGCGCGTCTGGAAAGATCTTCACTATTACAAAGCACACCGTCCATATCGAAAAGTACAGCCGATACTTTCCCCCAATCCTCCGCCGAAGTTGTCGCCGGGGGACTTTCTGCCGCCACACTTACTTTCGAAGACGACGTCGGAAGTACCGTTCTGGTCAGATAAAATCCGGTTTTCGATCGTAAGCCGGTGAATGGAGATGCTTTTGGTGTTGATTTTGATCCTACTGGAATCAGAGACGAAAAAAGTTTCCTAGATTGCGAGAAAATTGAAGGCGGAGGATAGAGGGAGTGAAGTTTCAAAGCCATTTTTTTTTGCTTTGATTTTTTTTTCGAAATCGTTTAAACTGATTTCTGTGGTTCTAGTGGCGGGTATTTTTTATCCAAATAAGGTCAATATTACCCTCATAATTTAATGCGAGTTTTGACATTTGCAACATTTTATGTGTCCTTCGTTTTTTTCAAGACATGTGTCCTTTGTTTATTTTAAAATTATGTGGCAGCATCATGAAACAGTCTCCAATCTTTTTGTCTATTACAAAAAGACTCAAGTTTTTGATGTATTCTAAAAATTCACCCACAACTATGCTTATATTTAAAACAACCCCTCAACTTTCTATTTATTACCAATTAATCCCTCATTTTCATTTTTACAAAACGACCCCTCATCTATTGGGTTATTAACAGAAGACCCACATCTTATGGTATATAAAAAAGGTCCCCAATGTTAAAAAAAACCGCCCCAATCTTTTGGTCTATTACAAAACGACCCCGAATTTTAATGTACATTACAAATCTACCCCTACAATATGCTTGTATTACAAAAAATCCCAGTTTTCGGTTTATTACAAAATGACCCCTCATATTTCCGTATATTATGAATGTTCCCTCATCTTTCGTTTTATTAAGCTATGCATAATGATCGTTCGAATTCAACCCCCCATTTTTTATATTTTAATATATTTTAGGTGATTTACTTATCTAGTCTATTATTATTCTACCTCTTACTGTAGTGGTCCAGAAAGATTGAAATTACTAGACTAGTTTTTTAGTGTTTTTAATACCGTTTTACCCCTGTATCCTTTGTAAAAAAAATAATAATCACGAAAGTGCCATTAATGAATAAATCCACGTCAGCATACCTAACGTAGGCTTCTCGAACGTAGGATTATATACCACGTTATGTAGAATTCATAACAATGTAACGTAGGTCATTCTTCCCCATGTAATGTAGGAATGAGTATGATGCATCGTAGGATCTGGTCTAGTAACGTAGGCTTCTCATTGAAGGTCGTAGGATTCTGGTCTAATAGAGTAGGATTCACAATGAAAGCTCGTAGAAATCTCAATGAAAGCTCGTAGGAATCTAATCTAGTTACGTAGGATTCTCAATGAAATATCGTAGGTATCTGTTCTAGTAACGTAGGTTTCACAATGAAAGCTCGTAGGCATCTGATCAAGTTAAGTCAATAAAATTTTGTAGGTATCTGGTCTAGTTACGTAGGTTTTAGTGAAAGACCGTAGGTATCTGTTCTTGTTGCGTAGGTTTCTCAATGAAATTTCGTAGGTATCTGGTCTTGTTACGTAGGCTTCTCAATGAAATTTCGTAGGTATCTGGTCTACTTACGTAGGCTTCTCAGTGAAAGACCGTAGGTATCTGTTCTTGTTACGTAGGTTTCGCAATGAAACTTTGTAGGTATCTGGTCTAGTTACGTAGGATCCTCGGTGAAAGATCGTATGTATCTGTTCTAGTTATGTAGGTTTCACAATGAAATTTTGTAGGTTTATGGTCCAGTTAAGTAGAATCCCCAATGAAAGATCGTAGGAATCTTTTCTCGGTACGTAGGATTCTCGATGAAGTTCGTAGGAATCTGGTCTGGTAAAGTAGGATGCTCAGTGAAAGCTCGTAGGAATCTCTTCTAGTAACGTAGGATGCTCTGTGAAAGATCGTAGGCATCTAAAATAGTTTCCTAGGAGTTTTAATTGAATACTGTAGGAAACTGTTCTAGTTATGTAGGCTTCTGTATTAAAGCTCGTAGGATTCTCAGTTTAATAACGTAAGCTTCTGGTCTTGTTATGTAGGAGTGGAGTGTCTTTCCGTAGTATTCTGATTATCTTTCGTATAAGAAAACACGTAATGTTATGAAACAAATATGGAGTAATGGTAGAAAAATAGTTGTGTAATAGTTCAATTCAATTAGTGCATGTTCTGCTGTTGTGGCCTGCTTTCGAACACTTTGTACAAGTGTACGATTTCCTAGGGCGTTTTGGAGGTGTCGTACTCTCCAACGCACTCTTGATTCGTGAGTTCTTTGGCCTACCTGCTTGTTTACGGATAGAAGGAGGCTTGCAAACCTTTGTGCGCACCTCTTCAGGAACAGGCGTAGCGGAATCCCTTGGTTTGACGCTTTTTGCGTACGCGTTGTATAAATAATTAGTATGGTAGAACGTACTAGTAAGAGAGACTACTGGCACACATGCATGTTCAGCTGCCGCTAGAGCGTGGACACATGGGATTTTGTCAAAGTCAAATCTTTTGCATGAACATGTTTTCTCTGTCAAATTGACAACATGGGTTGATGCGTGGTTACTCACTTGAATTTGATGTTCGTCTATAGTCTGGACGTCGTAGTTTCTACCTTCCTCAATTCGTCCCTGTTCAGTCAAAACATAAACTATAAACCTACACAACGTCATCTATAAACCAATCTCAGTTGGCTCTAAACATACAACCTACCAGAGAATTACCTTTAGCACTTTCTCAACCCCGGATGTAAGAGCAGTTGTCATCAGACTAGCATTCTTCCTCCTAGTTGCGAACCACCGTGTCAACATAGACCGTATTGAATCAATAAGTCGCACAATTGGATAAGTTCTGGCTTCACTCAAAGCATGATTTATAGATTCAGCTATGTTTGTCGTGGTTAAGTTGTATCTATTTCCAGGAAAATGTACACGACTCCACATGCTGACATCAGCCTGTAAAAAGGAAAGAAATGTATGATTATATCTAGAAAGTGAATCATACGATAAGAGGAACCTACGAAACATAACCTGAGTCCTACGAAACATAAACTGAGTCCTACGAAACATAACATGAGTCCTACGAAACATAACATGAGTCCTACGAAACATAACCTGAGTCCTACGAAACATAAACAGAGTCCTACGAAACATAACCTGAGTCCTACGAAACATAACCTGAGTCCTACGAAACATAACCTAAGTCCTACGAAACACAACCTGAGTCATAGGAAACATAACCTGATTTCTACGAAACACAACCTGAGTCCTACGAAACATAACCTAAGTCCTACGAAACACAACCTGAGTCCTACGAAACATAACCTGATTTCTACGAAACACAACCTGAGTCCTACGAAACACAAACTGAGTCCTACGAAACACAACCTGAATCCTACGAGACATAACATGAATCCTACGAGATGTTAATCTGATTCCTACGTTACATATTTGGAACCTACGTAACGTTACAAGAAACCAACATACGGGTTTACCTGTAGTAAATAAGAATGAAGTCGCGGATTTAATTCTTGAATCTGCGCAAAAATATCATTGAAATCTTGTATCTTATACGCCGTAGCAGCCCTCTTAAACAATTTGAAAGACTCTCTTCCCTTGAATTTCAACAGTATGTTCTTACGCAAATGGTATGTGCATATTCCCCGGGCTGAAAGAGGGAAGACTGTCTGTATTGCTTTGCTTATTGATCTATGCCTGTCGGAAATAATGGCTAGTTCCTTATCATCAGGGATTATTCGGTTGAGTTGTCTAAAAAACCATTCCCAAGACTCATCATTCTCTGTATCAACAACTCCAAAAGCTATTGGGAATATGTTGAAATTCCCATCTTGCATGGTTGCTGTTAGGAGAGTGCCTTTATATTTCCCTTGCAAAAAGGTTCCATCAACCACAACGACTTTCCTCATATATGGGAATCCTTGTATACTTGCATCGAAAGCAAGGAATAGGAACTTGAATTGGTGAGCTCCATCGACTTCTAACTTAATAAGAGTTCCGGGATTTGCTCGTCTTATCATATATAAGTAAGATGGAAGTTGTTCATAACTGCTCTCCGATGACCCCCCTACTAATTCTCGTGCTGCGATCAGAGTTCGATGAGCCTTCCAATACTTAATCTGCCATGAATAAGTGCATATCAGAGACATGTCCTACGAGGCATACCACGAATCCTACGAGACGTAACCTGAAACCTACGACTTGTAGCCTGAAACCTACGACAGAGATCAGAGAATCCTACGAAACATAACCTGAGGCCTACGAAACACAGACTGAGTCCTACGAAACATAACCTGAGTCCTACGAAACATAACCTGAGTCCTACGAAACACAACCTGAGTCCTACGAAACATAACCTGAGTCCTACGAAACACAACCTGAGTCCTACGAAACACAACCTGAGTCCTACGAAACACAACCTGAGTCCTACGAAACATAACCTAAGTCCTACGAAACACAATCTGAGTCCTACGAAACATAACCTGAGTCCTACGAAACATAACCTGAGTCCTACGAAACACAACCTGAGTCCTACGAAACACAACCTGAGTCCTACGAAACACAACCTGAGTCCTACGAAACACAACCTGAGTCCTACGAAACATAACCTGAGTCCTACGAAACACAACCTGAGTCCTACGAAACACAACCTGAGTCCTACGAAACACAACCTGAGTCCTACGAAACACAAAATGAGTCCTACGAAACATAACCTTAATCCTACGAAACATGAACTGAATCCTACATAACTTAGCCTGAATCCTACGAAACATAAACTGAATCCTACATAACTTAGCGTTGCGGTTCAAAACATACCTTCAGTCCATAACGTTTTGCCAAAGCATCAGCAACATGAACTGGCAAAACAGACGCACCAACACCACCCACGAAATCTGTGTAAAGACGAGCTAAAATATACGGAGTTGCCTGTCTAGCACGACATGATCGCACTGTCACAGAACACGTGTGTTCGTGGACGTAAATTTTGACCTAGAAGCACGACGATTCATCGATTGTCGAGGCACGTACCTTCCATTGACATCCTGGCACCCAAAATTTGACTCGCAACAATACCTTGGATGAAGCTAACACATCAAAATCAAACCTACGGAGAACCGCGAGCATTTTCAGCCTTGTAACCAACTCCTCCTTGTTTGAATAACATTGCCCAACTGCTAATTCAACAGCGCCCATTTCTATTCCAACATACGCGTCCCTGTTACTTGTCCTACCTTCATATTCCTCGCCGTTCTTCACGTAAGTAGTGCTTATGTAGTCTTCATCATCCGAACTTGCACCATCCTGATCATCACAGTAATCAAATCTATCTTCCTCACCATTAATTTCTTCAGCTACATCGTCATCACCATCAGGAGTCCTACGAGACTTGTCCTGAGTCCTACGAGACTGGTCTGGAGTCCTACGAGACTGGTCATGAGTCCTACGAGACTGGTCCGGAGTCCTACGAGTCTCGTCAGGAATCCTACGAGGATCATCAGGAGTCCTACGATACTGGTCAGTAGCCCTGCGAGGATGGTTAGGAGTCATACGAGACAATACAGGAATCCTGCGAGGCTGATCAGGAGTCCTACAAGACTGCTCAGGAGTCCTACGAGGCTGATCAGGAGTCCTGCGAGGCTGATCAGGAGTCCTACAAGACTGCTCAGGAGTCCTGCGAGACTCGTCCCTAGCCCGACTTTCATGCGGGTCTTCTGCTCCAACCACTTCGGATTCCATGTCTGAGTCTTCGTAGACTTGAACACAGATACGTCTTGTGTCTTTCCAATACTTCTCAAGAAACAAACGCACTGAGTTGTTATCTCGCATGAAAACTGGTTGAGTATCTTGTGGTAGATTTCGCATGATGGCATCGGGGTACCTATAACTTAGTACAACATCGTAACGACGTCGAGACAGCCCATAGGCTTCGTACACCTTTGCTTCTAAATCCTCCAGATTTGATCGTTCTCCCAACATGATGATTTTACTCCCACGAGATGTACACAAATAAAAAAGCCATCGCCCATTCTCACCCCTCCATTCTCCAGAAATTAATTCAACTTCATACATCGTCAGGCTAAGCAAGTGTAAACGCGTGATTGATCTTGAATACTTGTGGACTGAATGCTTGTAACCGAATGCTAGATGCTAGATGCGTGAATGGATATGTCTACCTCAGTTAGTTTGATAAGAAGGTAGATGCATAATGTTAGGGTAATAAGGTCTTTTCCTGATATAGGGTATAGAAAACACTGAGAGTCCTGCGAGACCTGAAAATGTCTCCTACAATACGTTTAAAGAAACCTACGAAAATCTGGAATCAAACCTGCGATATTTTATCTAGAATCCTACGTAACAAGACCATATTCCTACGGTCTTTCAATGAGAATCCTACGTAACAAGACCAGATTCCTGCGATATGTCACTGAGAATCCTACGTAACAAGACTAGATTCCTACGGCCTTTCAATGAGAATCCTACGTAACTAGACCAGATTCCTACGGTATTTCACTGAGAATCCTACGTTGGTGAACTAGATTCCTACGATCTTTCACTGAAAATCCTACGTAAGTAGACTATAGTCATCCGAACTTTCACTGAGAATCATACGTTATTATACTAGATTCCTACGAGCTTTCACTTTGAATCATACGTAATTTGTCTAGAATTCTACGAGCCTTTAGTGTTTTATGTCACGAACATAGGTTGTCATTTGTAGTTTAGTTTGAATTGAATTAGACTTACATACACTTGCATTAGAATTAATATTACTTACACTTGCATTAGAATTAGAATTGCTTACACTTGCATAGAATGACCTAGCCTATTACGTAATACATAATAACCTATGCACTATGTACAACATGTCCTACTACATACACTAACCTTACTTTGCATCACGAGGAATTAATGCAAGAGCGCTTTCGTTCTCAATCTCATCAAAGGCTTCGGCCGCGTACTTTAACCGAATGAATGGCATGTGATCATCTGTTACTCCGTCGAATTTGCAGCCGAGGGCCAAACACTCAATGAACTTCAACACATAGAGCCCACAATCTCCACCGAATGCTTGTTGCGGCACCCCTTTAACTCTGTAAAAGCTGTAAGCTTTCACTGTCGTCTTTTTACGGGAATAAACCTTGCCTGTCCCTTGCGCGGTCATTCTGTCTACAAGCATTGGTATAAACCTCGCGTACACCTTTAAAAAAAAAAAATTTCACTGAGACTAGATTCCTGCGAGATGTCACAGAGAATCCTGCGAAACAAGACTAGACTCCTACGAGATATCACAGAGAATCCTACGATACTAGACCAGATTCCTGCGAGATGTCACAGAGAACCTGCGTAACTATATTAGATTCCTACGAGATATCACAGAGAAACCTACGAGACTAGACCAGATTCCTGCGAGATGTCACTGAGAACCTGCGTAACTATACTAGATTCCTACGAGATATCACCATAGAATCCTACGAGACTAGACCAGATTCCTGCGAGATGTCACTGAGAATCCTGCGTAACTAGACTAGATTCCTACGAGATATCACAGAGAATCCTACGAGATTTCACTGAGAGTCATATGGAACCTATTCTAAACTCCTACATAACGTTAAACCGTAATACTTAAAACATGTACCTTGCAGGACTCCTCGATTTGTTTGTCAGTGTTACAGGTCATGTACGAGTCGTAGACCTTTAGTCTCTTGTTTATAAGTTGTACTTCCACGGCGACCCAATGGCTATTTCCAACATTATGTGCTATGTACAACGTGTCAACGTCTCTGACCCACTGCCTATGGGTTATGTACGGAAATGTTTCTCCTTTGTATTGTTCGTAATAACCCGCAGGAAATTCCCAAAAACTTTCCTTCCCCAAGAAGCCATTAACATACCCTTTACACCAATATGAGGTTATGAGCGGGTCAATGAAGGCTAATCGAGTTGTGCG
The DNA here is from genome assembly GCA_963920545.1 of Lepidium didymum. Classification (NCBI taxonomy): domain Eukaryota; kingdom Viridiplantae; phylum Streptophyta; class Magnoliopsida; order Brassicales; family Brassicaceae; genus Lepidium; species Lepidium didymum. The sequence goes on from OY986987.1 coordinate 2,655,001, forward strand.
GTACGGAGTAACTGGCAGCATCGATCTTTTGATAAACATCTGCATGATAGTTGACATATGCTGTGCAGAAGAAGAAGACAGTGTTACAAGCAATCCTATATAACATTACGTAATATTAGACAAAAATCTACAAAACACTCACATCAGTAGTCAGCCAACCAAATTGTCTATCATTTAAAGGCCACATGGCCTTTGGCGTCATAATTCGCTGGTAGAACAGCGCACCTCCACCTTCAGTACTACCACTTCTACAGAAACATGACACAAACAGATCAGCCAACACGCAAATAAAGCAAACAAATATACATAACTCGTTAGAGGGCTTACGTCTTCTTCTTACAAAAGTCTAAGAGGTTCACGAGCTTTCTCCTATCAAACGACCCCAACGGGTCGTAAATTACTGCCCTCTTCGGTACATCAGAATGCAGACGTTGAATAACTGAACATCCTTTGAAAGGGGAAACCTATAAGGCATGAAAATTACAAAAAGTCAGAAAGTAATCCTACGAGCTTTCATTGAGTTTCCTACGAAACTAGACAAGATTCCTACGAGCTACTCAGAGGATCCTACGAGCCAACCCAGAGGTTCTACGAAACACAACCTGAGTCCTACATAACTTAGCCTGAGTCCTACGAAACATAAACTGAGTCCTACGAAACATAAACTAAGTCCTACGAAACATATCATGAGTCCTACGAAACATAAACTGAGTCATACGAAACATAAACTGAGTCCTACGAAACACAACCTGAGTCCTACGAAACAAAACCTGAGTCCTACGAAACACAACCTGAGTCCTACGAAACACAACCTGAGTCCTACAAAACATAACCTGAGTCCTACGAAACATAAACTGAGTCCTACGAAACATAACATGAGTCCTACGAAACACAACCTGAGTCCTACGAAACATAAACTGAGTCCTACGAAACACAACCTGAGTCCTACGAAACAAAACCTGAGTCCTACGAAATATAACCTGAGTCCTACGAAACACAACCTGAGTCCTACGAAACACAAACTGAGTCCTACAAAACACAACCTGAGTCCTACGAAACATAAACTGAGTCCTACGAAACACAACCTGAGTCCTACGATCTACCCAGAGGATCCTACGAGACAATAGTATATCCTACGAGCTTCCTACGAGTTTTGACACAAAATACCTGAGATGCAGTTAGCTGTAATTTGCGATGAGGTCGTTGTATTGGTTTTGGCGCAGACTCGGCATTTGGTTGCCCCACCAACCACGAATTATTAGCAACTTTACCATCTGTATCCTCTTCATACTCAGCATCTGGATCAGGAAGAGGAATGAGCAGTGTTTCATCCTCTCTTTCAGAAGGTATATCTAGAACCTCTTCTGGCTCTCTCCCATCTGGTTGTCTAACCAGACACGACATAGGACAGTCTGGGTCCGATGTCTCTTTAGAACTCAGCTTCCAAGACTAAAGGGAGAAACAAGAATAAACAACATTATTCAACTGTTTTGTAGTTTACAATGTCATACCAATCTATTTTGTATCCTTTATGAACAGTATAGTACTTCAATCACTAATACAACACTCGGGTATACAATCATGTGTGAAAGTTCCTTAAAAAAGCTCAACACGTTTACGTACCGGAGACGTGCTCCCCTCATCTCCATCGGCCTCCTTTTCTTTTTCTTCACCTTTTACACCCGCCTCGGTGGCCTTGGTTTGCTCTCCCTCCACCCAACAAATCCTGGAGTCAAAGCCACCTACTTTTGCTTCAAAGCAACCGATTTGAGCTTCAAAGGCAACCAACTTTGCCTCCAGGCCTGTGAATTTTGTTTCAAATCCACCGAGATGGGTTTCAACATCTCGGATTTTGGTTCCCATGTCAGAAAACCGGGAAACCACTTCATTTTTGAATCCTAGCATTTCACCAACCATCTCAGTTTTCAATGCGTGGTAACGCTCAACGTGCTTCGTCTCAACAACATCTATCTTCGAAGACAGCTCAGTCAACACCCGCAAAATAGTTGCAGTGTCGCCAGTTGTGGTGGTTTGTGTTGCAGGTTTCTCGATGTGCTGATTGTTTTTGGCAGCTGGCGCGTCGGCCTTCACATCACCTTCCACTGAATCTTCTGCATGGAAATGAAAAGTTAAAACATACAAAACTATACTAGATTCCTACGAGCTTAAAAGGAGAATCCTACGAAACTATATGAGAAGCCTACGAAACTAAACGAGATTCCTACGGTCTTTCATCGAGAATCCTACGAAACTATATGAGATTCCTACGAACTTTCACAAAGAAGCCTACGAAACTATATGAGATTCCTACGACATAGAAAGAGAAGCCTACGAAACTAAACGAGATTCCTACGAGTTTTCATCGAGAATCCTACGAAACTATATGAGATTCCTACGAACTTCCACAAAGAAGCCTACGAAACTATACGAGATTCCTATGAGTTTTTATCGAGAATCCTACGAAATTATATGAGATTCCTACGAACTTCCACAAAGAAGCCTACGAAACTATACGAGATTCCTACGAGTTTTTATCGAGAATCCTACGAAATTATATGAGATTCCTACGACATAGAAAGAGAAGCCTACGAAACTAAACGAGATTCCTACGAGCTTTCATCGAGAATCCTACGAAACTATATGAGATTCCTACGAACTTTCACAAAGAAGCCTACGAAACTATATGAGATTCCTACGACATAGAAAGAGAAGCCTACGAAACTAAACGAGATTCCTACGAGTTTTCATCGAGAATCCTACGAAACTATATGAGATTCCTACGACTTAAAAGGAGAATCCTACGAACCTTCTGTCGTCACCACCTTTCGGCGCTTAATCCTCGGAGCAGAAGCTTTACTTGGTTTCTCCTTAGGCTGTGGTGGCTCTCTTACAGCAGCCCAAAATGATTCATCTAGACAACCGTCAAGAATATCTCGGATCATGTTGTCCAACTTCCTATCCCCTTTCTGACCAAGCCCAAGTGGATATATATCTTCATATGGCTTAGCCACCATGTTTTTCTCCACTCGTACCTGCAAACATCAGATATTAAAACTCTGACTAATGAACAAACTCTAAACACAAAACCTACAAAACATACATACCTTTTTGTCACGTGATTTTATAATATCCTTGTCCAGTACATCCTCAAGATTGGCGTGAGTCCTGCGTGTCTCCCATCGAATGAGAGGAATTTCTACATCTTTCTTCAGATTAGCCAGCTCCCTGAAAGCAGGAATGTACTCGAATGCCCAAATCAGCAACACATGTACAGGGCCGTGAAGGGTGTACGTCGTTCCATGTAATGAGGCTGCCTTGATTGAATGGATCAGAACTGTAAAGGCCTGCGTGCCCCAAGGGTACATCTCGAAAGCCTCTGAATCTAGCACCAACTTAGCTTGGGCTAGGGGGAGCTTGGCTTCCCGGTGCTTAGCATACACACCGACGTGCAGAATGAATAGGAGACCTAGCATCCTCTTCTTGTCGTTTGACCAAGTGCTGTACATATTAAACCGTAAACATAAGAGCCCTACGAGACATAACACATTAATCCTACGAGATATGACAAGAATCCTACGAGACATGCATGAAGCCTACGAGGCACACCATGAAACCTACGAGGCATGACATGAAACCTACGAGACATGGCATGAATCCTACGAGAAATGTTATGAAACCTACGAGGCATGACATGAAACCTACGAGACATGACGTGAAACCTACGAGGCATGAGATGAATCCTACGAAACATGAGATGAAACCTACGAGACATGGGATGAAACCTACGAGACTTGACATGAAACCTACGAGACATGAGATGAAACCTACGAGACATGAGATGAAACCTACGAGACGTGAGATGAAACCTACGAGACATGACATGAAACCTACGAGACATGACATGTCAAGTTTCGTAGGTTTCATGTACATCAAAACAAAAGAAAAGCGTAGGTTCCGAGACAAACCTGCATTTACTTAAGGCATTTTTTAACTCGGCAAAGTCAGGGCCCAAACCAGGATGTGTCCCAATATCCTGCCAGAATTCTTCGTGTGAGGGTCCATCTTCCAAACCATCTCCGATTACGTCACAGTTCATGTGAGTAATCTCCTGAAACTCATGAAGAGAGAACCTGATTGGCCTACAACCAACCAAGACCCACAGCTCATCGCGACCACTCACATCTAGTTGGTTCATCAGCAACCAATCAACAACCTTAGAGTGCCATTGATACTTCATGGTCGCAAGTTTGAGGAGCACTCCGACGGATGAATTGTCTCTAATGTCATCGAAGACTTCTGACCCAATTGCAACCCTCAACATTTGAAACTCTAGGAGTTTACAACTATGATTGATGGACTTTCGTTTTCCTGGACCAACCCCTGGACCAAATAATCTCGTCGGATATTCCTTCTTCTCTGTCATTGATCTACAAGACATAACAGAACTCATTATAAGACAAACCAACAAACCATGAATCCTACGACAAATATCAGAGAATCCTACGTAATGTCAACCATGAATCCTACGTAACGTCAAATATGAATCCTACGAGATGTATCAGAAACCTACATAACAATAACTCAGAAACCTACGACACAGCACCAGTTTCCTACGAAACAGTATGTAAGACCTACGACACAGCACCAGTTTCCTATGAAACAGTAGGTAAAACCTACGACACAGCACCAATTTCCTACGAAACAGTAGGTAAAACCTACGACACAGCACCATGTGCCTACGAAACTTAGCCAGAATCCTACAGAACGACAACCTGAAAGTAAACTAACATACATAACGTTAACGAGAACCGTACGAAACATCGAGGGAAAGCCTACAAGAAAACGAGAAGAAGAAGACGAAGTAGGCCGAGACCTAGGTCACTTACTAACTACGAGACGGCGGAATAGCAGGTGGAAATGTAGAAGAAAAAGCCGCAATGACAGTGAAGAAGAAAACGAAGTAAAGAAAGAAAAGGAAAGATGCGACGGCGAGAGCAAAACGGGAAGTTACGACTGCTTGAGGAAGACGAAGAAGAACTCCTAGAGGACGACGAAGCAACGACGGTTCGGAAAAAAGAGTTGGGTTTTTGAGTAACAATATTTTTTTTTTCTCGATGGCATTATTGTAATTAATGGATCATTGTGGAAAATTATGGACATTTCCACACTTTGGCAGTTTTGAATGATCAAAAGAAACTATTCTAGTAATTAAAGGATCATATTGAACTATTACAGTAATTCTCTCTATATTTTATCATTATTTCTCACTTCTACAGTTCCATCTCATATTTTAATATTTATTCCATTTTTATTTATTGTAAAAATTTCTTTAATTTGGGCATTTACCCCACATATTATGGAATATTATTCCCCAATTTTTTCGTCTATTATCAAACTACCCCAATCTTAATGTTTATTATAAATTTACCCCACATCTTTGCTTATCGTTTGAGTAAACTACTATATCTTTAAAAGAGTAGTCATGGACATGCGTATCAACGATAGTTCCCACTGACATCTCTCAAAAGGAAAGTTACACAGGATATATACAAATGAACATAGACACGAAATATGTTATTTGTTTGGTAACAAACAATCATCTGCATTTAGTGATGATTTGCCTCACCATTTATTTATTTATTTATGATTATTATACCTTACAAATTTTCTTTGAATAATTAGTATTTGCTGCATAAGTTAATGTATTATAACTAACCTTTAGTAAATAAATCAAATAAAGATGATCTAAACTTGACATTCGGTTAAGAAATTTACATGCATTGAAACTATGAAATTTTATTTATAAGTGGCATTTAGTTTAGTGGCAGGCGATAAGTCCACTTTAGACATACGTACTTGCACAAGCAGGGATCGAGTCATACTTTCTACATTATGTAGGAACTTGGCTAATAGACCGGCCAGTTGTACTCCAGTGTTGACAAAAAAAAAACTAGAAGTTTTTTAAGTAGTTAAAATATCATTATAATGTGATAGGTGAACAGAATATTAATTAAATATTCATACTCAGGAATCGAATCTCACTGCTTACATTATATAGAAATTTGGCTAATGGACCGGCTAGTTGTGGCCAATGTTGACAAAAAAAAATCAAGTAAATGGATGTCAAGAAGTAGATTGTCCAGTTAGATTGCCTCTGATTTAGTTAGGCATCAGGTGATGAGTTTGAATTGTATCTGCTTCATTTGGAGTATTAAGATTATTGATCCAATGATTAATTGTTTGACCAAAATAAATCAAGGAAATGGATACATAGCTGTTACGTTATGGGATAACACATTTACACGAATGTAAACTGAACTTTGGTAAAATGAAACTCTAAAGAAAATTGTATTTTTTAAGCAATTCAGGTCAAGTTGTCCCTATAATTTTGTAAGACCATGTAAAATTTTGCAATAATTATGGGTAAAATGCATCATTGATCCTTAGCAAACAAAAAAACTACGATTGGTTTATTTAAAATATTTATTTTTTATAAAAATGTTGGGTTGGCGAAAAAACCTATTAATTTTAAACTTTCGTAAAAGAAAACAAATCTTTTATAAATGGTACAAGTTACCCAAATAACATTTTTATGTACTTTTCAGTGTATTTTACAAATTTATTTTTAAAACTGCTATATATATTCACTCATTTCTCATTAATATTTTACATAATATATTTGGTATAATTGTAGTTTTGGGTAAACAAATCTATTTCAATGGATATAAATAATTTTTACTTATTAGATTAATAGATATTGGTTAAGAAAATAGAATTAGTGGATCTTTAACCATACTTGGAATTAGGTAAGGAAATGTAAATACATTTAAAGTAGACATATTGTTTCAAGTTTGTTAAATTACCATTATTATTTTTAATAAGAGATAAAGCACAATCTTCAAATAAATAAACCTACAAAATCGATCTCACCTTGTGAAAAAACAAAAATTCATGTTGAAACACAATCTTGTTAGTTCTGTAATGAAATCTCATTATAGTATTTTGGCTCTATCATTTTTGTTCTTGATGGTTATATCATCACTTGTGATCTCTTCCAATGGTTTAGAACTCAAAGATTTGAACGTGGATGTAGTGAAGACAATAGTGGTTGGTCATAATGGTGCATCTGATTTCAAAACCATCCAAGCAGCTATTGACTCAATTCCTTCTGGTAACAACAATTGGATTAAGATTTATCTTAAACATGGAACTTACAAGTAAGCTCTTTCATCTTCTAGCATTCGATGTGGCTTTTGTCCGAGTTACATTTCCCTAAAATCAAATTGAATGTTATTTCACTTTAGTTTAGGTTTGGTTTAGTTTACATATTAAGATCAAAGAAGACTAATTTATATTGTTAAGTGTCATAGATTTTTAGTATATTTAAATGTAATTGTACATGCTTAATCAAAAATTTCATCCATATTTTAACTAATTCGGTTAGGTTGCATAAAATTCGGATTTATTTAAGATAATTCGGTATAAAAAGTTATACCGGTCGGGTTATAATAAAATCTGGTTTCATCCAAGCTAATGAGTCTTTATATGGCATCTTACAAGTTACAACTGAAAAACAAAAATCAGGCCATTGCTTTATACATTTAATTATTTTATTTGGGTTTACCAGTTTTTGTATGTAAACAGTGAAAAGGTAGTTATAGCGAAGGAGAAGGAAAAAATAATAATGGAAGGAAACAACAAGTCCAAAGTGATAATTCAGTATCATGATGCAGGAGTTGCCGATTCCAGTGGTCCATTCATACTTCAAGCCCAATACTTCGTCGCTGTCAATATTACATTCAAGGTTAGCTTTTATATATGTTGTCCGTTTTTCTATGTATACTTTATTAGTCCACCTGTTCGGTTCTTCGATTCGATTCGGTTCAATTATTTCGTTTATGAAAATATAATAACCAATAGTAATCGACTAAAATTTGGTTTGGTTTCAGTTCGATTCTGGTTCCAAAAAGACAGTTTCTATTTAGTACCTTTCGATTCTCGGAACCAAACCGAACTAAAAACTAAAATTACCTAGATATTAAAACCAAACGATTTTTTTAGGAATCAAAACCAAACCAAAATTATTATGTTTGGTTCAATTTTTCGGTTCCGCTTATTATGCTTAGAACTATATATTACTCATCGTCAGTAATTGACTTAAGTCATCCACCATTCTTCAATAAAACTTATACAACGTTGTTTCATGAATCATTGTTACAAAACTTTTTTTATATCATTCAGAAAAATCTGATTGTATCGTCAATTTAACTAGATTTGAACGTATAATTTATTACAAACAAAAATCACCTCAATACCGATATTTCTAACGGATTCCAACAAATTTTTGTCAATCATAGATTGTTAAAAAATTTAAATTCGTCAAGAATCTATGAAAAAATGAAAAACGATTCCACGATGTATGGTATTATAATTGTAAATAATATTCTTTTGATTTTTTTTGTCAACAAGAGATTTATAATAATATTCTATTAATTACATTTCATGATTCACAACATTCAACTTTGTTTTTTACGTTTTCAAACAATATATAAACTATACATATACATCGTGTGCATTTTAGAAATTAACTAAAAGAAATGAAAACTTCTTTTTTTTCTTATAAGTGCGTCCGAAGTAGAAAATTGTACAATTTAAATGTTTTCATTTATAAAAATTTCTCATCATTTCATTTTTTATATCATATACCAATTATCACCTGTTTATGTGGTTTACTAAAAAGATAAGACTATTTTTACACGTTTTACATATTTTAATATTTTTTAATATACATTCAAAAACTAATAATTTGAAACTGAGATCATGTTTATGTTCTTGCAGAATTTAACAAAAATGTTTATGTTTTTACAGAATACATATAACAAGCAGAGACAAGTAATACCGTATACAGAGATACAGGTAGCTCCATCAATTATACTAATGGCGGACAAAGCATGGTTCTATGGTTGCAGCTTCATCAGCATCCAAGACACCATCGCCGATTTACTCGGCCGCCATTACTTTCAAAACTGTTACATCAAAGGATCCATTGATTTCATTTGGGGAGGAGGCCAATCTATATACCAAGTAAATCTCATAAACATACAATATTTTGTTACCATGTCGTGGTAGTCTAGTGGTATTTGTACCGTGACTTAGAGATATGAGGACCGGAACTTCAAGGCGTAAACTCGCAGGGTTCCGGGTTTGACGCCCCCTAGGAACTTTAAGTACTATTTTCTGCCCAAGTGCGTACTAGGTTTAGACACAATAATTTATATCGTCCAACAGTTTCCCACGGACTAATAGACCTGTGATTAGTCGGATGGTAAAAATCCATATCACCAGGGTTATAAAAAAAATAGCTGTCCATGACAATAAGAAGCCCTGAATGAGTGCCCAATTTGTCTGAATGCAGAATTGTGTGATCTACGTTAAAGGAGTGACATCAAAGAAAATGGTGAATGAAGTGGAAATGTTACCAGGATTCATAACAGCACAAGGAAGAGAAAATGAAGAAGACCCAAGTGGATTTGTGTTCAACAATTGTTTAATTGAAGGAGATGGTAAAGCATACTTAGGAAGAGCTTATCGAAGCTATTCAAGAGTTATCTTTTATAAAACCAACATGACTAGTGTTGTTGTCCCTCAAGGTTGGGATGCTTGGTTATATAAAGGCCAAGAGTAAGTATAATGCTTCTTCTCTTCTATATCTTCTAATGTAATCATTTGTTACATATATGGTTTAAAGATAACTTTTGAATTACATGAAATTTCCAGGGATAAATTTACATATGTGGAGGTAAATTGCGAAGGAGAAGGAGCAAATAAGAAAGAAAGAGTTGAATGGGAGAAGAATCTCTCTACTAAAGATATTGATAAACTTATTGTACCTAAAACTTTCATTGATGAAGATGGTTGGTTGGCTAATCTTCCTTCTTCTCTCGTCTCTTTGTATTCACCATCTTTTATTTCTTAAACAATCCATAATTTTGTAATTCTTTGTTTTTTTAAATCTATAGTAGGAGGAATATAAATTTATATGTATAATATTTGTTTTGAGACAACGAAATAATAATCACTTTCATTATGTTTACAGAAATATGATTCTTTATTACATCCAAACAAATCATAAACCTATACGAGTTTGGTTCGTTGTATCAGATTCATATTCATCCACTTTAGGCTTCAGACCATTATTAGTACTTACATGAAGGATATGATTACAATATCTATTTAGCCTTTGATCGCTTTGTAGCATCTGAGGCTGCACAATGGAAGCATTGACTCTGAATCTCTGTATTTGTATGGATTTGTACATTCTGGACCAGCACATCTCTCTCGAGGATAACTGCTTCATTAGCAAGACGAACCATGTCAAAATCGAGTTATACCCGCTTAGCCTAAATCGAAAAGAAGCAATGAGTCTTTGCTTCAAATCTATTCAAACCATACATGTGAGGTGTAGAGTTGAATATAGTAGGTAAACCAAGTTCTTCTGGGAAGGTTACGATGGTTCCTGAAGGACCCATCACCCACTTCACTGTGTCTGATCTACGCGCAATCGAGTCTGCAGCTTTCTCCTGCATAAAATTATATTGCAAACAATCATAAGATTGATAGAAAAGGAGATGAAAGTGGTTCTACAGTCATGAAATCAGTCGAGAATGGACAATATGAACGATCTTTTGGAAGTAACATTGCAGTTTATATACCTTGGCCTTCTCTTCTTGGCGTTTTTTTATCTTATCTTCCTTCTTTTTTCTGCTAGAGTCTTGGCCCAGAATCTTCCTGATTGCCTCAGCCTATCGATGCGAGAAAGAATATGTAAGCTTGCTTTAACCACATGCCCATTATATATTTCATTCAGCTGAAAAAAGAAAAACAGAACCGAACCTCTGACTCTCGAGCTGCCTTTTCGACTTGCATTTTACGCCTCTGGGCAGCCTCAGCTTTCTTTAGTTGCTGATCAACTTCTACTAAATTTTTTTTTCGCTCTGTAAAAACAAAACAAAAAGGAAGCTTGACTGGAACATAGATCGAGCAACTACAAAGGTCTGTGAGCTAATATCAGAGAAGCCAGGCCCCGCGATTGAGTAAACAATCTATTGCAAGTACCCAATGAAAACGTGCTTTAAGTGATTTCCTCAATTACTAATCACGTAAAGAAACGCTAAGATGTTCATTAATCTCACTTCTAGGTGGAGCCTGAGGTAGGCCACTTGGAAACTCAATGTGGTTTCCGTTATGTCCAGAACGTCGACGAGTTGTCACAGTCATTTCTGTTTTAATTTCACTCTGACCTTCTTCAGCTGCTCTTCTTCTAGTTCTCACGCTTCTATTTTCCGGCTCAACATCTGAAATAGCCTCTTCTTCTTCCTCATCATCGTCCTTGACATAATCGGCAAGGTCAAATGCTTTTCCCATCTTGTCCTTATTGCCTGACTTCTCTGATGTTCCTACACCACGTGGGAATTCTATATTTTGTTTCATTACCTTGGAAAGCTTTTTATGTTTTCTGCTTCTTTCTTCATCGTCATCAACATCTTCTTCCACTGCCACAACTTTAGCCATTTTCATCCTTTCGAGAAATTGAATTTCTTCGTCATCATCTTCAAGACTATCGAGCTCCTCATCCAGAACACGTCGTTTAGAAATTCGATTGCTTTTACGAATCGGATACGTACTTGTTTTGCTATCTCGGGTATCATTACATGAATCAGTTTTGCTTGCAGTATCCAACGGTGTCCCTCTTAGTTTACTGGATCGCTCGTTTGAAATTTCCTGCGAGTAAATGGTCACAGAAGATAACAACAAATTACAACTCTAGAAGTCGAAGTTTATCAGAAAATCTCAGGCAATAACCAACACATACTCCAGTAAGAAATTGAGAAATATTTTCAGCATTTGAGTAAATTTTAACTACCTGGTTAGTCTGACTAATCCCCACAGCATCATCTGATGCATGGGAAGACTTTGCATTTATAGTTTTTGAGGAACCACCGACTATGAGCTTAACCTTCTTGATGGTATTCTCATCAGAACCAACTCTACACTCTGTTGTGTCGCTCGAGTCTCTCCTATTGGTAGGGACAAGAAACCCTTCAGTAGATGCAGTGCTGTGACCTCCACCTTGCCTCACTTGATTACTTCCTCGAAACGAACCATTTGTCGAGCCTTCATCGGACTCCACTGCTTCCCTCTCTTCTAGAGTATTCTCATTCTGCAACCACAAAGCCAATTTCTCACATAACAGTTACCACAACTCATTCATATCTTATCAGTAGACACATGAACATCCACGGTATGAAGAGATCAGAAATTTTTTCACAATAATTCGAAGTTTCATTGATTTGGATATGAAGATAAAGAACAGAAAATTTTCCAGCCGCATAATAAAAGTGTTTATTTTTACACATATACTAAAGGAATGTGAAGATAATAATAATACAGAAGTTTGCATTGCCAAAGTTTCAATGCTTCAGGTTTCTTACATAGTCAGCAATTGGTGTGGATGGCAGGGACGAAGCATCCTGTAACTGTCGTTCATTCCAAGGCCGATGCAGTGTGGTGCTTCTCTTCTTCCTTGTTGCACTGCTCGTATTGCTAAACCCTATACCTCCAAGACTTTCCATGATTTGTTTTTGCTTGACTCAAAGATCAGAGCTTCACATACTGAAGTTCCTAAAGATATAATCTGCCGCATCAGATGAAGAAATACGAATATCCATAACAGGCAAATAAGAGAAGAGCTTATGCAGCTAATCAGATTTCCAAATAATAACTTTTCCAGTTTTCACAATGCACTCAAGAGTTTAAGTTGTTTCAATTTCACTGATCCCTGGTAAAAGATATTGTCTTTATATAAGAAATATGTCCCAAATAATCAATAAGCCCTTAACAGAAAAACTAGAACTTTGTATTGCAATTAGACTATTTCTTAGATTATCAGAGGAATCTCCAAGAAACATTGCATAAGGATGCATACCAAGTACACCTTGCAATAGGTCCAAGACATCTAACTATGTTAGCAAATTGATTAAAAGGATCCTTCACATAGAACGGATTAAAAAACAAATCCCATAAGAGTTGATTTAGAAAGTTCTGAAAGCTAGATTTATAACAATAACATAAGCCAAGAGGTTAAGCTCTTTGATATATAATGAAGAATTTCAAGAACGGATTAATTCTATTTTTGTGTATAGTTCACAATCACAGATCAACAATTCACAACAGGACTAAGAAAAGAGATCAGAGAGAGTAACTCTAGCAAAGCCTGTAGAGGTAAACAACACACAATCAAGTGAAAATACAACGCACAATTCGTAAAGGATTCAACTTTCTAAAGAGTTGATGATTAGATTGGATTCAAGAACATGTTCTAGAGTCTGAAAATCTAAGTGGATTAATCAATTCAGTGAGGTCCCTGGTCCGAGGATCTGGATATCGAAATTGTTTACCAGTTTTGTCAATTTGATTGAAACAATTTTTAGAAAACAAAAACTAAGGACTCGACCCGAACCAATATGTTTACCTGATAGTTTTCCCGGATCGGCAATCTGAATTAGACTCCAAAGATGAGAATTTGAGCACTCGTAAGCTGGAATTAGGGTTTATAGTTTATTGGAGTCGACGAAGAAGTTTGTGGAAGTACCTGCTGGGTTACTGTATTCACTCTCTTCCTTCTGAATCGTAAAGAAACAAAGGGCGTAGGTTAGACTAATCTACGCGGACTTACTTTAACGTTAGCGTCCACAGACTGGCTTTGCCGCCAAACAGGAAAAGCCTTGTATCTCTGTTAGAAATTAGAATGAACAATAATATAATCTCTCTCACGACAATAACGAGCCCGGTGTTTATTCAAGATATATATAATTTCACAAAAAATGTTATTTTGTTATCATTAAGCAAATTATCTATAAAAAAAATTATATTTAATTTTTAAGTACGGCGAAAAACGATTTATTTGAGAATGGGAAAAGTATATGTAATTACCAAAAATTATTGATTTAACATTAAATTTTGAACATGCTTAATTAAACATTCAATTTATTATAGATTTTTTTAAAAAACTTTCAATTTTGCGTTGAATCGGAAAATTGAACATATCGTAAATCTTAATTCGGAATTATCTCTAAAATCGAAAGCCAAATCGATTTTGAAAGTTCGATTTAGTTCTTATCTTCGTTCTGAAAAACTCTAAGCTTGATTTTTTCTTTTCTTTCAATAATGAACTCAAATTCATCGGTTTGAAATTTTGTAAATAATACTTTTATGTAATGTTTAAGTTTCTGGCACTAAAATCCCTAATTGTTCTTTTCTCATGGATATTACTGCCCACTTATTGTCTTAGATTTTGTCTTATCATTTATGTGCTTGATTTCAGTTTTCTTCTTATTTCTCTGATCGATTCTTCTTCTTCAATTACCTCTTATACTCTTCTCATTTGATTCATGTTTTCAAAGTCGAGATCAACAATTTCAAAATCATTTGGAGCTCGTGAGATACCTTTGAGGTGTTTGTTTGGATGGGATACCTTTGAAGGTTAAGAAGATGAAAATTCTGGTTTAAGCATTTTTCTTATGTTTGTAGTTGCTTATTTGTTGTTATTCCAAATGAAAAATTATTGTAAGTATTGTCTTCCATTGTAGTTTGATTTATTGTAAGATTATATTGATGTGATTCTGTTTTTTTATCAATCGGTTTAAACTTTTGGTCTCATGATTATAGTGGTTTAAAGGAGCTAAATCACTATCTCAGACATTTTGAAAAACATGAACTGAAACTGCAAAGATAATGTAAGAACATGAAACATAACACGTGAACTGAAGCTGAAAGTAAACAAAGTAAACATCAAACATGAAAAGCGCTTGAAACTAACATAAGAAACAACAAAATGATTTGAGCCCCATCTTCTCATTTGAACCTCATTTTCGTTGCAGAAAGTAGTTGCAAACAAGAGAAGAGATCGAAGATAACTCCCAAGAGATTTAAGAAAAAAATAATAGATTGGAAAAAAACTAAGAGCCATATCAAAAACTAGGGTTATGTAGTTGAAACATGTTTTGATTTGGGAATTTTGATCTTATTAAATCCAAGAGAGAGTGTTTATAACAAACAGTGTGTTTTACTAAACCATGATTAAACGTTAAATCAAAGTTGACTATCATAAAGCGTAAATTAAAGTTTGAGATATAATTTGACAAAATTGAAGTTCTATATTAATTTGGCAATCTAATCTCGTGAAAGCTTAGTATTTTTTTGTCAATTTTCCCTTTGTTTTACTCCGCAAGTTCAAACATAAAATACGAAAACAATATTAAACGAAGAGAATGTTATGAAGAAACCACAGTACAAAGCGTTTAACAACACTGTAATTAAAAGAGAGCGTCCTTTCAAAAGATCTCACCACATGTTGTTGCCTAGCTTCTTACCATGTGCCTTCAGCTCCAGCACTTGGGTTGTGGAATGACGAAAATTCCCAGTACGTCTTCAATGAGTATGGCTGTGAGACCGTCACGCCTTCTTCTGTGATCTTTGCGATCTGCACAGTTTTTCATATTTTCTGTTATTACATTCCAAACATCGAACATCAACCAAATTTAATGAAGTTCTAATGGTAACCAAAACTTGCTATTAGAGACAAACCTGAAGCTTGTTAATAGCAGATCGGTCGCGGTAAAGAAGGACCCTCATGCACTTCTCGAGCAGCTTGACACCTTCTTCAAAACTCATGTCTGCACGCCACTCGTCACGAAGAATTGGCCTAGCCAGATGGTTTCCAAATCCCGTGGCCACATGGTCATCTTCAAAACTGACACCAATCATTGACACCTACAGAGAATCAAATATATACAAATCAGTACATACATTCATAAGAAAATTATATGCAAAAGGAAAGTGTGAGACGTACCATCCCGAGGTAGCTTTCCCCGTTTTTGACACCTCCAAGGATGAGAGTGTTCCACAGAGGGTTAAACTTGTTGCGACGATTATACATCACACGAGTTAAGTAGTTGTGAATCTCTTTCGGACCCAAAGAATTGCCATCATCCCACATGTTATCATTCAGGCTGTGTCAAATTGATGGCTTGTGAGGCATGAGAATTGACTAGGAACGATATAAAAAACAAACATTGGATCAAAGGGATTCTTACATAAGTTCATCAAGATAACGGAGAATCTCCTGAAAGTCACTAATTTCTCCGCTGGCGCCCAAAAGAGAATGCTTTCCAATAGCTTTCATCCTTTCAATGTTTTTGTATCTTAGGGTGGATCCATATGAACCTGCAATTTCACAACAGTATGAATCTGATTTAGCTCAAATCAATACCAAGAGAAGGAAAACAAAAAAAAAAACACAGTAAACATCCTGGCTACAATTCATCCAGTTAGATATATAGCCAGGTATATACATGGCAGAGAATTAAGAAAAATGCTAAGCATACATGAAACCAAGCTAAATTCAATTACTCTACGAGAAAAGCGAGGAATTATAAGTGCAAATTACCCATAAGACATTGCAAATCGTAACATACCTCCCATATCAGAAGCCATCAGAACCCCATCTTTGTACTTGATAGCGACAATTGACGTTCCAGTAACATATGGGTACCTAAACAAAAATTTCAATATAAACCCTAAAAATTAAAAATCGATTCCCTAAACATCTCAAAATTCGAGAATCCCAAGAATAAGAGGGTGAGAGAGAGTTTACAAAGTTCTCTGAGATTCTGCTTCTGCGTGCTTCACGGAATCTCCGTTATCGATCGGGATTGTAAACTGCTCAAACAAAAATAAGAAGAGAAAAAGCACTGTCAAAATCCTAACCCAGAAGGATCACAGTCAAACATAGTAACATCAAAGAAGATTTCAGAAATCAGACTTACAGTCATCGTTCCGAAAAATTCGTAGCTGCGATTAGGATCTGGGTGTTTTTGGTTTCTTCGCTTCACTAAAAAGACTTTTATGATTTCCTTTCCGTCACGAAACACATATAAATTGGGTCCGACCGGGTAGTTTACCGGTTTTACCCGAACACGATATTCTACCGGTTCAACCTGATTATAGACCTGACCCGACCGAAATTTAAAATAACAATTTTTACCGATTTGACCCGAACTCCCCAAATATCATCAAGCCCAAGCCCACTAATATTCAAAATTGAAACCTCTGTCTCAGTCTTAATCTTCCAGAATCGTCTTGCTCGTTCCCGTCGACTGTCTACTCGCCGGAAAATCTCGGTATGGCTAGGTCACCGAGCAAACACGGCCGAGATCAAACTCAGGTAAACATTTTTACTTAATTCATCTTTGTATCGGGCTAAATTCTCTGTTGTGTTGAGAATTAGGAGGGAAAAAATCGAAACGATTCGTGCTTCTTATTTCCAGCTTAGTTATCTAATTTTCATTGAGATTTTTAGTAAAACAAGCTGTACTAAACTTGATCCTTTCTTTTTCATAGTATGTATAGGTTATGAATCAGATTAGATGTTTACTTGCATTGGGTTCGAATTTGTTTTCCAGGATTTCCAGGGATTTTTGAATGACTTGCAGGATTGGGAACTTTCATTGAAGGATAAAGACAAGAAGATCAAGCAGCAACCTAGCACTTCATCAGAACAGGTTCGTTCTTCTGTATAATATATCTTGGGAAACTTCAGAAGTAGTCATAGGTGATGCCTTGCCTTGTGCTATCGTTTTATGTCTATCCCTTATGAGATTTCTTGTTTTGAACTTTCCAGAGTAGTGAGATATTCAGAGCAAGTGGTTCAGGGCAATATGACTTTGTAAATAAGTATGGTGATTTGTCGAGTAGTTTCGTGGATGGAGAAAGTCAATTAGATGCTAATTCAGAGAAGGAACAGGTACTTCACTTCAAGCTATAATTTTTTCTTCTAAACATGTAGACATCTGCTTGATGTTATATTTATAATGTATCTCCTTCAATATACAGGGTAATGAATATTTTAAGAAGAAGAAGTTCAATGAGGCAATCGATTGTTACTCTAGAAGCATCGTTTTATCACCAAATGCTGTGGCTTACGCCAATCGGGCAATGGCTTACCTTAAAATCAGAAGGTTAGCCCATTCTCTTTTTTTATTGGTTCTCTCATTCATGACTGTGACACTTGAGTGTCTATTTGTCTTCCATCTCCTGATAATTTCTAAGCTTTTTTATAACTTTATAAATGTTTATTTATTTAAGATATCGAGAGGCAGAGGTAGACTGCACAGAAGCCTTAAATCTTGATGATAGATACATAAAAGCATACTCACGCCGAGCAACAGCAAGAAAAGAACTTGGCATACTTAAAGAAGCCAAGGAAGGTATCCCACATACCCATATATTCATTCAGTTAAATTTTAAAATACATACAATTTATTTATTACATGTTGCTGCATATATAAGGCGATTTAAATTAATCACAGATGCTGAGTTTGCTTTAAGATTAGAGCCTCAGAGCCAGGAACTGAAGAAGCAATATGCTGACATCAAATCTTTACTCGAGAAAGTAATATATCGATATGCTCCTTTGCTGTTTCTTTGCAAGATATATTTTATATAAAAACAGTTTTAAGTTTTAAATTCTGAGCAGGAAATCATTGAGAAAGCCACTGGAGCAATGCAAAGCACTGCGCAAGAATTGCTCAAAACAGCAGGTTTAGATAAGAAAACAAAAATTCCAGATACAGAAGTGAAATTGAAACCAGTGACCCCAGTGGCCAAAACAAACACCGATCTGGTTCGGCCGGTTTCAAATAGCAAGGAAAGTTCAGGAAAAAAGCTCATAGAAAATCTACCACATGAGGTATATATACCAAAGTATATTTTGTTTGATATGTTTTAAGCTCAAAAATGCACATCTAATAGGTTGGAGTAGAATTAGTGTCACTAGTAAAGTTCTTTTGAAATTTTAACTCACGTAAAAGATCTTGCTTTTGAATAACCCGTATGGAAGTTTCGAGAGCTTGGTTGAGGAAGTTGTGATGCAAACGTTTTTCTGTTTGTGGTATCTTCAGAGTAAAAACAAAGAAGGTTTCAAGAAAACTTCAGCTATCAGGGAAAGTCTAGACAGCAAAAAAGTGACAACTAGAAGCCAAAGTCATGAGAAGGAGGTGCGGTCTCTTGATAAAAATGGTACTCATACTTCTGGACAGGTGAGTGAGTATTGGCGATCTAAGTGGGGTTATAAAGGTTAACGTGGTAGAACAAAATCCACCCTGATACTACGATGATTGTCCCTTTCTAATTTTACAGGGAAATCAGGTTTCTAAGAAGCTGGAACTTAAACCATCAGTGCAAGAGCTTGCTGCTCATGCTGCGTCACTTGCAATGGCTGAAGTTTCTAAAAACATCAAAGCCCCAAGATCTGCTTACGAGTTTGAGAACTCTTGGCAGAGTTTTTCTGGCGACCTTGCATTACAAACCCAATTGTTGAAGGTTTATAATAACACCTGCAAAAACTAATGTATTCAATCCCCCATATACTTCAGTGGCCACTCATTAGGTTTGTAACTGTATCAGGTTATATCTCCGAGCTCTTTACCTCAGATTTTCAAGAACGCCTTAACTTCTCCAGTGCTGGTTGACATAATCAAATGTGTAGCCTCATTCTCTACGTGAGTATACTGACCATTTTTGTTCTAAGCTCACTAAAACACTGGTAAAAATTGGTGCTTATGGTTATATTTTCGCGTATTACAGTGAAGATATGGAATTGGCTGTTAAATACCTTGAAAACTTAACAAAGGTTCCTAGATTCAACATACTCATCATGTGCTTTACATCGACCGAGAAAAACGGTGATCCCTTTATCACTTTGATAATGTCAACAATCTTTAATCTGATTATACATATACATGTGATGTGATAATTTATTCATTTTGGGAGCAGAGCTTCTAAAGATATGGGAGGATGTATTCTGCAATGAAGCAACTCCAATGGAGTATGCAGAGGTCCTAGACAAACTAAGATTAAGATATTGCCTGAAACAGTAACTTAGGAGATAGGTCTCTTTCGCGGCGTACATGGTGAAGATTTTGCAGACGCAGTAAGCTATATTTCAATGATTATGAACCCGACTGGTTCTGGTTTCGTTCAAACATAGAATGCTAAATTCGCGATGTTGCTTCGGTGTTTTACTTGAAAGCTATCAACTAATGTAACTCTGAGAAAGCTATCAACTAATGTAACTCTGAGAAAGCTAAGGTATTGTCAGTTTTCATTTCAACCAATGTTACATATATAGGAGAGTTTCCTTTTGTGGATTTAGAATCCAAATTTTGGAACTTAAATTAGAAACAATTGTGTTTTCTATTTTCATAGACGGCATAAGAAAGACGAATCATATCCCTTAGAATCAGATCTTGTACTTTAGTATATAAATAATTTAACAAAGTCTGCTCTTTGAACAGTAACTAATGCCAAGAATTTTGGTCCAATCGTATCGTTATCGTAATGGGACCTTATTGGTTATCTTTGTTTTTATTCCGACAAGAATAATCAAGTTCTGTACATGGACAAGCTTTAGTCTCCTCCTCACAGAATCTGATTTTGATTGACCCTTCGCAAATTGCAATAGACTTTGCAGAGAATCCAAACAAAAAAAGTAGTCATTGTCAATTTCAAATAAGATAGTAAGAAACAGAACAATTATGAGAAGATAAAAGTAAGAACAAGAGTGTAGCAAAAACAACCAGAATTTTCGTAATTAAACACAACAAAAAGACTTTTAAGGATAGATCAATAAAACTGTAATCAAACAGTGATTTCTAAGAACGCTGTTCTTCAGTAGTTCCTGCAAATTCCTCGATAATGTTCTTCTTGTTGTTGTTCATAATCACATGTATCTTTGAACAGTTACACGTGAGATCAGAAGCTTGATCTATGTGATCATGAACAATACCATTACCTGTATCTTCTCCACCTAGCTTTCTCGAGATTACAACAGAGTTGATAACTTCATCAGTTGGATGATAAATCGATAGGACTTGAAAACCTTGGAGATCACAAGGCTCAACAATTGGATAGAGAAAAGCTCTAGGACCATGAGCACTTCTCAACATGAGTAAAGCACCAGGAGACATATGTTTCTCAAGATGCTCAATCACTTTAACCTTCTCTTGTTTATCCATACCAACAAGAGCAGCCAAAAACACAACGTCGAATTCCTTCAAGCTATCAGTCACATCCATTACATCAACGGTATGGAAGAACATACGTTGAGAGAGATCAGGATCAGATGAAACCAAACGAGATGCAACTGAATTCGCTGATGGGTCGATGTCAAAGTTGTGAAAGATTGAGTCTTTGAGATGGTTAGAGGCAAGAACAACGGAAGTAAGTGGAAGAGGACCAGAGCCAATGAAAGCTACAGTCTTTGGAACAGAACCATTTAAGTTCTGTTCGAGAAGATCGAACTCAAGCTTGCTTAGTTTGAGATAGTTGTTGTAGTAAGGGAAAATGTCTAAATGATGAAGTGGATTGTCATCAAAAGAGGTTAAGATTGAAGAGAAGTGATGCTCTAAGTAACCTTCAGCTTCTCCACAGATTTTGATGAGGTTTGATCTCATCTTTTGGATGGTTTCACTCATCTTAGTGATGTCGATGTTAGGGTTTGGTGGTATGCATGTGGACACGAGCTTCTTGAAGAGTGTGTCAACATCTTCACAAGGTTTCAAAGTCTCGAGCTTCGAGATCTTTTCGTACAGATCGCAGATCGTGGTCACTAGCTGGTCGTCTTGGCAATGACCCATGTCGACACTATGACGTTTTTTATAGTGTTTGTGAGGAAAAAAAGAAAGAAAAAAAAAGAGAAACAATGAGTCTTGTTTTTTGGTATTATTCTTAAGAGTTATGTTTCTCTTTCTCAGGTGCTATAAGTTTTAGAAGAGATGGCTTATTTATGGACAGGTTTGTGGGCTCCATAAATAAACTCCGCATGATGAGAAATTCAATTAAGTGTTAATTAAATTTTAAATATCTTGTAATTAATTTGTGACTACTTTGTTATAATTTTAGTTGATATGCATGATGAGAATAATGAGTTAATTTTATAATTTTAGCATTTAATTTATGACTTTATTGTAATTTTAGTTGATATGCATGATGAGAAACTAATAAAGAGCTTATCAAACAAAAAGAAACTAAGAAAGAGTTAATTTTATTTTTGTATTTAATTTATGACTTAATTTAAATAAATTTATTTAATTTTCATACCATTCATGTGTGGTAGAAACATTAATTCTTATTACGTGCTGGTTTGCTAATAGTTATCAAACATAATTTAGAATCTTAAGTTAAAAAATTAAAATTTATACATATTATTCAATTTCTTATAAATAAACTATAATATAATTGGTTTAATTTAAATATCATATAAAGAATTTTAATTTTCAAAACACCAAAACGGAAGCAAGCGATTGTTAGTGAAGCTTTACATATGAGAATAATATTATAATCGTTTCAACAAAGAACAATATTGATGACTGTATAAGACAATTTTAGATCAACCACATCTTCTGTTTAAAAACATAGAAAAAAAAATTTAGTGTAAATTTTCATGTCAAAAATGCAAATTGAACCACAATCAAAAATAGTGTGCAATATATTTTTACGGTCACATATATTATATTTTCAAAATTTTGAGAATATACTTGGATTTTTTTATTTTTGTTATAATATTAAAAGTTTGATAGTGATGACAGAAATTGCTTATTATTTTTGATTTCATGGTTTTGATTTATATATTTTTTGTAGAAATAGAAGATAAATTTGTGAATAATAACTGACTGGAAGTCTCGAGGAATGTTCTTGTTCAAATCCCAAAAAAAAAAAGTCTTAATAAAAAAAGTTTACCGAGAGCCAAGTTTGGACCAATAATTAATGACCGCAATGTGTAGCAAACCTATCTTTTCACATGTTTGAGAAAAGAAACCTCAGTTCTACTCGTTCTTGAAGCTCAATATTCGTTTACCTAACTAAAAACCTAATAGCAACGAGCCAACGATGAAATATTTTATTAAGAACACAAAACCATGATATATTTTTAATTATACGATTAATAGTTTTTTTGATAATTTAGGAGTTTTTAGACATTGTTGTGAGAGAGATCTAAACTATTTTTTGGGAAGATGCAGTTCACAGATAATTTTTCTTTTCGTGTATTCAAATGGGCCGAAAACATGCATGTGTTCATATTCGTGTAGGAGTGTCCAAAATAATTGTGACTTAATTTCGAGCATTGAAAGAATTGAACCCACGACATGTTTAGCGCCCATATCTGTCCCTTATCACTCGACTACAACACTCCAGAAACGATTGATAGTTGATACATAATATTCACGTCAAACATAATCAGATATATAGGAACATGAATACTCTAAAAAAATTTGATAACCCTGGTCATTGAAATTTGGGAAGACTTTTATTAAAAATCAACTACAAATGTTTTGTTTAATCTGGAATTCTAATAAATAGTTGGGTGTTTGATTTATTTATTTTTGGTAAATTTGGTGTTTGATTGACATTGAAATTTATATTACTAGATTATTTTCCATATTCCATTAACCTGTAAAAAATTGTTAGATATATAAATTACTAGACCAATACCCAAGAAACATGAATTCATTTAAGTTTATTTAAATAAATCCAATATTATGTATTAGACCAATACTTAAGAAATAGTTCTTAAAATTCATTTGTACTTCTACGAATTTAAACCATGAGGTTTCAATGCTAATACCAGTAAGCTGCCACCACCATATCAACTCTTTAGTTAGTTTAAGATTTCAAATTATATTAGACAATAAGTAGTAAATATTTTGAACTAATGTTACTTAGAAATGTGTCATTCAAGCATAGTAACTATAACAAAGTCATGAACAAAAGTATTCCAAAGTGTTTTGCACAATAGTACTGACTCTTAACCAAAGTTTACTTAATTGATTTAGAAAAAAATTTATGTTACTTTTTCTGAATTTGCAAAGTAGAAGCCATTTTCAATATTTTAATTATCAAAATATTAGATTTTGATGTTATTATATGAGTGAAAAAATGAGAGGTTTAAATTGTAAATGTTTTTAATTTTATAGGTTATTTTTGGGATATTTCTTATATTTATATATTGTTTTCCGAAAATATTTTTTATTATTTTTCATACTTTTTTATATAACGATTTATCTGTACACGCGTTCCAATCATATTTTGCGGTTCCCAAGAATTATAGGTGGAGAATATTAGAGAGTCGTAGCTTTATGCATTCTAAAAGATTTAAGTGGCTAAAAAATTGACCATATATAAACACTATTCTTGGTATCTATTTGCATGTTCATGTCTTATTTATTACGATGAATTATCAGTCAATAAAATTATATACAAAAATAAAAGTTAATAATCAAAATAATTGCTTATAGACAACTACACGTAAGTGGCCTTTAATCTAATGGTAGATAGTAAGTCCACTAAAGACAGCGCACTTGCATAATCAGAGATCGAGTCCTACCGTTTACATTATGTAGAAATTTGGCTAATAGGCCAGCCAGTTGTGGCCTAATGTTAACAGAAAAAAAAGACAACTACACATAAGTATGTCTATGTTCCATTAAATAGTTGGATGTTGATGTTTCATTAGTTATGACATATATAAAACATGTAATGGTACTTCGAAACCAATACTGTTTGATATATACATGGATGTTGCCGTGGATAAAAAACTCAATTCGACCCATACTCGGTTTAACTAAAGTATAACCATAAAACAAGAATCAGACGAGTAAAAGAGAGAGTCAACACAAGCTTTACAAAAATAAGACGAATAAAAAAGAGAAAAACAAACCTTGATAGATTTTCGACAACCAACATTTCTTCTTATATATCTTTTACAGCGGCGATATGTCGTGTTTTTCCTACGGTATAACGGTGATGTCTTACATGTTATGAATGAGTAAGTTTAGGGTTTTTCTTACAATAAACAGGACTGCTTTCTGGGTCATCGGATTAACTGCAGATCGAAAAATTAATAAAGTTTTTATGTATAATAATTATATATATATATATATATATATCCATTATTATACTTTTTATTATCAATATTTTTTTCTAACAATAAAATATTTTTATTTGTCTAACTACGAGGTAAATAATTAACGAAATATAAATTTAAAGATTTTTTAAAAAATTATTAACAAAATTAAAGATATTATAATAGTTAGAGAAGAACATTGATCGAAACAAACAGAAAAAACTAAGATAAATAAACAATAACTACGTTGAGACAAACTGAAACAAATAAAAAACTAAGATAAATCGACATTAACCAAAACAAAAAAGGATTAGAGGGAAAAAAAATTGTTACACGAGATGAACTACAAAAACTATATATTTGTGAGTAGGAAGAGGTAAAGTTTTTTGTCAAAAAGAACAATGAAAAAACTCTAATAATAATTATAAGGGTTTTAACTATAAAATTATATATTTTCATCACAGATTGAACCCTCTCATTGAATCCTCTCATTGCACTAAAAGGTATAAAAAACAAACATGTTTATTATCTTGGTTGATCTGTTCAACCAGTTCACTTGGATTGCAGATAAATAGCAGATTTTTCTGAGTTTTATCAAATTTTTTAGAAGTTGGTTTTTACATAAGACTCGACTCGGATAATGTGGCGGGTCACTAGATTCACCGATTCGACCGAAGATCCAGATCAGGTTTCAAAATATTACCAATATATCTAAATCTGTATAAAACATTTTACGGATATCCGCTTGTTTTAAACAATCTTTTAAGTTGTAATATTCAACAGGTTCCAGGTATTTATTATGTTTATTTTTATTTTTTTAATAAAAGGGTTTAAACCCATTTTAACATCCCTGATTATATATATACTGGTGTGTATTTTGTAAAATAGAATGTACTTCATTTAACCCAAATAAAGTTTAACTTTGGTTCGTTTAGTTTGGCGACACAATGTTGCCATCCTCACTGTTAGTGCACGTTCGACGGATCCAGTTTAAAGACTTCCTCAAATTTTCGTATATTTTACCAATTAAATCTTCTTTTTTTTGGTGTCAACTACGAATTAATCATTATAAAACATGTTATAGTTCTGTAAAGTTTTGTCAGCTATATGTATTCACTTTAGAAAATGGCTTACTTTTGACAGAAAAACTAGTTTAAATTTTTAAATGTGAGATCTACATATTTTAAATTAGGGCAACTTCGATGGTGACATTCTTGACACTAAAAATTATAATTACAGGAAAAAAAATTTGGTTTAGTTTATAATAGAGGCAATAAAGTGAGATACATTTTTAATGCATAGCATTCGAATTAATTATTTTCTTTTGCTCTTATTGGTGCTAACTATCTCAGCCTTCAACATTATACAGTAAGACAATATCTTAAGAAATTGGTACCAAAAAAATTATCATTAGTATTATTTTTGTATTTTAAATATTTCTACTACAATGTAAGTGATCATCAATATGTTTACTTATTTCATTTTACTATTTTTAGTCTTAGCCATATCTTATCAAAACGTTATCTCTTATCTTTAGCATGATAACATTTGAATGAAAACATTTGAAAATTACTTTAAGGGAATAGACAATCAAATCTTAGATAAGTTGTAAATATAAATTTCTGTGAGATACTAAATGTGTCATTTAATAAAGAGTAATTAGTTTGTTTGTTCATACACACACACACACACATATATATATATAACTATACTCTGTTTATTTTTTCAATATCTATATTTTTTAAATAACACAAACATATAAAAATTGCTTATACATTTAAAATATTATTTAAGATATATATTAAATCATTAATCTACAATAATAAGTACAAAATTAAAAAAAATCACACATGTTTAAACAATATAAATCTAGTATAAAACTTAGATTAAATTAAACAAATCAAACATTCTTCTTATTTATATAAAAAATTTACAACAAATTCACTCAAAACATTTCTAGAAATATTTGTTTAACAAAACCCACAAAAAAATAAATTAAAAAGCATAAAATAATTTTCGTTAAAAAAGCCTAAAATAATTTTGTTGTCACGGCCATAATAATGTTTCAAATTGTACCATGTCGTGGGATATATTACTTCTTTGTATGATTTTCCGAAAAATCAAGCATCACTAGTGGAAGTTTATATTTGGGAAAAACTAAAATCCAAACTATATTTGATAATGACACAATCATCACTACAGAAAATAGAAAATCTGTTAAAAAATTAAACATACACTCTTGAAATGATACGTGTATGTGTATAAATGGCTGTCTCTATACGAATGATTGGAAATTTTAACTTATCTTCCATCTCCAAAAACATAACTCAATTATGTGAAATCATCAATAATATTCAATATGACATATTATATAGCTATCAATTTTTAAGTGTGGTGAAAACTAACTGACAATACAACAAAAACCTTATTATATTTTATTTTTATTCTATTATATTAAAGTTTATAAAATTTAATTAGTGAAATTGATAAATTTTATAATTTTTTTTAGATATTCTTATAATTATTGAAATCCAAAAAAACATTTTAACTAATTTAAAAGTTATTTTATAAAAGAATATTTAATTTGATAGATCGAGTCCAAGTAACTTTCTTTTGTTTTGTTTCATATTTTACATATATCAACAAGGTGATGATATCTAATCAGTATATCGTAAAATTTTATTTAAATAATATGTTCAAATGCTAAAAAGAGCACTCAAAATTGCATAAAGTAATGTATTAAAATTGGAGTGAAATATATTATGAAATTTTAAGTTGTAAACTAATAACTTTCAGTATTGACATGAAAAGTTGTGTCCCAGCAGCCAATAATATGTCGAAACAAAGAAAAGAACAATAGTTTAAGCTCTCACGACGAAGCCACGCGTTCGTAATAGTCTAGCTCGTGTTCTTCCAAGGTCGAAGCATGCCCTTAAAGCCACGTCAATAAGCAGCATATATAGCATTATTTCAATATTTTATTTTATTTTTTGGGGATCGCATTTTCTTAAAAGAGAACTAACAAAAAAAGAGTGACACTACAGAAATAGATTTTTTTAAAAACCCTAGCTAAAGAGATTTTGGCCAGTTATAAACTTCGCAGCTTGCTATTAGAGATTTTCCTTTTGTTATTTCTTTATTTCTACGATTGAATTGTACTAAGATTACAGTTTGTGTTATGCCTTCAGAGTTTTCAAACCATTCACATATACAATTGGTAGGGCGCTCGGCATTTGGTACAAACCAAAATTGCCAAACTGATGGAACTGAAATTTTTGCTTTTTGGTTTGATTTCAGTTTAAAGACAAAATCTGAAGGAATTTGTTTTAATTTTGTTACCGGTTTGGTCGGTTTAGTTATCATGTATAAAACCGGTTAGTTTTAAATAAATTAGTCGCTTTTAAATAAACTAAAATATTTTTCTAAACCAAATATTTTTAAGTTTTAAGCAATAAAAATTAGCCGAGGACAGGTAGGTCAATGATAGTATTTTTTTTAGAAATTTTTAGGAACCTAGGTCCGAATCTCTTCTTTGTAATGAGATAAAAAGCTATTAGATCACTTGACAAAAAAAAAAAACCAAACAAAAAAACATAACTAAACCAAACCAAATTAAACCGAAAGACTCTCAAGATTCATGAACAACCTTCAATATATAGTGTATTAACTACCACAAAACAATTGTTTTCTCCAGCAAAAAATATGCTTTCCAAATATGGAAGATCACATTATGCGCATAACAAGTATATATAAAATTCGAGGTATTGGTAAAAACTTAAGACTACCAAAATAAGTTGACAGAAATAAACAAAACAAAATTTTCTGTATTACCACTTATTGAAAGGTTTGGAAGTGTTAGAAAAAGCTAGTTGTCTTGAATCCGTGAGAGATAATTAGAGACTGCAAATAAAGTTATAATATAAAACCTTATTGGAAGATAAAAATGTTGTCCATTTGGATCTACATGCATGATACAAAATACTCTGTTCTTTACTCTGTCGTTCAGCGAACATGAGCGACCATAATTTAACTTTAAAAAAATAAAAATAGATGATCAAAACACAAAGAACATGTCGCTGCGACTCATTTACGGCTATCGTAGACGTCGCCGTAAAAAACAACGACAACTTAAATGAATCGCTGCGACTTGTTTATTGGTATTGTATAGCTTGTGTACATGATTTTCCACATAAATAGAACTTCACCTGCTTGTAATTTTGGATAGTCATCCACCATCATTCCAATGAATAATCCACCAAGCTCTATATACTTAAATAAATAATTTATGGTGATATTTTTAAAAAAATAATAGATGAACATCCAATCTATAACTCAAATACTCTCCCTATAATCTCAAATAATATATGTGGGACTATGCAGTTCTTTGAAATTGAACACTGCACAAAGACACTTCTCTATAATGGTGATTTCTTTAAAATAAATTCTTGTTAACATATATTTAAAGAAATAAAAATTGTAATTGGACAACAAATGTCATCTATGTTTTAATGTATATATTGCCATAATATTACAACTCTTCACATATGGTTTAATATAATATTATTAAAGCAAATTTTAAGATTAAGAATATTTTGCCAAGGGAGGGAAAGGAAGGATCCCCAAGGGGAGGATACATAGGAGACAAGACTTGTACGCAGACTTTTGCATTGGATCTTATCCAGAAAAGCTATGATCCATGGAAGTTAGTATCTAAGTCTCTGGCTATCTAACTAAATCCAGACAGTACCGTGTTTAGGATATTTAAAATCTATGGCGAGAAAAAAGAAATGTAGTTTTCGATATTAAAAACTGTTAAAAGATTAAAAATGGTAATACGTAATAATATTAGTGAAAAAATTAATCTCTAATTGTTTCTTTCTAAAAAGTCATTTTCACCAAATTTATAAATTCAAGATGGCTAAAATTACATTTCTATATATATTATAATTAAAAAATTTAGTCTTTTTATAACATTGTTGTATAGAGATAAAACTTACTAATAGTATTATAATGTTATGTACTTCTCAGATAACATATATACATATATTTATTAATTTAATACTTTAACCTCAACTTTTTTTATGTGACCTTTTAAATCTAATTGTTTGGTATAGTCTTGGGCAAGTTAATGTCCAAATTAATTGGCCACAGGCACGACTCTGAGTCCATATGTGGTAGAAGAAGCACATCTGGGGAAGATGAGAAGCCAAAAAAGCAATTTAAAGAAGAAAGATAGGAGAAAAAAGTAGTAAGTCCAACAACCAAAGAGAACAAATTAAAGAATTTTCAAAAATAGTGTATGGGAGAAAGTTGCAACTAGGTTTTCTTTTCTTTGAACTTGATGGTTCATGTTTCTCAAATTTCAAACTCAATATTAACTATATTGATTAACTAATTACCAAAAATAATTAACGTACCAAACAAGTTATTAGAAAATAAATAACACGCCAAAATTTTGAATTGTTTTTTTGTCAACTTAATTTCATTACACAACAGAACTACTCTAAACAAGAGGAATATCATTTACAAATGTTTGATTCCTAGATAACCCTTTAACATTGCGGGTTAGAAAATCGGTTTTGTGATTCAAAAAGCGTGGAATCCAGAGTAGAGAATATTGGCTGAAATGACCCCTCAGTCTGGAAAAGTCGTCTAGATATGGTAGAAAAAATTTATTAACCATAAAATATAAGATTGAGTTTTTTCTTGTATACATGAAAATTTTATATAAAAGGATGGCAAAGAGTTGAAAATATTCTACCCTTTCAAGTTTTCTTATATAGCAAATAAATAAATAAAAAATCGTAAAGAATTTGTTCCCATCCAAAATAAATCATAATCCAATATGGTTCGGTCAATGTTTACAAATACATCTAACCATGCGAATCATAAAGATTCTGGTTTTATAATGCCTTGCATGAGTCAAACTTCAAGTGTTGCAGATAATTTTTCTATCATAAAGAAGGATGATTACTCTGAAATCTCTTCCAACCAGAAAATCCCAAACAATCAATATGTTGGTCAAACACATAGTCTACGGTCTGAGAAATTTGGTCCATATAAATGTCCAAAGTGCAATGATGTGCTTGGTACATCACAAGAATTTGCTGCACATGTGTCATCTCACTACACACGTGAGACTAAGCAAAACATTACAAGAAAACATAACAATTTGTAACCAAAGATTTTTGACTAATTTTAGATTATTGTCGATTTTTTTATCATTTTTAATAAAAATATGTAAAAAATTAATTTTTGACCAACTTTACATTTTTACTGTGGTCAAAATTTAATTGTTTTCTAATAGTGACAGAGACATTAAAAAATTCTAGCAAAGAATAAAATAAAATTTTGTAAATTACTTAATTATGAAATTCATTGCAAATTTTGGAAGATTAATCAAGAGGATGGTGCCAATATTGGTGAACAAAGAAGGCTAAAACCTTCCAACATCCAATTCTCATTAAAAAATCTTTTAAAGTTTTATTTCTTTAATATTTTCCTTCTTTTATCTAAATAAAATGTAAATTTATGGTGAAGAGTATTTCAGAAAATTTATTATTAAAAGGAGATGATATATCGACTTTTACTGTCACAGATCCCAGTCTCCTGCATGTAGATGATACATGATTTCCACTAGTAAGAGTTGACAATCTACTAGAAGCGGAAATCTCTTGGATTCTCTTATATGTCTTGCTTATTTTATTTTCTTAGTAGTTTTTTCTTTTGAATGTCTAGTTTATCTGGTTGTTAGATTGTTATTTGTGTTTTCGTTATTTTAATTTGTAGTTTTTTATCTCTGTTTCTCGTTGTGAATCGTAACTTCTGTCAAAAATTTAAAAGAAAATGGTATAGTTTTAAAAAGAATTGACATTCGTACCCAAAAAAAAGTGCAAATTCCTTACTTGTACAACTTCTTAGGTGTCAATAAGATAAAATATGTGTATTTTTGTTTAAGAAAAAATATTGTATTTTTTTGCCTTTAAAAATGTGGTTCAGTTTTACTATATAAAATATTTTAATTTTTTGAATAAAGTGTGTCCATTTGCAGTTTAGTATGTCAAACTAGATTAAAAGAAATATGTTGACCATTCATTTGATATAAGAGATAAGAAAAATCAATAAATATAAAGCATTCATAGTATATTATTACCTTATGGTAAGAACTGTGCTAACATTTGGTAGAAGTAAATTAAACATTACATGCATGTAAAAAATACATAAGTAATTTTTCTTTTTGAAAAGTGTAATGTATGGAGTTGTATAGAAATACATTTTTTTTAACAAATTAAAAATCATCCTATAAAAGTTTTGACAAATAATCAAATCAACTTGTTTCTTCTCTTCTTCTCTTTTTGTTACAACCTTCATTTTATTTTATAATTAAGTCATTAAAAAAACTTGAAAATATAAACAAATCTTAAGGCTATAAGCCAAATCATCACAATAAATATAGCAATATAAAGATATAGATGATTAATCTATACCATATTTGTCGAGTTGCTTTCAATCTGGTAGTTAGGATGATCAGCTAATGACTTGACACCAGGGTTCGATTCCTACCCGCTGTATTATGGTAGCTTTAAAAAAGATATTATTGGAGAGTGAGCTTTAGGCTATGGATCGGGCCTTGTCGATCCAATGTTGACAAAAAATAAAATAAAAATCTATACCATATTTTTGATGGTTCTATATGAAATAAATCTTGGAATTACCAAAAGTGTGTTTATTCTTGCAAAAATCACCACTTACTCTGAATTATCCGATTAAAATTTGGATAGTCACTTTAACTTGTGACGTTGAGACAACATTTGATATCTCAATTCCCATAAGAATGAATTATATCGCTTTACCGCTCTTGTGCTCAATTTACAGCTAAACTTCTCTCTCAAAACCCCTTACAATATGCATGTTCTTTAACACTTCGCCGAACGGCTAAAAATTACAAATAACTTAATGTATAAATTATCATTTTAAGTGTAGTTAAATATTTCAGCAATCATTAGTAACACATGATCATGATCGCAGCGATCATTGATCATTTATTACACTTATGTTGAAGTTTAATTTTTAGTCGCTCAACGACGTGTTAAAAAGCAAAAATTATTTTTAGTCGTTCAGCGACATGTCCAATATCATTTAGGACCAACAAGATTCTCAGAATTCAAACTATAAGAAAAGCAATAGAGGCAATAGAGGTGACAGTACCAAGACACTTTTCCATTATTAACCATGTTCTTTAGATTTAAATTTGTGAGAGAGAGACCTCTCATAGATTACACAAGTGATGAGATGAAACATGTTCTCTCGAGAAATAATATGTGGGAGAGAGTTGCAACTAAATTATTCTTTCTTTTGAAATTGATGGTTCATTAATACTTGACTCTTAGATTTCAAACTGAATATTAAGTGTGTTGACCAACTAATTACCGAAACTAAATAACGCGCCAAAATTTTGAATTGACTAACTAACAATTTACCATAAATCTGAATTTTAAAAGTTGTTGCCATAAAAATAAGATGTAATTTTTGTCTTATTCACATTAAAATCTCCTATAAAAAGGATAATAGGCAAAGAGTTGAAAATATTCTCTACCTTCCAAGTAAATAAATTAAACTTTTGATAAAGAATTTGTTCCCACCCAAAATGAGTGATAATCCCAATATGATGCGGCCATTGTTTCCTGCGCCTGATAGTCAAACACACAGCCTTCCAAATACGAGAGCTGGTCCATATGCATGTTCAAAGTGTAATGAAGTGGTTGCTACTTCTCAGGAATTTGCTGCACATGTGTCATCTCACTACAGACATGAAACGAACCAACAGAGACATCAAAGACTTTTAGAGAAGAATGAACAAAAGTATCGTAATCTACTTAATTACGAATTGCATTGCGAATTTGAGAAGATCAACCCAAAAGATGGTGCCAATAAGGAGGATGGTACCAGTAAGGATGGTGCCAATAAGGAGGATGGTGCCAATAAAGAGGATGGTACTAGTAAGGATGGTGCCAATATTGGTGAATAAGTAGCGTTGAAACCTTCCAACAACGAATTCTCATTAAAATTAATTATGTTTTAAAGTCTTATCTCCTCTAATAATATCGTTTTATGTTTGAGTTTATCTAAATAAAAATGCAATATACCTTTTCCTTTCTGGTTGTACATCATCCTGATCTTTGATGTCAATATGATGAAATTTGTGTATTATGTTAAAAGGTGTTTTATTTTTCTCCTTTAAGTTGTGGTTCAGTTTTATTATATGAAGTGTTATAACATTTAAATAAGGAATCTCTATTTTACAATTGAGTATGTCAAACCATATTATTAAAAAGAAAAGAAACTATGTTGATTTTTTTTTTTGATAAGAAACTATATCAGTAAAGGGTAAAACGTCTCTCATATAAATTAAAGGTTCTATGTAAAAAAAATCATCAAGTGATCATAATTTGAAACCTAACATCCAAACAAAATAAATGAATATTATCATTCTAAAATCAATGCAATTATAATATTTCATCATCATTATCAAGATTTTAAAATTATGATAAATAAAATATCAAATCGAAGTTTTGATTGTAAAGAATCTAATTCTATTCTTAAAATTTTGAAAATACGTATATGATCGTAAAAACTTTTTACAAATTTATATAAGGTTTATTTTGTATTGATTTCAGAGTTGAAGATTTGACTTTTATATATTTTACTTGGATGGCTAAATTTAACAATATGGTCATTTTGAAATTTTTATTTTCCAGAAATAATGATAAAATTTTATAAAGAAAAGCTATTACATTACAATTTTAATATACTACATCAAATGCTATTAGAAAAAAATTAGGAAAGAATATAATTGCATTTCTTTTTGATTGAATTTTATTTTTTTATTAAAAATAGACTCTTCAACAAGTTTCATAATCCATTTAAGTATAACATTTATTCTTTTTACATATTAATAATTAAAAAAATAAAAAAATATCTTCAAAAAGATTATTTTTTTGTCAACAATTGGATCGATAAGACTCATTTCTCAGCTCAAAATTTACCCTAAAACTCTTTTTAATCTATCTCCTACTGTGTGGAGGGGTCGACGTCGAACCTCTAATACAAAAATCATTAGCTAGATTATCTATTATCAGACTGAGAAGAATTCGGTATATTAGTTTCTTATATATTAAAATATTATTTAAACATATTAACTTAATTTTTTTTTACAAATCTCAATTTAAAACTTTTTTACAGTAATATTCAATTATACAATTAAACTTTTGAGTTTATTCAATATTTTATTTCTTTATATTGTAAAGACAATCATATAGGTAATAATATCTTAGAGTAAGATTCGTATTATCATAATTATAATATATATATATATACATAGTATAGTTGAATATTGAAAGAAAAAGTGAAAGAAATATATTTTATTTGGAATGGAATATGACGAAAGATAAAAGTTCTCTAAAGATGACAAAGTGGCCAACTCTCAGTGTGAACCTATTTGACGCGACTACTCGACATTGAAATTTATATTTCTCTATTTATATTATCTCTATGAAGTTAATAATTATTGACCCCTCAAAATCAATTGAAACAAAATGTCTGTCTGATGCCCCAAAGCCACATTCAAAACATATAATCTAAACAGTGTTTTGTCGAATTTTTAAAGATGAATCTCAGGTAAGTTGTCAACCACTCTAATTGGTTGTTAAAGTAGTGGTTTTCTTTGGACATACACATCGTGCTATAGTAGTGATTATGACTTATCCATCATTACTAAATTAACTTAACTCAGGTCACTAAAATTTTTATTTTTTTAAATCAAATTCTATTTTATAAAGTTTCTATATTCGCGGTTTCTCCACTTCACACGGAGTTTGAAACAGTTCTATAGGTGATAGAGTCTTTGCTTT
Organism: Lepidium didymum; assembly: GCA_963920545.1. NCBI lineage: Eukaryota > Viridiplantae > Streptophyta > Magnoliopsida > Brassicales > Brassicaceae > Lepidium > Lepidium didymum. The sequence goes on from OY986987.1 coordinate 2,690,932, forward strand.
CGATGCAGATCGCAAACGTTGCTTTTATTACCAATTATTCCGAGATTTTGAAGATGATATCATCCCCAAAATTGATCGATTTTTTCACAGTATTTAGAAGAGTTCGACAAATTTGAAAGACTTAGAATCCTTTCGTCTGATTTTTAGAACTTTCAACTGTAAGATGGATTTACTAGTCTTTCTAGAAAAAAAATTATATATAAATACATAGTTGATTAAGGAGAACACTATTATGTGATTACTAGATAAATTTGCTCTAGCATAGTTGATTATAACATATTAATTTGTAATTTAAATTATAATGTGGAAACAATATAATTTTAATTCTGAGCTACTCATGATTACTTTGAGCTAACTCATGTAATTCACCAACCAATATAATTCACTAACTTGGTAATAAAAAAAATCAAACCAAAGTGAATGAACCAGTTTCTACAATAAAAACAAATTTAACTTGAAATATTTTGGGCATCCATAAGCAAATTCATCCTATTGAAACTCTCTTTAGTGTGTCTATACAAATGTGTCAAATGTATCATAAACATACATTCCAGAATCTTCTAGAGCTTTCCAATTTCAAACCAATTCGTTAGTAAAAGCTTCTTAGGTCATTGTTAATCAATAAATCCAACATTTTAAATCCATGAAAGCCATCTAGAGCTCGGTATTCGAAGTTTCATATGTAGACTGGTCCTCAGAAGTTTCATATATAGAATGGTCCTCATGTGTTTCATACGTAGAAGACTGATCTTCAGATGTTTCATATGTAGACTGGTCCTCAGATGTTTCATATGTAGACTGGTCCTCAGATGTTTCAGATGTAGAAGACTGATCTTCAGATGTCTCATATGTAGACTGGTCCTTAGAAGATTCATATGTAGACTGGTCCTTAGAAGATTTATATGTAGACTGGTCCTCAGAACTTTCAACAGCTTGATAAGTCTCAAGGAAGAAGTTTACCCCATTCACAACGTCGTAAACCATCAGACCCACCCGTGCACCAACCCAATTACCGAGGGTACTTCCCACAAGATAACCAAATCTACCAAATCTCTCCTCACCCACGTACCCACCTGAGTAAGCACCAACCAAAGTTCCAGAACCGCATAAGAACCCTTCAGTTAAAGTCCCTCCAAAGTAAAGAGCTTCAAAGAAATCCCATCCGGCTGCTACTATTGGTCCTATAATTCGTTTCGCTTGCCGGGTTGCAACTTTAGCTGCTTTTGCACCCGCTAATTGCACCTCTTTGGCTGCTTGATCTGCAGGCATGCCACTTACCAATGCCTCGTGCAAGGCTTTCTCGATTGCAATATTCCTAGCTTTCTCAACATGAATAGATTTAATGTTGTAGAAATAGAGCTTTACACCTTGTTTCACTACACATGCTAAGGTTCCAGAACTCATGTCAAAGCAGTGTAAGAACGTAAACTCTCCACTCTTTGATGCAGCTTCTTGTCCAACAAGTTCCCGACATTTTTCAGCTGTTTACCATATGCAAAAACAAGATAAAAGATATTCAGAAATCCCATGCATGTCGTATAACCAACTTACGCAAAAGACTCACACATAGAAAAATTAAGTAAAGCATACTAATGAAAGGAAAGGTCCAAAACCACAATATTGTAACCCACTTAGAGTCAGAGACATGGACAGTTCATAAATCACAGGACAGAAACATGAAATGGCTATTTACAAAAAATTTAACTACTCTACGATATCACCATGAACCTGGTATGAGACATAGCTGAAATGGCGGTGTACATGCAAAACATTATATGTTACAAATTGAAAGATGATTATGTAGCATTGCGAATGAAAACGAAAGCCAAAAGATGGAAAAATAGCATGCATAGATATATATATAATTATCACTATACCTATGTATCTTGATCAGCATGACTGAGCAACACAAAGTCTCCAAGAAGTAAGTAGCCAGATGAGGACAAGAGCATTAGGTAATTTAAACATCAAATAATGATTCTCATTGAAGTGGCACATTTTTAAGTTCATCAATCAAGTTAAACCGGATGTCCAAAGCTATAACATTAAGCTATGAACTGTTAAAAAAATGTCATATAATTTAAAACCTAAGTCAATTATTCCCATCAAAGTATCCAAATATTCCAAAACTATATTTATTCAGATGGTCAATTAAACTTCCACTGTTCTAAAATCTGGGGGTTTGACAATTGCAGTGAAGATATATAGTAACAAACTTAGAGCCAAATCGAGATCTAGACATCAGTTCAGAACTTCAAGGAACAAACTTCCTGAAAAAGCGAACACATTTACAACTACCCAAAAGTAGGAATCCAAAACCCATGATTTAATTCATATGAATTATCCAAAAACCAAAAACGAAAATTATGGTAAAAAAAGAAACAAGATCGATAATTTTGCGGAAGAATAATAATAATTCAAGTACCTGTCATACTGAGAACGATAATTCCGATTGCTAGAAGCAGAAATTGAACCCTTCTACTGCGGAAGTCCATTGCTTGGTTTCAACAAACAGTGATTCACAATAATCTTAACCCTAATTACCAATTTCTAAATTCTACTTAAGCAAAAAAAATAAAATAAAAACATTTGAGTGTGACGAAGGTTTCCGGAAACCACAAGTCAAGAGGAAGGAATCTTCAAAGTCATGTAGATGTAAATCGTGTGATGGTTTTGATCCCGGTTTAATGTGAAATTAATTTGGATGTCATTGTATGGTTTAATTCGGTTTAGAAAGACCGATTGTGTCTTTCGAGGATGAGAGAAATTAAGAACCAAATCCAAACAGCTTTATAACCCAAAAAAATCCCCAAGTTTCTCCGATGAAGGAAATTCGTGTTAAATCTCTGATTAGTGATTTGTTATTCTCTCTTTCGACCGAATTTGGATTCTTAACTTCTGGGTTTTTCGAAAATCGGATATTTTGCGCTACGATTGTTTATATCTGTTGGGTTTTGGCTTAAGTCATCGTTGGATTGGTGGAAAACAATTTTAGGGTTTTTGTGTTGGGGGATATTGAAGAACAATGTCGTCTTCTTCGGTAATTAAACCAGAAGACGTTCTTGAATCTCTTATGAACGATGGCACAATCGATGCCCTACGGTTGAAGATCATCAATCAGCTCAAAGCCAATGTAAAATTCAACAAACTCCGCAAAAGACAAAACTTTAGTCTGCTTTACTTTTAGTTCTTAGAGTTAGTTTGGTTTGAACTTTTGCGATGATATTGAGATCATAAGGTATAATTTTTTGTTGTGATTGTGTAACAGGAAGAGTTGAAGAGCATTACCATTAAAATGGCAGAGGAGAGTAAAGTTCTGAACACACCTGGTGCTGAGAAACAGACTAAAAGAGAACTCTTTGATGCTCTTCGCCAAGAACTCGAGTAAAATTTTCTCCTTTACTTGTCTCAGTTTCGTACATTGATTCTGGTTAAGCTAGTTCTGGGTATTATGGTTTAAGTATTTGCATATTGAAAACCTTCATTCTGTTTCTTGCATTTTTCAGTAGTTTATGAGTATATATCAATATCGGTTTTTGCATAATTCTGCTTCATACTCTTGGCTATAGCCCTCATCGAGTTTAAGGGCTGGTCGAATGATATAAACTATTCACAGTAGGTAATGTTCTAAATTCCTTGGAAGTGCAATATCGATCTTGTTCTGCGTGACATTCTTTGAATATGTGATGCATTTCGTTCTGTTTTCGTTCTGAGAGATGGTTCTTAATTAATAATATGAAATTCATGATAGATTGTGTTGATATTGGTTTACAAGTACATATAGATATTGGGTTTGCATAATCTGCTTCATATTACAGCCGCACCTAGTTTCTAGAGCTAATTGAATAATTTAAACTATTCATTATAGGTAATGTTCTATAGTCCTCCGATCTGCAGTATCGTTCTTATTTGGTCATCATATCTGTTGAGCATTTATGGATATCGGTCTTTTGTTCCATAGGTCTATGTTACATTCTTAGAGCTGATTGAATAGTATAGGCCATTCATGATAGGTAATGTACCTAATTCTTTGGAGCTATCTGTACACATACTAACATTCACAAATAGTCTTCTGTTCTGTACTACCAATCTTAGTTTTATTTTGTTGTCGATAAAAAGTGTTGATTAGATATTTACCATGTTTCTTATTGCATTTGTGGGCAGAGGTCCAGTGCTAGAAAAGGCATCAAAATCAGTTTGGGATTTGATTCTTGAGAAGGATGGATTAGGGAACGAGATAAATCAAACAGTAGAACGTACCTTTTGTCGTCTTAGCGGGCGAGAACCACCCTTGGTTTCTTCATCAGACGTGAAAACTCCTGTGGAGAAAGAGAAAGAGGCAGAGACAGAGACAAAAGAGAATAATAGTTCAAAGACGAAACCAAAGAAAAGAAGTCTTAGTGAAGTGAATTCCTCTGAAGGTATTGATGAAGTGGCAACGACAAAGAAGAAGCAAGGAGATTCCTCCATTGTACCTTTAGAATCTGGTAAAACTCCTTGAGCTTGGTTATGAGAGACATTGATCATGTTTTATTGTTCTTGAGTCTTATGATATAACCTTTATTGATGTCATTGTTCTTTCCAACTATCTCTAACATATAAACCAAAAATATATATTACAAGCTGCTTTTAGTGGATCATCAACTCTCCATGTACTAATCCCTTTCAATTCAATGCTAAATTATATTACATCTACTATTGTTTAGAAAGATGTACATTGTATATGCTGGTTTCTTCAGTATGAGATCATTATTCATCAAAAAGTATAAGAGTGATCCTGTTATTTTTTTTCTGAGATATCATGAATAGCAATCGAGCTAAGTAAAACTCACTCAACTATCTTTAAACATCTAAATTTTATCGAATCTCCTAGAACTCTTGTTTCAATACACTCTGACAAAAGGTTTCAGAGAAAGATCCGCAGGAAGAAGAAAATACATAAGTCTAGTTAGTTTGGGAAGATTATTGGCAAGAGAATTTATTCTCCCAATATGTTTGGTTTTACTCATACAAGCAAGCGCTTGTACTTACACCAGCCGATTGTACCAACACAGATGAATAGACATCCTAGAGAACCTCCAATCACTGTCCAAAGGAACTTTAGTGGACCATTTATTTGGTCGTCGAAAAGCTCTATATGAATATTCATACCGAATACACCAGCAACTGCTATAAAAGCACTCATCGCCAGAGTAACGATTAATACCATCACACCCATTTGCAGAAGATGATTCTGCTTGTCATCTTGCATTATGTTGATGTAGTCTTCTGTGTCATCCACATATTCCCTTAGCTAATTTTGTTTCACCAAACAACACAAATCGCAATGAATAAGAAGAATGTACAAGAGTGATCTTTTATCTTAATGTGTATGACAAGTACCAAAAGAATCTGTCTATTTACTTACAGTTGATAGTTTGTTCAGTGTACCATCAATCTGCACGAAATATGCTTCCAAAAGCATTTCAAGCTCTTTGACATCGAATTTGTTGCTCATGACACTACTGATTGAGCTTTTATGAGTCACACGGCTATTTCTGCTAAGTGAATTATGAGCACCCATAAGAAGATCGTGAGCATCATTTTGAAGACAGATTTCATCTCTGTTACCCTCTGATGCAAATTCAGGAGGAAGCCTGGAAAGTTATTATTTAAAAGACATTGTTATACTTATATCAGAACAATTGAAGATAGTATGTTCATAAAGTGAAATACATGCCTGTCATCTGCATCTCCTTGAGGAAGATCAACATCAGAAGTATCGCTCTCATTCTGAGCTAACTTCTCTGTAAGATACATCTCAGCCATGTCATCATCATCGTCTAGCAGATGTTCTAGTTCATCCCTAACCTAGAACATGAATCAAGGGTTAAATACCAGCAAACAAGGTTATTATAAGGTAGGTTCATAGAAAGTCTGCATCATAACACCTTCTGAACTCGTCCAGTAATTGCAACAAGCCTGCTTTTAATCTGTCGAACCTGCTCCAAGCCGTGAGTACTTACCTTGGAAGTAAGCTTGTCTAACGCTGGATGAGCCTCCAGTTCCAATCTTAAGGCCTACATAAGTGAAGGATGACTGAAATCCCACACAAGAGAAGCAAAATACTCTGTGTATGTTGTAGAGTCCTAAAAGAAGTACTTACTTCATTTTCTAAACTGCTGGAGGCAGCTTCAAGACAAGCTTCGAGAGCAACAAACTCAAACGAAAGAACCTTTGATCCATCTTGATTCTCAAGACATTGCTTTGCATCCTTCTTAGCTTCACTATCTATCCCCGTATTAGGCTCTCCCTGAGAGTTCTCTTGCTCCTTTACATGAAGCATAGAAAGAGAACAGAGAATAATTAGTAACTAAACTTGACAATCATCAACTCTCTGTTTACCTACAAATCTACAATCCTCAATCCAGACGAACAGTGAAAACAAAACCCTAAATTCTACAGTTACATGTGGTTTAGTGGCGTGATTGTGACACCGAATCCGTTTCTGCAACTCGTCAATGAAAGGTGACACAGATGGATCCTTAGAATTAAGCAACAAAACTTCTTGTGCAGTGATAATTGCTTTGATGTGCTCCAAATTGATGACAATCGCTCTCTCTCGACCCAAAATAGTAGATGGATACGACAATACTGGATCTAGAATCCGAAGATCTCGCGCCGGTAATCCTGTTCGATGCATGATGGTGTGTTTATATGCTTCCGTCGTTTGCGTATGACCTGATGGATAAAGCATCAACCACGACCTCACGCCCACACCTTTCTTCCTTCCGCCACCGCCTACATTGGCAGGGAATATAGGCGTTGGCTGGGCTGTGTTTGACGTTGATGGATTCATACTGAATTCTTCGGGTCTAGCTCCTCTCATGGCGTAATATTGTGATCAGAGAGATTGAGCAGCTGACGAATGTCGCAGTAAATTTGGATATATATCGGCTTGTTAGTTGTTACTTCTAGGTCACGTTTATAATTTACTGAAACAAAAAAAAATTGTTTGGTTGATTTATACAATTTTATATGAAATATATAATTTAATTTAATAAATATTTATTAATAATTCCTAAATTTAACTAATATTTCAAATTTTCGGAAGATAAAAAAAAGCTAATATTTCAAATTATACTAACCTTTGAAAATTATTTTTATTATATAATTTAAAATAGTTGAATATAAATTGATCTAAAAACTATTTAAAATTTTAGACATAAAACAAAGATCCATTAATAACCATCATTTTTGTTTTAAGGTTTATTTATTCTTAAGGTTAAAAGTGTCAATTTTTAAAAGATAGGTATTTTTCAAATTTTAATATATTTTTTTAGGATTATATGATCAAATAATCCCTTTATCTTATTTACCATGCCAAAAGTTCCACAAGACTTTTAAGACCTATAAATCTCAAAACATAGTTGAACATGAATCACCACAATGCTAATGACAACGTTCCTTACAACGTTTTAGACAATTATCATCTTCATCACAAGTATAAAAACACATCCCCGGGTTCCAATACATTCCCTTCGTCCCTGTAAACATCATTAATTAACAATATTTTGTTAATACACAATTCATGAAAAAAAATCACTTTGTTTATAAAAATGTTTAAAACTGAATAACTATATATATAAACTATGAGGTGGTGGTGTAATTAGCGGGTGAAGAATTCATTCTGAATTCCTTTTTGGGTAGAATTCAAGCATTTTCTACTGCAATTTTAACCATCATTGACTGCTCATATACATTTTAAGTGAAAAATATATTCGGAATTGATTTTGAAGGAATAATTTATCCTTCGCCTTGGATTCTCCTGGTTATTGAAAAAAAAACTAATTTATAGGTTTTTAAAACTAGTCTTTTAAAACAGTATAAAAAATGATCCAATGATTTTGGCGTCAGGATTGTAGTTTTGTGTAGTAGATATTACGTTATTCAATTGTTGAAATAAAAAAACAGTAAAAAAGTAACTCATAACCAAAAACTTATGGCCAAGAAGGTCTTTTAGAAAAACATATGACCCAAAGTTTTTGTCTTTTCCATTGGGACGGTCCTGATTTTCAAGTCATGAGATCTGAATTTTTTAAGAATGAGAGTTTTTGATTACCTATGTCGGAATCGTGGAAAGATTGAGGAGAAGCACATCCATTGACACAACTTGTACAACCCAAACTTCTAATGGTTTGATCACACAGAGACTTGCAGTCTATTTCTCGACATTCAGACACAGTCTTTGCTTTTACTCCCATTATTACCAAAGCCATCATCATTGTTAGCTTCATCATACTCCACATGATCTTTCTTTTTGTTTATCAACTTTTGGTTCAACACAATCATCTTATATAGCGTTTGAACTCGTCTCATGAGAGTTAATGGGATGGCGAAACGTATCAAAATACATTAAAAGCTAATTTCTGAGATCTTTAACATATTTAAAAACATTAACTTTTGAAGATTTTAATCTAACAATAATAAAAATGGTTTGATACACGCAGAGCCAATTCTAGGCTTGTATGCAGCATGTGCATTGGCTCAGAAACCAAAAACAAAACAAAAAACAAACAAAATTTTTTATTGATAGTAACATGGCCATTTTCTTCTTCTCTAAACATGTATTTTTCAATTCATTTTTTTATAAATTTAAGTGAATATTATAACATCACATTTCTTCGAGGGAACTTATCTATTTATTATAGCTTAGTATGTTTATATATGTGTAATGTGATGGGATCTTATCAGTGAATATCATTTAAAGCTCTTTTCATTTGAACTCAAATCTAATTTTTTCGCTTTTATTTGGCCGACATATCTTTGCATAATTTTGTACCAAAATTTCATCCTTTAAAACTTTTAAACAAGTAAAGTTATTTATTTTTATTTTTTACAAGTATGATATTATTAAAATTCTATCCAAAAAAATATTATATTATTGATATTTAAGATGTCAGCTATATAAAAATTTCTTCATTTTTCAGGACGCAACAATAATAAAATGGCATATATTTTTCTTTTAACATTTTCAACGTATATTAAAATAAAGAGAAATTTTGAGTATTACCCTTTTTGCTGTACTATTTCACAAAAATGTCCCTGTGATTTTATTTTTGCAAAACATACCCCTCTGATTATCATCATCCCCTTTTTGCCCTTCTTCATTTTTTCGTAGATTTCTGAAAAACTTTCTGATTCCAATCTGTTAACCTCCAAATTCAACAATTCATAATTCATATCTTTAGGTGCTAAAGTTTTTTACAAAATCGAAAAAAATCTGGATTATCTCTGCAATTTTCAATTTCATATCTTTAGGTTTTGATTTTTTAGTTACAATATTCCTGAACAGGTTTTAATTTTTTTGTCACTATGAATTTTTTGATCATAAATTTTGCTATATGTTATGTTAGGGCTAATACAAAACATGAGTTTTACTTTTAGCTAAATATGTATATCTGATATGTTTGGTCTCTTTGTTCGTGTCTTAGCCTCCAAATAATTCCCAAAAAAAAAATATTAATCGTTTGATGTTTTGTAATTAGGTTCATTTGACACAAGGAGATCACGATGGATCTGGTATGATCATCTCATGGATCACGCCGTTAAATCTGGCTGGATCTGACATCGTTACTTACTGGATCGCCCCCAATGCAAGCAGCTTAGTAACGCCGTTGAAGAAGAAAGTTCAGTCTTCCACGAATCTTACAGATTCTATGACTATACCTCTGGGTATATTCATCACGCTACCATTAAGGGACTCGAGGTTTGTTCTTTCTACAACTTTAACTTGTCATTTAAGTAACAACAATCTAATGTTTGTTCATTTTCTTGTACATGACAGTTCGATACTAAGTACATCTACGAGATTGGTGACACGATAACTCCGTTAGACAATTCTCTTTCACTACTCCTCCAGCGGTTGGACCCGATGTTCCATACACATTCGGCATCATTGGTACGTTTTAAAGAAACCTAGATTTGAAGTTTGGAATTTTGGCAATGGATCTAATAATACATATTGTTGTTTGTAGGTGATCTTGGACAAACTTATGCTTCTAATGAGACATTGTATCACTATATGTAGAATCCTAAAGGCCAATCGGTTCTTTTTGTGGGAGACTTGTCTTACGCAGACGACCATCCGAATCATGACCAGAGAAAATGGGACTCATGGGGAAGATTTATCGAGCCTTGTGTTGCTTACCAACCCTTTATCTTTGTTGCTGGGAATCACGAAATCGATTTCGTTCCCAACATTGTAAGATTCAACATAGTAATTAAGTACTCTCTAATCTTATAGTTTTAGTACTTATACTAACCATTTTGAATCTTATTTTAGGATGAAACTCACGTCTTCAAGCCATACCTTCATCGTTACCCGAATGCTTACCAAGATTCACAAAGCACTTCTCCTCTTTGGTACTCTGTCAGACGTGCTTCTGCTCACATCATTGTCCTCTCTTCTTACTCTCCTTATGGTAATCAATCCACTTAAAGATATTTGAATACCATTTGAAGTTTTCTTTCTTGTCTGACACTTTATCTTATCACATTTTCAGCCAAATATACACCACAATACTTGTGGCTCCAACAAGAGTTTAAGAACGCGAACAGAGAGCAAACTCCATGGTTGATTGTCATGACTCACTCGCCATGGTACAACAGCAATAATTACCATTTCACGGAAAGTGAAAGCATGAGGGTAACTTTTGAACCGTGGTTCGTAGCCAACAAGATTGATTTGGTTTTAGCCGGTCATGTTCATGCATATGAAAGATCCGAACGTATCTCCAATATCAAATACAACATCACCGATGGCTTGAGCACTCCTGTGAAAGACCCTTCTGCTCCCATCTACGTCACTATCGGAGATGGTGGAAACATTGAAGGAATCGCTAATAGGTCAACCAAAATAAATAAAAAATTTCTGCGTTTTTATTTTGTTTCTTATAGTGTTTATATATTCTAACTTGGAATTCTTTCACAGTTTCACTGAACCACAACCGAGTTACTCAGCCTATAGAGAAGCAAGTTTTGGACATGCCGTCTTGGAGATTAAGAACAAAACGCACGCTCAGTATACATGGCACAGGAACCAGGACAATGAGCCAGTTGCAGCTGATTCTATTATGTTGCATAATCGATATTTCAATTCCGTGGATGAAGTAGTCTCCAGCACCACTAGTGCTTAGTTTCTCTATTAATATTGTTAGAATTAATTTAGGATTTTCTGGTTTTTCTTTGATAATAACTATCTTAGCCTTTTCTTTTGGTTTCTGTTTGGATTGGATTTTGGCTTTTGTTAGTCGGATTTTAATAAAATTTATTAGATTTTTTGCATCCCCTAAAAGTTCAAATGTGATGCTAGTTGTTAATACCGATAATAACTTTTAATTTAAATCTCCTCTTCAATAGCTAGCTGTTTATACTTTTGAGTTTTTACATGTTGAAATGTACTTGGCATGTAATGTTGTTTCTCTATTATTGTTAGAATGAATTTAGGATTTAATTATGATCTTAGAATTTGGTGATTTATAATAAAAGAAATCTTTCAAATGAAAACATAATCTTCAAATTTAAAACTTTCAAATTACAGCAATTTTTATAGCTTAAAACTGTTGGGATTTTGAAGTTTATTGATTTATAGAAGTATTTTTAGAAAAAAATTATAAAAATATTTTATCCATTGACGCAGAATTGTTCGCAATTTTTGAATGCAAATCAAAAAATTGCTCAAATTCTTAATTGCCGTTTTACTCGGATCAAAACTTTTTTTAATTAATTTTTAATAGTTTGAGTTCCATAATTTATAGAAAAGAATAGCACATTTAGTTATAATGTGACTGAAAAAAAAAAACAAACAAACGTGACAAAACTTTATTTATGATGTAGAATGTTAAACATAGTTTTATATTAATAATTTTGTGAAGTACACACACTTATTTTAAAAGTTTATAAGTGATACCAAGACAATGACGACCTACTATCATGTCAAAATCTCTAAACCCATCCCTCCCAAAAAATACTAACTACTAAAATGACAGATAAACTCAAGATCCAATAACATCAATGGTCTGCATCATCTTTGTCCAAAGAAGAAGATAAAAAGCTCAAGATGAAACCATCCAAGTCTCCTTCAAGAACAGAGTCAGGATCAGAGACCTCATAGTTTGTTCTCAGATCCTTTACCATTCTGTATGGCTATAAAGAAAAATATAAGAATTATACTCAGCTTGTTATCAGGTAAACTTAAGATTACTGTGGGAAATGTGTGAATTTGGTATTACATACATGGAGAACATAAGTTCTTATCTGGTTTCCCCAGCTGATCTCGGTTAGTGATTGTGTATGTTGAGCGTTCATTGCTGTCTGACGAGCCATCTCCAGTTGGTCTAACCGTGATTGTAGCACCGCCATTGCTGAAGCTTTGTTCATGTGTTGTGATCTGCACACCAAAATCAAGGATGAGCATCAAAACCAAACCAAAACCAACACAACTTTACTTAAAATTGAACGGAGCTGAGGTTTTTCTATTGAATCATAAACAATTCTGTCTTACTTCCATATAAACTTTCTAAAAGCCAGAAAAATAAACCAGACCTTTCATTCTGGCAAGTTGCTGTTATGCCAGTTGGTATGTGAATGATTCTCACAGCACTGTCCGTAGTGTTAGCGTGTTGTCCACCAGCTCCTCCAGAACGGAACCTCTCAATCCGGAGATCTGAGTCATTGATCTGCACACGAGTTGACCCATCACCTAGGATTGGTATCACTGCAACTGCTGCAAACGAAGTATGCCTCCGTTTTCCACTATCAAATGGGGATATACGCACAAGTCTATGAACACCAACTTCTGCTTTGGCGTATCCATATGCATATTCACCATTCACTTTGATTGTAGCACGCTGTTCAAGACATTGTATCAATCGCAAGCCAATGGTCCAAACTATAGATTTGACTAATTTTGCCACTAAGAGAACAAAAGAGTTTGTGGTGAATAATGGTCAAACCACACAACAGGATCAATAAGAGAGTCAACAGTTATGGTCTAGTGCAGGAGCATTGAAAGACAACTTTTCTTATGTGGTTCGTAATGGTAGCTGAGTTAGACAGCTCAGCAACTATTCAGAATAAATTGGGTACTATTCAGGATTTGTATGGGTTTTGGAACAGAAAATTGTCTCAACTCTATGATGTCTAGTTCTTGCTGAAGTTGATAACAAAACAAAAGAGTTTACCGGCTTGGATATTATCAGATTCATGTAGTACAAATGCACAATGCAGTATATAAATAAAGGAAAATAAAATCACCTTGATCCCTGCCAACTCCCCAGGCGCTTCATCAACCACAGTCACCGAGAATTTGCGTCTTTGAGCCCATGTTTTGTACATTTCCATTACCATAGATGCCCAATCATTGCTTTCTGTTCCTCCAGCTCCAGCTTGAACCTATTAGACTAAACTATTAGCTTTAAAATGTAGTCAGAGACAGAAAAGCTTAATACATATTTTCTCTGAGTCACCTCGATATAACAGGGACAAGGATCATTTTCACCAGATAATAAAGCCTCAAGTTCTTTCTCTTTTGAAAGCCTTCTCATGTCCATCAATGCCTTCAAAGTATCCTGCGACCGAAATAAATAATTTGGGTTAGCAATAAATGTGGATTTGATCTGAAATACTATGAAGCCAGATTGGTTACTCTGTGAATAGTCGTTCAAAATTACAAGCTGAAACTTTAAACAAGAAGGTGTTTGTGTTTAGTCTAAGAATAAAGTCCTTTTATTGATGTTAGCATAAAAATTATACCTACGGAAACAGAAACAGAACAGAATACATGCCTAGATTTGAGAAATGATTGTAAACTCCCACCGATTCTAACTCTGAATCATTCTCCTCTTTAGCGAGTTTTAACATGTCAATGTGTTCAAGTAGTTCTCTCTCAAAAGTCATAACTCCTTTCATCTTTCCCATGAGTGAACCATGTTCCCGGCTTATCTTACCAGCATGAGTTGGCTCGTTCCAAAGATCAGGCTTATTCAGCTCTGCAGATAAAACTTTCAACCTCACCAGGAGTTTCTTCCACTGCAAAAACCATAACAAAGAGTTGTAAACTTCAAATATGTACCCTTGGCGTATCTTTATAATTCAGAGAAAAGTAAAGACTCACGCAATGCCAAATCCTAATTCTAATCTCTGGATTTGAGAATCAAAATCAAAAGAAGTCATACATATACACAATGATATCAAGGATTTTCAAAAAAGTTTGAGTACTCACAGAGTTCCAGTATCACAGTTTAATATAAAAAGGGAAGCTTGTAAGTTCAATTTACCTGTAATCGTCTCTTGATGACTTGAATAGACTGTGCAATGGCTGCAGCGTGACTCTTCCAATCACTCTCATTCTCATCCAAAATCGGCCATTGATTAGCTATGATTTGTTCCACCGTAAGTCCGTCACAAGTAGCAGCCACAGCTACAGCCTCTGAGCTCAATGATCGACTCCAAGAAATGAACTTACTCCCGGAACAAGTGTAATTGCCAAATTTCTGATTCAAATTAGAGATTTTTCCAGATTGGAATCCAAAAGAGCTTGACGCAGGACTCGAATTAAAGCTTCTGGAAGCCAGAACTGAATCAATTGTATCCCCAATCAAAAGAGAGTTACAAGAAGAGAAAATACTTCTGATTGAGATTCCAGTAACTGATCTGCTTCGAGATCTTTTGATGATTAACGATAACATTTCTTCTCTGATCAAATAAAAGTTTGATTTTTTTTCGATTCCTTTACAAAAATGGTCAAAACTAGGGTTTAACAGGAAGCTAAAACGGTGCCGTATAGACATTTATACTAATATACGTATTTATGTTCGTCTACGATTATGTTACCAATGTCTGTTTCTCCTCTTCGTCTTCGAAACCTCTTAAGCTTCTCCTTCTCTGCAAATACCATAGCTAACAAACCCTATTTCGCAATCTCCATTAAAGCCATGGAAGTAACCTCTGAACCCAATCTGAATTACCCAAAACCGATTTCGGCTCCTCCGCCTCCCATTTCAAAAGACATTGAACTCAGGAGAGCAATGGAAGCTTCATCGAAATCAAGTCTCTTCAATGTCACGAAAGATGATGTATTGTACGAAGACGAATGGCTTATGGCTGTGAATAAACCAAAAGGTGTTTACTGTGAAGCTGTTCTTCGTTCTGCTCCTCAAATTGTTCTTGGTGAGTGAATGGAATCTAAAAAAACTAATCTTTCTCGTCAATTCTCGCATTTGTTGTTGATGATTATCCATTCGAATTTTGGTTTTTTTTCTTCTCAGATCCTTCGAATGAGTTTCATTTAGCGAACAGATTAGATCGTGATACTAGCGGTGTGATGCTCATTACTAAGTCTCACAAAGTCGCTGCTAAGCTCGTCAAAGCTTTTACTGAACACAAGGTTCGTAAATCCTACATTGCTCTTTGTATCGGTCCATCTCCAAATTGGAGCAAGATCACGATTAGTTCAGGTCATGGACGGTCAAAACATGGAGCTTGGCGAGTTTACGCTGCTTCAGACGTTGGTAAAGTGTTACCAGGTGGATCATTCGTTAGAGACATGGAAACAACATTTGAAGTAGTATTCATAAATGGAAGAAAACCCGAAAGAGAAATGGAAACCATGATTGTAGTTGAGGATGAACAGGAATTGAGATGTGATAAAGACAATGTTGTTGTGGTTAGGGCGTTTCCACGAAGTGGTAGAACACATCAGATTAGGTTACATTGTCAGTATCTTGGGATTCCAATTAGAGGAGATGTGAAGTATCATGGAATGCATGAGTGGAAAGGAAGAACCTTTGAAGGTCATGAGCTTCATGCTGAGAGCTTGTCTTTGAATCATCCAGTTACCGATGATCCTATTGTTATTGGAGCTCCTCTTCCGCTTTGGGCTACTGAAAATGGAAAATGTAACGACCAGTCACTGTAAAAATGGAGATTTTTACATTGTGTTCTCTGCAATCTCATTTCCTTGGAAAAGTAAAGTAAGACATCAAATTACAGAAACCATTTGTGTAATGTTAAAGATGGCAGATTGATTCCGAAATTTTGCAAGGGAATTTGTGTAGCTCAATACAAGAACACTATCTTGCACGGAAACGGAAATAGATTCGGGATCGGGGACCGGGACCGGGACCGGGACGAGAAACGGCAAAATTTAAGATTTTATAGATACGCCTGTAAAAATATATAAATATATATCTAGATATATAAAGTTATATCTATATATATAAATTTATATAAAAAATACCCATAGATTTAAAATATATGAAAGTTTAAATCATAAATCTCACTATAAATCTCAAAATGAAAGACCAATTAAACCCTATTTTAATCCAATTTTCCTTTTACTCTCTTTATTTTAATTTTCTATTTGTTAGAAAAAGATAAAAAAAAAAAAAAAACGTCACCGAAACGTTTCAGCCGTGTCCCCACCAAGTTTCCGTCTCGGAAACGTTACGGGTACGGGAGACGTTATATGACTGCCGTTTCGGTGCAACATAGCAAAAACATTTATTGAAGATCCTCGACGGTTTCTATAGCAAGAACATTTATGTTTGTTGTGACAACAAAAGAAACCGGTTCGATTTCCTTAAAACCGGTTAGATTTCCTTAAAATACACATATTGGGCCTTAAGCAGACAAATGCACATATTTCCTTAATAGTATATATTATCTCTTTGGAGATAAAAGGATCTCTTATGTTAAAATTTTACTGCCAGAGTTTGTAGATAAAATTAGTTCGAATCCGACGGCTGTAATGAAACGTTCTTCAGATCTGACAGTATTAATAAATCCCAAGAGATGCGCCGTCCACTCATATTCTTCCACGTGTAAACTCGTGCGCTAATAGTCTACTCTATATTCGTGGTTTTATCCAGTGATCTTCGGCCACGTCATTCCTATGACACGCAAATATGACGTGTATGTCAATCATTGGATACGTGTGAAGAAAGATGCCACGTAATCACGCCACGAGAGCACTCACTTCACTTGCAGCTACTCTTGGTATATATTTCTAACTCTTCGCGAGCATATTCTGTTTTCGGGGAAGCTCCGATCTAAGTTTCTAGCAATGGCGAAACTAAACCCTAGCTTGATCTCTCTCATTTTATTCGGTCTCGTCGCGATCGCTTCTGCTGCAGTTATCTTCGAGGAGCGATTCGAAGGTAGCTACATTTCTGTCTCGCTCTCTATCTCTGTCTAGATTCGAAGTGTCAGTGCGATCGATGGATGGTTTTAGGTTTCCGTTTGCGATCGCTGCATCTATTAGCTTCGATATGATGATTCTACAACTTGTTTGATCCATTTGAGCTCATCATTGATATCATCGCTTCAATTCAGTAGAAACTTTTCGAAATATTTTGTTTAGATTGTTATAGATCTATCGAATTTGTAACTTTTGGTGTTACTTAGACTTCGGAATTGTAATCGGTGATCAAATTTGCGGCGATCAGGAAATCATAGTTAGCATGCGATTGCTTACGTACTTGAAACTAGAATAATTGGTTATCAATGTTGTGTAGTGAGCAAGTTCTTGTTAGTTTTCTTCTTATTGAAACTCATATCATATGCACTCATACGTTTCGATTTTCATTTCCATGTCTATATTTCTTAATGCTTTGTTCGTTTGTTATCTAAAGATGGATGGGAGAACCGATGGGTAAAATCCGACTGGAAGAAAGAAGATAACACTGCTGGGGAGTGGAAACACACAGCTGGTAATTGGTCTGGTGACGCTAATGATAAAGGTATGTTTCTAGTAAAAGTGATTATATGATTCATTGGTTTTCTACTTATTCATATCCCTCATGTTAAATACCACTCTCTTGCAGGTATCCAGACTAGCGAGGACTACAGATTCTACGCTATATCAGCTGAGTTCCCTGAGTTCAGCAACAAGGACAAGACCCTAGTCTTCCAATTCTCCGTCAAGCATGAACAGAAGCTTGACTGTGGTGGTGGCTACATGAAGCTGCTCAGTAATGATGTTGACCAGAAGAAATTCGGAGGAGACACTCCTTACAGGTTCATTTTCTGTTCCATAATGTCATTTTCTTTCACCACCTCTATATTAACATCAAATGTTCAAAACATAGCGCTTAATTTATCTTTATTTTTACCCGCAGCATTATGTTTGGCCCAGATATCTGTGGCTACAGCACTAAGAAAGTACATGCCATCCTCACCTACAACGGAACAAACCACCTGATCAAGAAGGAAGTCCCATGTGAGACTGACCAACTCACCCATGTGTACACATTCATCCTCCGCCCAGATGCTACTTACAGTATTCTGATTGACAATGTTGAGAAGCAAACTGGTAGCCTCTACTCTGACTGGGATCTCCTCCCACCAAAAAAGATCAAGGATCCAAGCGCCAAGAAGCCTGAGGACTGGGATGAGAAAGAGTACATTCCTGATCCGGAAGACACTAAACCAGAGGGATACGATGACATCCCAAAGGAGATTCCAGACGCTGATGCAAAGAAGGTTTGAACCTTTTTAAAACATTGTTGCAAAACCAAATATAGTCATCACTTGCCGGTTTTGATTAGAATCCTTTGTAATTAGCCTGAGGACTGGGATGATGAAGAAGATGGTGAGTGGACTGCCCCTACCATTCCGAACCCGGAGTACAAGGGTGAATGGAAACCTAAGGTTTGTTTGTTCTTCTATCAAAAAGTCTATATAAAATGATCAAAGCTATCTACTTCCCTCTTAACGATTGTCGTAATTTCTGTAGAAAATCAAGAACCCCAACTACAAAGGAAAGTGGAAGGCTCCCATGATCGACAACCCAGGTAATATTTTCTATGCTACTGTTCATATTCATAATATCCATATTATTCATATAATAAAAATGCAACATGTCTCTAAATCAGTAGCTCAATTCTTATAACAAAATATAATCTCACACCAGCTTGCCACATTTAGGAATCAATATCTTATATTCAACTTCAGTTAGTTATGGATGTAACAGTAGAATTCAATTTCAAGCTTTTGTTTTCCATGAAGTAGTAAGTCCTAACTAAATCACCTTTACGCAGACTTCAAGGATGACCCAGAACTATATGTCTTCCCCAAATTAAAGTATGTTGGAGTTGAGTTATGGCAGGTAATAATAACACCTTTTAACAGAAACAATTTTGTCGTTCATAATGCCTTATGTTTGCGACTAAATATCATATTGCTTTGTTAGGTGAAATCTGGATCCTTGTTCGACAATGTCTTGGTAAGCGATGACCCAGATTACGCTAAGAAATTGGCTGAGGAAACCTGGGGAAAGCACAAAGATGTATGTTAGATCAATCCTTAACTCTTCGTTTTGGTTAATGTAGTTAATCATCATAACTAAGTAATCCAGTCTGATATTACAGGCCGAGAAAGCAGCATTCGACGAAGCTGAGAAAAAGAGAGAAGAAGAGGTAAATAACAAATTCTACATTTATAAAAAAAAATCTGTCTAATTCCAAATAAGCCGAGAGTTAGTAATCAAAATTATTTTGTGTTTACTTTTGTTTTCACCAGGAATCAAAGGACGCTCCTGCTGAATCAGACGTAAGATGTGGCTTTACATTAATGCTTATTAATAAGAACCCTTTTTTGGTTCTGTCAATGTTTCTGATAATAAATCGTTATTCCTTTAGGCTGAGGAAGAAGCAGAAGATGATGACAATGAAGGAGAAGGAGATGAGTCAGACAACGAATCGAAATCTGAGGAAACTGAAGAAACTGAGCCAGCTCATGTATGTGTCTATAAAGCCTTTTTATCAAAATAATGAATTTAGATTTGTGACTAACTTTGTTCTAATGATTTTGTTTTCTACAGGACGAGCTTTAAGCGAAGAAGTTTCTACAGGACGAGCTAAAAGGGAATTTTTAGTTTAGTCTGGTTGGAATGTAGAACTTGTTAGTTATCATCATGGTGAAGGAAATGAGTGTTTTAGACAGAGAAAAATCCTTAAACTTGTTCTCATTCCCTTGATGATCTCATATTCTTCTCTTTAGAAACGATTTAAACAACAAAGCAAAATAATGATTGCTGGTCACTGTTTCCAGTGATTGTCGAACGAGAACAGTCAGTTGCATTTGAACATGTATTTCGAAACCATGGAAAGCATGGTCAACGCATCGCAAGATGCAATGCTCGCTCTACACGTCCGTATTAGTCAGTTGGTTTACTCCCCTAAGTTGGTTATGTGATGTGACTTCTGTTCTCTTCCAAAGTCTTTGACCTCCATTTGTCCACATTATGGTAATTAACCAATTGTTCGTCATTTTTCTTTTAATAATTTGATCGATAAACCTTTTTCTATAGATTAAATTTTGGTTTTTTTGTTTTAATCTATTTTATATAGTAGACCTTTATGTTGGGAAAAAGTTTTGAATTATTGATGTCAGAAAAAAATCGGTTTTGTTCATCATTATTTTGTTAATCTTTATTTGAGTGGCGCTTACCCAATAACACTTGCTTGATGGATCTCAAAGCTCCAGGCAAATTCATCAATTTATTATTTCATTCATCTTTTTTCAATCCATTCATGGCACATTCTTTTAGTTAATTACAAAATATACCTTTCATTCAACAAAATTAAAAAAATGAACACATTCAAAAGTAGGATTATATGTTCCAAAACTCAACTAATACAGATATTAGGTTTTAAAAAAAATATTAATAAAAAACAAAAAAACCACAGCCGGTGGTTAGTAAATTTAATATGAAATCAGCAGATCTGATGGTCCAGGTTTACTTCAATGACATCAATCATAATGATATCATCCATTCACAATACGCCACGTCACTACACCAGCTCGATCATCGGCCACGTGTATTTCCATATTCTCATATATTTATTTTCTGTTCATTATTTTTTCACAAATTTATTGTTTTCGAATCGAAAAACAAAGATCGAGATCAGTGAGGAAGACAAACGAAATCATGTTTTTGTTCGATTGGTTCTACGGAATCTTAGCCTCGTTAGGGTTATGGCAAAAAGAAGCGAAGATCTTGTTTCTCGGACTCGACAATGCTGGAAAAACTACGTTACTTCACATGCTCAAAGACGAGGTTTGAGTTTTGTTTTTATCAAATCGATATTTGAATTGTGTTCGATTTCCATTTTAGATCTGCGGAGTCAAATCTTCGTTTCATGGCTTGTGATGAGAATTATTCAGAATTTTGGTCATATATATGTATTCGTAGTGATTCCGATTTTGCATCTTATTAGGGTAGTGATTGTAAGATTGTATGCATTGAATTTAACGGGAATTAGTTAATTTTATTTATATCAATTGAATATTAAAAAATGGAGATCTGACATTTTTGTGTTTGTGTTTGATTGGTGATAGAGATTAGTTCAGCATCAGCCGACTCAACATCCAACGTCTGAAGAACTTAGCATTGGAAAAATCAAGTTCAAGGCTTTTGATTTGGGTGGTCATCAAATTGCTCGAAGGGTTTGGAAAGATTACTATGCCAAGGTTAGTTTTCTTTCTATATTCTCTCTCTGTAATTTTTTTAAAAAGATGCTAAAATTGAATAGCAATTTTGAATCTTTTCATATAATGTTCTTATTTTTATCGAATTCATCGAACAGCAACATTGAATCTTTCATATAATCTCTCTGTTTTAACTGTAAGTTAGAGAAATTCATTACCTTTTCTCTTTTGCGTGTGTGTTTCCCTTTCTGAAATTGGTAAGTTTTTGACCTCTATCTAATGATTGTAGTTTTGCTTTCTACTAGAAGCCTAGTTGTCAGTTTCTTTAAAACATCACAATCTAGTTTCACATTTTTTTTGTTTAAATTGTTTCGATGGTCGTTCATTTGGCATCAATTGTGAGTACTAACGATTTGGCAAAAGGATTCAAGCTAAGTTTAGCTAAGATTGATGATCTTTTCTGATAGAAACTCTTTTTTTTTCTTGCATAAGGTTGATGCTGTTGTCTACTTAGTGGATGCTTATGACAAGGAAAGATTTCCAGAGTCAAAAAGAGAGCTAGACGCGCTACTCTCGGATGAAGCCCTTGCTACTGTTCCATTTCTGATTCTTGGTAACAAGATTGATATCCCTTACGCAGCTTCAGAAGACGAACTGAGGTATCACTTGGGTCTCACTAACTTCACCACCGGTAAAGGCAAAGTGACGCTTGGAGACTCTGGTGTTCGTCCACTCGAGGTCTTCATGTGCAGCATTGTCCGCAAAATGGGTTATGGTGAAGGATTCAAATGGTTGTCTCAGTACATCAACTAAAGAAAAAGACATCATCTTGTCTTTTTCTTATATCAAACCAAACCCAAGAAGATTTTCCCGTACAATTTGTCTTTTTTGAGAAAGATTTTGTGATTTGATGATATCACATTAGAAGACTTGGAACACTTTTCTCCATTTTGTTCGTTTTTTTTGTTGTTTTCTCTGTTAAACATAAGTTTGGTGGCTTACATTTCCAAACTTATCATGTCTTGGTCCACATTTTTGTCAACTGCTTATGTTTTAGTGAAACATTATTCCCAAGTTAGACCACCAAACCTTTTTGTACGTACTCTCACTTTATATAACGTGTGCACTACCGTAACTTAAATCAAATCGATCCGACAAACAAACTCTTCACCATGGCTGTTCCAATGTTGTCAAGACTTTGGCTACTCTATGCAATGTTACTCTTTGATAGTCAGAAACATTCAGGTGGATTTTGGTCTTTCAGTAACAGATTCTCCTTGTTTCAACATAGACATGAAGCTAATTTGGTATTCGTTCTTTGTTGATGCAGTTCGTGCGCAGGGTGGAGGTATTATCGGTGGTGCAGGGATTTTGGTTCAGAGAGCTGCGTTTTGTTTCAACAATAACTTAGTAAGTATGATTTATGACTATACTTCGCAAAAGGTAAACACGTTTTGACAATAGTCTTCTTCTCCATGTTTCTTTTTCTAGCTCTACAGAGGGTGCAATGAGGCTTTCCGACTAAACGAAAGAGGTGAATTCAAGGTTCCACCAGAAGAAACAGACAGGTTCTGCAACGGTCCTTGTGCTGCAGAGACAGAGCTTGTGCTTACATGCATTAATAGTGTCATGTCTGATTTCGTGTTTTACAATCGAGCTACCCCGAGGGATATCAGGAATGCCCTCCGTGGTGGTTGCAGTTCTTCTTTTAGACGAGGTTTAACCATATATTGCCACTAACTTTTCATCCTTACACATAACTATGGAACATGAACTTGATTTGAGTTTGTATATGCAGGGAACTTCAATGTAGGAGACTATGCTCAAGGACTCTACTTTGGCAAGGCTGATAAAAAGCTACCTGGATTGTTAATTGGACTAGTTTTCGGGTTCGCACCATTAATAATCCTGTGAAGCTGGCTTTTGAAAACCATATACGATTATATATGTTAAACGAGATTACCTTCATTAAAACTTTCTTTTTTGTTACTGTAAAACAAAGATTTCTTCTCTGTTTTCTTTTCTTTTATAAGCAAATCCTACGTAGAAAAGCTACGGTTAAATATACCTTTCATTTAGAGTTTAAACGAATTTGTACACTTATCTCCTTTGATTCAATTGTCTCATGGCTTGTCAAATGTCGAAACTGATGTTTGTGTCGAATGGCACTTAAGCTTCTTCTTCAACTTCTTATGGTTATCCTTATCCATGTGGGAGACATGCAGAAAAATTTTCTCATGTCAGATTTTAAGTTCTCTGCTAATATTCAAGCTTTACACGCAAAAGGCCATTTAAATGACATCATCCAAACAAAACCTCATTCTTAAAGAAACATGAAGATTTTGACTTTAAAAAACGGCTTTTGTGAGAGTTGCTTACAATGTGAGATTTCCACTGGGCGGTCTCTAAACTACTGTCATGTGGAGGATGATCATGAACATGGCGAAATATGTGAATCAGCACTGCAGCATCAAGAGCAGCATACTCTAGCTGCACAACAAAGTTAGATTTCAGATATAACAATTACGCTTTCATCCTCTTCCCCACTAATAGATCCGTTGAGTTTTAAGGGCAGACTCTAATTATATGAGAATTATGGTCCCTCGTAAGCATGACAACAAAAATATGAAATATTCTCCAGCAGTTTTTTTTCATAATAAGATTACATACCTGATTCTGGGTCAAAGGCCTTTGTTCCCAGTCGCTATTGCGTCTTGTTTTGTTCAAAGACACTCCCAATATTTTCTGATACATAACAAAGAGATCAAATTGGGAAATGATGTTAAGATATTCTTGTCGAAGTGGAGACTCCGAGGTAATATCAAAGGATTTTGTGAATCAGAGCTAGAATAACAATAGAAAAAAAGCTCGCCTTAGTTAGTCCTGCTAAACCACCACATGGTTCTTTAAAAACATTTTGAATGTCTAGCAACATGGCATAGCGCTTGAAACATTCTAGATCCCCATATGAAAGCACCAACTGTGTGATGTCACATTGAAAATTGTAACCTGAAGATCATTCATGACCAGGATGATGCTCAGTCAGAGAGAATCATAATAAGGTAGGCAAAAAAAAGAAGGGACAGATTTCACATATACCAAGCTTTAATGTATTATATGATTGCAAAATCTGGCTAAGGCAACTGTCCAGAATTTCAGAGGCATCACTATAAAGCTTCATCAAGTCCAATATGAAAATTTTGCTATCAGATCCAATTTGCATGATTGAAACCTGAAAACAAGAACAAAATCCATAAGAATATAACAGCATGTTTGGAATGGGAAGAGAATATGAGCAATTACCTTGTTTGGTTTACTGCCTTTCATATAATTGGGTTTCCATTCACAGTCAATACCCACAACTCTACATTCTACAAGAAAAGAAGTTGCTTTTCTCAACTCACTGACGTCATCAACCCAAACTACATCTTCCACAGCTAGATCGTTGAGTTGCAGAAAGCTTTTGTCAACAAAACCAACCTCAGCTTCTGAATAAGATAGAAAAAATGTCATTGTAAGTGTCTTATCGTTTTAGGAATCACTAGGAGAAGTTCCATGCAACAATATATACCTTGTGCTTTTGGGAGACCTTCAAGTGAATATCGATCACACAGTTCATCAACCTTCTCATAGTATCCAGCTTCCATTGCCAAGTATACCTAAAAACTCAAAAAGCACTAACACTTAGGCAAAACCAATGATGATATAGAAAAAAAACCACTTTGGGTTATAAAATGCCTTATGAAAACATAATTTGTATTTAGACCTTAATTATATGTACAATAAGTGCGTACCAGATACTTGAGCAGCTGTATATCACCTTTTGCCTTTATTTCAGCAACATCCCAGCATGCTTTTTCTGCTAGATCCTTTAGTGCACTGCCAATTAATTGGAACAAGATCATCTTTAGTGTTAGTTTTGTACATATATTCTCTTCATATCTCTGATGACTTGTTAGTACTGGATAAGACAAGATCCAAAACAGGTAATAGATAAAGCTGTATACTGTTTACAAATGAGAAACACAAGTGATAGCAACAACCTTTCTTTACACTTGTAATTCAATTCAGGAAAATCCTGCTGGAGATAGTTCTTCTTTATGATATTATAGGCCTGCTTTAGCATATTCCTTGAGCCATATTCTTGGACAAGAATGCATAAACAGGGTCTTCCCATGAAAGTAGCCCATTTCTCTGCAGCTTGGAAGTCTTTATCTTCAACCATTTGTTGAAGAAATGTTTCTCCAGGGAACCGGAAGGAGAAATGCTCTAACAGAGACACAGCTGTCATGAAAGATTTCGATTTGATCAAGTCTGAAATGTATTGTTCCAGAAATGCACTTCCACAAGCAAATCCATGCCCCTGCCAAACTTTCGAGATAGACAAGGCTTCATCGATGCTGGTTAACCCAACATCAAACAGTCTGAGAGTATGCACCATCACCTTCATATCATAAGCTACAGATCCTTCAACAGTAGCAAGGAACAATTGAGCAGCTAGTCTTCTCGCGGAAGAAATATCTTCTTCGTTTGTTGGTTCAGATGCTGTCTTGAAGAAGCGGCGAAGAGCTGATATTACCAAGTGACTAAAACCTTCACCATATACACCAAACAAAGGGAGAACAGTCAAGCACTGAACAATGAAAGTGGCAGGCCCTGGTTGAGGCTTATTGGCTAAAACTTGATGAACTCGATACTGCAAAGCTTGGAACTTCTTCGTTGCCTTGCAGCTTCCTGAAATACCCGTGAAATTACTGAAAGTAAGAAACGAATTGCACCCAATTGGAGACTTCAAAAAGCAGCAGAGTTAGTCAACACTTACCATGAATATAGCATTCTTTGAGAAGATATAAGAACACAACCGGAGACACATAGGTTAAATCTGAAAAAGTATGCAAAGACAAAGTCCCTTCTAATTCAAGACCACCATCTTCCTCATCTCTCACCTCCAAAACAGCTTCTTCACGCTTCAAACTCATCAAAGATGATTGAAAAAGAGATTGCTACACAATTTGATTATCCCCAGTCAAAAATCCTGATAAAAAAAAATGTCAAAGCAATAAAATGACAATTCCTCACCAAATCAAGAATTTCTAATTTCGAATTCATGATCTATGTAAAGAAAAACGAAATTATACTTCCAAAGAGAAGAGTAACTATAAACCAGAGTCAGATAAAAACTAGGTAAGGGGCCACGATAATCTAATTCCGAAGTTCTGGCGATAAAGCAGTAACTAAAGCTTAAAGTGAGATGAGAAAACTAAAAACACAGAACAGTATAGCATATTGACGTCTACATTACACATTTTCGGGAACATTTAATCAATTTCTCACCGGGAACGAGAGATTGTAGGAACGAGAAGAAGGTGAAGTGTTAGGGTATTTATAGAGGCTGACAAAATCTTCCCTTTAACGGCAAATCTCCGTCCGTTGACTCCGTTTATCCGATAATTTTTTTGTATTCCATTTTAGAAAGAAAATTATTTTTAAATATACAAAATCTAGAAAATCTAGGATGGTACCTGCGCGCTAGTAGTGCAGGTTATATGGTTTTTTGATTTATATAAGCGATTTTTTTTGTTGGTAACAATTTGAGATTGTAGATGCGGTATTTTGTTTAACATTATTTTTGATTTATCATATAATAAACTATTCAATTTTCTGCTTATGTTGTGAAGTATTAAAAAATTTGGTGCACATAAATCATGCTTTAATATTGGTTTGAATTGAAAAAGTTATAAATTTAGCCGAATATTCGTTTGTTTAATACAAAAAACTGCAAGATCCAATAAAACTCGGTTATATCTTTGGTCTATTTAATTTAGTTTGGTTTCGGTTACGTTTAAAATACTCAAAAAAAAAATTAGAACGACAATATTTAATATTGTAATGAATTGTTTCTCTCCAAACAAACTTCTCATTTTTAAATAAAATATGTCAATCAATAAATTTATATTAGATTTTTTTGTTATTAAACATTAAAAATAATACCACAAAATATATAATTTTCCTTTTTAAAATTTTTTTTATTGTAAATATAATCTTCTTATTAACTTTTACAATGATAAGGTAATTACTACATAAGAAAACATGTCTTAATATAGAATTTTAAACTCACACAACATGATTAAGAGTTGACACTCTTTACTTATGGCTTTCAAACTTATGGAAAATCATTCAAAATAATAAAATAAGAATTCTAATATTAAATAATTATGGAATGTTTAGTTACAAAATAGAATAAATATAAATATATTTAGGATCTGATAATACAGTTTATAATATTAGGTTAATCATATAACTAGAATTATCTATCTCATCTAACCCTGACCATGGATCGGATATCCAAGAATTTTGTGATATCCAAATCTAGATCTGGATTCGTCGGATCTAGATCCAAGAATTATATTTTTGTTACCAGGATCCAGATCCGAATACTACGGATATTTGAGATTTAATATTCGCGGATATTGGGATTTAGATCCGATCTATTATTACATTACATTTTTATATAAAAAATAATATTATATTTGTAATAAAAAGATTGAAAGAAAAATAAATATGTAGATTTATGATATTAAAATTATAAATAATTAAACATTTTACAGAAATACTAAATATACTAATTTTCTTATAATTTATATTAAAATATTATAAAAAATTTAGAATAACATTTTTTAATGTTAAATTCTATCATTACATCTAAAAATATTATATAGTTCATGAATTGAAAATTTAAATTTACACATTAACACTTTTATAATTATTTAGTAGAAATAATACATATTATAAAAGTTCAAACACCAAATATTGTAAATTGAATCTGATCTGGATATCCGGGAAAAAAAAATTTACTACTCGGATCTACATCTGTATCCGTGAATCCATAATTTTTATTACTCGAATCCAAATTGGTTATCCCGAATACCCAAAATTTTAGGACAAATCGGGACTATTCACGAATCAGATTTTCCAGATTGGATATTTGGATTGGTCTTATTTTTGGTTTATAATATAATTATTTATGTAAGTGGCTTTTAATCTAGTGGCATGCGGTAAGTCCACTAAAGACATGCACACTTGTATAACTAGGGATTGAATCTCACTGCCTACATTATGTAGGAACTTGGCTAATGGGCCGGCCAGCGTTCACAAAATATATATATATATAATCATTTATGTGTGTTTTTTAATAGTAGCATGTATGATCTAGCTTTGAACAATTTATGGTGCACGCAATTAATGATTTGTGAAGGATGAACAACATCTACACCATGATGTGACCTATATGAATTGGCAAAGTGTATAATCTTAGTAGAACATAAACTAAAGAATTATAATCTTAAAACAAAGTGTGTACAATTACTTGAACAAATTAATAAGTTAAAATTTATCAATTAAATTATTTTGTTGTTCAATGCATTTCTCCATTTTAAAAATCTGTAATTATTTAAAAAATTTGTTTAATCTAGTGGTTTTGAAAAAAGGTATGACACGTAGAGGTTTTATATAAAACATCACAATATTAAACAAAGATTTTTATTTAAAAAAAAGCTTGAGACAAGCAAATTTCATGAATTTTACAATTAGAATTGCGTGTATTATTTTTAAAATTGAAATCAGTGATTAAACATTGACAGAAGAGACGTTCACTTCATGCCCTCTAACCAGTTTTCTCATGGATGAAGCTTCTTCAATGCCAATTAACGCACTGATCACCATAGAAGTAGTATGGGAAAACAACTTCCACAACAGAGACGACTTATCTGCTTATAATATAGTAATAATAAACTTCAGAATTCAAATGGTTAGTATCACATCACTTACTCAAATATCTATGAAATCTTTAAACGAGAACATAAACCTTTCTTGATAACAATCCGACTTTCTGCCTCCAATTGGTTTATCTTCTCTAACAATTCCTCCATCTCCTTCTTCAGCTTCTTTAACTCCTCAACTGCAGCTAGACGTTGTTTGTTTAAAAACAGGATATAGAAATGTACAACAAAGACAATACAATCAGTGAGTTAACTTTCAGAATATGAAACCAAAACCAATGGCATCTAAACAATATTTACTTTGCGGAGATTAACATACTTCAAACCAAAGATAATTTAACAAAGACATCTTTTGTAAATATATATGAATAAGAGGTTGTTTAAAGAAATGAACCTCCGTTTTAATAAGAGTATATTAATTCTGAATAGAGGTTATTTATGTAGGTGCTCTATATTTAATTACCCTTTTTTGGTGTGACCAAAGTAATAGTATAGTATACATATTATATACTAAAATAAATAATAGCAGGTAAAAAGTAAAAATAGAAATTTAAATACTCAGAAATGAAACCGGAAAAATGTCTTCAATAAAATAGTTAATTTCACCTTTGTAATATTTTTCATCAGAATTAGATTTTAAAGGATGCGAAGAATAGTATAATAATATTATTTGGAATTTAAAAATTTAAAGTTTTTTTTTACGTATGCGTAAGAATTTTAAGTTATTGATTAAATCATGTTAAAAAAAATGAAAAATATTATAAGTATTTGTTACAAATATACGATAAAAATGCTTTTTCTTTGGAAACTAATTTATTTGTTGGTACTGCAATAAAATTGTGATTCTTGTTGTCATTTTATAATTTTTGTCAACAATTAAATTGATAAAACCAGATTTGTAGTATGAAATCACTCATAAATTCTTTACTTTTTAAAATTTATTTGTAGTAAGATGGAGATACCTGAACAATTAGCTAAAACTATTTTATAAGATTTTTATTACTAATAGAATATAAACATTAGTTAATTTGACCTAAAAAGATATGCCTTTGGAAAAATTTGGGTAGTAAAAGAAGATTAAAGTGTTGAGACATATGTTTTGGATAACTTGAGAAATATTGAAAACCTTTAAGAAATTAAAAATTGAAATTTTTGAAATTTCATAGAGCTCATTAGGTAATTTCGATATTTTTTCCTATGAATAAAAATATGGAATCTAGCCAAAAATATAAATTTCAAAATAATAGAAACAAAAAAACTTATGTCACTTTATTTAACCCACAAGAATATACTTATTTTTTAATTCAAAAATCAATATCATGGGTACATCATCTATTTGGGATAATTAGGGCTGGCAATTTGATCCGACCCGAACTGAATCAGGCTTTTTGGGTCTGGTAGGGTTTTTTTAGAATTTTTCCAAAAAAATAAAAAAAATTTATTTTTTGGAATTCGGGTCGGGTTTTTTGGATTTTTTTGAAATTTTTAAGAATTTTTGCAAAAAAAAAAAAAATTGACCCGACCTGAATTCCGATCCGATTTTTTTGGTTTGGTTATTTCGGACTAGTTTTTTACTATCCGAATAACCCGAATTCTGATTGACCTGACCCGATCCAACCTAAAATACCCGAATTCGCACCCCTAGGGATAATGCAACCAGCGACTAATTGTGAATGATTGTCGTTTGTAGCCAACATCTAACTTGTTTTTTCTAAATTACAGTCATTGGTTTGTTTGTCTCTGTGTGGATTTGTTGGCATCATTATCTTTAGATTACGATACCATTTTTCACTAATACTAATTTCTTATCTAAAGATTGATGAATTTTATGAAATACAAACCTTCTCATATGAGTTTTGTTAGTTGGGCTTAAATGGGCCTTAAAAGGCTTTTACAGACGACTAACAATAATCAAACAACACGTAACATGTGATATAAAAATATCTAAAATACAAAATTCAATAAAAAAAAAAAAATTTCAAACCCTCTCGAAGTTTCCTTCTCTAACTTCAATCTCTCTCCTACAAAGATATTTTTGGGGATTCATTGTCCTCTCCATCCACAAAACTCAACAAAGCCATTGTTTTAACTCTCTAAATATCTTTCTCTGCTTCTTCAAAGAAGCTAAAAAAACAAATTGTTTCCTTGTGGACAAATTCTGATGCTGTGACACTGAAATTCGACGTCTGAGACAGAGTCATAGATCGTTAAAGAAGCAGCGGTGAATCGGAGACGGAGGAGCAATTCGAAAGATGGCTTCTGAAGGTGGATCTAGGATCAGATCTAGCTACTACAATGTTCTTGGGATTCGTAAAGATGCCTCCGTTTCCGATATCCGCTCTGCTTATCGCAAACTCGCTATGGTGCTTCTTCTTCATTACACACACGACCTTTTTTTTTATTAAGTTCACCTTTTTTTTTATTGATTAACAAATTATTCTTACGAATCTGAGTATTTTTGGTCAATTTTGACATTTGTTGATGAAGAAATGGCATCCGGATAGATACGCGAAGAATCCTGGTGTCGCCGGAGAAGCTAAATGTCGGTTTCAGCAAATTCAAGAAGCCTATTCTGGTAATTTCACATTTTTCGAAAAATATCTTCTTAACGTCCGTCTCACGTAACTACCAAATGTGTTTTTTTTGTTCTTATAGTTTTGAACGATGTGAATAAGCGCTCAATGTACGATGCTGGACTTTACGATCCTCATGATGATGCCGATGATGTTCGTACATTCTTCTCTTTTTTATAATTTATAAAACGACGTCGTTTTTTCGTTATGTTACTCGTTCTAGTCTTCGTATTTGGCAATTTAGGTGAATTCATTTATTCGTTGTTAATTTTGTGTTTCAAAAAATTTGCAATACTTTTATATAACTCTTAAGAAGTTATTGAATTTGCTCCTAAACTTTGTGATTCAGGACTTCTGTGACTTTATGCAAGAGATGATCTCAATGATGAACAATGTCAAAGACGAGGTATGTTTTGTTCGATTTTCTTTCGGTTCTTTCACCTTCCGGTTAGAATTCCCGGTTCAGTGAATACCACCTGGTTCAATAACTCTGATTAATTGGTTATAAAACGGTTATGGAGAACCAGAGGTCAGAATGATTCGGATTTTGTTTGAAAATCGTAGACCGGTTAGGTTGTTCGGTCAGCAATTACACCAATTGTAGATACAAAGATCTGTTTTGGTATGATCGGTATTAAGTAGAAATTAATTTAACGTACCGGTTTGGTTTGGTTATGATGAATAGGGAGATAGTTTAGAGGATTTGCAACGGATGTTCACGGATATGGTTGGTGGAGATTGCGTGAGCTTTGACTGTAACAACAATACAAAGGGTAGCAAGAAACCACGTGTCAACGTCTCGAGAAGTAGTGCTGCGATGCGTTAACGCTTACTTGTTCGTGTTGTGTTGTGTTGTGTTGTATCAATTTTTATTTGATTTTCCAATTGTCTAGACCCAAAGGCCTTCAAATAAATTTGTCAAAGCCTAACTGAATAAGTTAGACTAAAGTTGGTTTAAAGGAGAAATGAATTTGGTCATCAATTTGATTCCTTATGAATCACTATACTAAATTTACCAAAATTTGCCTTTTACAAAGACTATGAACTAGGTTTAGTAAGAAATGTTTATTTTAAATTCGCATTTGGCCGAATTCTTCTAAATTTGGTGGTTAAATGTGCTAAGAAAAAGAAATTAGTAAGGTCTGCCATTTCTCTTAACCATTGTGTAGATCCTGACCGTTGGATTCACTGAATCTAGTACCTCAAACTCAAGAGTGATAGACAACATCTTACATTCAATTTAACCATCACAAGATTTGTAGACAGTAAATTTTCTCAAATTCTTTCCGTAGAATCAAAACACATTGATTTGTATCTTCAGATTCAAAACCCTAGTTATATAATTTTACTTACGAATCAACAAAATATAAATCAACCAACAAAGAACAAAATTAGGTCTCTAAAACCTCTTGATAGGCTCGTAATAAGCTTCAAATTCAACGCACACTCGTACTCTTAATGTCCTCAAGCATCTTCCCAAGTTTCTCCATTCTCTTGTTGAAATCTTCCATCTCCACCACATTCATAACCTCAAGCTTTGTAAACTCTTTAGTCAACAAAAACTGCTTCAACAATGTCAATGCATCTTTTCTCTCAACTGGTTTAAACGCAAAACAAGTCATGAGAAACAGCTTTATGTCTGAAGGAAGATCAGACGGAATCAATGGCTTTTCATAACACTTGCTTAAGTCTTTCAAGTCATAGTTCTTATGCCACAATGGTCTCTTTCCAGTGTACATCTCCAACACAACACATCCCAATGACCATAAATCATGTCCTGTACTTGTTTCTCCATGTAATATCGATTCCGGCGACATATAGATCGGTGTTCCTGCATAAGGACACTTAGTATCTCCAATTCTCTTCGATAACCCGAAATCACAAATCTTCAACTCATATGAAGATCCACCAAACTCGGGGAAAATAAGAATGTTTTCAGGTTTGAGATCGCAATGAACATAACCAATTCCATGAATCATGACTAATCCTTCAAGGAGCATACGAATAAACTTTCGAATCATCGGTTCAGGCAACTTCCTGTCTTTGAATCTGTTCATGAAATTCTTCAAGCTTCCTTCTGATGCATACTCCATGATGATATTGTACTCAACATAACCTTTGTTGTTTACTATCTGTTGCACTTTGTCTCCGTAGCATTGGACGATTCGTGAACAACCCTTGAATTTGGACATAATATGAATCTCGTTATAGAGAGATTTGGCTTCTCTACCGACGGTGGTTTTCACGGCGGCTTCGAGAGTCTTACCGACGTCGGTTGTTTTGAAGAGACCCACTGAACCAAAGGAACCTTTTCCTAGAAACTTCTCGAACTTCAAATCTACCATATTTTCAATAGAACGATCGATGGAGTGGTAACTTTGGCAGTAAGGTTTAGGTTTGAGAATGTGATGATGATTTATGATGAGAGTCTCAACTTATATATAAGTCGAAGTCACCGACTCTCTTAATCCTATTATATATATAGAAAAGGAAAAGAATCAATAAGATTTGCTTTTCTAACAAGCTATATTAACCTGAGATGAACAGGAAAGAGCAAATACAAATCGAGGTAACAACTGGTAAGCCCATTAGCCAAATTTCTATATAATATAGATGGTGGAACTCGATTCCTGATTGTGCATACGCATATCTTAGTGGATTTACCGTCTGCCACTAGATTAAAAACAACTTGCATGAATATCATTATTTGCTTTACCCAATCATTTATTTTTGATTATGTGCAAATCTCTTATTTGTCGAAATTATTATTCTTTTTTAACTTTTTTTAAAAAAAAATTTAAAAAGGAAATATATTTTAAACTTCCATTTTTTTGTTAAATATTACCGTTAATCTTATTAATTAACTTTGAACTTTGAATGAAAAATTCATACCATCTATTAATTAACAGAGATTAACGATTTAGTGGGATATGATCGGTCAACGATATAGTGAATTTGATTCAAACATCCAAAAAAAAACAAAAATCAAGATTAAAATTGGGAATCAACTAAAAGTTATATGTTTAATATTTTTAAAATAAAATTGGTGGTTTCATCGATCATTTTTTTTTTTTGAAAATACATTTTTTCCACTACGAGACATAGATTTGCATATCTAGGTCTAATTAACAAAGCTTTAGTTCGAAGTTAACATTAGTAAATCACAAATAACAAAGTATGATCACAACCGCATGTATATGACAAAGATAATTTCATATTGGAGCATACTATTTGTTAATAGTTCGACAATAACAATCTATTCCAAAGAAGCATTGAACACTCGACTGCTTTACTCCGAAACCTATTTATTATTAAAATTATTACATTAATATAAACATCTATTTACAAACAAAAAAAAACCAAAATAATGTCAAATATCTATAAAATTACCAACTTACTTGACTATACGACCATGAACACATGATATAACGAAAAAGACAATGAAAGCAAGTGAGACAAAATATTTCATTGTGGTAACCATTTCTGTACTTATTGCTTAATGTTTTTTTTATGTGTGAGTTTTCATTGTTAAAAAATTTGTTATATGCATTTATATATATAGCAACTTAATCATACATTCAATAATTATATTATTTATTTTCTGGTAAAAAAAAAACTTAATCTTTGAATTTATTTACTTTTAATTTTAAGTCAAAGAAAACACATATTAACAAAAACCAAACAAATAATAATTTTCTTACCTAATTACATATATAGATGATATCTATCATTCTATACATACTAAATATGTAATTTTCTCTCCTATTTTTTTTTGAAATAAAAAATAAAGGTATACTCTTTTCCTATTTGACTATTAGGAATTTAATATTTATTTTTCTGTTTTAAAATAATGCTTATCAACAATTAAACTACACTAACTAATGTGCTAGAGTTTGGTTTATTTTCAAATGGAAGCTTGTAAGCGACTTCTAGTGAGTCCAATGTTATAACATTATTTATTTTTGTTTGATGTTTTTGTAATGATTTTGGCACATTACAACAATTGGTTCTGTTATAGTGAATTTGATTCAATCAACAAAAAATCAAGATTAAAATTGGAAATCAACTAAAGTTATTAAGTTTTAAAAAAAATTAAATAAAATTAGGGGAAATATCTTAGATCAAGTGGTTGAGTGACACATTTGCTGTTTATTTCATCCTCGTTCAACTCTAGAAAATAATGTTTGCTTCATGTAATATTATTAGGACTTAGGAGATTGGTTATTGATTGGATAATTTGGATTGACTATTGATTGGGATTTGTAAATTCAATTTTTAGGAAAAAGAGAGTTAATGGTTTGATCTATCAATATTTTTTTTCCAATACACTTTATCCATTAACGGACATAGATTTGCAAATCTGTTGACACTTGACATCATAAAAAGTGTACAATCCTTTTGATAATCAAATATACGTATTTTTTTGTCAGGATTGACAAATCTGATTCATAACTTAAAATCTACTTCTAATTTTTTTTAAATATATTATATGTAACGGGAAGAAATCAAACTCTTGATGCAACCATATTGAAAAGAATGCGACATATAATCAAATTTACTTACATTTTTTTAAATATGATTAACAGTGATAAATTTGGTCTAGTTAACAAAAGTAAATAAATTAAAAGTGGAAATTAATATAAAAATAATAATTTGCTCTAATTAACAAAGCTTTAGTTCGAGTTTAAAATTAGTAAATCACAAATCACAAATCAAAAAGTATGATCAAAACCATGGATACGACTTGGAAATTTATTGGGCCAATTCTCTATCTTTTTTTTTCGTCTTTTACATTTGAGTATCCATTAAATTTTGTTTCAATTTAATTTAACATTTTTCTCAAATTGCAAAAGCTATGGATGCTTTTGTTCAAGTATTTATATTACGCTACTGCATTTATATAATCAACTCATATGAATTTTTATTTTATGGTTTTGGTTTTTTGTCAAAAAGATACAATACATTTGATAAAGATAATTTCATATCAGATCCATATTATTGCTAATAGTCCCGACAACAACATGCATCATTAGTACACCATCCATGAACATAACCATGATCTCTACAAAAAGGACTGCAATCTCCTCCAAAAAGATTACATGTATCTATTCCAAAAAAGCATTGAAGACCTTGCTTTACTTCAGGACCTATTTATTATTAAAATTATTCCATTAATATAAACATCCATTTATAAAAAGAAAAAAAACCAAATCTATAAAAATACAAACTTACTTGAAATACTACCAATTGCAGTACGACCATGAACACATGATATGACGCAAAAGATAATGAAAACAAGTGAGACAAAATATTTCATTGTAGTAGCCATTTTTATAATTACTGCTTAATGTCTTTTTGTTTGTTTTTTTTGTGTGTGTGAGTTTTCATTGTTAAAACTGGTTATATGCATATATATATATATATATAGCAGCTTCAACATACTTTCAATAATTATATTACTTATTTTCTGGCCAAATTAGAAAATAACATAATCTTTGAATATATTTATTCTTAATTTCATAGTCAAAAGAAAACACATATTGACAAAAACAAAACAAATAATAATTTTCTTACCTAGTACATAGTGATATTATCATTCTATACATAGCTAATCATGTAATTTGCTCTCTCATATTTAATTTATTTTGAAATAAAAAATAAAGGTATACTCTTTTCCTATTGAACTATTTGGAATCTATTATATATATTATTATTTTACATAATGCTTATCAACAATTAAACTACACTAAACTAATGTGCTAGAGTTTGATTTATTTTTCAAATGAAAGCTTGTAAGGAACTTCTAGTGAGTCCAAAATGTTATAACATTAATTATTATTGTATAATGTTTCTGTAATGATTTTAGTTAATTGATGATGTTATGGTCCAACAACTTTCATTTCATTAACTGATGGAATTCTGTAATTTTTTTCTGTTGACATAACCTGATGGGTCATACAGTAAAGCATAGAATGTCCTAATCAAGCTGTTTGGTCCAATCAAAGTGTTCCCATTCCCTTGCAAAGCTCATAACAGCCTTCTTCTGGCTCTCTACCGACTCCTGTCTTCTTCGTCTATACATGTCTTCTTCTGGTAACTCTAGCATTCCTCTGATCACATTCAGTCCAAGATTGCTATTGAACTGTTGCTCATCATCAATCACATGAACAAATCCTTTGTCTAGACCAAACTCTACGTGGAAGTAAGGGAAATTCTTGGGTATAGAGTTCCTCAGACCCTTCACGCTTGTGTCTATGAGCTTCTTTGCATTGTGTTGACTCCACTCACTTTCCGCTTCATCGATCGCCTTTTTGAAGTAAAGTGGACCTTCTTTTGCTATCTCCTGAGGAATTGGGATACACTCGATCAAACAGTGGCGACGTTGTTGAGACAAACCAATCACTGTCTCTAGAAACACAGCGTCTTTTCCTTCTTTTGCATACATCATTATAAGACACTTCTTAAAGTTACGAATCTCGTCCCAAACATTGTCGTCAACACTTCTGCTGGCTGCCTCGTGCTGCATTGGCAAAATACAGCAGTGGCCTGGGACAAGGGGTTGTTGTTGTGGTAACATCAGATAGGTGAAGTTTGCAATCGACACAACTAAGTGTTTCGGCCGCTTTGGGTTCTCAAAACAGAAGAGGCAGCGTTCTTGCTGAATCATAATACGTTTCACACGTGTATCCTTTTCAGGATTGTTACTGGATGAGTCCCGCTTTCGAGACTTTTTGCTTGGAGCGTCTCCAAAGTCATACTCATCATCAGCAGCTTGATTAGATGTTTTGTACTGTTTGTTCTGCATTATGCTTTTAGCTAGATGCATATCTGTATTATCATCTTGGTTCTTTCTTCTACCCGATATATCTTTGACAGGATATCTAATGAATAACCAAAAGAGGAATTAAAGATTCAGAAAGATTTGACATTAATATAAAAACCCTAAACACGTTGAGAGTAAAAGTAAATTTACCTTGCGGCAGTTCTGACGCCTTCGTCATTGGCTGAATCGTTTCCAACAGCTTGCTTTGCTTTCCGCCTCTCTACTTCTTCCTGTGAAAATCAAGAGAATTTATTTAATAGTAAGCAGGTAAAACAGCTAAGCTATGTTAAACTTGAGAAATGAATTTGAACATGATCAGAAAAAGCACTCCAGCACAAAGCAAGAGAATGAAGTGAAACAACACAATGTTGCCTTACCATAAGTTTCTGGGCTTCCTCAGGTTTCCCTTTCATACGGAGCTGTACGGCTTTGGCAGCCAGTTGATTGATACTTAAATTATCCATACCGGGAAGAGTCGCATCACCATCTGTACTTGTCTCTGACGGCAATGTCTTCTGCTCAAAATCACTTCTGTGATCTCCAGGAGCTTCTATGGGAGACACTGATTCATTCTTCTGCTTAGAAAGCATCTCCTTCATGAAGTTTCCGTCATTGGAGAACTTATTCATTTGAGCTGCAGCTTCAGATATCAGCCTAGAGTCTTCATTTCTATGAGTTTGGCCCTTTTTCCTTCCCCACGATAATGAAGGGTCAGTTTTGGGGGCTCTTAACTTATCATGACGCAGTGAGTCACCTTTCAAATACTCCCGACTATTACCCTTTATATAAAACACGTCAGGAAGTTAGAATATTAGCTGTCATATTTCCAGTCTGAAACAATAGTAAAGCACATCAAAAGTAACATATCGGATAAAGTACCTTCTCAGAGATTCTTTCTGGTTTTTTCTCTTTGTCATTCTTTTCATTTTCCCCTCTTTTCCTATTATTTATGGCATTCAAATGGGCACGAGATGGAGCTGATCTTTGAGATGCCACAGACTCAACAAGGTTACCAAGAGAACCCCATCGTTCTCCAACAACCTACATAACCCTCAAATGATAAGGCAATATTCCAAAGTCAAAGAGACCAAACTAATCGCAAGTAGATAAGAAACTTACCTCCTCAAGCCTTTGCCCTTCCCTTGCAGCCTGTTCCTTTGCACGCCTAAGTGCTTTCATTCTCCAACTCACGCCACCATCTCCAACAACAGAAGATGGTAAAAGCTGATCTTTACCATGTTTTTTCTCTGATTCTTCCTCTGGATATCCAGTTCCATTGTCTTTCAAATAAGGATTTAGTTCCCTTGGGTTTACCTTAGTTACCTGGTCGAGAAAAAAAAAGCATTAAACCATCTAATTTGGACCTTTTAGAAGAAAACTCCAAATAAAAGTCCCTCACCTCAGGTGCACTTTCCTCGTATTTTTCCTCTACATCTGAAGCAGGTTTCGGATCAACCTTTCGGGTTGGCGGCAGCATCCAATCAAGACCAATTTTCTTTCTAACAATATCCCCTTGAAGTGAGTCTTCAACAGCCTCGGCATCTTCATCCTTGACAATCTTCTTACCGTCTCTCTTACTTCCTTCTCTTCTACCCTCCTTTCTATCAACATCCTTGTTCTTTCGTCTTCTATCCTTCGCACCTTTATATTTCTCTTTTTCTTCCTCTGAACTATCGTCATGTACCTAATAGGAAAGAATATAACATCAAATTTAAGCCAGACGTAACACACACAAAAAAGGAGGAAAATTTAGGATAAAATGAAACTAGTAACTTTACTTCATCACGAGGTATGATTTTTATTCCAGAGAACATGTTAATAATGTGTAGTTGGTCCCTGTGACTCCTCTCTGTTGAAAAATAATCAAAAGACTTCAAAGGCAAAGCGAAGCAAACTTCGTCACTACACAATAAGAAATATAGCAAACAAAATTAGGTCATGTTGTAGACATGAAACTCCAGAAGGAAAAAAGAAAAGGACAAGCAATGAAGCAAAAAATGCAAGATTCGAAGATCAACAATATCCGCATAACCGACCTTGCAAACCTCAGCCAAAAAACTATTATTCAACAATTCTCTAAGTGCAATATACTCTACAAACACACCCCTATAATAAGCTACAGTAAGATTGAATCTTGGAAAGATATGAGATAAATAACTAGAACTGCCAATCCAAAAAGTAAAGAAAAATCACTAAATATGGCACTAAGCTCGCAG
Organism: Lepidium didymum; assembly: GCA_963920545.1. NCBI lineage: Eukaryota > Viridiplantae > Streptophyta > Magnoliopsida > Brassicales > Brassicaceae > Lepidium > Lepidium didymum. Next base: position 2,731,793 of record OY986987.1, read on the forward strand.
TTCACTATATAAATGTTGTCAAAGCTAGAAGCAATGCGATTGAAACGAATTTTGATACTTCAGATTCTGGAATCGAGTGAATGAGAGATCTCTAGCAAATTTAATTAACTTTGTAATCACTCAATTACGTGATTTTCGAATGAAGCTTTTTCCTTAAATTCAAGAGAACCATCAACAACAGATATTTGTGCAACCGAAGAAGTTTCATTACTCAATAACATTCTCTTCGTATTTTTGTATCTACGCTATTCAATTTATACCCATAAACCAACTCCGTTCAATTCGAATTTGATTCACACTAATTAGGAGAGTTTAAAAGATTCAGATCAGAAGAAAATTGGGCAGGGAGCTTAAGTAAACAAGACCAATCTTAACACAAAAATCTAAGTTATCTAAGTTAATGATGAATGAAGAACTAATCAAGGAAACACATACCGTAAGATGAAGAAGAAGATGACAGCTTCGCCGGCGATGGAGGTTCTGTATTCGCCTGCTTTAGGGCTCCAAAGAAAAAATCGAAAGATTTAAAAAAAAAAAAAATGGACGTCAGATCAAATGACAAACCGGGAATTTATTAAGCCGACAAATAAACAACGAACCGGGATTTCAAATTCGATAACCAGTCAATCATCTCCGAACCGTGATTCGGAATTCGATAACCGGTCAATCATCGCTAAACCGGGGTTCGGAATTTGATAATAGTCTTCATCGCAACGCATTTTCTCTTCCTCTCTCCTCCTTCCCGGAAAATCATCATTGTCTCCATCTATTAGGATCGATCCGGATTTGGGATTTGTTGCTAAATCGTCCTTCAAGTTTTTCCCAACTTCAAAGATTCGCTAAAGGCAGAGATGGACGCTGAATCTAAGAGAATTCTGGCTACGCTTCGATCCCGATCTGGTGAGAATCTCAGTGTCTTATGTTAACTTTGATTAGAGCTTTGTGAGTTAGGAAAAATCGAATATTAATTAATTTGATCTGTGAAGCCCTCAAAAAGGGAATTTTTTTTTTATCAAACACAAAAAAATTTCTTTCTCATATAACTTTGATGAAATATCATGTTTTTCTTGGTTGTTTTTTTTACAAGCTCAAGACTTTTTGAAATATTTTAGTTAGTTGTGATTTGTGAGAGAAAAAAACAGTTAGATTCGTAGGTTTAAGTTTCTGCTTTCTCTCTAGTTTATATATGGCTTTAGTTTGAGCTATGGAAGAAAAGCTCGTGAACTTGTTGTCTGTTTTAGAGCTGAAAAAGATGTTTTGAATCTGAATGAAAGCAAAAAGTACGGTAAAATTTGATTTTTCTGTCTATACTAAGAAGAGGGGTAGGTTAATCTTCTTAGTATTCTTCACAGATCTTTAGGTTTTGGTTTTGAGCTGTTTGGTGTTAAGTTAATTAACATTTCAAGCTGAGAAAATGCAGGAAAGTGAAAGAAAAGACAATCTTTATCTCAGGATATAAAGGAATATTACATTTAAGCTTATTTCGTATTGTTTTTTGGGTATTATATAGTTGTGTTCTTTTTGTTTTCCTACGCTCTTAAGCCTAAAATTTGTAGCCTCTTGCATTCTATTTTTGTTTCCTGGCTTAATTAGTTCTTATGCCTCTATCAAGATCATGGTCATAATTTTTATGATGTTTTATATATAAAAATGCAGAATTGTTAATGGGTTTTGAAGAAATAGATGGAGATGATGATTACCAGGAGGAGTTTGCTTGCCCGTTCTGTGCAGAATCGTATGATATCATTGGTTTGTGTTGTCATATAGATGATGAACATACATTAGAGTCAAAGAACGCGGTATTTTTTCCCTCTCTCGATGTTTAATTCTGCCCTGCAATACTCTTACATTGACTCTGGTTTTAACTGTTAAATTAACTTGGGAATTAAAAGTTCATTAGCAGCTGTATGCATTAGATCTTAAGATGAGTAATATCGTTATTTTTCAGGTATGCCCTGTTTGCTCTTTAAGAGTGGGAGTTGATATCGTAGCGCACATAACGCTTCACCATGGAAGTTTATTTAAAATATCCTTTGTTTCCAGTTTCTACACTTATATAGCTTCTTCACCAACAGTGCTCTGTTGAATTCCTTAATGAGTTTTACTTGCAGCGAAAGACGAAGTCACGGAAAAGCAGTTCGAGTTCAACACTTTCATTTCTTCGGAAAGAACTAAGAGAAGGAGATCTACAGAGGTTGTTAGGATTTACTACTCGAAGTGGCTCTGCTGCATCAAGTGGAAATCCTGATCCTCTTGTCTCGTCATTTATCTCACCTACACGATCACAGTTATCTCCTCCAGTACGTCAAACCAGAAAAGTATCTGAGGAGAAACATATGGAGCGGTATAGATCCTATATTAGCCTCTCTGTTAGATTTTGTAATGTTTGAAGGTTTAGTATTTGATGAGTATTCAACTTTTTCAGCAAGAGACAAGTCTGCATCTCACCAGTCTCATCAAAAGATCGGGAAGAGAGGAGGCAAAAATCAGATTTTGTTCAGAGTCTCTTGTCATCAGCCATTTTCAATGAAGTCTAGTCAAAAACAAATGCAAAGATTGAGCAAACAAAGGAACTAATCTTGCAGAATCAGACTTAAGAGAATCTGGTAAATATAAAGCTGTTACTTGTGTTGCAGAACCCACACAGACTCATTTTCATCTAAATCTTGATTCATTTTGTGTGTAGGTTTTGAGAAAACAGTGGTTTGGGATAAGAAGAAGACAGAGAGAAGCAAGATGCAGCTGTGATATCCATATTTATATCTATATATTTGTATTGTGTATGTTTAAGTATAAAACCAAAATGCTTCTAAATACTTTGCTAAGAATAGTGGTTTACTAAAGTTTATTAAGCCACTAAAAAGTAAGATATGAGAGAGTATAAAGATTGAGATAAGAATCAAAGCGATGGATTAAGAAAGAAGAATAAGTTCTCTGGTCTGTAGCATTACCCTATTGATTTCCTTATAAAGTTATGTTTATTTTCACAAGCTAGTATAAGCGAGTTTGGAACAAGCAGAACTCAGTCATGAGGACCTAACGTTTTCGGCAGACACAACTATTATTCCCTGTACTGATTTTGATAAATGCATTATCTAGAGAGCTAATAGAAGACAAGGATTTAGCTTTCATTCAAATGATTCGATCAAACAAGATGAAGCTACAAAACGGGCTCCGGTAGCTTCGTCCTCCCATTCAACACTTTCTAACCATTCTTCTCTTGTATACTCTATGACCAGTCTTTTTTCACCACTTGAGCCGCTTTTAGAATTGAGAGGAAGCTTTCTCAACTTCGGGCAGTAATCTACTAGGACTTGTGTAAGACATGGAAATGGCAGAGGTCTTCAGTAGATGTTCTTCAACTCCGGCAGCTCCTCTAAGCGTAGAGATTTTAGTTTTGGAAAAAGAACATACTCTGAATCTTCACTTACACAAGCTTTCTCTTTGTTTATTATTTCTTCCAGTTGATTTCCTCCTATAATTGTAAGCTCTATAAGATTTTGAGCGAACATCAGTCATGTCAATTCTTTTGGGCATTTACAGCATTGTAGATGAATCCTAGAGAGGTTCAAGAAGAATGCATTTTTCAGATTCTGCAGAGGAGAACCGTTTCCCTTTTGATGCTTGCAATATCCATCTCTATCTCGGAAATAGTACAGTCATCTAAAGCGAGTTCACGAAGTTTCTCCATACTAGCTAAACGCCATATGTCTGATGACTCTAATGGACAACCTAAAAGTTAATTGCATTTGAAGTCAAAACATCAATAGCATGATGCCATTCTTGTTTTGTCCGTTTGCATGACATGGTTTCGCCAATGACGTTAAGTGCTAATGTAGACCATGGCACTTTTTAGAAACTATCTTTGCAAGCTCTGGTATGTCTGGATGACTTCCTAACGTGATCGACCCAATTTTCTTTCGAAACAAATCCAATGCATCCTCAGGTTTCAGACATTGGACTTCCATCTGGACATCTACTCCCATGCGCCAACATACTTCTTGAGAACGAGTAGTAAAAACTACTTTACTTTTATTAGCACTATTTGGAAATGGATTCCGATCTTTGTTAGATCAACTTTTTCCCATATGTCATCTAGCAGCAACACAATTACTTCCCCGTAGAGCTTTGAGTATGGAAAAAATGTCTTGAAGATCTGAGTGAAGTGAAGAGAAGTTGAAGATCAGAGAGGATCAATAATGTTTTCTAAACAAAGTTTTGTTTTGTCGTAACAAAGTCTTGTTTAAAATAATAATAAAATAGAGTATTATTATATAACTATTTGTTTCTTCCTATAAATGGTAAAAAGCATCGTCTCTTTGTCTTGCTGGCATGCATCAATCACTAAACCGATTACACAACACAGCAATTAACCGATCTATTAAGCTAAAAATCGTAATTAAGCTAAATTGTTTGGGTTAATCCTTTTTGCTTCGATGGAATAAAATTTTTAAAATTAAAACACTACTCATTATATTTTAGTCAATTAGTGGTCAAGATCTAAAATGTACATTCAAATGTATATGATTTGTTTATAACTTACTTGTAAGTTTTGATGGAAATAGTCCCCTAATTAAACTCTCTTTTTGAATTTATTTTCATCAAAATAATAGGTCAACAAAAATACAAGGCCTGTTTTTATTTTTATTTTACATTATTTTAGTTGTAAAACTCAAGAAATTACCAATTTATAAAATTTAAATTTCCGAAATAATTGATATATCACTAGAACAAATTTTTCATTTAAAAAGAAGAAATTGTGTAGTTTTTACTAAAATGATTCATTCTGGATATCAAAACAGATAATAGCAGATTAAAAATTTAATACAATTTATTCAAGTATTTAAATTTAAGTTGGATAGCATTTCGAGTTTAGGTAGTTTACGTACCTAAAATCTAAAGTTGAATACACACCAATTCAGACACGACTAGAGTCTAAGATATATTATACATATAAGTTATAAATAGAATTAAATATCAAATATTTTTAGTATTTTTAACCCTAACAATCACTCGTAACTTTGTTTAAGTCAGTAAATTAATTTCCATTTAGATTAGTCAGATCATCATTTTTTTTGTTAATACTGTGCCACAACTGACCGATCCATTAACAAAATTTCTACATAATATATACAATGAAATTTGATTCTTGGATATATAAGTACGTCTGCCTTTAATGGACTTACTATATGCCACTAGATTAAAAGTCATTTGCGTCATATCATCATTTAATATTGCATTATTAATTTTTTTATAAGTTCAAATTTTGGGAGTAGGTTGATATAACAATAGAACATCTAGAAGCTTAAAATTAAAATTCGATCGTAGTTGGCCTTTAATTTATTGGCAGGTGGTAAGTTCACTAAAGGCAAACGCATTTGCATATCTAGAGATCGAATATTACCGCTTATATTATGTAGGAAATTGACTAATGGGTCGGTCAGTTATAGTCTAATGTTGACAAAAAAAAATCCGACCCTTATCACCAAACACAAGATAGAAGGCATATTCATAATTAAACCAAATGTAATCATCGACTACACTTAACTAACTAAATCGCTCAATCAAATATAACTGAGTACATAATTTAAGGTTTCTATAAGTAAGCCATGGAATTTAAAGATGAGCTATAGAAGATAGAAGATACCTCATGAGTTTAGGGTGTGATTGAGAATTACTTTCATTGCATTACAGAACAAAAAAAATTGTTTAGAGCACTCATTATTTTATAAAGTTAATTGAATATTTTTAGTTATAGAAAATCAAAATTTCATAACTAAAATTTATAAAATTTACAAAAATAAAATCTTACAACAGAAAAAATTTATAACCAAAATACAAAATAAAATGTACAACCAAAAATCTTCAAGCAAAAAATTTAAAGCTATAGTTCTTATCAATCAAACGTTTAATTTCTTTTTCTCCGGATAGATAATGATATTCTTTGTTTTTCATTTTTTAAATTTAGAATATTTTTCTGAACTTCAATACAAATTTATTTAATAACATATTTATTTTTTATAATATTTTTTTTTGTAAGTGCGTTTCATGTAATTCCGTTTTATAGAATTACAAACACTTTGACTATATTTCTCTCAGAGTCACCAATATTACTATTGTTTTCCGTATGGATATAGATATGTTGTATTTTTTAATTATTATTATAGCGTATTTAATTTGTACGAATTTAGTAAATAAATTTGAAGCTACCCGTAATAGTATTTTCTTACCACGAGGTTGCAACTTTTTGTTGACAACAAGTTTAAGCGGCTAGAGATGTTAACAAAGGCAACCAGTGGTATTAAAATACCATCAACTAGACTGCATACAATGCCAAAATTTTAAGAAGACTTTCCAATTTAACATTAAAAAAAGAAACAGGATCTATCAATGTGAAATGACTAATAAATGTTTGGTGTAGACATATAAGCAACCAAAAAAACATCAAAAGTTTGACCCAATTGTCATCAGAGTTGTAGTTTAGTGACTAAACGAAAAAAATTCAGGATACTAAGTTCGAACCTCCTCTAAATTACATTTCTGAAGTGCATCTTAAATGCGATTACATGGCTTCTTTTAGTTTTTATGTTAATTCAAAGTCGAGATAGCGGTAGTAATACATTATTTGAAATCGAACCATTTGGACTATCAGAAAAAAAAAAATAGAGCCAATTCCAAACCAAACAAAACCTACCATCTTGTATCTTAGCCATCAGGGTTTTAGCTAAACTTCAAATTTTTTATAACAATCCATTAAGTGTTTATACATCAAACTTTTTTTTTGGGTTTTAATTATACATTAAACTTGACCAAATTCATTAGACTTTGACCTCTGACTGCTAAACATAACATAGGTAAGGTGATTACACAATAGTTGGATAAATTGTGGGAGTTTCAAGTTTTTGGTCCATAGTATTTTTCGTTGTTCTGTACCAACCATAAAATTTATCATATTTAATGCATAATTAAAAATTTAAATGGAAATTGAACTAGTGGCAATAATATTCAAAGGCACGAGATAGTGATCCACTTGGTAACAAATAATATTCTTCAACATGAGAAACTGAAAAGCCATTTAAAGACCATAACTCGTACATATACAAACTGCAAACAAACCTGTAAGATGTAGTTAAGACACAGGAAATATGCCTCATCTCTTACTATTTCCTCTGTTCCAACGCTTATTAAGAAAGTTTAATAATTTATCTTAATATTTAGTTAGTATTTTAATTTATCATAGTTTAACCAATTACAAAAAAAAACGCAGAATATTAAGAGTCAAAAGTTATTAAATACATTAAATTTTATATTGGAATTCACAAAAACATTTTATAAAATAGAACAAATCAAAAGTTCTAAAACATCTTATATATTAGAACAGAGGAAATATATTTTAAGTTTTTTTCTTGTAAACTTATCATTGTTTTAAAATTATTTTCTTGTTTTACATTATTCGTGTCAAAAAAAATCTTAAATTATTAATTGATTCATTTTTATTTTATTTACAAATAATATATCATATATATTATCTGTTTTATACAAATCATGTTCTAAAATAAAAATATATATCAAATGGCTTTTGGTCTAATATTTTTCCTTAACAAATATTATAAGTTCAACTCTATTTAGGAGGATCGAAGAGTGATTTGCGTATTAAATGTGGTATTATTAACAATGATTCTGGATATCGGATCAAGAGATTAGAGGTCAAATTAAAGATCTGAAACTCTGTATGGTTTATAAAAAAGGTTGGAACTATATTATCATTTCATTGTTTTAGTTAGATAGAAAAAGTTACATCATTGAGAGGTCGTAGGGCCAAGAGGACCAAAAATATACTTGTTTTTTTTTTCATGAAATTGTTCAAGATGATGTATGTAGTTGAATAAAAATATAAACACATGTGTCATGTTTTTTTTTTCTTTTTCATATTATTCACATTGGTCATGTTTGGGTTAATAATAAAAAGTCAAATAACTGATTAAGCGTGAGTCTAAGTTATGTAAGAGTACTCAAATGCAAATGGCATATTATGATCTTTACAATAATTACCACCGCATTTAAGAATGCCTTTTTCGTTTTAGGAAATATCTTTTCATTTTAAGAAATAAAGAATAAAATCATTAAAATATGTCAAATAGAGTCGAATCATAAGACTTTAGGGCATAATTCACCTATATGTTTTGAAATTCGGCCAAAACGAAAATATATTAATTCATATTATATACTCAATATAAATATAAACTATATAGATAGGTCAGAACAAAAAATTTATTAGTTTGACATTGATGATTTATCTAATCTTCATTTCAAGGGATCACATGTCAACTTGTACGTTTCATGAAAATAGTTCCATAATCACACTTTCTCTTTTTGATTTCGTTATCATCCAAAATAAATGAAAAGCGTTAATTAAAACAATGTCTACGTAGCATAGTTTTTTTTGTTTTTCTAACAATTACATCTACAAAATCGAATTCATAACCTAAATCTTAAATTTCTTTTATGTAAAATAACATAAATAATTAAATCGAACTCTATTAGAAAAGACAAATACATAACCATTAATAAGACTTCCTTTTTTAAATACCGCTAAAACTAGTTTTTTTTATATCAACTTATTTTATTTATTATAAAAGAGTGTAAAACCAGTTTGTGAAAATATTGTTTAAAAAAAACTGATTTGAGGAAAGTTTTTTTAACATTAAGCGTCCGAAAATCAACTTTGTAGTTTAAAGATTTTGCAATGAGAAACAAAAAAAATGAAAAAGAAACTCCACATATCAGGTAATACAATCATTTCCAAAAATTTAATCCAGATTAAAAATTAATATTTTTACTTCAAGTCATATATAATGACAGAGTAATAAGATACATTTGGATGATGAAGACAGTTAAGTATCATCACTATGTATTCAGCCAACAACCAAACAAAAGTCAGCAAAATGATGCTAAGTAATTAAGTATCATCACTATATATATATATATTCATTATGTTCATTCATATAACTCACACTAACAACAAACTCAGTTCTTCAAAAGTCTGAAAACTAAGTATACTTTCGATGATGATGATGATGTTACCAGAAGCATGCATAGCCAATATTCTTGCCTTTACATCACCGGAAGATGCATTCTCCTCATCGGAAGTCTCTTCAATTTTCCGGTTAGCCGGAGATTCCGATTACGTCTGGGAAAAGTTTCTACCATCTCAGTATGGAAGCATTATATCTCAGTCTATTGATCATCATCAGAGTTTGTTATCCAAAAAAGATATCTATAAATGTCTTTGTGACTCTCTTCTCATTGATAATGCAAGAAAGGTTTGATTAATTCATATGATTTACTTTGAATTTCGAAAATGTGTTTTTCTAATATACTCGAGCTAATAATATTTTATGTATATCATGATCCAATTTCAGCTATTCAAGATTAATAAATTTTCTGGGAAAATTTCATATATTTTATCAGCAAGAGATATTTCCATAACTCAAAGTGATCAAGCATCTCACTGGTCTTGGAACAATGTCTCATGTTCTAGGTCAGTTTTTTCTTCTTCTTCTTAAATTACTATTTTATGTGTAGACTTATAGAATGTTTCATTTAATTATATTTTTTCTTCTTCTTCTTAAAGTTCTATTAGCAATGTATATCTTTAAATTTTTCAGATTTTCGGAGTCTATTGAACTTATATCAACAAATAGATTAGAAATCAATGGTAAAATCATAACAGGAGTCTTATCAAAAAACACCAAATATGGAGCATATCTCATTATGAAAATAACAAAACGTGCATACGGACTAGATCTAATTCCAGCCGAGACTTCAGTCAAATCAAAAAATGGTCAAAGTAGTAAGAACATACCTCATCTATGTTGCTTGGATGAGAAGAAACAGCAAATGAAGCGACTGTTTTACGGAAACCGAGAAGATCGGATGTCGAAGGCCGTAGAGTCTATCGGCGGGGATGGGAAAAGGAAGGAGCCCAAAGGTAGAGACGACGGATGGATGGAGATTGAGTTAGGAGAATTTGAGACAAGAGAAGGAGAAGATGATGAAGTTACTATGAGTCTTACAGAAGTTAAAGGATATCAACTCAAAAGTGGCATTATCATTGATGGTATTGAAGTTAGACCAATCTAAATCCCGGGTCTATTTCGGAGAACTGTTTTTTAGGCTTAGCTTCAGCTTTGAGACAACGAACTCAAAGACTTGTTCGGTCGCTGTTCAGTGTAATATAGCAATTGTTATCATTGGACCGCTTAAAGATATCCGAGAGGGAAATATCGATCTTAGATCGAGTATTACTAAAATTCTTGTAAAGGGGCTCTAAGGATTATTCATCATGGAACATTTGTATCTTTATTTTATGGTGATTTTTCCAACAATGCAATTAAGAACCTTCTGGCAAAGAGTTTGTATATGGTTGTATCGATCAACAAAAGTTCACGATTGAATTAGTAAGTCAACAAAAGTTCACAACTGAAATTTAACATCTCAAAACTTCAGAAATTTTCTTAATCTTCATTTTTTTTGTCAACTTATACTTTTATTTAAAAAGAGAAGCAAGTCAATTAGGTGGCGAAAAGTACAAAATTACAAATTTCTAAACAATCTTCTAATACTAAGTGCAAGGAGATCTGGTTTTTTTTTTTTTCAATTTTATAGTTTTTTTTGGATAATTTATATTTTTTTTTCCTGTTTCAATCAAAATAGTTAACCCAAAAAAAAAATTGAAACCAAATATCTCCGTGGAGATGAGTTTGTGTTTTATTTTGAGAAGAAGGTTTAGTTTATTTTTTCGATAACTAATATAACTTTTGAGGGAAAAAACTATGTTCTATTTAGATTATTTTTCTTTGTTCAATTTGGATAGGTTTGATTTATTCACAACCAAGACTCTTCGTTTTATTATTTGATCCTAATTTTCAAATTTAGAGCTTTCTATAGAATTTTCAATATGCTTTTTAGCTTTTTAAAAGTCAACTAATGGTATCAAAATAAAGTTAATTAGACTGTAAAACTCAATCTAATTTTCTGTCAATGATTTGAGAGTTTAACTCAATAAATAAAACCTTAAACCCGAAAAAGGATTATTTAATGAGAAAAGGACTTAATGTTTGGTGTAAGAAACCTAATCAACAGGGAAGTTTTGACCTAAATTTAGGTATTCCAACTTAAATAACACCAACTCTCTTGTCTCTTTGCCAAGACTGTGCCTCAACATTGCTTTCATCCTTAGTTACATCTTTTTATTTGGATATTTAAAGTTACATTCACAAATAATATGTAAAGAAAGATTATATTTTCTTTTTATAAAAATTTATCTTTTTAAAAAATTTCCATATTATATATTTTCTACTTTTAAGATTGTGAAAGTGAGGATAGTATTTTTGGTGGCATAGTTAATTTTTCCTATTAGAATTTGATTTTAAAGAGTCGTTTAATTTTATTTTTTTGTCAACTGAATGACAAAGTATGATCTATATTACAAACCCAACTCATCCCTAAAATTTCTTATTTATATGTAGTAGGGTGGAATCGAATTCCAGATGTTATACTATTAATTACACATAACTATCAAATTGAGAAGAGTTGCGTAATTTTACGTGAAAAATTAAAAAAATTGAATTATTGATCAGGTATTGTAAATAACAAAAAAATATTTTTTCAATTGGGTATTATATTAAAGTATTTTTGTATTAATACACAACAGAGTATATATATGGAAAAAAGCTTCATATGAAAAACTTTGTAGAACAAATGGAGTATAATATATATAAGGTTACTTTGAATAAAATATACACACATGTGTGTGTGAGAAAGTCAAATACTCTAATTGATTGAAAAGTGCCTGAGGATAGCAATGGTTTAAGTAAAGTCAAGTAGTCAAACTTCAAAGAGGAGGGGCTATAATATATAATATATGATCTATTTAGCCTAAGCTCACCCACTCTTTTATGATTGAATGGTCAAATGTCAATTGCATATGTTCTTATCTTATACTAATATTATAAACACTGTAACCAACAAATGTCTTTAGTCTTTGGAAACAACCAAAAATTAGCATAATAAATTATCAAATATAGTAAGAGGACTTTTAAGACAATTGTCAACAAGAAATAAAATTTTCAGGTATATCAAATTTGATGATATTTTATTTCATCAGTATCAAAATACTTGATATTTTAAAACTAAATTGTTATATCTAAACAACAGATTTCTCCACAGTTAAATTCTGTTTAAAAGGTAGATAATACACTACTAGTTATATCCACTTAACTTTTTTTTTTTTACTTAGTTTGTTAAACAATGGTCAATACATAACTACTCATCAAATTAATCTTAATTATTTGACATACACAATTTATTTGACCATATATTCCATATTTGGTATATAGATAACGTGCCCAACTTGTAAGTTTCACTTTCACGGAACTAATTACACTTTTTCTTTGTCATTATCATCAACTTACAAAGAGAAAGTAGACAGGATATGTCCGATGAGTAGTCAAATGCCAATGGCTTGATTTAATAATAAGTATTTATTTCAACATTGTTTGTATTCAACTCTTACCATCGCCGCATATTTTATTGTCCACTTTTTCCTTAGGAAATAACGAAGAAAATCATAGTATTATACTAAAATTAAGGGTATGATTAGTGATTCGTTTTAACTTAAGTGATCGAAAAAACATGAATAGTTGAAACGAAAACTGTTTAAAAACAGACGGTTGGATATAGCAATCGAAAAAAGGGAAATTTATAGTGAAAATCATTTAAAGATTAGTGTTAAGTGGTAAAACTACAATGGTTGAAGAGTGTAGTAAAATAAGGGTAGTATTTTATTTAGATAATTATTTTGGAAATTATGCATTACCATATAGTTTACCACTTTAAATATAAAACTATATATAATTATAATTAGTTTCTAAATACTATTTGCATGCAAGTGACATTTAGTATAGTAGTAGGTGCACTTGCACATCTAGTGATCGAGTTTTACTGCCTACATTATGTAAAAATTTGACTAATGAGTCGGTCAGATGTAGTTTACCGTTAACAAAAAAAATACTATTTGCATGATATCAAACGACAACAGTTCTTACCAATAAATAAAAAGACGACTTCAGTTAACATTAGTTAATTTTAATTTTTTTGTTATCCTATGATAAATTTGTTTTGAACAAATAGAAATAACTATCTAAAATTGTTTATTTACTAACGAAAGTTAGGATATTAGACATGAAATCACTAACGATCAAAATTATCAAATTACTTAAAACGATTGAATTTTGATTTTTTTATTTGCAAATTTCTAAATTATCAAATTACTTTAAAACTGAATAATTAACATATTTGGTTAGCTTTCACAATTATATGTTTTATCACTCAATTTTTTTATTTGTTAGACAATAATTTTTGCGTATTACTTTAAGTTTTTTGTTTTTGTTTTGACTTATCTAAAATTGTTTCCTTGGGTTATAGAAAGTATAGGATGATTTGGACTGAGTTTTGAATCATTTAGGTTAGTAAAAACTTTAAAAAATTAACTTACCTGAACATGATTTTGAAACTGGGCTCTTTAACATGCTCTGATCTCAACCTTTCTTCTTCAAGTAAACTCCATGGACAAGCAGACGATATGTAAATATGGTTTTCTACTCGAATCAGCTAGAGCTGAGAATTGAAATCTCTTTGAAACGAAATTACATTATGTTGATGCAGTTCCTTGAAAAGCCCTTGAATCTGATATCTCATCAAACGTGGATCGAGCCAGTCTAATGTGTAATGACAAAAATCAAAAACACATAATTTAATTGCAGTTTAAGAAAACAAGATCATGAATAAAACAGAGCATCATCATCAACACAAAACTCAGATGAATTCATCGAAGAAAACCTAAACAACTTATCTAAAAGATGCATTCATGAATCCTCAAGACATAACACATTTAATGAAGTTGTTGTGTCTTACATGCCTGAAATGAAAGAGTCTCATGATGTTCTCAAATCTGAATGCCTTCAAATCGTTGTGAAGGTAATTTTTTTTTTTGATAAAATATATATATATTATTTTTGGGCCCTTTTTCTTAGTAACTATTGATTAATTAGACTTGCTTATGAGTTATGAATTTATAATGGCTTGGGTACTAACACAGATAGTTAATAATTTCCATTATTCCAACACAATTTTTAATTTAGGATTATACCAAAACAAAGTTAGATAGTTAGTGATAAAACGCATAATTGTGAAAACAGGCCAAACATTGAGTCCAGTTCAATCACTTAAATTTTTTTTTATTAAAAAGACAACTTACAAATTTACAACAAAAAAAAATCAAAACTCAATCAAAATTATCCTAAATTTTTCTATTACACAAAATTTTAGATAGACAAAAAAAATTTAACGTGATAGTTTTAAAATTGTCTAACTAATTAATTAACGTACGTGATAAAACATAAAATTGTCTTTTAGAGATTTCATGTTTAATATATTTTCGCATTTTAATGTTGATCACTCGAACAAAAAAATCAAAACTCAATCAAATTTATCCTATTCTTTTTTGATAACTCAAGTAAATAAATCGTAGGCAGTTTTAAAATTTTCTAATTAATAAACTTGAGTGATAAAACATATAATTATGAAATCAGACCAAACATAGAGTCCAATCTTTTGATTGTTAGATATTTCATATTTAATATGTTTTTGCATTTTTATGTTAATTACTCAAATAAAAAACATCAAAACTAATCAAAGTTTTCTTCTTCTTTTTGGCACTCAACTTTCTATTAGATTAAACGTTCGAGATTACAACATAGATAGATCACAATCCAAATGATTTTAAACTCACAATATTTTGTTCTCATAAGACATAATGTTCTTATTCTTTAATTAATGGTCCTCTTTATATATGTTCACTAAAACATTACAAAATATTTTCAAATGTATTTTTTACGTATAACTCATACGTCTACTTGCATTTGAAAAACAAAACATATAACTTAGAAACGACTACAACGATTTCGAAAAGAAATTTCGGTCTTATATAAAACAGTTTCGAGTTTATAAGAAATTAAAATGAAAGAAATATTGCAAAGAAACAAAAGAAAAAACCATTTTTTAATTTCGAAGACTCACTCTTAACGTTTTAAAAAATAATAAATATTTTTGTCTCATTCTAAACATTTTAGTAAATAATAGTAAAAACAAGAAATTTCGAAGAACGACGAATTTTCTTTTCCGCGTAAACTTTTTCTCTAACCCAACAACCAAATAAAAGCTTTGAAAATAATAAATAATATTGACTAACGGTCTAAAAATAGTCAACAAAATGATGCTAAGTATCATCACTATATATATTCACTATCTCCATTCATATAGCTCACATTAACAACAAACTCAGTTCTTCAAACTCATTTAACTAAGTTCTGTCTCTTTTTCTTAAGATTAATCATTAAGATTTATTATTACTTTACTCTACAGTTAAGAAAGAAAGAAGAAGAAGAAAATGATGATGTTACCAGAAGCATGTGTAGCTAATATTCTTGCCTTTACATCACCAGAAGATGCATTCTCTTCGTCGGAAGTCTCTTCGGTTTTCCGGTTAGCCGGAGATTCCGATTTCCTATGGGATAAATTTCTACCATCCGATTATAGAAGCATTATCTCTCAATCTACTGCTCATTGTCAAAGTTTCTCATCTAAGAAAGAGATTTATAAATGTCTTTGTGACTCTCTTCTCATTGATAATTCTCGAAAGGTTCGACTTTTTATCAGTTTTTTTTTTCTTATTATTATTTAAATTAACTTTTTAAAAATTACTTGAATTAATAATATCTTCGGTGTTTAATGTTAATTCAGCTCTTCAAGATCAATAAATTTTCTGGGAAAATTTCATACATTTTATCAGCAAGAGATATTTCTATAGCTCAGTGTGACCAATCATCCTACTGGTCGTGGAGCAAAGTCTTAAATTCTAGGTAAATTTCTTTTTTCTTATAGTGATTATTTACGGCTTGATCTTTCAAAAAAATTTGTATATAATTCTTGTTTTTTTTTGTCACTAATATATATTTTTTGTTTCTAATATGTTTTTTTTTTTTTAAATTCAGATTTTCGGAATCTGTTGAACTTGTAACAATAGATCGATTAGAAATCAATGGTAAAATCCAAACCGGAGTTTTATCACCAAACATAAGATATGGAGCATATCTCATTATGAAAGTGAATAAAAACGCTTATGGACTAGACCTAATTCAAGCAGAGACTTCAATCAAACCTAAGAGTGGTTCAATTAGTAAGAACACAACTTATCTATGTTGCTTGGATGAGAAGAAACAACAAATGAAGCGACTGTTTTACGGAAACCGAGAAGACCGGATGTTGCTAGCCGTAGAGTCAACCTGCGGGGATGGGAAAAGGAGGGAACCGAAAGGTAGAGACGACGGATGGATGGAGATTGAGTTAGGAGAATTTGAGACAAGAGAAGGAGAAAATGATGAAGTTACTATGAGTCTCACAGAAGTTAAAGGATATCAACTCAAAAGTGGCATTGTCATTGATGGTATTGAAGTTAGACCTATCTAAATCCGGATGTCTAATACGGTAATTTTTCAGAGTTTGGGATAGAAATAGAAAACGTGGGAGTCAAGGATTCATATGTCAATAAAATTGATTTTATTTGTTTATTTTTTTCTAGGTCTACTATAAAAGTTGTATTTGGGAGATGATTATACATATAAGATGCTCTATTGCCAATTTATATACTTGATGAATCCGGTTCAACGGATACAATAAATTTTAAAGCAAGTTGCAAATTTTCTCTCTAATATTGATTGTTTCGGTTTAATAGATTATATTTTGGCACCAAAGGAACCATGTGAAAACTCCTCTTTGCCACATAATTGTGATTTAGTTATAACAAGAGAAATAGTAATATAAAATTACAATCAAAATTCTTAGGAAAGCTGCATTTCACGTGGAAGACCAAACAACCCATTAAACCATGGAAGTTTAGTGAGATTCATATTGAACTTTATCCTCGAATGTAGACTACTCTAAAATATTCATAGCTCGAAACGTAAATTTGATTGTTGAAGATTGAGAAATACAATCCAACATAGAGAAGAAGATTCATACCCAACAATTTTTAACTATAGGACCGTAGACATGTGTCAAGAAAAATGATAGAAAATGTATTCAGTCAAGTTATCCACTTAATTTTTTTATATTATAGTTTTTTTTGTCAACATATAGATCACAACTGACCGGCCCATTAGTCAAGTTTTTACATAATATAGATAATAGAATTTGATCCCTAAATGTATAAATACACATACATTTAGTAGATTTACCATCTGTCACTACACTAAAAACCAACATTTAAATTTTTTAATATGATCACTTGTTCTTTGTCACTAATCATTACCATTAACTCAAAAAGAGAAAGTAGAGACCAGAGAATTTAGGTCCAATGTGTATAAATGGCAATGGGTGATTTAATAGTAATTTTTATTTCCACGTTGGTTGAATTGATCAACTCTCATCATCGCCGCGTTTTAGTGCCCATTTTCTTGTTTAGGAAATAAGGAGAAAGTCATATCTCCACGATTTCTCTAAACTTTAGAATTTCTTCAGAGTTTGCTCTTTAGTTTTGATTCTACATACTCTAAATCATAAAACTGATTATTTAGTCTGCAATGTTAGAGTATTATCTACAAATCATGCTTTTATGAACGATATATCTTTATTTTGACCCGTTATGTTTACAATTAAGTAAAGTTTTGACAGAAAAAAAAAAGTATGATGATTAGTGATTCGTTTAAAAACGTAAAGTCCCGCAGAAAAACATGTTACCATTCAAGCTCTCAGTAAATAATAGTAAAAACAATGAACTTGGGAGGAAGATGATTTTTCTTTTCCGCGTTAACTTTTCTCTTTTGGAAGTCCATTCTTCGAAAATAATAAATAATATTGACTAACGGTCCAAAAATAGTCAACAAAATGATGCTAAGTATCATTACTATATATATTCACTATCTCCATTCATAAGATTCACATAAACAACAAACATCAGTTCTTCAAACTCATTTAACCAAGTTCTATCTTTCTCCTTTTCTTCAAATTAATCATTAAGATTGATTATTGTTTCACTCTACAATTAAGAAAGAAGAAGAAATTTAATGATGATGTTACCAAAAGCATGTGTTGCTAATATTCTTGCCTTTACATCACCGCCGGCAGATGCATTCTCTTCGTCGGAAGTCTCTTCGGTTTTCCGGTTAGTCGGAGATTCCGATTTCGTATGGGATAAATTTCTACCATCCGATTATAGAAGCATTATCTCTCAGTCTACTGATCATTATCAAAGTTTCTCATCTAAAAAGGAGATTTATAAATGTCTTTGTGACTCTCTTCTCATTGATAATGCCCCGAAAGGTTAATTAGATTTTTTATCAGTTTTAATTTTTTTTGCTTATATTATTATAGTTAAAGTAAAATACCTGATTTAATAATATATTGTGTGTTTAATGTTAATTCAGCTCTTCAAGATCAATACATTTTCCGGGAAAATATCATACATTTTATCACCAAGAGATATCTCTATAGTTCAGTCTGACCAATCATCCTACTGGTTTTGGAGCAACGTCTCAAATTCTAGGTAATTCATTTTTTTAAAAATAACTATTTACAGCTTTGATTTTTTAACAAATTTGTGTACATTTCAAAAGCTATTCGTTTCTAATATGTTTTCTATATAAAAAAATCAGATTTCCATAATATGTTGAACTTGTAACAATAGATCGATTAGAAATCAATGGTAAAATCTAAACCGGAGTCTTATCACCAAACACAAGATATGGAATCTATCTCATAATGAAAGTGAATAAAAACGCTTATGGACTAGACTTAATTCCGGCAGACCAATCAAATCTATCCAATTAGTAAGAACACAACTTATATATGTTGCTTGGATGAGAAGAAACAACAAATGAAGCGACTGTTTTATGGAAACCGAGAAGACCGGATGTCGATGGCTGTAGAGGCGGCCAGTGGGGATGGGAAAAGGAGGGAACCGAAAGGAAGAGACGACGGATGGATGGAGATTGAGTTAGGAGAATTTGAGACAATAGAAGGAGAAGATGATGAAGTTAATATGAGTCTCACAGAAGTTAAAGGATATCAACTCAAAAGTGGCATTGTCATTGATGGTATTGAAGTTAGACATATCTAAATTAAAGGCCTAATAAGTTCATTGTTCAAACTTTGGGATAGAAATGGGATATGAGGGAGTCAATGATTTGTGTTTTTTTTTTTTGTCAACATTGGATCGACAAGGCCCGATCCATAGCCTAAAGCTTACTCCCCAATAATCCCTTTTTTAAGCTACCATAATGCAGCGGGTAGGAATCGAACTCTGGTGTCAAGTCATTAGCTGGATCATCATAACCACCCGACTGAGAACAACTCGGTAATCAATGATTTGTGTTTATAAAATTGATTTTATTTGTTTTTTTTCTAGGCCTACTTAAAAGCTGTAAGTACATGTTGAGTTGTATTTAGCGAGATGATTATAATATTTTTTATAGTTCGGGTGAACCACTTTCAACAAACACCATGACCTTCGAGCCAGATCGCGAAGATTTTTTTCTTTATTTTGTTTCTCGAATCAACGAACCATAAAAATTCCACTAATCTCGACCAGGAAACAATGTGAAAAATCAAGTTTTTTTGCATAGTTATAATTCAGTTTCGATATAGATTCGAATCCGACGGATCACTTTAACACATTCCCAAATCATTGATCATTACCACTCAACAATGCCACTGTCGGCAGTTAATATTATTCATTATTAGTCAAGATTGTTTTATAATAATGTCAATGGATGTTGTCATCACATTGCCTCATGACCCAAGTCTATCATATGAAAACTCATAATCCATGGTTCTTCTAGTTTTTATTATTTCATTTTCGATAAATAATTAAATCCAACATGTTTATAAGGTCATATTTAACATGCATGGTTAATTAAACTCATGATATTTTAAAATATGTCAAAGTAAATTTATATTTTGACATGTGTTATCAAGAAAGTAGACGTACAATGTCATTTATTTTATTTGTTTGCATTAGTTTTAACTGATACAATTGCTATCTACATCACTTATAAAAATGACTCTGAACGTGGTGACTCAAATAATTAGTATTAATTTAAGCAATTGGTGCAACTATTTTCATCATATTATACGTGATGTCTCGTACGGTTGTAAAAGATGCAATAATAATATCATTTGTTATACATGATATTAAATCACATATAATGTGTCATTTGTTAATAAATGATTCTATATAATGTCATTTATTTAAATGATATAATATTACTGATATTATACACACATTTTTCGTAGGGTATTTAAATGATATAATATTATGTTTCTGTTTGTTTGTGTAGAGTTTTTTTTTTTTTTTGGAATAAGTAATTTCTTACAAAGCATAGAGAAAGGCTTTAATGAATGGCTAGCAACCAATGCAATTGAGCCTCAATTAAGCCACCAGGATCACACTACTACGCGATTGGCACCTACACAACATCAGCAACATTGGACACGACCTCCATCAGGATATATCAAGTGTAACTACGATTCATCTTTTCACACTGACGCCACCTCCGGCATTGGTTGGATCGCTCGAGATGACCGAGGTAATGGATTGTGGTACGGTATGGGCAAATTTGAAGGTAGATACACTGTCGAGGAAGCTGAATTTACAGCACTTATTTGGGTGATACAGTCGATGTGGACTCTTGGATTTCGATCAGTCATCTTCAAAAGAGATAATTCAGTCATCAATTTTGTTCTCAAGAACAAGAACCCAAATCTGCGCCTCAAGATGTATTATGCAACAGTTCAGGATTGGTGCCCTCAATTTGATAATATTCAATTTATACGTAATATTCGTACACATAACTTTTGTGCTGATGCTTTAGCCAAAACAATAACACATAGTTCAATGCCACAATGGGTTGTTACAGATATTTGCCCTGCTAATTTACGTTACCTTGAAACGAATGATTATTTGCATTCAATATAATAAAATATGTTTGACGAAAAAAAAGAAAGGCTTTAACAAAAGGTTTTTTTTTTGTCAGCACTGGATCACAACTGACTGATCCATTAGCTAAGTTCCTATATAATGTAGGTAATAAAACTCTATCTTGAATGTGCAAATGCATCTGCTTTTAATGAACTTGCAACTTGCACTAGACTACCACATGCGATTTTAACGAAAGGTTACAACAACAAAAAATAGTAATATATATATATATATATATATATATATTTCTAGAAGAGCTTGATTTCATCAGAACTCTAAACAACCAAATAACCTTAGATTCTTGATGAGATCCACTGAATATTATTCTCTAATTTAGACTATTCCAAACAAATCATAACTATATATTTTTTTAAAGTATGAACTTTTAGTCTTTTGTCCAAGTGGCAATGACCATTTTGGTCTATCTCTCTTGATACCATGTTTAACCCTATTACCAATTGAAGAGATTAAAGGGTTAGTTAGAACCTAAGGAAAAAAAAAGTATTAACTTCTAGTTAGTTCAAACATTTCAATTTCATAGTTAGAATTGCAGTTTCGAAGTATATTTTGAAACAAATCACAAAATTTTAATAAATTCACTTAAAACTATATTTTCTTTTCGTCACAATCTTGTAGTTCAGATGACTCAATTAATGATTATGCATCATAAACTTGATCTTTTTCTATTACAGGTATAATCGCATTTAGTCAATTCAAGGAAAAATCAAAAGGATGACAGGTTGAACCAAATAGCCATTACTACTAGAACTAAAGTGTCTTAGTATTCACTTAAAATTATTTAAAAGCTTTAACATTTCATATCTTCGTGGCAAGAAAAAGAAAACCTTTATTGCTGTCGAAAAAATAACACAATTTGATTTTGGTCAAAAGAAGAGGTAGGCTTTTGGGCCAAATGAATCCTAAAAAAGCCCAATAACTTAAAGCCCAACATAAAAAATTCCGTTTAGGTTAAACGTGATATTGAAACCCTAGTCTCTCTTGCCGTCTCTTATAAATCGGTTTTCAAATACCTCCAAATTCCTTCATCGTCGTCTCACACAGGTTCTAATCTCTTAATCAATACCGATTCGTTGAGTTATCGATTCGTTTTCTCCGACTTACCCATTTTTGCTTGTTTCTTTGATTCTATCTTTCTTCTTTTATTCAATTTCGAATCTCAGATCTCTGTTTGAAATTGATGTTTTGATTTACAAAATTCACAATTTTGGGAATAGAGTTCTTGTTGGTGATGATGATAAAACATAATCCCAGCTCTATGAGACCTTTTGTGGTCAAGGAATAGAATTATGTTCATACATATATATCTGAGCCGAAAAATTCTAATTTCTTAATCGCAAAATCTTCGTAAATTAGAGTTTTTTCTGTTAATTAATTTTGGTTTTAACTGTTTAGTCAAGTTTTTTGGGTTGATATGGCTATGATGATAACTTATTATCCCAGCTCATTATGAGGCCTTTTGTGGCCAAGGAAAATAACTGTTTCTATAACTTTTTCTGAGCCTTTAAACCCTAAAAATGTTAGCATTATTGATTTTGATTTATTTTTGTTCCCTATGATGTTTATTATTGCTAATGTATATCTGAAATTTTACTGATGTTAAATTGATTTGCTGAGGGAACAATAATTTGTGTTTTTGTTTTGGAATAATGATTTTTAAGTATATTGATGATAGAAAAATTCCCAATGATGGTATTAACCATGCTAATACTGATTGTCTTGTGACTGAATCAATGTTAATTTTCTGAGGGAATCTCTTAAGAACTGTGTTTTGTCTAAACCTAAGTCATATATATATGTAACATAGTCTAACTACATTTAACTAAACTATTGAAGAGGAAGCCCCAATATTTTGTAGGTATTTGGCTATTGGCTTGGCTAGTTCGGTTCGGTGTTGATAAAAAAAAAAACTATTGAAGAGGAAAATTGGTGAACTCAAGCACATTGTAGTATAATCAATACACTTTAGTAGTTAGACATCTTATGTATGTAATATGATTCACATTTGAAATGGAGAGGATATAAGTTTGGCCACATGAAATCTTAGTGGGAGTTTTGCTTTTAGTAGATTGATACTATCGTTTGGCCAAGTTACAGCAACTCATGTGGCCTACTTGTCTTTTATGTGTTTTGGACTAAGATTGTAACGAGAGTCTCTAACCTTAAGGGCTCAACAATATGTGTCACTCTAATACAACCATTGTTTCTTATGGACTAATTCTTGGATCAATATGTGGCATCCTAAGTTGAGTTTAAGACATGAAGTGGCTCTCAGGGTCTCACCAATGTGAAAGCATGTATCTGACATGATGAAGTACTTGATCTCTGGATTCTGCTAAAGGATGATGGATTTGCTATAAAATTTGAGTCTAGCAAACTTGTTTTGACGAAATTTAAGGGGTATCTAGGTAAGATTATTGAAGGACAAACTAGTTATGTTGAGATTGTCCTCCTCAATGATTAAGATGTTGATTCTACTTATGAATGTATTCAATCCTTTTACTCTAGTATCAAATTCAAAATACACAAATTGTTACTTCCATTAAAAGCCGTTTAACAGAAAAATATGCATAAATATGTTCAGTCATAAAATTTAAAATTAAATATTTTGTCATTAATCAGAACATATTCATGTTTAACCTGAAATGTGAAATCACTAGAATTTTTTTCCCAAGATTATGATTTTATGAAAATCATAAGGAAGGATTCACAGCTCTGTCTGAAGCCTCACATATAATTTCCAATAATTTTTTTCGTAGGAAACAACTACATGATAATGACATAAAAAATTCAGCATTAAAAACATAACGCAACAGACAATGTTAAACTTTAAATTAATTCACTACTTTTCGTCCCCCCAAAAATAATCCAATCATATAAAATTACAAATATAGCTAGTGGTATAATCACATTGAAATCATAACTTACCAACTTTATTATGCTCGAAATTTAATTTTATAGAAACCTTACCAACTTATTTATTTATTTATTTCAGGTTTGGATTGTCATTCACCATTTTGGTGGTTAGCTCTTTTGAAAAACGCACCAATTTTAGATGTCTAGGCGGCAAAAAATAGGTTGACGGAGAGCCACCCTCGCGATTTGTACCTAATTGGTGGATTGTTCGGAAAATTTTAAAACTTTCAATTTTTTGTTTGTTTTACTTGTTCAATCCACTATATCTTCATAGATTTATGTTTCTACGCAGTACGAACGTGGAAAAAATGAAAACAAATGACAAAAATGATCGAAAAAATTAAGGAGCCGTCATTATTAGGGTTTTCGAAACCTCCAATTCGCAAACTCAGTTAAGAAATAATACTGAAATGACATTTTTGCTTTTCAATGAAAAAATATAAAAAAAATAGTCAAAATGTACATGAAACTAGAACCTCTAGCCTTAAAGATATAACAATAACCTTGATCACTATGTCATGCCTTCATTTCACATTCTATGATACACAATCAAATATATAACCATTTTATTAAATAAAAGCTTCAAAATTAGATCCGATTAATTCCCATATAATCTATGATTAATTTATTCGGCGCTAGGTGTATCTCAACCGTCCAATCAGTGCCTAGCAAAATTTAAAACAAGGGTGAGTAGTGTGCCTCCACATGATTCGCTTTCATATGATTTAATTTGTCTGCTTTAATATTTTTAAAATATTTAATAATTGAAAATATAAAACAACCAATTAGATCCATGTTTTATTGTAATGAACTCTTTTGTACATTTTTATTCTTTCACTTTCTCTATACGCCAAATCTCTGTTTTTTTCTTCATTCAACCAAAAAAAAACCTCAAAATTTCATGTCAATGTCTTGTCTTTCGATACTTTCTTACTCTTTCTGATACTCAACCTCTATACCTGTCTCTTAATGTCTCTAAAGCGGTCGGAGTTCGTCGATGGTGTTGCAGCTCGAAGTCTCAGCGAGATTTCAGAAGTAGACGCCATAAGAATCGGAACTGATATAGTTTCAGCAGCGAGACGACTCCTCGCACTATTAAGGTCTATCGGAGATTGTCAATGGCTTCATCATCCCCCTGTCATTGCTGAAGCTATCAGAAGGTAAAATAAAAACTTCACCTTTCCCTTTTCTCCTGAATTTTAATCGGACGGTTCAGATTCCTTTGTTCCCCAAAAATCTGGACTTTTATACTCTTGTGAGATTTGAGATCATTATGGGGTTTATGTTTGAATTTAATGCGACTGTTCTATAGGTACGATGAATTGTGGATGCCGTTGATTTCTGATCTAACGGTTGGTGTAAAGCCTCCTATGATTCTGCCTCCTTTAGATGTTGAATGGGTTTGGTTTTGTCATTCATTGAATCCAGTAAGCTCTGTTTCCTTTAACTCCAACAAAGCCAAAGATTCAATTTTTATTAAGTTTGATCCAATTTTTTCTCAGGTAAGTTATAGAAGTTACTGTCAAAATAGATTCTCAAAACTTATAGGGAAACCTGCAATTTACGATGAAGAAAATGAGGATTATGCGGTTTTACAATGCGAAAAAATCTGGAATTTACGATACCCATTGGAGAGTTTTGAGAACAGAGCTGATGTTGATTCATCTGAGATGGTTTCTTCAGTTAATGAAGACATTAAAACTCAAGTAGATAAACAGATCTTTCTTTGGGAGATGTTTTCAGCACCTTATATGTCTGAAACTGTTTACTTGATTTCTGCTCGGTTACGCTACAAAGGGTTTTTGTTGATCTTGAACAAGTTCAAAGACGAGATCACTCGTCTTATTCCAGCTTCTGATATACTACTTATGTGGCTTACGCATCAGAGCTATCCAACGGTATATATAGAAGATGTTGATGAAATGGTGGAAGAGATGACTAGAAAAGTGGTACGAGTTGGCGAAAAAGTAGAGAAAACAGAAGTGGAAACAACAAAAGAACTTTGGGATAGATACTTCAATCAACCGTATGAGAAAGCAGGTGGTGAATTGAGTGCAGTTGCAAATGAGTCTCGTTTATGTAACAACAGTGTGTTTTATTGGCCGGTTTCTGATGTGGATGTTAACACTACGTATAAGTCAATTCGACCTAGATTTGTCTTGGAAGTAAGATGATATAATAATGACTTGACTCTGAAGTATGAGATTTTTTGTACTTGACTATGATTTGTTTGTTTCTTTGTCTGCAGTTGTGTATATATATAAGGCTGAATTCAAAGGTGGAGGGGAATGAGTCGAGTGATCGGAGTTTTCTTCGTTTGAGAGTTGCTAGATGTCATCGAAAGCTGCAACTCGATAAGAAAGTGACTGACTTGTCACACGATGCATCGTGGCAAAAGGGATGGCACCTTTATTGTGAGTTTGGAACACAAGGGGTTATGTTGGAATCACATTGTGAACGTCATCGTGGGATTTGCTTCAGAAGTGGAAAACCGGAAGGGATATTAGTGTTTCCGTGGAATGATTTGTTAAGAGCTCATTCTCTAGCGTCTGGTAGGTTTCTAGGTAAGCAAGTGAGTGTGTTTGCTTCGGTTACTCCTCCGGTTCAAGCGCCATACTTGCTGAGATTTGTACCAGATAGAGTCACCGATGATTCAGGTGCTATGATCTCTGAATCAGTTCAAAGAACAAACAATTTCCGACCTCAAGAAGGCAGATGGCTTACTCGGACCGTGCTTGATCATGCAGGACGGGAATGCTTCGTTATACGTATCCGGTAATCTATCTTTCTTATCAAGAATCTGGTTTTCCTTCTGAATTGACTGTTTGGTCTGATTATAAATATGTTTTAGAGTGGGGAAAGGAGTGTTTAAACGCGGAGGTGAAGTTCCTACACCAGTGAAATCAGAGGAGCGGATAACAGAGATTCGTGTTGGTTCTTGGTCTTATGTTGAAGGTTCAATCGGTAAAGCTCCAGGTCAGTTAACTTAGACTACAAGAAAGAGAAACTCTGTTTGCATTTATGTATTTGTACACAATAGCAGTGTATGGATCATTGTGTTTGCTCGTCTAGTACAGCGAAGGTTGTTGGAACCGTGACGCCTAAAGAACCAGTGGAAGATTGGGACGCTGCTTGGGAGTTTTCGACTGGAGATGAATTGAGCATCCGTTGGAACTCATCAGGATCCATCTTAGAGCTTGCTTTATATTCAAGCAACCGCAATTCGCTGGTAGGATTCTGTCAATATTGAACAGTTCTCTTTGTAATCAGCTTTTTGACATTGTTAATAATATAGGTTAGGCTCTTAACTGGACGAAGAATGCAGTATAAAGAAGAAAATGAAGAAGACGATGAAGGTTTTGTAACAATGGTTAGATCAAGTGAAGAAGATCAAACCGAAAAAGCGACTGCTTTAATCGATTGGAAGCATCAAGCTGTGGAATTTATACCTGAGGAAGATGCTGTATTCGTCTTGCTATTGTCGGTATCGATTCTAAGAAGCGTAACACAGAGAAGAAGAAAAGATGTTGGAAAACTGTTGGTGCGTAAAAGGATAACAGAAGCTACAGGTGAAGGGGATTGGGGATCGGTTATTATTAATGTAGCATCGTCAAATGTATCTTCATCTTCGAGTCCATACGTTGAACCTTGGTATAGAAACTCTGGTAAGGTAATGGCAATGGAGGAGAAACCACAGGTTGCTCGATATCCATATCCAGTTATGAGCTATTCTAATGTTGATGGTGGCGATAGTTTGTACAAACACGTTATATTTGGGTGAAAATTTTAAAAGAAATTGCATACTTTTTTAGTTAGGTTGATCGGTACACAAATAAAGACCTTTTTCTTATGAACAAAGATTTATAGTCATATACTCAAACTCTCTAAAACCCTAAACAATATAATTTGAAGATTACTTCATTTATTGGAAATATTGTATAAATAGATTTAACCACTTGAATAAAAGCAATTCCCAAATAAATTCGATTATAACTTTTAAATTGTAATTGTTTTTTCTTCTTTAATATAATGATTGATGTAATGTAATCTAAGAATTCGGAGAGTTTGGAATCTGGATTTGTAGTAATTGCTCCACACGAAGATACTAGATTGTTATCAAAGTGTAGAATTGTGTTGTCTATGTGGAAAAAGTATTTAGAAGAAGATGAGAATGTCTGTTAAAAAGCCACTAGGCCAGTTGACAAGAAAAAAAAAAAAAAACTATGAGAATGTTAACAAAAAAATGCAATGATATCTTTCAGTGAAATTGTAGATCTTGTTACTGGTTATGAATATCTTGTTTGATTTGCTCACTTGCCACTGGTCGACACCCGAACTCTCCTCTTCATCTAAGATTTAATGGTTGTATTGGACTTTTATTTTATCTTTAGGCTTAGACATAAATATGTCATCATTAATGTATTTAATGATCAGGTCTCCGTACCAATTATTTAATACAAAGTGCTTAATATATGTTAATCCTTTCATTCAATATTTATAATAATCTATTTTGGTCATTACTAATATATTAAGTGAATATTTGTGAATTGACTTTAGTCTAGTGTCAGGTGATAAGTCTACTGAAAGCATGCACTATTTCATATCCAGGGATCGAGTTTCACTGCCTATATTATATAAAAACTTGGCTAATAGGTGACCAGTTGTAATCTAGTGTTGACAAAAAAAAATTAATATTTTAGTTTGATACTTTTTAAATAATAAATATATTTTTCAATAGTTAATTGAATAATTTTAGATGATAATATTTATCATATAAAAATGAAAATTTATTTAATTTGTGGTTTCTTAACCTATATGTCAACACCATTTATATCACTTTAAAAGATATTGATGATTTTACTGTTTTGATTTTTGTAACGTAAATTAATCTTAATGCTTTGTAAATTTTCATGCCTTTTTCTTTTTTTTCCAAATAAATATCCAGTTTATGTTTAACGTTTTATTAAGTTAAAATGTTTTCGCAAGTGGCCTTTAGTCTAGTGGCAGACGGTAAGTCCATATAAGACATGCGCACTTGCATAACTAGGGATCGAGTCTCACTGCCTACATTAGGTAGAAAATTGGTTAATGGGCCGGCCTGTTGTGACCCAATGTTGACAAAAAAAAAAAGTTAAGTTGTTTTTCGAGTTAATAAATGAGTAAGAAAAAACAGTTTTCTTGTTTCATAATTAAATTGTCTTTCTCTTTCGTTTCCAAACATTAATATTCATACAATTTTCTTTATCTAAGAAATTGTACAAACTTTGAATTTTTCAACAATATTCAAATTAAACTAACAGTTTTTGCAATTTCATATATTTCTCTTGTAGTCATATAATGGGGAGTAATATGTCCGTGTAGCTAAGTTGAAAAACTAGGAAAACTATATGAAAAAAAATCACCAAAAACATTTAATAAATACTACAAACTCTATATAGCCTGAGAGATGGGTATATGTCATTTGGAGGTGGAGATAGATTCTGAGTTGGTGGTTGATTTTCTCGCAAAAGGATAGGTGATGCTCACCCTCAATTGTAATTCATGTCTCTCTGCTCTTCTCATATTTTGGCAGCTCTACTTCTGCCGGTGCGTCATCTTCACAACCACCTACTGATACGCTGTTTACTATGATTTGTTTGTGATTTTGCTTGTGTTACACTAATTTAGATTTCTGGTAATTGGTATTGTGCTTTGGTTTACTATTAACACTTTGATTATTTTTCAAGATACAAATTCATGTCCCATATGCAAAGAGGATGAGGCTGATATCTCTGTCACGTTCACCACCCTTTGTGGCCATTTTTTTGTGGTAAGAGGTAGATTTATGGTAAACACAAATCATGCAACTACTTTAATATATATTCTGTTTGTAGGTGCATGTGTTGTAAGATGGGTGTTACGCCAGAATCCGATCACTTGGCCACCGTTTGATTGCCCACTGTTTCTGTGCTCTATTTGGAACTTGATTTCTGCATCAACACAGAGGGCATGGCATCCATTGCATCTCTATACACTTCACTTCACACCATGGATTTGCCGCCGCTAATATAGATATTTTTTCCTTTTTTTGTTGTCACTAGATTTTTACTATAAATAAATTTTCTTATAAAATTTTTTATTTGTAGGATGGCTCTGCGAATGTTAAGGCTTCTTTAGTAAACGCTATGATTGATCATATGCAGTTAGAGACGAGTGACATAATACGCATCAACATGGTACTTGAGGCGCTTATTAATTCGGACATATCAAGAGTTATACATGGACCAAATCGCTCAGGTCCAGGAGGTTGGAAAAACCAACTCAGATGCTCACCCTCATAATGTAAGTATTTGTTCCGTTCCGTTAACTGAACTTTGGGGAGTGTACTACGGACTCTATATAGTCTAGGAGACGGGTATGCATCATTTGGAGGTGGAGATAGATTCTGAATTGGTGGTTGGTTTTCTCACGAAAGGGATAGGTGATGCTCACCCTCTTTCTTTCTTGCTATGTTTGTGCTACGGCTTTCTAACAAAAGACTGGACTATCCGAATTTATCATGTGTATAGAGAAGCGAATCATCTTGCGGATGATTTAGCTAATCATACATTTGATCTTTCTTTAGATTTTTATTTGCTTCATGTTGTTCCAGATTGTGTTCTTATGTTAGTTGACGAGGATGTTGCGGGCCTTATGCACCCACACCGGGTTTGTAGTGGTGTTGGTTGAGTTATTGTTTTGGTCTTTTGAACATAGTTGGGGAGGCTTTTTTCTCCGTTTTCGAACCCAAAAAAAAATACTAACAGTTTTTGCAATTTGATAACTCTCTCTTATAGTCATATAACTGAGGGAAAAATGTTCGTCTAGCTAAGTTAAAAAACTAGGAAAATTATAAGAAAAAAGTTACCAAAAACATTTAAAACTACTATGAAAAACCCCTAAAAACAAAATAACCACACAAAAACATTAATCTTAAAGCACCAAACTATCCCGAAAATGGTTTGCTATGTCGTAGATATTATTTTGAGTCAGAAATACAGGATCACTTATTTGTTTTTAATATTCTGAAATGTTTTAATATGTAATGTATGCTATTTGAGTAATTATTCTTTCTTTAATCGAAAAAGTATTATTGGGAGAAAAAAAATTTCAAAAGTCACAAATATATGAAGCATACCATAATATTTGGTTGGAAACTAGAAGCAGTATAATTACAATGGAAAAGAACGTCGTTTTACTAAGCTTGATAGAAATGGTCGCTTATGGTGTAGTCTGGTGATTCTGAAAGAAAAAAATTAAGTGATAAGAAAAGATGAATTATTATTGCCTAGACCAAATGTTCATTTTACTGAGTATATTTGGCCAATGTTAGATTTATGGGTGATTTATTGTACTAGTCTTAAATAATCGTGTAATTATTAGAATAGTCTTAATCTTTCCAAATTACAGTACTAATCTGTTATTCTTGAAAAATGTTTTTTTGCCTTATTTCCTTGGATCAGAGAAAAAAAGTTACGAAACAACTATTGATGAGAGATTTCACGTCGGTAAAGAGCAAACCTACGAGAAGTTTTAAAAAGTTGTAGGTTTAGTTATCACGTTTTGTAGGTTTTCATTTTCTTCTTTGTTAGCTTACTTATTCTCTTTGATGTAGGTTTATGTATCATTGCATGTCGATTAAATATTTTTCCGTCGTAGGTTTATGTCTCAAGAATTGTAAGTTTACAAGTTCTACTTTCTCGACTTAATTTTATCGTTATGCATGCATCTTTTGCGTGCTTTGTTAGTTTAGTATTTATTTATTGTAGGTTTTTTAAGGCCTTCGTTGTAGGCTTATTTTACATTTCTCGTTTGAAACTTTGAACACATTTGTTTTGCATGTTTGTGTTCGTCTTCGTTGTCGAATTACTTTTACTTTTATATAGGTTCATACATGGAAATTCATGACTTTTCCACACCCTCCTACATATATGAAGGATCAGAAAAGACTATTCTAATAATTAATGCATAATATAAGACCATTTGAGTAATTCTTTCTAGATATATATGTGTCTAAGTTGTGGATCCTCTGTTGTAGAGAATATGATCGTTGTATTGAGTATATTTGGCCAATGCTTATATAAGATAAACATGGATTGGATATTTGTGTAAGGTTACAATATACTTTGTTTGTGCAGGCTCATTACTTTTGGCTGCGACATAAGTATCTATTTTCTAACTGGGTTTGTGTCATTAACTGAATTTGAGATTTGTAGACAAGGATCTAATGAGATAAACAAGAGCCACAATCAGTTTTTATCAAACACACATTAGATTAATCAAGGTTGCAAGATAAAAAGAGTGTCTTCTATGGATGCACACTAGCAAAACAACCACCAGTGAAAGAGAGTAAGGGAAGAGAGTGATATGGTGCATGAGTGTTGTGAGTTCCTTATGTTGTCTCTTTTCTAAAACCTCATTTGTGTAAAACCTGAGCTAGAAGATTTTGTGAGCTAGAATTCTCCCACGAGACGTACTGGTTGATGCCGGGAACTCGTTAAATCTCCTGTCTCTTTTAGTTTGTAGTCTTTAATCAAACTAAAACGTGAACAAAAGATCCTAACAAGTGTATCAGAGCTAAGGAGGTATACTGCTGTCCCCAAGTCACAAGGATGAGAAAGGTCTCAAGATTCCAGCAGACAAGAGGTGTTGTAGAACCTAAAGAAGTAGAAAATCAGCAAACAAAGTCTGGGTACAAAAGGAAACAAGAGAATCATAGAAACAGACCGCAGTTTCAGGAAAGGTTTTGAAAACCAAGAAGATATAGTTTAAAGAAGCAGAATTCAGAGAGAGTTTAGGATTTAGTGAAATTTCAGAGATTAGTTTCAGAAAAAGAGGAGAAACTTCAAAACGGGGAAGACACTCTAATGGAGAAGCAAAAGAATGTGCCTAATAGCTACATTTCATTTAATCATCCCAAGATTCATACCCAAACACAAACGGTTTCTATCTGAAACTGAACCGAATACTCAAATCTATTGCAGCCACAAAAGTGAATCTTGTGCGTGTGCTAGGGTTCCTACTGTTTTATTCTTGTGTCGTTGCTATTGTCTTGAGAATACTCGCAAGTGAAAGAGACAATTGAGAATTGTGTGTACATCCTCTTAATCTACTGCAGTTTGGAAGACACGCAACTCTCAACGAGTTGCTGAAATGTTTTGTAGTTTACAAACTAACGCACACAACAACCGTAGAAGCTAAGCATGTCTAAAACCTAACACACTGTTTTATTTTTCTCCCGATCTAGAATGGATATAAACATTTCAGTTTAGGAAAAGCTGAAAGAGATGTTTTCACATGGCCAGCGAAGAAATCTTTGATATCCCAAAATGAAGATTGAAGTGTGTTACGTGCTCTACTTTACTGAAAAACATATTTTTGGCTCAAGTTAAAGAGCAGAGTGAAGGATTTGTCAATTCGATAAACTGAAAAAAAACAAAAAAACTATATATGTTAAACATCTCTACATAGTATTATTTTTTCTTGCAGCAAAAATTTACAGACGCATAGAAGCATTATGAAAAAAGAAGAGACAAAAACAAACACACAAAAACAAGCTCATACAATCACACAGGAGAAGAACCTCTATTAACACCTACAAAAGCAAAACAAAAACAGGAAACTCTTGCAAAACGACCACTTTGATCATGTCAAAACGACAGCGTTTTAAAGGTACTCTGTTTCTTATCTCTTTCGGGGTTAGAGATCACAGGCCGTCAGTAGGAGGAGAGTTCCTTGGTCCATTCTCTGATCTTCCTGCTGTTTTATCGAACGCATCCGACGTCGACCTCCTCCTAAACCGAAAGGGTTCCTTTCCTCCTGCGTTTGCTCCGTTCACACAATCCCAATTGGTTTTTACTCGTTAGTAAACCTCATACATTCATACTTCCAACCAAATATAAAGTATTCAATATAAAATGGCTCAAGGATACTACTTCACTGAGATGTTAACAGTCACGTACTAATCAAAATTTTAATATATTAGGTAAAGTAGGACAATATTTGACAAGACAGATCACCTAATTCGACAAATAATATCGATGATGGAACCACTAACCCTAAATTGAGGTAATCAATAATGGAACAACTAAGGGATAAAATTGTAAATATAATTCGTCGACAAGAACGAAGTTCACTGCACTGTGTCACTAATAGCCTATTAATAGGAAATGTCATAAGTACCTTTTAATGTCATCCAATCAGAGATTTTTAGAATTGACGAAACTAACCCTCGACGAATTTTTGAATTAAGGTAGTACAAAAAAACTCACCAGAGAAAGGAGATAGAGGCGGAGAGAAAGGAGAGAGTGGCGGAGTTGAACCGGCCGGTGAAGCCGGAGCTGAACCGCCTTGATATCCCGGTGGTTTAATAATCATGATGCTACGTGTTACTTTCACAGTCTCATCCGCCGGCAAATCCTCACCGTACGATTTGGCGATTCCAGCATCTGATTGATCTAATCACGGCCAAAATAAACCAAGATCAGAACAAATCAAATGTAAAAGTATAGTAAAATTCATCAAAATCAACGATCAATTGTTTTTTTTTTCAATTTGACATGAGATCTAATCAAATTAGGAATCGGATCTATGTAATTCAAATACTTCAGTGCAAATTTGTACTGTGTTTTTTCATTTCTAAATTTGCAAAACTAATTCGTCAGCTCAACATAGCAAAACACGGCGTACCATTGCCGGAGCTAGGTCGGAAACTGAAGGTATGATGCTTCCGAAGTTTTCCAAGGCCGTTCTCTGGCCGTGGACCAGCGACGGTATCATCCCAAAGATGGTCAAGTAAGCCCATGGTTTGCAAAATTTGTTAAGGAATCAAAAACTCTCACAGTTAGGTTTTACAAATGTTGTGGAGAGAGGATTCATTAATCTGTTGAAGAAAGTCATCATTTAAAGACGATCGGAAAGATCTTAACCGTTGATTTGAATCTGACGTGGCACTCGGATCTTAGCTCACGTAAGGTGGATAAGGTCGATTGGGAAAGTGGGACCCGATAAGGTGGAGATATTTAGATCGGAGTGCCACGTGTCTTTTATCGGAGGGCTAGAAATGCATCTCACGTGACCGCATCTCTCGCTTTCTCTTCTATTTACGACATTACCCTTACCTTTGTCTTGATTGAGATCAAACTGGTCCTCGATTTTCGTTTATTTACAGTAGTACCACTCCCAACGATCTTAGCCGCCAATAAGTGACCATGCTCTCTGTTCAATTAAATATGGGTTCATAGTGAATTATATAACTAAAAAGACTCATGTTTATTATATCGTTAATAAGAAAACACTCGTTACACTCCTGTCTGCAATTTTGTTAAATTCTTAATTACGATGTTTTTCCCCATTATTTGGATATTACATAGAGTTACGTAATAGTGAATTACAAAAACACACAAATTTACTATTGTTAATAAAACAACACACATGTCTTCAATTTTGTCAAATTGTTTTTTTTTTCCATTATTTGGATCAAGAAAATTTAATCTGTAATTTAAATTCTGTTACGTAAAGTTACATATTTACCTAAAATTTATTTTTTAATATAAAAAAAGAAGTTTAACCCCTTGATTTTGGCCATATTTATTTCACTAAAACAACATGATTTATTGATATCCTTAAAAAAAAACCTAAAAACAGCACTTTTACCCTCTTCAGTTTAAATTGTGAACCTTTAAAAATCCCCAAATCTTATACCCAATTGGCAAATTTTTATGATATCCTAGCTTAAAAATATAGTTTATGATATTAAAGATCATTTGGTATGATTTCAGTTTTGTTGAAAAATATTTTAATATTTATATTACAAATTGGTTCTAAATAGTAATAAATAAGCAAAATTAATGATAAGTAATTTTTAATAATTTGACATATGCTCGTACATCTCTTAAAACTGAAATCAATTTTTAATGAATTATTCCAATTATAACGAAAATAAAACTCATATATTCCTAAATTTCTACATTTTTGGTTTATATGGATTCCACCATTATCTCAACACCAAAATTGTTTAATGATTATTTTAAGCAGAAATTATTGGGATAAAAAAAAGTGATATAAGCAAATCATGGTGAAAACAAATAATGAAAATTTGAGCGTATTATTGATAAATAAATTAGAGTAATACGCTAGATTAATAACTTTAATGATATTAATATAAACAATTTTCAAAAAAGCTATAACTAATATGATTAAAATTTTCTTATTCGTCTAAATTTTAAGATAAAATTATTACAAAACAATAATTAACTATTTTGGTCAAAAGAGAGAAAAATGTTACACTGTAGTTCGTATTTAACGTTTTTACCATTCAAACTTCTTGAATTCATTAAGGGGTGAATTGGTGGAATGACAAAAAATAAGTATGAAATTAGGGAAATGACAATTGTAAGAGGATAATTACCAATCTAACTTTCGTTTATTCATTTATCCCTACTAAATTAACAATTGTGTTTGTACGTATAATAATATTATAATTAGTAATATAATATTTTGTTTGTATATATTAACAATTTTGATATATATATATATATATATATATATAAACAACAAGAAGAATTATGATAAATAAGAGGATGATCTCATAATTTACAACATTAATTATTAATATAACTCTACAAATTTTAAGATAAACATATATACAATAAAAATAATAACGAGATAATAATATTGTTAGTAATGTATTACAAGGGTAAAATAACAATTGTCTATAAACAGTAACCTACTTTTTTCTTTTTGTTACTTTGCCAATTTTAAAATTATCTTTTTCATTTGATGCAATTTCCCTTCATTAATTTATCATTTTTGTCTCACATATATTCTCTGTCACCCTTTTTATTCTTCAATTTCTCCTTCAATAATGATTACAATAAATATTACCAAAATTTAGTGATAATTTAGTGAGAGCATTAAAAAGACATTAAAAATCTCGACATGTTTATGGTTTCGGGAAAAAATGACGATCTTGGATAAAAAAATTCTTTGTTAAAATCTTGGTTAAATTTTCTACTTAAAAATTGAAAGATGCAATCAAAGTTGAGTCTTATTCCCTTAATAAACAAAATATAATTTGGACTAATTTTAATCACACATAAAACAGTGAGAAAGATCCAATACAAATGGTATTTCATCGAGAAGAAATGAGAGAAAAATATGAAATATGAAACTTAACTTTTTTTTTCTCAACAATATAGAAAAAAATTTCTTATGTCCCTATGATTTCATTCTTTGATAAAGGAAGATAGCGATCTCTTTGGTGAATAGCCCTCTTCCATTAAGTGATATGTAGAGAAATAGAGAGATAAGAGATCATTTTAACTTATGATGTGAACATTCTCAAATTGTATTTTGTAAACCAAAAATATGTTAAGTCGTTTTCAACATGGATTAGACAAATCTTCTTAGTTCTCTTATCACAATGTTGGGGGTTTAAATTGAACCCCTTCACTAAAAGTAGGTCCGTTTCTGGGTGGGACTCGATCCTTGGTTGTGCAAATGCGCATGTTTTAGTAGACTTACCGTTTGCCACTAGATTAAAGACCACTTACATCTTTAATTTTATTTAAATACTAGTTATATATACATTTATCTTATAAGTGATGTAGTCACCAATGAAGAATGCTTAAAACTTTGGCAAAGTGGTGGAAATTAAAGCAAGTTGAGAGCTCTCTCTTTCAATCCAAGTGATGTTGTGGATGAAAATAGACTGATAGCTCACTATACACAGCTGTTAAAGAAGACTAATACACTATGTATTAAACCAATCTAAAGTGATTAAATAAATAAATAAAAACAAGGGTTGATATGATCAAATTTTTAAGAAGAAATATCAATCGCATTTCGAGTTTACCCAAGAGCATCACTAAAAATTTCTTGGAATATCCGTCAATTTTTTTTATATTTGGTCTTCTTATTATTATTTTCTAAATGTAAACAAAAACTTAATGACAAAAAGTTTAGAATTGATCAATAAAACTAAGCTTGTTCAATATTATTATTATTATTATGTTATTATTATTATTTTTTTTTGTCAACATTGGGCCACAACTAACTGGTCCATTAGCCAAGTTCCTACATAATGTATGCGGTGGGACTCGATCTCTGGTTATGCAAGTGTGCTGTCTTTAGTGGACTTACCGTCTGACACTAGAGTAAAGGTCACTTGTATATTATTATTATTATTTATTATTTATTTATTATTTTATTTTTTTAATTCATTTTATCTTTAAATCTTACAATGAAGAATAGATTGTTTTTCTAGAAATTTATAATTTAATATAATGGGAAAAGGAAAATAAAATAGTAATACAAATACAAATATATGTTAAATAAAAAATATGTATAAATGTGAACATTTTGGAGTTTAAAGTTTTAGATAAGGTAGACCCAACGACAATGAGATGATTTCAAAAAGTCATGAAACACATATAGAATTTAATTGGTAATTACATAATTGCTTAATGACTTAATTTAATGCGATTCTGCCAAAAAAATTTCCATCAACATAACATTACTTATTTTTTGTTCACGTAGGATTTTCTTTTAAAATTAGTAATCTAAATTGGTGTAAACTATAGTTAATTACACTTGTGGATTCAAACAATATTGACATCCATATAAAATAATATCGTTACATGTAAGAGTTAGAGTGAATTAGCTCCATATACATAAAATAAAAACTAATGTATTAAATAGCAATATGATTTGTGATATTAAGAAAGTAACAATGGTTAAAGAAATAAAAATAACAAAGTACCCTATCAACATTTGATGGAAAAGAGAGAGGAGACACAACATTAAACGCACATTCAATGTTCTGTTTCTTGTTTGTTACCTGATAACATATATTTTATCTCGGTATTATATTACTTATCCGCTAACTTATATATATTATTCGGGAACATATATTTTTCTTCGGTATCACTTTATTATTAGTTAATATATATATATATATATATATATATATATTACCGGTAACATATTTGAGATAACTGATTTTTTCAGTTATATAACAATTAAAATTTTACTTTATTATCCACAAAGAATATTGATTGCTGTAAATTCTTCTAGTTTTTCTTTTCTAAAAACAAAAAGCCAGACGATTGAAATCTTGATTTTCACATTGGTTTATTGTTGCACATATTTGAGAAATGAGATTAACATCTCACAATGGAAAAGTAAATTTTCTTTTCTTTTGTAGGAATAGTTTAAAAAAAAAGAAAAAGAGAAGTAGAGAAGATGGAGATAATGAGAGGAGGGGGGGGGGGGGGGGGTAGACACGCATCTACACACAATAAACATAGCTCCAAAAACTACGGAGTTCATACATCTATTCTGGTAAGAGAATCTCCCTTCCTTACCCATGCAGCACCATGGCTCATCAGCCAACATGAGCTATGACCGCCAATTTGGGACTCCTCATCATAAAAACTTTTGAAGGGTCAACTGATAAACTAAAGACAAAATACAGTACATTTTCAAAATTTTATGGGATAAAAAAAAGTAGTATAGCAAAAAAAGAAATAGAAGGGTCAAATGAAAAACTACAGAAAAAATACAGTATATTTTCAAAATAGAAGGTTCTGGATCACATTCATATGTAAAGTGATTCAACAACAAAAGGAATTGTAAGTTAACAAAAAAAAATGTACAAAAGGAATTATAATAGAAAAAGAAAGTTGTAGAGACAAACAAGTGATTATCTATAATAATTGAAGACACATTGTTCCCCAGTGAGAAACTTTATGACATGAGTGGAAGCCATGATCTTTTTAAATCATTATAGTATTTGACTCTACATATTATTATATCGTACAATTTGCTTGTCATTATCATGCAGCAGTAATATTCATTATTATGAATTTATTATATTTTCTCATGTATGAAAATAAGTAAATAACTATATAAAAATTCAAAATATATATATATATAACATAATTTTCAAGTATATTTATGATGATAAAATAAACTCTAATGAAACATTAGTTTAAATTTTGATTATTAGCTAAATTTTGCTTTATCACATTAATCTTCTGTATAAAAGTTTTTGTAATCTAATAAATTTTAGTATTATACATTTTTTTCGTTTATATCTTATTTGATAAAATTTTAACAGATGCAGAATGATTTAGGACAAACGTGTAATAGTTTTTAATTAACCAAAATCTTGTAAGGAAGTCAAAAGGACAAAAAGAAAAAACCTCCTGTGCCGATAATCGAACCCGAATCTCCTGAGTGAAAGCTAGAAATCCTAACCGCTGGCGACATCGGATTTGTGTTTCATTTACGTAATCATTTGTAATGTTTGTATTTACTTTTATTCTTCGTCTTTTTGTTTACGCTGAAATACATTCTTGTCCCAATTTTTTTCTGTTTTTTTTTTAAGTCCATAATCCATTAATGCTATGCTTCTTCTTTTTTCACTAGAATTATATAAAACAAAATACTATTCCAGAATTACAACCGAGACCAACCTCACTGCCGACCCCTTCAAGGCAGTAATCGGACCCACTGCCACCGCCATAGCTCCTACAAGAAGAACATCAACCTTCGGATGAGATGACAAACACGTTACCTGTTGAAACTCGTCTAATTGTTGCACGCCTTTCTCTTCACCGGCGGAGAAAGACTAGAATAACGGAGAGTGGTCGGCGATGATGTTGTAGGAGCCACCGCGCCGGTCACAAAGTAGATCTAAAAGTTTGTCTTCGACGACTAGGTTATCGCCTTATCAGGTCTTAAGAGAGCCAAAAGATAGTCTGCTATGCTTCCTTTCTGTCTTTTTTTCTATAATGTAAAGTTTGTTTTTTTTTGTCAACCTTAGAAGGCCTAATCTATAGCCAAATCTCATATCCTAAAATTCTTTTTTTTTTCTTCTCCTTTGCATCGGAAGAACTTAAACTCTGGTACTTGAGGATTTGTAAAGTGACCACTACTATTGGGCATCTGTCCTCGGCAAATTTGATTTTTATGTATTTGAAAATTGACCTACTTTGTTTATTTGTTTTCAAGAGTTTTTAGTAACAAATTATTATATTTAATAAGATGAACCAATGCAATCTTGCACAGAGGCCCAATTTTATTTCTATTACAAGGCCTTAAGCCCGTGGATCATTTGTCAAATTAAAATCATATATCTTTTTGGAATCCAAATTTGATTTTTATTTTATGCCACAACTTGAGAAATATGAGGTAGAAAAAATCGTAAATACATTATGCATGCGGTTGATAATCTATTCTAAATGTTTCGGTATACTTTTATTTTGTGTTATATATATATATATATAGGGCCCAGGAGCTCACACATAGCCCAACAAAATTGAAGTCCCTTTTTAAAACTATTATTAGTTTGTTTAGGATAAAGTTTTTGTTAACGTTCTTTTTACATTATACATTTTTTTAGTAATTAAGTTCTAAAGTCCAAACTATTTTTTCGTAAATCATACGGTCCAAAATTTTTTAGTAAGTTATATGGCTTTAAAAAAACTTTAGTAAAATTTAAGATCCAATTT
The DNA here is from genome assembly GCA_963920545.1 of Lepidium didymum. Taxonomy (NCBI): domain Eukaryota; kingdom Viridiplantae; phylum Streptophyta; class Magnoliopsida; order Brassicales; family Brassicaceae; genus Lepidium; species Lepidium didymum. The sequence goes on from OY986987.1 coordinate 2,773,358, forward strand.
TTTTTTCTAATAAAATTTAAACTCAAAATTAATTTTCTTACGGTTAGGTTCGCCCTATAAAAATTGTTTTACTTCAACAACACATGACCTATATTTTTTTCGAAATAACCTTGTATATATAATCACTTAACTTGATATCAAGTAGCATATTACTACTGTCATGAGTTCATGTGAAAATCATAGAGAATTATTTAAATACATTTTGAAATACATTGTTACAAATGTGATTTTAGGGAGTTTCAAATTCAAGTAACATACTACTATCATCCTGAAGTTTTTCGTACTTGTAGCTTTATTGTCTGTTAGAATTCTCTCTATATTATAATTAAATAATTCATTGAAAAAAGAAAAAGATGATTAAATAACGTTTAATTTTTTTTGGGTCTGAAGTTAACGTTTTATGTTTGTCGTAGTCTAGTAACAAAAGTAGTGACTATTCAGGTGTCTAATATTTTATAAGTTAAAGCATTTTTGAATATATGAAATGACAGAGATTAAGATACTAAATTAAATGCATAGAGTAGTGGTTTTACGTAACATAAATTTCTGACGTCATTGATAATAGACAAATGAGAAATGAATATGTAATTTGTAGATTACTACACCTCTCCTAAAAACCTCTCTACTTTTCTCGAGCATTGCACATTTTTCAGCTTTCATTACTACTTATTTTTTTATATAAATTGTTTTTACATTTATCGAAGTCCATAACTAACTTCTTGGTTTCAAGAAAAAGCAAGTACGTATAATGAGAGCAATTTTAATATTTATTATTTTGTTTTTATTTTGTCATCTACTTACTATATGTGCCTTTAATTTCGGACAATAAATGTGACCATAAAATCTAGATTTGAAATGTCAAAATCACTTTAATTTGCATGTCTCTCTTCCCAGTTGTGTTACCACATCGTATTATTTTCTGTGTCAAAAACGAATAATTTGCATGTCTTTAAAGCGAACCAAAAGAAATACTGACTGATAGGATCTTACTGGTAACTTTGTTCGAACCATACTTATTGAAAACATGAATAGTTGTGAACTTGAAATAAAGATTGTTTGAAAATAAAATAGATTTGTAAGAAGATCATTTGAATAAAAATGATACTAACCAAGATCAGTTTTTTTTTTTTGTCAACATTGGGTCATAACAGAGCGGCCCATTAGCCAAATTCCTACATAGTGTAGGCAGTAAGATTTGATCCCTGGTTATGCAAGTACACTGTCTATAGTGGACTTACCGCATGTCACTAAACTAAAGGCCACTTGCGATCATGTTTTTTTTTTAATTATGGAACATAGCCTAATTATTTTTTGGTATCATATAATGAGATCTAATTTAAAGATTAAAATTGATTGATGATACCGCAACAATTAAATAGTATAATTATATTAAATTTAGTAAAAAGAATTTTATTTAGATCATTATTTTGGAAATTAGACAATAATACACTATAATTTAATATTCTTGACACAAAAATAAATATATATAGATTATAAATATTATTTTAAAAATAATATTTGTGTAATGCAAATAACTATTAACTCTAAATTATTCGGTTTAAATAAACATTTTGTTTACAAATAGGAGTTTTGATGTTGCCAATAAAACCGATAGTGTCATTGTCGAAACCTTATCACTTCATTTGCTCCATAAGTAATTAAGATACACATTCCGCATATTTTGCTTTATTGTCATCTTTTCTATTTCAACATTATTATTTCTATTATTTTTAAAACCACAAATAAATTTCTTTTGTGAACTCTAAAGAGTAAAGATCCAATCAATAACATAAATAAAGCACTAGAATATTTTAAAAAGAGTAAAAAGTTATTAAAAGGATCTCTAAATCATTAAATTAAAACAAAAGCTGCGAAAGCAAAAAAAAAAAACAAAAGAACAAAAGTTTAATCTTTATCTAAACATAATCATAGTAACACAACAACAGTAATCAGAATTAAGTATTCTAACTAAAATGTTTTTTTTTCCATACGACCATTAGCTCACTTGCACGTGTAAGAACTTCAAATTACGGAATAACCCTTTTGTTATACGAGGCGTATAAGCAGATTCAAGGTCCTTTTGGTAGTTTGTGATCACATTACCGAACAACCGTTAGGGTTTTCGTCGCTGAATAACTCAAATGAATCTGACGGTCTAGATTGAAACACGTTTTGATCGGACGGCTGATAACCAGGATGCATGTAAGCGTACGAATACGGTGGTGGTGGAGTATAATACGACGCAGCATCTACACTCACCGGAGCTTGAGCGACGTTATAACTTACGCCATACATTACCTGCGGCGCATAATAGCTTAGTTCAGGATAAGGATACATATCGGGACGTGGCGGATAGTTATTGGTTAAGATCTGTAGATCATCGGTTTGATTAAATGAACGGTCGCGATTTGCTGTAGTGGGCAGAGGAAGTGATTGTGTACGGACAGGTTCATCGGTAGGAGAAGTTTTCAGATTTTGCCCCTTCTTTTTCTTCTTTTTACCAACATTGCCACTAACAGCTCCACCGCTTTCTTCTACTTTCTTCTCCACCGCCGGTGCCGGAGATTCCGCCGGAACAGAATCTTTTTCCTTGACGACGTCCTTTTTCTCCTCTTTCACCGAACCAATCTCATCGCCGTTACCAGAACCACACTCTCCGTCTTCGGTTTTTTCAGATTCCGGTTTATCACCGGTTTTTTCAGATTCCGGTTTACTACAATCTCCGGAACCGGTTTTTTCAGATTCCGGTTCAACACTACCAGACGAAGAAGCTTTATTGATTACTTCAGTTTCTGCTTCTTTCTTCTTCTTGGTATTGTTTTTGTTCTTGCTCTTGGTTTTCTCAGTCGGGTCGACGGGTTTGGGTTTGGATTCGGATTGAACCGGGTCGGGTATTTCCGGCAAAAGTTCAGCGTTTTTGCCAGCTTTAAGAAGCTTCTTTAAAAGGATCTCCGGTGAGACAATTCCCATAACAGTAACTTTATGCAGCTTCACATCAATGTCCACTCTATAAACACCTAAAGCCAAAAAAACATATAGTTACATAATTTATATAGAACAAAAAAGTAAAAAAAAGATTCTAATAATTCTATGTGTATATACATAAATACCTTCAATACTTGTGAGAATTTTTTTCACTTTTCTTTTACAGCCTTCACAGTGAATAGAAGCTTTGAAGTTGCATGTCTACAATTACAAAAAAAACTCAAAACTTTGATTCAAATGAAATATTAGAAATTCTGAAACTTGAGTATGTATGAAGGATACTAAGAACAAACCTTGTATGGTAATGGAAGAGAAGGAAGATCTTCATTGATTTGTTGTGTTTTCTTAGTTTCTGGTTTCATTTCTTTTGTTGCCATTTTCAGAACACAAAAGAAGTTGCTAGATCTTTGAACCAGAAGAGAGAAGAGAGAGATAGGAGTGTGTATGTGTGTGTTGGGGAAGACAAAAAGTTATGGAGAATTCATTGTGACTTTATTATAAAGGATGGAGATATGAGATTTTTTAAAATTTTGTAGTTCTCTTTATTTAATTAAGAGTGAATTGTAAAATGATCCTTCAAGTTATAAATTTTTAAAATTAAAACCACTACAGAAAACAAATATCTAACTCATATAAAATTTGATAGTATAGTCTTCAAGTAGGCCTTTTCATTTGTGGTTCAAATATAGAACATAATAGTAAATTCGGGATTAATTTGTGTAGATTTAACAATTGGATCAAAATCAATGTGTCAACTTTATTTCTAAAATCTCCTATTAGGACTGTTGGCCTACCAAGTACTTGCATGATGTTCCTACCGCCTGCTTGACGGGTGGAGTACTCGTTAAACTGAAGTGAAGTCTCTACCTATTAGATAGTAGGAGGCTCAAAGGGAAGATGGACTTGCTAAGCCAGCGGTGCAACTGATGTAGTGAGTAGAGGTTTTCCGCTCATAAACAATAAATTCTTCACGTTTTCTTCAGATAGTGGGAATAAATTCTATTACTTGATTGACATTGACACATATATGTACCACACCAAACAAGACTACCACATTTTGTACAGTGGAGCCGAATTACAGAAGTCTGAACTATTAGTTGGAGTATTAACCTGTAAAAAATTCGACATTAAGTATATAATTAAATAGAATCTTTTAAGTAGTTATAAATAATTCAATATTTTAAAATCACTAGTTAAATTTGGATTAAGGTTCATGTGGTTTGATTGAGTGCTTTGGGGTTATGAGAATTATATATATAAGTTTGTAATCAATTAGATGATTGATAAAATCTACTCTATATTGTGAGATCAGGCGTAAGGGTTGTCGAAATAAGATGCATCAAGTCAAAAATACAATTTAGATGCACATACCTATTCCCGACTATAAGATTTTGTATTGTCATTTTAGTTAATGAGAATTACACACTTATTCTATTGAGTTGAAAAACAATTGTGTCATTTTCGAAGTTATTACTTCTGAATGAATGTAATAAACTACAAATTGAAAGGTTTTTGGTCTAAAATTTTCTATAGTTTTATTACATTAGAGATTTTATACTTAAAGCACATAATCAGCAAATATATGGTTTTATCTTGCAATAACTATTTCAACTAATTTCTCAACTACAGTTTGGTTCCATCACAACAACCTATTTCGATCATTGCATACAAACTTATCAAAATATCAATTTCTTTCTATATTTATTGCTTTTCATAAATGTCCCAAATCATCAAACCATAACTTTCACACATGAATTATCTATCTAGAATCATTGAAAATGTTTTTTTGATAAAGAATCATTGACAATGTTGATAATGAAGAAGGCAATTAATATTCAAACATAAATTCAAAGAAAAATCGAGTATAACTAACGACCAATAAACGATTAATGATCACAAGTATGATCAAAGGAGAAAATATGGCGATCACATGAGCCACGAATCTCAAATTCTCTACTCAAATGTTGAACATTATTTCTCTCTTTCTTTTTGCCTTTTCTCTATTAATGAGTTGTGAGAAACTGATAGTTCAATAGCTCATTTAATATGAGTTTTAGAAATTGGTATTTAACCATATTTAACCATATTAAATGCCTAAAATCATATTCTAAAAAATCATAAAATAATTTTTTTGTTTTTCTCATGCTATAAATTGGATTAAATCTTGGCTATTGTAACAAATTTTAGAACATTTTAATGGTCGACTAGAAGTTTCAGAATTTTAATCTCAATTGTAACAATAGCCAAACAATTCAAAGATTGAGAATGGCCTCTAATGGTTCTTTTATAAAATTTTGTAATTGATGGGCTAGTTTTCAAAGATTGATTACTTCAAGGGTTTGTTCTGCAATTTTTCTTAAAATTAAGAGTATTTTATTTTCTGTTTTCAAAAATTAAGAGTATATTATATTCGTTCAAAAAGTTATATTTCTCCTTCTCTGCGGGGAAATCACTTTATTTATAAAATTATATCGTCTATTTTTCCAACAATAACATCCTTTACAAATTTGGATGTTTAAAAAAAAATCTATTACTGATTAAATGAATATTAATACAAGATATCTAGTAAAATGATAACACAGGAAAAAAAGGTAATAAGAATTTTTTTTATAATTTCAAAATGATTTTAATTATATAATTTATTTTACATAAAAATTATAGAAAATAATATAGATAACTAATCATTAATTAATCTCTAATATATATTCCAAAAGCTAGGTCCAGCCCGATCGTCTGATTACTAGCTAATAAAATTCTTGAACATGGACCATAATAAACAAATTTAAATATAAATTAAATAATTATATAAACATATGTGTTTGTTTTAAAAATTTCTACAAATAGTAGATAGTAACATTAAAGATAGATTAACGTTTTTCTAAAGGATTTTCAATGTTTTATTACAAATTCTTTAGCCTTGTATAATAAAATATTTTTTTATATCAAAATAGTGAGGAGAACTAAGTAGTTGGCAAAAAAATCAATAAAAACTCAAAAATAAATGTCTAAAGATAACACCATTTTCAATATTACGGAACAATCTGATGCAATCACCACCTCTAATATCGTCAGCAATATCAAACATGTCATTGCTAAAAAACAACTTCCAATTCTGAGTGAGGGAAGAAAGGCTCCTTCTGATTCAACGAGACCACATGCATAATCATTCAACTCTATCTCGGAAATATATCCATCAAAGCCTGAGAAATATTATGAGTTTTTCCAAAACCTATCTACGTATCATACGTAGCCTATAAAGGCCGGTGTTAATTGCAGTGGTCTTGAAAGCAAGTCCCATGGAGAATCATGAAAAAGTGATTTTCAGATGGTTTGACCTTAGCTCCACGTTGAGATTGAAAACATAAATATGCCTCTAAATCGACTCACAACATCTTGAAGTTTCCATTCGACATTGAAGAAACTTTTGTCATTTCTTTCTTTCCGTATGTACCAAACTAATTATGGAAAGCTCCAGAATAGGAAGTCCAAATTACCTTAGATCTATGGAAGAATATTTGCAGCACATTATGGCATTTGATGACTAGAGTAATTTTTCTACAAGAAAGCTAACATAACTGTTTGTATTGGTGGCCAAATGTTGGAAAGGGGAGAAGCCTATGTATGCTTACTAGTATTTTACTAAATTCAGTTTATTTGAGTAAGGAGAACTGTTGGCCAAATGTGGAATCTGCAATAGAAAAGTTAGTTTCACAAATTGAATGCGCAAACATAAATCTTTTCATGACATTTTTGGCAAAATACATCACACTATAACCAATTGAATAAAATATATCTTATGATAAACATCTGTTCAACAATGGATATGGTTCGAGTAATATAAGTAACATCTGATGATACTTCTCTATCTCTCTATCACTCTTCGACTGTTTCTGAAATCTCCAATGTCTGTGTCTTTACCATCACTATGCCCCTGTCGGTTTCCTCCTCTTCCTCCTCTGTTAGATCCCCTGAAACTCCCTGACCCGCGTCCTCGGCTGCTCTTTCTATCAAACTCGTCATCAAAACCACCTCTTCTACTTCCCATTCTTCCTTCAAACCTGCCACTATCTTCTCTGTTCCCTCTTGATCTACTAGCTGAGGAACTTGACACACTGTAATCTTCATCGTCACTATCATAACTGCTCCTTCTGCTTCCTGTTCTTCCTCCTCTCCCTCTTGATCTATTTCCCGAGAAGCCACTTGATCCCCTGTAGTTATCAGAGGCAAAAGTTTCGTCAAATCCTCCCCGTCCACCTCTCATTCTTCCTCTGCCTCCTCTCGATCTATTACCAGAGAAGCTTGACCCTCTGTACTCTTGATCATCCATGTCATCATCAGATTCTGAAGCTGAATAAGAGCTTCGTTTTCCCTTCAAACCTCCTCTAGTTCCGTTGTTTCTTTGTCCACGCCTAAAACTGGACCTGGGACCATCTTCTTCCAGATCAGAATCAATCCCAAATTCCTCGTCCGACCCAAAAGTAAGTTTTCTCGAAGGGCGACCTCTCTGTGATGAAGCAACGTGGCTAGATTTCCACCTGGGAGTGGCGGAAACCTCGTCATCTGAACTTAAACCAAGCTCATCGTCCCTTGAGAAGCCTCCCTTACCGTTTCCATGCTTGTTTCTACTGTTGTGAAGCGTTGAACTTCTTCCTCTTTGTGCATTAAAACCAGTCTTTGACTCCGGAAACTGTTCATCCTCTGAGAACTCGGCAGAAGCAAAAGAAGATCGAGCTCCTTCATCTGGAACCCCTCTCTCTCCAGTTTCGTCTATTTCATAGCTGTCAATATCATCTTCATCGTCAAAATCATCAAACCCGGCTCCAGGTCTTCTGTTCCTACCAAACTCAGAATTTTCTCTGCCTCCTGGAGGAAGATTATCAAATTCGTCTTCAGGATCTCTCAAACCCTCCCGGGGAAAGTTTTCATTCTTTCTGCTGGAATCCGCATATTCAAAAGCAGCAACTTCTGCCCCGTCTGACTCATCATCATCAAAATCAAAGTTCCATGCGTTGGAAACATCATCCCGCTTCACAACCCTGTCTGTTTGTGCTTCGGTGAAGTGATGTGTTTCTTGTGATTTGTTCTCTACGAAGGTATCTGGTGGACGCTTGCAATCACAATGAAAACATGCCATGTTTCTTCTATAATTTAAGAAGTTGCATCTGTCATAACAACATGCAAGAATGACAATAAAGTTTAATCAGTATATCTTTTCTCAGATTCAACAGCTTCTCAAAAGCCTAGCAACTTACTCAGGGCATTCCCATTCTCCTGGAAGTAGCTGTCGCTTTGGCCTCTTTGCATCACACTGTAAACAGATTGTATTCTTCGCAAAGTTCATGAAATCGCACCTAAGATGAAAATGAAGTGGAATTATAACATATCAGGACAAATATCAAAAGTAGAATATAAAATAAAAGATGCACCTAGCCTCTGCTGAAACCAACGTTCTGTGCAAAAATGATGAACTGTTTCAAAGTGCAAAATTTTGTAATATAAGTGCAAAAGGCTAATAGGATATACCATCAACCTAAAGGTCCAAAACTGATCCTAAAAGTGAAGTTCATTAGAGATCACCAAGAACTAATAATGAATCTGTTTAGATACCTTAAGATCAAATTTAGAAGAAGATTTATATTTATTCTACCTCAGTCACATTGTTTCTTGGAAACCAGGACACATTCTATAATAGATGTATTGGACTCAGCAGACATTCTATTAGTTCAAGGTATCAAGTAGAATAGGGACAAATTAACAGCTGAGAACTTAACACTTCTATACAAAGCTAAGGTCATGCATCTGGTTTTATGTATAGTTGAGGTCATCAGAAGAGCAAGGCGAGACTTACTTTGGGCATAGCCAATCTCCTTTCTTCATCTCAACGTCATCGCGGCCAACACGTCTCTTAGGAGGTGGCGGTGGCTGCTTGACTTTAGGGGGCGCTCTTTTGATAACTGGTGGAGTAAGATTAGGATCTATTGGTACAGTGCTTAACTTGACAATCTCATGCAGCAGTTTACGCACCACTGTCTTAACAGATTTTTTCTTCAGGAGATTTTTGTTGGCCACTGTTCCGTTCGATGGGTCAAAACCATAGGTGAACAAAATGCGCATGATGTCAACAGTTCGAGCCTCATCCTCTTTGTTTGTCAATAAAAAGGCCTTTTCGCAAGAGTTCCTCAAGCTGCAGGAACTGCAGACCTGATATACGAATGAATGTTATCATCTGAAGAACCTATTAATAGTAAACAAGTTAAGAAATCAACAAGAAATCTCAAGAGGGAGAACCACAGTAAGCAAAGGGGACTTCATGAAACCTAAAAGCAAACAGACACCAACTAATACTCCAACCAAAACAAACCAAGATGTTTTAAATTAAGAACCTGATTTATGAAGAAAAGTAAAGAAATCTACTTCTTTTACAATCAACGATTAAATGTAGAATCAATGATCAATCTCTAAGAAAAGAACAAAAGTCCTAAGTTCCCACGAATCCAATGAGACAAAGAATCCTAACCTATTTTTCCTTCCACTAATATGTACTATTCTCTTCATTCATTCAAATGTGTCAAATATCTCACCTTCTAATGCATATTTAAATCACACTGTAAGAGATGCATAGTACACATAAACCAGAGAGAAGGCAATAGCATTGATAGCCAGGTAGCAAGATGAATGATAAAAAATATTACCACTAATCAATTTTAGACTTAATAAACCACAAAGTTCATACAAAAGCAAGTCTTGTATGCATAACTTATTAAACAATGCTTACATCTCCTTCATCGAGATGGACACGCTTCCTCAGTAGTTTTCCTGAAAAAACCACTTTTCTATCAGTCGCTGGGCATCCATGACCGACAAGTATTTGAATGTCATTTCTCGACAATGACCTGAGGAAAATATTCACATTAGCACATCTCAAAGCAAAGATTTCAACTTCGGTTACGAAATAGTTAGATTTTACCCTTCTATGTAACTTCAGTCATAACAACAAAGTTGATCAAATGTCCAGTAAAGAGTACATAGACACAGTACAGTAACGGAGGCTAAAGTTTACAACACTCAGTTGTGGTTTGATCAAACTTATATTGTGATCAATTGGTTTGAATCCCTGAGAACTACATGAATCATTCAATTCATATCGAAGCAGAGTTATAACAACGCTTAAAAACGTAAACTTGTTCGATTTGAGAAGCTGAAACTAACCTTAGAATATCGAAACGGTCTTTTCCGAAATTGATAAAAGCGTTTTGAACAGCTCTGTAATCTTGAAACAAAGCAACTCCAACATTCTCTTCACCTAATTTATCACTAGGCACATCAATCCCCAAAGTATTAATCATTTCATCTTCATCTCTTTGTCTCCTATGATCAAAGTAATTCTGCTGCACAAGCCTCTCCATCAACTCCATCCACTCTGGCCATGGATGCACAAGCTCAACCACGCCATTGCGGCTGGTTTGAGCCGGCTGGGCCACGTGAGATTCCAGTTCTTCATCAAGCCTAACGGATTCATCTCGTCCAGGATCGGAGTCTTGTGGAGCAGAAGGAGGCGGTTTTGGCTGTTGGGGCTGTTTAGATTGGCGCCAAGCACGGATACGCTCAAGGGTTTCGTCTTTCTCAGAGTGACGTTTCTCAATAGCATCAATTTGATCGAAGACGAAGCTAAGGCGAGAAGAAAGAGAGGAGGGTTTGTGATTAGGTTCAAGGGTTGAGTCAGGTCTACTCTGTGGAGAAGTAGAAAGTGATTTTGCAAGAAATGGTTGAAAAAAACGGCGACTTTTAGGGTTTATGTGGAAGAATGAAACGCGTCTGATGAGAAGGAGAGAGATTGAAGGAGCCATTTAGGTTGCAGAATCAGCCATGAGCAAGGGTTTATGGACCATCTCTTCTTTGTTAAACCCACTAAAAAATCGCAGTTGCAGAGACGAATTTCGGTTTAAAGTTCAATCAACGGTTTGGATCGGTTTTGAGATTTGGGTTTTTCAATTTTCTCTTCCACCCAAATCGGAAGTTAAATTCCTAATTATACCCGAATCAAAAGTTAAATTGCTGATTGCCCCAAAATAAAGTTAAATCTAATTGCACACTTTTCTGAGTAATTTCGGTTTACTGTCAACCAACGATTGGTTTCACAATGTTAATCTAATAGTTAGCCGATTTTAAACCAATTTATGACCTGATCGGCTAATTGAGAAGCTAATCGGATGGTTCTCAGGCTGCTGTTCCTTCTATGGCTTCAACTTCAGCTGAACGCTTTCAGTTTGGCAATGGTGATAGGTCAGAGTCAGCTGAACAACAATTTGTATGCCTGTAATTTGTAATATGTGAGTTTTATATTAAGTATAATAGACAGTTTTATTCTGATGTTTATTGGTCACAAATCACAATACAAGTTTAATTTGTTGAACAAGTAAAGCATTAGAGCACACAAACCACTTCACTATTTAGAAAGCAAACACCAACTGTGAATTCAGAGACTTGTTTTAGATTGAGACACTGTTCGGAATTCCTCTGCCGGTAACTCCACCTTCACTGGTCGGAAACAAAGAAGTGTACGGCATTTTAACCGGACCGGTTCTGTTCTTGAGATTCTTGTCTTCATTCCTCTCATCAATGTTCTTCTCAATCTGCTTTACATTCTCTCCAAACTTCTCAAATGCCTCTATGGCCTCTTTCTCAGCCGCCCATTCCTTAGAATCTCTCTGCCCCAAATACACCTCATCACTTGAATGTGTAGACAGAATCTCAATCAGAGATATCCCTAGAAGTGTCTGAAGCTGAGCCGTGATCGTCTTCAAAAAGACTTTGTCCGGATTCTTCTCAAGTTCTTCAAACTCTGGAGTGTTTTCCTTTGGCATAAACCGGCGGCTTATGGTTGGTCTGTTAGGGAGGTACCCTGCAAACGGATACTGTCCGAAGTTTACTGCTGCGTGTAGAGCAGAAGCGATCCAAATTATTATAGTGCAAGACTCTATAAGTTCATCACGAGTTTGCATTTTGGGCCACCATGGTTCTGACTTTTTGTCTCCATGACCTTCCTCGCGCACCTCCTTCCACCAGGCTTGCAGTTCAATATCGTTTTGGATATCCTCATCTGTCTTGTAATACAAGGGAATGTAGTCTTTAACCCATGATTCAATAGCATACCAAACCTCAAGCCCATCCACTGCGTAAGGATAGTCTTTTATCTTCAGACGTAAGCCGTGTGGTGCTTCTGGGTCATCAACGGCCATCCCTCTGCAATTGAAAATCCATAGTAAGACAACAATTTGATGATCATAATAAAACTAGCTATTCTTATTCTAATTCACCACACTAAGTCAAACAAATAACCAAACCAAACTCTAAAACGATGCACACCTAAGACAATCTACAGAAACGTCCTGGAAAACTAGGCCTCACTAACTGTTTTCTAACCAACTCACAACAGCTATAGTATATAACATTCAGCTGAAGAATGTTATAAGCTTATAGCTAAGAATTGTGCCACCAAAGTTCATCGAAGCTTTGCGTTTTGCCTTTGTGTTCTTTTCTGACTTTCATAAAGTTAAGTAGAACATTGAAAGATTTGAGTAACTATTTACCTCTTTTTGAGTTCTGCGGGCAACGCTTGATCAGGGAAGGTCCAGTGGTGCTTATAGATGAAAGATGACATCTCCATGGCGTATTTAGAAGGAAAAACAGTGATTTCAAAGATACCACCACCATTGATCAGGATTTGCCTAGCAAGCGCATTGATGTTCATTGTATCACGGAAGTGAGGTTCAAGGAGCTTAAACACCGGGTGAAGAACGCTCAGCTGTCTGTTTGTGGCAATCACAAAAGGTTCAATCGATGCATGTGTTTGCAACCTGCAAAAACCAAAACTTAAACATCAGATCATGTCGAAAGATCAGTTGTTCCCCAACATAATCAGTTACATTATATATCAGTTACCAGTGGCTGATTAGCTGATGATTTCCAGAGTCATTTACACCCACATAAGCCTTTGCCAATTGCCACAGAGAGTCGTAGACCCCTTCACCAGGCGTATATACTTCACTCACTGCTCCAAATTTGTCTCCATCAGGATGAGGCAAGCTCAACTCTATCACCAATGGCTTCAAGGTCCCATCATCTTTCAGTAACAGAAGTGTCCTAGTCGCATAAGTCTTGTTCGAGGTAGTGTTTATACGTCCCAAATACGGCATAAGTGTATCATGGTGGTCTAATATAAACAACTTTTCCTTCTCTAGAGCCTGGAATTGTGAAAGAAAATTTGTTTGAAATTGATTCAGTGTCAGACAAGCGCTTCATTTGATAGTAATCTTTACCTCTTCAACAGTAAGCCCATCTAAGCTGTCTTCTATGTGGCTTTTGGTGATTGTACTGTTCTGGTTACCGTATGTTTCGTAGTCAAGCTTGCTCTTTGGGGGAAATTCCTGCAAATTTAACATGCCATAACCTGTAAGACAGCAGAGAAAAACTAACAGAACCACTATTCGGTTATTGAGAAATTTCATGGATTCACCTTAAGAAGTTGAATAACAACAGGGTTGAGCCCAGCCAACATTTCTCTGGCGAATTCCTCATCAGTTCTCCATGCAGTTTTGTCCTCTGGAAAAGAAATCAATGTTAGTTTGATCGAAAGCCATATTCAGAATGTATTAGAGAAGAACTTGTTACTACAACTAATCAAGAACAAAGAATAGTCAAGTTACCTTTGATGACTTGAGGCACTGGATACTTAAGGAATTTCTGGCCATCTGTTCTGAATATCTCCTTTAACATCTCAAGTGGAATATTCTTAACGATACTATTAATCAAATCCTGGTTTGGTAGATCGATTCCTTCTTCGTAGATCTTAAGAACATCTTCAAAAGAATCAAACTCATTGGGAGTATTGTCAAACACAGCCTCAAGTGCAGGCTGAATAAACTGAGCAATTGCTTTCAGAGCATAAGCAAGAAAATCAGACATCTTCAAGTGTCCGAACCTCTCATCTCGTGGAACATATATATCAAGGCTCGACGTAATAGGCAACCTGCTCTCAGTTTGAGGATCTTCTTTAGTCGGTTTCCGCCCGGTTCTTCCCCTTCTTGGGTAAGGATACTCTGGTGTCCCTCCAAGTACAGGTCGTGGGTTCTTTGGTGGAACACCTAAATCATTGTAGTAAGCATAGTCATATACTCTATCCCATTCCTTCAGCTCTCCTTCACCAGTTCCTCTCAAGCTCACAAGCTCTTCTTCTCTGTACTTGCGTAGGGCCTCTGGTGTCTCATGTGGAAGATAAGTCTGAAAAAAAAGTAAACAATAGATTGTTTCAAACGAGAATTCTTACCTAAACCAGATCAAAACAACATATTTTCGATCAATATTAATCAGCAAAAGAAACAGAGAAGGCTTTAGTTACCTTGTTAGAGAAGAAAATACGGTCTTTGGTGTAGTGTTTAGCAGGGTAAACCCAAGAATTGCAGATGTAATGGACTCTGCCATGGCCTGGGACGTCTTCAAGAGTGAGACTTTTGAGATAAAACTCACTGAAATGGTTGTTCCTGATCAAGAATGCTCCAGGGTAACCAAAATCTTTGTCGTAATCGAATGTAACTTTAAAGGCTGATTCGCCTGCTGTTAAAGATGTGATTGTTGGGATCCAATCCTCCAAGTGTGCAGCCTTTCCTAGTTTGCCACTTGAATCGTTTGCTGTAAAAAACACAATTGTAAAAAATTGAAACTAGTAATGATTCTACAAGGGGAAAATGTCCATACATGAACACATCCAAAGATACAAAATATTCATGAAAACAAATACAATATACTTGAGTAAACTTGTAGATCATTTTAGAATATGACGCTTTGTGAAATAATTGGAATATAATCAAATAGGAGTAACTATTAAATATTCCAAAAAGAAAGTTAAAAAAAGAAAGATTCTGTTGTGGGAACAAGCATCTACGCTCTGTTTCCAAAGAGAGTAAAACAGAGCACTTTTAAGCTTTTTAGACAAACTATTTGTTTTACATATGTTTGGATTTTTTTTTGTTAAAGTCAAAAAACAAATTATTGCTTATGTTTAGATTTTTTTTTTGATAACTCAGGAGCTTTAGACCTTGTGTGAGGGGTCTGGACTTGGGCAGATAGATACATCTCAGTGATCACTATCATTTAGATCAACATATATATAATATGAAGAAAAAAAATGGAATTTTCGTATAGTTGAGAAAAGAAAATTAAAGAGAAAAGTTACAATCACTTGGTAGACAAAAAGAGTATTTGATATATCTCAAGAAGTTTCCACACATCAAAACAAAACAATTAAGAAAAATAATTTTCAGAGTAAAACATTAGAATGGTTCCAAGAAATGATCTCACAGTTTTAATTTAATTACTCTCCTAATTTCTTATAAGAAAGTACAAATTAAAAAACACTCAGACGTGGGTTACATGTCATATTAAAGACTTTGTGAAAAAAATAAAACCTTTCATCTAGTATTTTTTATAGAAATTTTAATATTCATATCAAAAATATAAATTAATTTATGAACCAAAACAAGTATACAATATAATTTTCATTATTATTATTATTATCAAGTTTTTGTAATTATGGTAATAATTTTTTTAATTTAGATGATGATAATAATTTTTTAAATTTTTATATAATGATTATATTACATAATTTGTACTTTTTGGAAATAAATGTTAAAATTAGAAAAGGTACAATTAATTTGGTGGATTTTTTTGGTATAAAACTCAAATATTAAATAATCTATGGAATAATATGTAGTGGAAGTAAAGGACGAAAAGAAAATAGATATGTAGAAAATAACAAATATTGGTAATCGCAAACCTTAAAGAAATTATTATATGTTTTTTTTTAAGGAAGATTATTTAATTAATTCAGTAGTAAATGAAAAAAGAAATTCAAGAACGTGAAGGAATATAAAAATTTTGAACAAAATTCAAATTTCGAAAATTGAAAATCAGAGCTGTGAATTTACCTGAATCAGTAACATCAGAGCTAATAAGACGAAGAGTGATTTTGTTTCCGAGAAATTCGTGGAGACGATCGAGAAACGAAGCGTTGAAATCGTTGAAATCGAGGACGTTCTTCTTCATCAGAACCACTGTTCCTTTCACCTTCGCCGTCGTATTTCCGTCGCCGGTGAACAGATCCACTAGTTCTCCGATCATCTTTGGGTAAGTTGAAGTTGAAGATGATTAAAACGAGTTTTTATTTGTTAAATGTAATTTCTGGTTTCTCTCACAGAGCTTTTTTTTAGCTGAATGTGTGTTTTTTTTTTATGAATGGTGTGGAGGTTTGGGGTCGGTTTGGGGTATTTATAGAGGAAATTTGTTGTCGTTAAGGATTTTAGAGTAAACTTAGATTAAAGGTTTCTGGTTTATTTAATTAAGTATACTTAAATATTTCAACCCATTTAATTGACTTTCTTTTTTGTCAACCAATATATTATAATAATCAAAACCAAATATTGTTTACATCCCTAAACCATTAGCTTAATTATTCTTTTCAAATATTTAGTATGTTTTTTCACCAGTTTTAGTCTTATACGATGAGTAAAAAGTGTCGTTGTTATGATAGATTTCCACCGATGATCAATGCATTGGATAAAGCTTTTGTGCAGCAAAGGTTGGGGGAATAATACAAGTTGTATTTGTAAAATTAATGAATAAAATTTGAGATGACAAAAAAATAAATTTGAAAACTTATAGCCTTAGTATACTTTAAATATTAGATTTACTATTTTTTTTTGTTGTGTTTTACATATATTATACATTCATGTACTGTACTGCTAGATTATATAATACACTCTCCATTTCACAACATATCATATTAAGTAAATATATATATATATATTAAACATATTGTTTTATATAAAAAATTGAATATTTAAATGTAATATTACATGATCAATTATTTACACAATAGACTGACATTATGAATATTACATATTGAATTTTGGTTTAAAAATTGATATGTATTTATTGGACATTTCATTTTTATTGATAAAATTTATAATGTATCAGTTTTTCTTTCTAATTTGTTAATTATTTAAATTTTTGATATTTTATGGATTTTAAAGTTAAAATCTGGTATATTTCACTCTTGTGTTATATATAGCGTAATATGTGACTGAACAAAATTTTGGAATCGAAACTCAAATCGAATAATAAAGTAATTAAATATTTATACCAAATGAACCAATCAAATCCAAACTATATCAAGGAACTAATAGTTACTCTTAGTTAAACATATGACAATATTTGTTTAAATATATTAAAAAATTTATAATTTAAATTAAGGTTAGTGAATTATTTTTAATTAAATTTATTTATATATCAAAAACAAACCAAAACATATGCATCTTGATTTGTAATTTTGTTGAAAATATTACTTTCTTATTTTCCAATTTTGTTTGAAAATGAAATGAAGGAAGACCATAGACTTGGTGCAAAAAAGACCGCGTTCGTATTCATAAGATTGACCCAAAGTCTGCGATTTAAGCAATCCGAAAATGACACATTTACTTGTGTGATTGATTCCTCCCATAAGAAAGAAAAAACCAAAAAAATCTGTAATTAAAATTGTCAAAAATAAATAAAATATTTTTATAATTGAACGTGGAAGGTAAAAATTAAATATCATGATCCTGCCGGTGACAGCAATACGTGTAAATAAATGAGACCATAACTCCCTTACTCGATCGGATGGTCTCTTAAATTATACACGTGTTTATTTATATTTTATCAACAACTAAAATTAAAAGTACAATATCCTACACGTAGACAATATTTCGCAGATTCGGGCATGTTTGCCATTGCATATTACCTTCTTTCATATAATAAAATACCGCTTTACGAGAAAAAAAAAGTACAATGTCCCATCTTTCAAAATTTAGATTTTATTATATGAAACTACATTTTTTTAAGTCAAAAAACTAAAAAGATAAACATTTAACAATTTGGTTTTAGTAATTTATTCATTGATAATATTTTTATTATATTTTTTTCAACTCACTTAGTAATTTTTTATTATGAAGAGAGAGTTTAAATTCTAATATCTAAAATTTTCTATTTAAAAGAAAATATTACTATTAACTCACTTATCCTCAAAAATATTTTTTGTTACATAGTGTTTATTTATATTTTATCCACAACTAAAATTAAAACTACAATGTCCGACATGTAGACATTATTTCACAGATTCGGGCATGTTTGCCATTGCATATTACCTTGTTTCATATAATAAAATACCTCTTTACGGGATAAAAGTACAATGTACGGAAAAAAGTATACCTCTTTTAGATTTTATTATATGAAACTACATTTTTGAAGTCAAAAAACTAAAAAGATAAACACATAACCTCCCTCTCCAAAACTCATATAGAAGATAATAATTTCAGAATTGTTAACTCAATATGAATGGACAATAATTATCTTTTAAACTCAATATGACTTAAAAATAATTCATTTTTACAAAGATCATCATCTATATAAATGTTTCTAGAATGTTTGATTATCAGCTAATGAGCACGTGGAAATGTCATGATTGTGCATACCTAATTGTAACAAGCCTTTTGGAGACTAAACCGGGTCAATTAAAGGGAAGAATTTATGGAAATTAAACCGGGTCAATTCTAAAAAGATGATATTCCGAAACATGTAATATCATAACCTTCTTAAAAAGTAGTAGATTAATATACATATACACATATTTATTTTTTAATATTATTAGTAATAAACTCTCATAAGTTTAGGTTTTGTTTTCGTTCTATATATTTCTAATTCACAACTAATAAAGTTGCTACTACTATATATTGCCCAAAAATGTTAAGAACAAGTTGGTTACATGCTTATCTTGTAAGAGGAGGACCATCATGGTTGAATATTCAAAATTTCCAAATGAAATTAGAATCTACAAACCAGATTTATATTTTAGTTTATAAAAAAGACTAAGTGGAGAATTTTTTTTGTCAAACATTAGATTGATAAAGCTCGATTCATAATCCAATTTTTAAATTTTTTATTTAATATATCAATTTGTAAAAAGAATAAATCGAATTCTAGTTGCCATAATCATTAGCTGGATCATAGAGTTTATATTCTTAGTTTTGTTACTGAAAAAATGTCAAAAAAAACTCTAACTGGTGGAAAAACCATAAACTTTTATTATTTTCTAATATTAATCCTACTTCTTCTTTTTTTGAATAGGATAAGTTCACCTTATTATTAAGTGATTTAACCTACCATATTAACCTCGTTAATTAAGAGATTGTATGGAACTATGGATATCTCATTCGAAGTCAAAAGTTGTTTAACAGAAATTAACGGGTTAATACAATGGTTAATTCACTTAACAACAAGGTTAAAGATTTAAAACATCTAAACTAAATTTGGTAGTTTTTTAATATGTGATAGTGTTTTGACATTTTTCTCATTTTGTAATAATTACTTTTGTAGGAACAATCATGGGATGTTGACTTGCCTTAAATACTTAGATATTACAATTTATGATGTTGGATTATGATGTTAAACCTCATTATGGCTGATTATATCATAAGTATAACTAAAGAATTTAGGTTATTTTACCCCAAAAAAAAAATTTAGGCTATATTAAAATACACCTGGTTTAATTATATACTAAAAGCTACTAAATTTACAACAATTATGAACAATTCAACTATGTTAGAATAATTGTTAACATGTTTGCATATTTTTGTTTTTGTTTTCAGAAAATACTTTATGTATATCATGTTTGTTCAATTTCATTTATACCAAAAATAAGCGTAAATTCGATTATAAAACTATATAATTTATTGTTTTTTTTTGTCAACTGAATAATTCATTACTAATGAGAGGAGAGAACTCCAAAATTATACAAAACTTGAATTACCGGATAACCCTCTAACAAAACGAATAAGGAAATCAGTCATGTGATTCAAGGTTCTATGAATTACATGAAGAAAAAAGTTTTAAAAGACTTTTCAAGCGCACAAAATTTTCTAAAAATAAAAAGAAGACAAGCCAATTTAAAGGAGCTTACACCATCTTCAAGACGTCCGAGCAGTTCGTCGCCATCTCGACCTCTAATCTATCCAAAGAGAGTAGACTCGTCATTGTCCAAAGAACCGCTTTCACTTCTGCATGTAATGCCAAAAAACTTTTAGGTATAGCACGAACTCCCATACATCACCCTTAATAAAATCAGGAAAACCGACTCATCCGATGTTGGAAGAAATGTCAGACTTTCTAAACTCCATCCACAAAATAACTTAAATGATGGGTTCGTCGATAAACGTCGTGAAAACACAAAACTTTTATGATTAATTGTAAAAAAAAGTTAAATACCGTAGACACGAATCTATTTGGCCTGTGACAGATAATGAAATCTCTAGAAATATATATTTTGGCAATATTTGTGATACAGATGCAATCGTATCATTATACGAATAAGTATTAAATGTCACGTTTTCATACATTATTCATATTAAATAATTTTAAACGTGTTGACCTTATGGTAATATAATTGATGCAAAAGTTGTGACGTATTATAAAAACCCATGATAAATGTTGAAGCCTTTGTTGCCTCTCATATACTCTATAAATAATAAATATGATCTTACATGATCTTTTGATTATTGGCAAACAGATTTTGATTTCATCCAGTTGCCATTAATGTTATATAATATTAATGTAATAAATTTGATAGGTACCACTATTGCTTGATAATTGATAATATACTGGACATTGTCCATGCTCCACTATTGTCGACATTTAAAACATCCAAGTACAATTGTCCGGTTCTTTTTATTATTACAATATAGGCTCAGGTCAAAACCAATTAATAATAAGCAAAGAAGTCCATATTTCAGATACACTAATTAAAATTTCTTCTAATTTCTAATGTGGAATATTATTCTCTAATACGCCCATTCGAGATAATGGCTCTTTGATCATTAATCTCGATATATTCGGAGATGGATCGACGGTACTAATTTTGGGTATGAGTTGTCGATAATTAGACCAACTTTGGGTCGGATCGGGTTGGATAGTATGGATCGTAAGCACTGATACCATATTAGAATATAAGTTTCCAACTCAAAACCAATTGGCGATGAATGGAGATGTTCATATCTTATATATACTATTTATGATCCCTTTCAACTTCCAATGTGAATGCTATTCTCTAATATTTAGTCTGATGGTTATAGGATGATACACCTAATGATTCTGGTTTCAGGGTTGGATATTTTCCAATTACAGTTGGTAAAAAAAAAAATTTCTCTGAATAATCATATATTAGAAACCAAAACCAAAATGGAATATAGAGTTGAAATAGAAAATCGACGGTATACAGAAATATCCTTGGAGACTGAACTCAAACTAGAAACTATTTTTAAAGAAACTAGCCCGCAAAAGACTTATCTAAGATCCTATGAATAGAAATTCGAAAAACTATTACCATGAACCCAAAAAATCATGTCATCGTTAAATATCACTAATATCATTATATTTGGTAAATTAAAACAGAAAAATTAGAGAGTAAATTTTAGATTATGAATCTGACATTTGTCGATCCAATTGTAAAATGATATTTTCTACAATATTTTTATATATATTAAAATTCGATTTAAGTTTTTGTCAATCTAAAAATAATGGGCTGTGATAATCTTTTCAATAACAATGATGAGATTGAGATATATAACAAATTCATTAAATTGCTACCAAAAATATGGTCGGAGAGATGATTGGTGATAAGATACATTTAATGAACTTAAAAAATTATTTGATCTCAAACGATTTAATTTGTATTGTTTTGTTGTCAACAATTGAATCGACGAGACTCAAGTACAGCTCATTTCCTAAAATTTATTTTAAATTTCAAAATCTATGATAGTAAAGAGTTGAATGTGTGATGTCAGAACATAAACTAAATCATCTAAACCATCATTAAGAAAAATTCAACTGATTTGTATTGTTTAGCAAATGTGTTTTATTATTGCGATAAATAATATGCCGTTTATATATATAATATATATATATATATATATATATATATATATATCACCGCACCAAAATATACAAATTTCTATGAATTTTAGAATAAAAATTAATAGCATCGAAAACATGAAGATGAATTCTCACAAAAATCGGGTAGGAAAGATTACATCAAAAGAATTCATATGAATTTGACGACTATCAAAAACCTGTTAGAATTTTGTCGAATAAATATCAAATATCCATATAAATATTCTCAAGATATCTGATAAATTCAAAATTTTGAAAGCGTAAACAAACAAATTTGACTGCCATAATGTTCTTTACAAGAAATCAGAAATTCTTTCCAATAGATTATAGATCAATGGATAAAACGTAAGATAACCCAAGAATACAAAACTTTTACTCCAATGTGAGTTCACATATTCTTACCAAGAATTGCATACACTAAAATTTTTAGTTATAAAAAGAGTTATGGGTATTAAGATAAGATTCGAAATCGTTTCATTTATGATAATTGGAAATCAAAAGTCATCATAAATTGGTGAAAGTTTGCAACCAAAATTAATTTGTTTTTTCTTGGTGGACAAACTTGAATCATAGACTTTTTTAAGACTTATAAGAAGATGAGATTAGACAAAACACAGACATTTTAAGATTAATTCTTTCAGCTTCCGGCTGCTATGTAAAACTTGAATAATAAGAACAAATCAACAAATCGTTCACGTTATACATTTCTACTTTTTATACTTAAGATTATCTTCTTAGTTAAAATTTTCTTTTTGAATGTTTCGTGTGGGTTTCAATTAAATATAACTTGATTTTTTTTTGTATATTATCCTTTTTATTACTTTATATAAATTCATCGTGGTAGATAAGACAAATATATATATATATATATAAAAGATACATGAAGAGTCGTATTTATATAGACACCTTCAACGTGTATTTTTATAGACAAGTTGTGTATTTTATGGTCAAAAGATATGTAAATTATCTTAATATCTAACTAGAACCCATATTTAATTAATAAACGTAATTCATAATTATGTGGTGTCTTATGTTGAGCATAAATTAAACAAGATTTATATTAAAAACACTCATAAATCAAATTATATTAAGATTTTATCTATTAAAATAGTTAAAAATTTTGACTTACGTGGTTAATGTTGTTTATAATCTACAAAATTCAATATATCTCGACTAATCCTATATATATAAAGGTTTGTCAGACATTTATGTATATATCATTTAAACATTTAGATGTGAATGATTGAGATCTATAATACCATAAATATTCCACAGTCAACTCACCCAGAATTAGTGTTTTAAGTTTTGAGTGAGAATTAACTCTGAACCGGTGCAAATTTACATCTCAAGTCCTACGTTTTTATCCTTATATTCAGCCACTACTTATAGATTTGAAAAAAGTATCTTTTGTATATTTTTTTCTTTCCAAAAAAGACTTCTTTTTTTATATATAAAGTTTCCAAAAAAGACTTGAATCCAAGAGTTCCCAAAATAGTTTTGTACAAAGATATCACTAAAGTACAAACTTTCAAATAATTATGTCATTATTGCTTAGGTTTATTTTAAGTAGTTTTCTATTAATGTGGCCATTAAAAGAATTCATATAAGTAATAGATACATCAAAACTAAAATAAAAATTAAGATATTATTATAATAAAAAGCTTCTTACTAATTTTACATACCCAATAATGCAATATATATATATATATATATATTTTAATATATAGAAGATTTGCTTGGCTACTGTTACCTTTAGAATCCATTATAAATAAAAGTGGACCAAATCCAAAATTATATGATCACAAAAAGCAAAACAATGTCGTCTAAATAATTATCTCTTTAGTTGAATTCTGATTTTATTGAATATACTTTTTGGTATGGCAGTTTTATATTTCTGACATTTGACAATGATTGATAACTACATGAATTAAATTATTATTAAATAATATATAGTTTGGAAACTTTATAATTTTCCCATAATACTATTTAAAATTAGGTTTTCAAAATGTGTAGTTGTTTGTTTTTTTTGGTCAGATGTTTGTTGAGTATTTACTATACATATTTATTAGAAAGTGTAAATATATTAACATTTTATATGTTCAACGAAACTTATATAAAGCCCATGAATATATGCTGTTTTTCTTAGGTTTTTTTAGAAAATTGGTTTTACTAGAATTTCATAATTTAGTCTCCGACTCCTAACAATATATTACTTGGAGCAATACGACTTTTTGAAATTGAATTTCAATAGAAAAATAGCAATTATGGAAAATAAATGTTTTAAAACCTTATGCAAAATATCCCTTTTATGTTTTGAAATGTGGGAAATACTTCCTTTTTAAATTGTAAATTGTCTCCATAGTGGATAATGATATTGCAATTTTGTCCATTATATACATATTCAGTATATATCTCAATCATATATAAGTATATTGCATTTTTGTCAACTGCATACATAAATTTACTATATACATTCATGATAAATTGTATAAATTTTCACCGTAAACAACACAGTATGTTATGCCATAATTTCGAAATATCCTTTTTATGCGAAAATGAGTATTTAGCACAAGGTTTAGAAAATTGGACATTTTTCATAATTTAAAATATAAAAGGGGTATTCCAGATAATTATTATTATTTTATTTTTTTGGTAAAAATTACCTAAACATTTTTTTGATAAAGTATAAGTGTATAACCAAAACATTTCATTGATAAATTTCGAGGATCAAAATCCATGGAGCTTCATGTCTATTCATGTGACACATGCACATTATTAAATTATATGAAATTACATGTATCGACCGATTGAGCTATATCTAACATGTCCTTATACATTAACGATTCGTAAATTAGATGATATTTCATCGATCCCTATTATTATTAGTGTTTTCTTTTAATTTAAATAAGATGATATTTAGGTTCTCATGTATGAACGAATGTGAATGAAAGAAAAAAAAAGAAAGAATAAGAAGTAACTGATCAAATTTAGCAATTAATAGAAAGTGTAAACTGGAAATGAACATGTGATGATAAAACCTACACGTAACCAAGAGTCGTAAGTATTAACGTGCACTACACGAAATGAATACAAAACTTTGTTACAGTAGCAGTCACCGAACCTATTGGAAGAAAACGATAATATAAATAATCTTCTTAATGCATATATTTGGATATTTTTGACCAAAATCGAAATTTAGAATCTCAACATGCATGAGAGACCATACTATTGATATTCTATATGTTTCCGATTCAAAAAACTGATAAAATCTATTATATGTCAAAATTTTGAGAATTTATCATGCATGAAATAACCTTATTAGGATTTATATAAATATTTTCCAAATTCCAGTAGAAAGAAAAAAGATTAATGTGATTAAAGATTAATATTTTTTGTGCCGTAATGGGACATGTTTGCATATAAAGTGGACAGTAAATAAAATCTGAATTGCTTATTTATATATTATCTTTCACTTATCCGGTGAGAGGGTTCGACAATTTAAGGTACCAAATAGCTATGTACTTTGAGGTTTGAAATCGATCTCAGTCACCAAATCACCAAATGAACAAGAAGAAGCACAAAGAAGATGAGACTTTGCAAAAATAGATTAGAACATATCTTAATGTCGGTTCGATTTCAGGCATGGTCGATGTTCTGAGCTTGATTTCACCTCCATAACACTTATATACTGAGACTGAGAGCTAAGTACAATTCTGGTTCCTGTATCATACTCCTGACCCTGCAAGAGAACAGATTCCATACTCATTATCTATTGAAACCTGAAATTGTAAAATTTCAAAGAGCTTTGAATTAGTTATCAAGGAGCTTACATTGCCAAGATTAGTTAAGACCAGCTTGCCTCTCCCACCTGAGATCAGCTGAGAACTCAGACAATGCGGATCTGGGATCTCCTTCAGCAATAGCCAAGTAGTATAGAGCAGTTCCATCATCGACTTGCATGCTTCTCCTTAGAGAATCAATCAGCCTTCGTTTTCCATCGGCTGATAAGTTGGACAGCTGATTCATACTAGCTACAGGTTGTTCTCTCTTTGGTCCTCCTTCAAGATAAAGCACGGCTACTTCTCGTTTCGCATATTTGTCAACCTCTATGTAGCATGTGGTGTTTGCAAGAATTTCTGGATTGCTTATTGGGATAAGCAATCTGTCTCTTGAGTATATCCCATGGTCGCTCATCATGTTGTTTAGCCGCTTTATGTCCATAACCTACATAGTTCAAGTAAAAGGTGCAATATTCAAGTTAAGCTTATGGATATAAATATAAGCTAAGCTCATGAATATAGTTTGTGATAATGGTAAAAAGATGAAACCAAAACAGAGAGACTTTAGAGTGACAGATACGAATTGCAGACATGTTACCAGAAGGAAAGAATGATAGGGTGAAAGCTGGATCAGGATAGACAGATTCACAGCAAAAGAACAATATGAAATAAAAACTAGAGTTCAGATAAGGGAGATTAGTGGTCATAGCTTATAGAGAAGGAAAAAGTAAAGAGAGGTTAGAAATCTAAACGGAGAACATAAAAATCTTAAGTTTTACACAGGGAATATAATATAACAATTATACATGTTCCAAATTCTCTGCAATGTGGAAGCATGTCTAAACTGTGTAAAAAAACAACGTTCATGAAATCAATGTATGGACTAATAATTCTGGTAATTTTCCTTATAGACTAAAATTTATGGATCCTCAAGTATAGAATCGCCAAAAGTCCATATTCGATAAAGCCATAGAGCCTGGAAATCTAAGGTATATTCTTCAAGAAAGATGAGATATACAAAATTACATAATCAATTGCTCTCCAGATGCAACTAAGAAATGAACTATTGACAATTGTGCAGACTGCAGAGTCCGGATTCAATTAGTTACTAAACAAAAAGTTTGTTCCTAGGATATTCCTTACCGACATACCTTTCGATTCAAATGAGATATCAATTCCAGACACAAAGCACGAGATACCGAAAACAGAGTCAAAAACTTCGTTGTGTGATGTTTAACTCTCACAGTTCGAATATCTACTAAGAAGCAGAACGCAAAGGAGAAGCTAATCAAGCAAGAACAACTTACTTACGACTCAAAATTCATAATGAAAGTTTGTATGCTGATTCAAGTTAAAACCTTTATGGATTCAAACAGTTTACACACTAGAACACAACACATTTAAGGTAAGCATTTAGCTTCCAGTATATCTCTAAGCAAAGATTCAAACTAAAGTGCTTCACGATCTTATCGATTCTCAAGTTCTGACTCGTAGTAAGATTCATAAAAATTTCTGAACAATCCTGTTTTGTCAACTCACTCAAAAACCTAATTGATAGCTCAATTAACAAATAGATTTCAAATGATTGCGAAGTAACACATGAAATTTAAAAGTAGAGCAGCTAAATCTCATCTCCTAAAATCCAGAGATAAACTAACATCACATGAAAATGCAAAGGATTACGAAGAACACAAAATTGAAGTTCATATTTCTGAATTAATTTCTGGGAAAATAGATAATAACAACACAATCGAAGAAGAAAGAGGTAATCAATCGTACCTGTACGGAGTATTTGACGGCAAGGCTAGTCACACTATCACCACGAGAAATCCGATGAGAGATAGCAAATTTCCAGATTCCGTTATCTCTCCAGAACGAACCAGAGGCTGGTCTTCCCACAAGTTCCTTAATCCGCCATGGCGAAGTGAAAGCAGATACCACAAGATCGTCCTCTGTAGCGACAGAGTTCCAAACCTTACAGACGCAGCTCGCACGCGCCAGATCGGAAACGGTAAGCTTCTGGAAGATAAGGATAAGTGTGTCACGGCAAGAAAGCGCCATGAAGTGAGAATTTAATGGCGATATTGTGGTGGTTGATTGATCGGTGGCGTTAACGCCGAATAGAGATTCGGTGAGGTTACCGTCGACGTCGCTTTGATCGCCGCAGCAACAGCCCATAGGCCTTTAGAGAGGTAAGCAAGGTGGAGAAACGTGGCTGTTTAGTTATCCACAATTCTTAATATTCCGTACGAACCAAGTTTATGTTTTAGCCTGACCGGTTTAGATTATGCCACCTATACCAGCAAAAATACTCTGACTAATTAATTGTATTTTGCTAAAGAAATCCACAATTTGTTTTTACTTTTCAAAAAATATACGAATATTTTCAATTGACATTTTAATACAAAAATATTTAAAAATCTAGAACTTAATAGAAATTGATTATCAACCTTAAATAAATGTTACAGAACGCTTAGGAACGCTCAACAACATGTGGTTTTTAAATAGAAAAGACGACGAAAATTTATGAACTAATTAGCTTTTACAAAAAATACACGAATTCTTTTGGCTCCCCAAATAATACATAAAATGAAGTGTTTGGAAGCGTGGTGGAAATATACGATTCCGAGTTTGAAGCATTTTGGAAACTCAAAAATTGGTTCCTATCACGTTAAAATCTTTTACAAAAATTTAAACAAATTAATAACTAATTCTTTTGCTTCTAATTTTTATGCGGTCTAATTTAGTCAACTTTGCTAAAACCATTAAAAGTTACACAATATAAGCGTTCAAAAATTGTTTTTCGTTTTTAAATGATTTATGATATTTAAATTATAAATTGGATTTTATTGTTTAGAAAGTTTAATTTGATGTGATTTTATGTTTAGTGATTTATAACATATATAACCATCTATATATATATAAACACTTCTAACATGTATCCATTTCTTTAAGTTTTGAAAAACTCGATTTTGCGTCATCTAATAAGATCACTATATATGTAGATTATTTAAATCTTGCTTGCAAACAACTGAAGGAATAAAATTTGAACGATTTGACAAAATTCTTGGTACAAGAGGATGCAAACCAATTTCAAAATACTTTGGGCAAAATTGATGAATATGTTTATAAGTTAATTTCAAAGTACTTTGCATGCAGGTCTAGTCAAACATATTTCAATCTAGAAGTCAAAAGGGAAAAAGCAAAGTGATCTTTCTATTGAAAATTTGCTAACTTACAAAAGAACACACAGATTTATATCATGTAACAATGTCTCAGAATTGGAGCAAACATATAATCTCACATGACACATTAGTCATAAAACGTTTGTGTTGTAAAACAAGAAGCAACAAAATTCAAACTGCATAATTACGTAGTCCATTCCTCACCAAGACCATAAGCATCCGTGTAACCAGCATGTGCATGACCGTGACCATTATGATGGTCATGGTCACTACCTGCCTTTGCTTCTTCTAACACTTTCTGAACCTTTTCCAGGATAGGTTCTTCAGCGACCTGTCTGACAGATCTCGGGAGCTGAAAGACAAAATCAGAAATGTAATCTGCAAGCTCGCCAGATTCGCTTTCCTGCATCACCAAAATGAGTACAAGTTTAGAACTCAAACCAAAAAAACTGACTCCACCAATCAGTTTTTGTAGAACCCTGAACCATAAGAACTATTTATCTCAGATACATGTTCTTCAATGTTACAAAAGCAAGTAAGAACTCAATATGTAATGGAAATTTTTGGGGCTATAGAGCTCAAGTTTGAAACAATTCAACCAACACAAACATATTGAGGCTAGAGAGCTGAATATGCTTTGCTCCTATCAATATAGAGAGCATGTGATTACTTGGTGGAGATCGGTTCAACCAAATTTCTGTAACTGATTTTACTACAAACACTTCTGATTTGTGCAGATCAATATAGCTAAATGAGTTTAAAGTCCAATGTATCTCTGACCTGAGGCCAACGGTTGCCTGAGTGTGTTACAAACTTTGCTTTTGGAAGAGCCTTAGCTACACGATCACCTTCATCGCTCCATTCTTTAGACCCTTCTCTAGACCAAATTACTAGCATCGGGATGCCATTGATCTGATCTGAATTTCCCCATTGTGCAATGTCAAAGCTATGGTTTACCTTCTTTATCGAACCAACAAGAGCTTCCCTCCCGTTTCTTCCTTTCAAAAGTATTCTATGAGCTTCAATTTGAGATAAAGTCATCTCCTTTGAGCAACGGAAGCTCACTAGTTTCTGAAAACCAAACGAAAACCCTAACAAGACCTCTCGAATTACCGGTACATTCAAAACCCACAAGGGCAATGCTGGGCTAATACTTGAGTCAATAAGAGTTATACTTCGAACATTCAGGGAATTCTCAGAAATCCAATTAGAAGCTAACCCAAAAGCTGAATCATGAAGAACCAAATGCACAGGAGCTAAACCCAAAGTATTAATCACTTGCCCTAAAACCCTAGCTGTTTCTTCACTCCCTAACTCAATAGCTTGCAAGCTTCTCCGTTTCGAATTCTGAAGTTTCATGATTTCTTCATAAGGCAAATCTCCAGTTTCAACCATCTGATCAAACGCCCAAAAAACACCTTTCTCTTGAATTAAACCATAAACTTCCTTAACCCTAGCTACAAACCCAATATCTCTATCTTCACCTATAACAACCCTTGACTTATCTGAAAACCCATTTCCAGGCAAATCAATAGCCACAGTATGAATTCCTTTTGATCCAAGCGATTGGATCATTTCCTTAAAAGCAAACGAACTAAGTCCTAAGCCATGAACGATTATCACATTTTCCGTAGCAAACGAACCTGATTCAGCTACAAAAACCTCGATTGGTGACTCGTCTAGGTTTATCTGGACTTTAATAGTTCGTCCATCTGAGTAATGTTGACGGAGAGCTGGTGGGAGTGAGAGAAACCAAGATTTTGGATCGTCTTGAGATGAGAAAAGAGTGAGAGATACAAAGAGGATCGTTGCAAGTGAGACGATGAGTGTAGAGTAGAACCAAAAAGGGAAAGGGTTTTGAGATTGGGGATTTGGGTTCTTCATAGTTGAATCCGATTTAGAAGATTGTGATTCTTTAACTTTACTCTTAGGAGGAATTAGGGTTTTCGTTTCATCTTCTTCCTCTTCTGTGATAATCGTCATTAGAAAAAAGGAGAAAGCTTGGAAGCAGAGTGCGAGAGAGAAAGTGAGAAAGAAGCGTGAGAGCTGTCTTTGAGTACAAAGGTATCAAAGAGACAGACTTTTGTCTGAAAAGTGAAACGTAAAAGTTTGGTTTTTTTTTTCCAGTTCATAGGTAAAACTATATTGCTAGCTCAGTAGCTCCAGATAAAAAACCTTAACCTATGTATTATACTACTAACAATGTCATTAGAGATTAACTACTAGACTAGAATGGTTAAGAGGTTAATTTTGTCATTCTAATCTTTGTACTATATTTACTACACTTCCTTTTTTTTTGAATGTAAACTAAATTTGTTATAATTTAATTGTCTTTTTAATATAGAATTATAGTGTAACCATTAAATGACATTTAAATATATACATATATAGGGTACAAGATATGATTAAATACACGATTAAGTGACATTCGAATGTATATAGGATATGAGATATTTTATATTTACTCGTACTATATAGAATTATTCAAATATTTATTGACTTTCGATTATATATAGGATTTGATATATTTTACATTTACTCTTCCTACATATTAGGTCTGTTACGGAGCGGATATCCAACCCAGTTTGTGATATCCGCATCCGTATCTGTATCCGACGGATAATAAAAAATGTGATCCGTATTCATATCCGAAACAACGAATATCCGCATATATCCGTTTTTCTATACACATTTATCTGTTTCTTTAGCTGCTGTGCTAATACTAGAGCAAAAACATTAAGCGTTTCGATTTAGTTCTGGATCCAATACGGTTTAACTTGATTGCTTCAACTTTTTACCATCACTTTCACTATCGGCTTCTTCTCTAGGCATCAATATAGTTTACCATCAAAGCCAAAGTTCTGCAGACACCAAACCAACATCATGTAAACAAGAGGAAGATATTTCTAAGTATAATGATTAGAAACAGAGATTCTTAACAAACAAACTGAGATTATAGAAGATACTTACATTATATAGATCAATTACTGATTCATAAGAGTTTGGCGAGAAAGCACTATTCACATAAACAAACTTACAAACAAAAAGAAATTTCAGACCAACAATCACATTCCAAACTTTCCAAAGATTCATTAAAACACATAGAGAAGAAGTTGTGTTATACCAATGAGTCAGAATGAAGCTGTCTTCTTAAAAAGTCAAATCACTTTAGCAAATTTATCAGTCCCTGGAATCTGTTACACACAATTGCAGGTCATTCACAACACAGAAAGATTTAAAAGAAAGTATTTTAAAGAATGTGAGCAATTATGTGATAAGTAAACACTCAGAATTCATCAAATAGAAGCCAAACTTATACAATTTATAGAGAAAATTCAAATATGATAAGAATGAATAAACAAGAATTGATCAAATTACAAAACCCTAAGCTCAAAAAACAATACCTTGAGCTTAGATTGTTTGAGTATAGGAGCGCCTCTAGTAGCTCTTAGATGAACAACAACTATCAGAGAATTATAAACCCTATAATTTACCTTTTCCAATTATAAGTAATTGAATTGATATGTATCGATCGATTAATGGATTTAATCAATCTAATTGTCAAAAAACACTTGCCTAATCCACCTCAAATTTCGTAAAATAAAGTGAAGAGCTTAAAAAGCTTAGTAGATACCATGATTTTAGCAGAAAGACTTCCAAAACGAAATTGATTAAGAAACATATCCCTAGATTGCTCATTACATAAAATGAAGTTACGTACCGAAGTTAAGTGACAGCTAAAAAGGTACAAATCGGTCGGTGTCGTTGTTACCGGAACCCTAGACCTGGAAAGAAAAGGTCGCGAGGAAGGGGAGGAGAGAGAAAATGATTCACAAAACTTTTAGTAAGTTTATTTGTAATAATTGATTAAAGACCCTTAATTTTTTTAAGTAATTGTAGAAGACCCTCAACACCAAGAAATTTGGAAATAACATAGGTCTAGAAACAAAAACACAGCAGAAATCCGGCCCATTATGGATCCGGATATTCGTGTATATCCGGCTCATTATAGATCCGTATATTCGTGGATATCCGGCCCATTATTTCTTTCAATCTGTATTTGTATCCGTCGGATATACAAATTTCCGATCCATATCCATCCTTTTTGTCCGGATATTTGTATTATGGATCAAAATCCGAAAACGAATACGGATATCCGGCAGATACAGATCATAATTAACAGCCGTACTACATATATGATTCATAACTAATAAGATATTCCTAAAATAATTAACTAAAGCTAAACTTAATGATCGAATGTGTTGGTCTATTTAATTGATCTACGAAAAAAATAAAAACTCATATTTTTCCAAACCAATTGTATCTTTATAATGTCGTTAACGATATTTTTTCTTTCAAATCCTATAAACAATGGAGAATAAAAGTTAAAATCTTACCTTTGTAGAAGATTTTTACCTCCCAAATTGGTAAAACTCTTGAGATGGTTATGTGTTATAATATGGTAAATTATCATTTTTCTTTATAATGTTGTCTTCTATATCAATATTATTGCTAGTAATATTTTGACTTAAATATATTTTTAGGATGATAAATCCATTGAAATGTGAAGAAATTTTTTATTAGTAAGTTAAAATGAATCATATTATGATTAAAAATATATATAAGTCTTTGCTGAATTGTATATTATAATATGTTAAAAGATGATAGATAATTGTATATATATATATATATTTGTGTGTTTAGACATTTTTCAAAGTCAAAATTTAATATATATACATAAACTGATTACACTCATTATAATCTTATTAATATTTAACTATATAAAAATTAAAATTTCATTCAAATTCAAATAAACATAAAATATTCAAGTCAACATGTCAAACAACAAACAAACACTAATAAATGTAAAATAAACACAAAAACATATCGTATATATATAATCAAATAAAAATAAATAATATATTAATTTTGGTATTTATAATTAATATATTAGTTATACTATTGTACTAATGTATTCATTTATTATACTATTGTATACTATTAATCTAAATTTTGGTATACAATACATGATATACATATATATATATAATACAACATATAAAGATTATGAGTAAATCTAAATAACTACACATATTTCATATTATTATTTTTGGATATGAAATCCCATTGTATTTTAAAACGATTGAATTCATCATAGTATAATTTTGACATTTCTATGTACGTAATTACTTACTATAAATTAAGGCAATGAAATTATCATTTCACCATTTCGCTGACTATCATGGTTAGTAAAGGTTGCTATCTAACTATATTGACATACACTACACTTATTCATGGATATTGCATGAGTAAAATGATAGAAGAAGGTATGGAAGTCTTCCGTGAGATGTTAGAGAGATAATTTCTAGAGATATACATTATAACATATAATGTTATCTTATCTGGACTATGTAAAAGTGGCAACCTAGAGAAAACACTAAACATGATCTTCAAAAGTCTGAAAGTTGCTATTGACACATATAACATTATTATTGATGGGATGTGCACGGTTGAGAGGTAGAAGACACATGAAATTGTTTTAGTAAAAGTCACGGCTGTACCTGAAATATTCGGGACCCCATACAAAATAAAAATTTGTTTGATATTTGCATCATATTAATTTAAAATTCATACAATAACATTATAACTAATTTTTACTAAATATTCTCTGGACTTATATATCAAAATATTGTTACATATCAAATGTACATATAATTATATAACTAAAATTTTACTAATTTGAGGTCCTTAAAAATAAAAATATTTAATATTTAAATGGGTTGACGACTTATTTTCTTCTAAAAGTTTTCATAATACTTTAAAATTTACACAATAATTTTGTTATCTATCATTTACTTAATATTTTATACCAAATTTTTGCTATATTTAAAACATACATATAGCCACATAATAAAATTTTTACTAATTGAGACCCTTAAAAATTAGAGACTCCATTCGGATATTTTATACTAATAGGGTCAGATCTGGCTCTGGTAAAAACACAACTTCGACTTCAAACAAAATTGTAAAATCAGCCATGAAAACAAAAAAAATATTATATTTTTGGAAAAAACAGAAGATAAATCATGATAATTTTAGCAGATATCATTGTTAAGAATGTATTGAATCCCTTCCACAATATGGTCTAATTAACGCAAATCAAGGATTGGTTTGGTTATCAAAAAGAAAAAAGAAAACAAAGATATTGTTAGACTTTCATATTTTGCCTACATATTTATAAGAAGTTGAGTATAGAAAAAATAAATAATGATTGAATTAAATGTAATAATTTAAAGGAATGCACTAAGTTTTCGTAAGTGCACATTAGATTTGGTTGTAATTTTTTATAAATTTGTTTAGTGCTTAAAAGATAAGTTTAATTGCCTATCAAAGTTGTTTTACTGCTCATCAGATCTATTATAGTGGTAACAAATTAATTTTCATTTAACCAAATCTGTTTTCAGTTTTTGCAAATTTGTTTTCATTTGTATCACATCCGTTTTCAATTGTAACATTGTTATTTTAGTGTGTGATTTATTGGTTTATAGCAGCTTAATCCATTTCACAATTTAAATCTAAAATATCAATTTTGTTAATTAGATTGTTTTGATTATTTTATAAATAGAAAGGTGAATTTGAAAACTTCTGTTAGTAGGAAGGTTTCTTTGTAAATTTTCACTTCTTATTTATTTATACGTTTCCATTAAATAATTTAAAATTATTAAATTTTTGAAAATGAAATCTTCTTTTCTTCCGCTCTCTCATAGTCATGGAAATCTGAAATTGTTTCTTCTACTACTCAATTCCTTCAACCTGATGAAACAATAACAACAGTGTGAACAAACCCTTCAAATGCAAGATCTCTTCGGATCGGTTCGCCGGTCACTGGTTTTCCGTTCTACCGCCGACGATGAGAACCAAGAGAATCATCCTCCATTTCCTACTCTTCTCGCTGATAAAATCACTTCTTGCATCCGCAAATCGAGGGTTTTCAACAAATCTCATTCACCATCACCACTTCCTCTTCCTCCGACGAACTCAACCGTAGAAATGAAACCTCCGATTCGGTGGCGGAAAGGTCAGTTAATTGGTCGTGGTGCCTTCGGTACTGTCTACATGGGTATGAATCTCGATTCCGGCGAGCTTCTCGCCGTCAAACAGGTTCGTTAGCCTTGGAAATTTAGTATTTCGTCTGGGATTTTCAAATTTTGGGTTTTATTTTGAGGTCAAGTTTGAAATTCGGGTTACTCAAATTGGTAATTAATGGACTCTTCAAGCTGACTCTTCCTAAGTTAGTACTTAAACTTGCAAGCTTATTCACGGATTCTCTTAATAGGGTTTTAAGCTCCTGTATGTGTTATACTCGTTAATTTTCCTTTGACTGAGTCTGATTTATCCTTTCACTTGTTTGCTGGCTTTGAGTGGTTGCGGTTTTACCTGATTATGAACTAATCTCTTAGTTTTTTCTTTCCCAGGTTCTGATTACATCCAATTGTGCGTCCAAGGAAAAAACTCAGGTTTACAAACAAACCCACTTGTTTTCTTCTTTCTATGATCTTACTTGTTTCTTTCCCTACATGGGATTAGTATAATGAGCTCATTCAGTACATCACTTTCCTACTTTGGTGCAAATAAGGCTCATATTCAGGAGCTTGAAGAGGAAGTTAAGCTTCTCAAGAATCTCTCCCATCCAAATATTGTTGTAAGAATTTACACAGTTGTCTTCTTGCAATACTCATAGATCCAGCAGGTTTTTGTTTTTGTTTGTTTCTAACTTAGGCATTCTTTTTGGGCTTAGAGATATTTAGGCACGGTGAGGGAAGATGAAACTTTAAACATCCTGCTTGAATTTGTTCCTGGTGGATCCATATCTTCACTCTTGGAAAAATTTGGACCCTTTCCTGAATCTGTAAGTTACTATTGAAAAAACCTATTGGGTCTCCTGAAATACTATTGTCGCTAATGTCTTTAAACTGATTGACTCAGGTTGTTCGGACATACACGAACCAACTGCTTTTGGGCTTAGAGTACCTTCACAATCATGCAATTATGCACCGTGACATTAAGGTATCTATTTTTACACGTACTGTGGAAGTGTTTATAATATCACATATCATTTCCCTTCACATTCTAGGTTCTTCTGTTCTCAGGGTGCGAATATTCTCGTAGATAATCAAGGATGCATTAAACTTGCTGATTTTGGTGCATCCAAACAGGTTGCAGAGTTGGTAAGTCAATTTCCAGTCTTCAACTTCTTTATCAGTTCTGCTCTGAGTTTTTCTAGTCTTGCTCAAGTGGTTCCTGGAACATATTCTTCATTAAAGTTTCGATCTAATAGAAATTGATTTTTCTATAGGCTACTATTTCGGGTGCTAAATCTATGAAAGGGACTCCCTATTGGATGGCTCCTGAAGTTATTCTTCAAACTGGGCATAGCTTGTAAGGATTACTTGTAGTATTTTACCAAATGAGATTACATGCTTTGTAGTATATTTCATATTACTTGTGGGTTTTATATGCAGTTCTGCTGATATTTGGAGTGTAGGGTGTACAGTAATTGAAATGGTGACTGGGAAACCTCCTTGGAGCCAGCAGTATAAAGAGGTATTCTATTTGTATGCCTAATTATTCACGTCTTTGAATAGTTTTGTTTCTTGAATTCTGTGGACACGTTTTCTTTTCAGATTGCTGCTATCTTCCACATTGGAACGACGAAGTCACATCCTCCAATCCCTGAAAATCTCTCCTCTGACGCCGAAGATTTTTTGCTCAAGTGTCTGCAGCAGTAAGATACTTCTCTATGAATTTTATTATTCTTGTTACTTCTCTTGCTTGTTATCTTGTAGACTGCTGAAACATCGTGTCCTGTCTTGGCAGGGAACCAAATATGCGGCCAACTACTTCTGAGCTGTTAAAGGTGAATAATCAACAGAGTAAATGATATCCAATGAGGTCACATATTTTGATTCTTGAATTTTAATGTTCTTGCTTTCTTTCAATTGCAGCATCCATTTGTTACGGGCAAACAGAAGGAATCTGCTTCTATACTTCTTACTTCAGTCATGGTGAGTTCACATAATCCAATCTATAGAAGAATATCGTCATAGTATTTTCTCTAGGCAATTTGATAGGATGTTTCTTTTTGCAGGAAAATTCAAGCGTTCCTGTAGCATCGGAGTTAACGGACATGAAACGCTAGTAAGTACCAAGCTGAAGCCAAAACTTTGAAGCTGAATTTTCTGACTGCTGATTGTCTGTTTCTTTTTCTTACAGTCAAATGTCTACATGTGACGATGTAGGAGACATCTGTAACTTGGGTAGTCTCAGTTGTACAGTTCCCGAAAATTCAATCCAAAATAATAATTTAGGGATGACAAATAGTAACGGGCATGATTATGATGACGATGATGATGATATGTGTTTGATTGACGATGATAATTTCCTGACACATGACGAGGAGACAGACCCTACTCTCGAGAAGAATATTGATGCCAAGAAGGTAAACCTGTTTGTTAATTCACCTCTCATCAGTCATCAAGAATTATGATTCTTTTTTCATCTATAAAATTAACGTCGTATACTTATTTTTTGCAAGCACCTTATATAATATCTTTTGGCAGAGTTGCGATACCATGAGTGAGATCTCTGATATTTTGAAAAGCAAATTTGACGAAAATTCTGGAACTGGAGAACCAGAGGCGAAAATTAGCATGGAAGTTGACCAGCAATCGTACTCAGAGGATGAAAATGAGCTGACTGAGTCAAAAATTAAAGCTTTCTTAGATGAGAAGGTGACTCATGCACAATGTTCTGTTTCCTCATTGCATTTATATCCAAATTTGAGTTTGCAAATCATTAACAATATATTTGAATCGTAGGCTGCAGATCTAAAGAAGTTACAGACGCCTCTGTATGAAGAATTCTACAACGGTTTGATCACATGCTCACCCAGCTGCATGGAGAGTAATATTAGTAACACTAAGCGAGACGATACACCACGCGGTTTCTTAAAACTGCCTCCAAAAAGTAGGTCTCCAAGTAGGGGCCAATTTGCTCGTTCACCTTCTAGAGCTACAGATGCAGCCTGTTGTTCAAAGAGCCCAGAAAGCGGTAGTAGCGCTGGTTTGCTGAATAATAGTAATGCAAATGCAAGTCCTGATGCTGAGCAGGAATCAAGCAGCCAGAGGTAAGCCCAACAGTAGCTATTCTTTAGGTGTGAACGGTTTAGATCCATTTTCTTCATTTATTCGTTACGGTTAAGTAGGAACCAAAATGCCTCAAGGTAGTCGCACAAATGCATGTCGTAAGCTATGATAGCTCAAAATATTGGGTCCATGAAAGGTGAAAACATTTGGTAGCAATAGGTCAATGGTGCCTCTGTCTCGTTTTCTTATCAGCTTGAATTGAATTATTTTTGGCTTTGTAGTCTGGCACAGTCAGAGATAGAGAGGAAGTGGAAGGAAGAGCTTGATCAAGAACTTGAAAGAAAGCGAAGAGGTAAGTTCATTATTCACCACTTTTAAGATCACACATAAGCCAAAGGTATCTCATTTCTACATTACACAATATATGTACTTCAAATCAAATGTTGTTGCAGAGATAATGCAGCAAGCAGGGATGGGATCATCACCTAGAGATAGAAGCTTGAGCCGACATAGAGAGAAGTCGAGATTCGCTTCTCCAGGCAAATGATTTGTACAAAAAAGTTCAACCAATTTTGCACTTTTGTTTCTAAAGGCTTGTACTGTTTCTAAAGCTTTGCTTTTGACATTTCGATTGCTCAACTAGTATATATATGTTATACATATGCGTCAACTTCAGGTATTCATTGAATACATATATCTTA
Organism: Lepidium didymum; assembly: GCA_963920545.1. Lineage (NCBI taxonomy): Eukaryota > Viridiplantae > Streptophyta > Magnoliopsida > Brassicales > Brassicaceae > Lepidium > Lepidium didymum. The sequence continues at coordinate 2,813,185 of OY986987.1, forward strand.
TATCTTATATCTTATACATATAACAAATAGACTATATCAATGGATTCTTCCTAAATTAAAAAGAATTGAGTCATTCTTTCAAAATTGGGTGGATTAAATAGATAGACATTTATACATCTATGACCTTAATTGGTGACTTTTTTGTGTGCAGTTTAAAAATAAGACAAAATATTGAACACTATTATATAAAGTAAATTATACACTTCATTCATATGCATGTAATTTGCAGAGATCTCCAGTAAATGTTTTGACAAAATGAGCTTTGATGTATTATCTATCTTTCTTGTTAGCGATGATCACGAACGACTTTTGGATATGCAGTCAATTTCTACTGTAAATATTTTTGAAGTGGTTAGGTAATAGTTGATATTTATCACTCTGTGGTTGCCTTTGTTGGACCGGGATAGGGTCAGCCTACAAGTGGAACTAGTTGCATTATTTTGTCCATAAATGCTATTACATTACATGATATGATTATGGATATTTTGATATGCACAATGAATGTTCATGAGACTTTGTTAAGTCACATTTTAAATTCCTCCATAAATGTAAGAGACACGTTACCAAAAAAAAGTTTATTTCAGAGACAATATACTGTTGTAGAGTTACCAACATCACTCCGTTTTACAGCCAAATAAGAAGAAAACAAAAAAAGATTCTTGTAGACAGAAGAGGATGATAATATGGAGCTTATGCTTAATCTTGTCCATTTCTGACTCAGTACTTATCGTTGCTTCATCTCCAAGGCACTTGTGTGGTGCAGACCAGATGGATGCTCTTTGGGAGTTGAAGAACGAGTTCTATCTCAATGAGATGGCTTCTGATAAGAAGACAGAGAAGTGGGGGAACAACACCGATTGTTGTTCTTGGGATGGTATCTCTTGTGATCCTAAGACAGGCAGGTCGTTGAGTTAGACCTTGGGGAAAGTTTTCTCAATGGCCCTTTGAGATCCGATAGTAGTTTGTTCAGACTACAACATCTTCAGAGTCAATGGATTCACTGGTGAATTACCAGATTCAATGAGCAATTTTAACCAATTAACAGAGTTGTTAATTGTGATGACTAAGCTCAATGGGAACTTTCCTAATGTGCTTCTCAATTTGACTCACGTGGATTGACCTTGGTTCTAATCAGTTTGAAGGTATGCTTCCATCTAACATGAGTAGTCTCTCCAAACTGATAAGCTTTGATATAACTGGAAATTCATTTTCTGGGAAAATTCCATCAACTCTCTTCATGATCCCTTCCTTGGTTCATCTTGAACTTCGAACAAACGATTTTAGTGGTCTAGAGATTGGGAATATCTCTTGTTCATCAAGGTCTAAACTTGAAAGCTTAACCCTTGGAGAAAACAATTTCAATGGACCAATCGTCGATTTCAGCATTTTCTTGCATCTCAAGTCACTTACGTTCCTTGACCTACCTTATCTAAATACAAGAAGCATGGTTGATTTGAGTCTTTTCTCAGACTTCATGTCACTTTATTACTTGGATCTTTCTGGGATTAATTTGAAGAAGATCATTCCAACTCTCCATCTTCTTTCACCACTAAACACTTTGGTTTTATCATCCTACAATATGGTGGAGTTTCCCAGGTTTCTACAAACTCAAACCAGTTTGGTTTATTTAGACATTTCCGCTAATAAGATTGAAGGTCAAGTACCAGAGTGGTTATGGAGGCTACCTGTCCTCTTGTATGTAAACATTTCTCAGAATTTCTTCAGTGGTTTTGAAGGATCAGTTGATGTTATTCATAGAAGTGAAAAAAAAATGCTTGATATAATTTCAAACAGTTTTAAGAATCCATTTCCTTTGTTACCAGTCTCTATACAGATCTTTTCAGGCTCTAATAATGAGTTCTCAGGAGGGATTCCTAGGACAATCTGCAAACTGGTTGCTCTTAATACACTTGTTTTATCCAACAACAACTTCGGTGGTTCTGTTCCTCGGTGTTTTGAGAATTTTAATACTACTCTTTCTGTCTTGCATCTTCAGAATAACAGCATCTCTGGTATCTTTCCAGAGGAATCTATCAGTGATCACTTGAAGTCTCTCGATGTTGGTCGCCAGAGCCAGTCCGACGTTGTCGAGGACGATATTCGAATCTAAATTTTTTTTCTTTGATTTCAAGCAAAGAAACATCAATTCAAAGGTACATGAAACGTTTAAACCAAACAAAATCTAAAAAAAATAAAAATGAATAGAAACACTCTTAATTATGAGTTAAACACCACTTTAATTAAACTATTTTGGACAATAACGTGCATGTTTAATAATGTGGAAGGGGAAATCAAATGTTTTTTTAACCTAAAAAATTATTAACTCTAAAAAATTTGGATCCTCTAATCGTTGACTTATGTTGCCTATGCCACGGACCGACTCTTTTCTGTTGGTCGCAACCAGCTATCACGACAACTTCCCAAGTCTCTGATCAACTGCAACCATCTCTAGTTTCTAAACGTGGAAAACAACTAAATCAATGACAAATTTCCATTCTGGTTAAGATTGTTGCCCAATCTACAGATTCTTGTCCTACGTTCTAACAAGTTCCATGGGCCAATATCTTCATCTGGATATTTTTTGAGTTTCCCCAAGCTGCGAATCTTCAACATTTCAGGAAATCATTTCACTGGAGTCTTACCATCAGATTACTTTGATGGTTGGAGAGCAATGTCATCATCGATCTTCGACACTGTAGATCATAAAATTCATTGATGTCTCCGGTAACAAACTCCAAGGAAATATTCCAGAATCCATCAGTTTAGTCAAGGAACTGATTGTGCTCAACATGTCAAATAACGTTTTCACAGGGCATATTCCATCATCTTTGAAGAACTTGACCAATCTACAATCATTGGATCTATCTCAAAACAGATTATCCGGAGAAATTTCACAAGAACTTGCGAAGCTAACATTTCGAGCACAGATGAATTTCTCCTACAACAAACTTGAAGGTCCAATACCGCAAGGAACTCAGATTCAAAGCCAGCATAGCTCTTCATTCGCAGAGAACCCCGGGCTCTGCGGTCTTCCTCTTCAAGAAACCTGCAGCAAAAAAGAAGACAAGAAAAAGCATCAAGAGAAGAGCAAGATGAAGAAAAAGATCAAATATTAAGTTGGACTGCAGCTGCAATTGGCTATGCCTATGTACCTGGTTTGTTGTATGGACTCATCATAAGCCACATTCTCACTTCTGGTAGATCGTTCGTGCGAATTTTTAACTGTTGTTCACTTGATTAAGCATCACTTCTTACGAAAATGGTGTCCTCTCTACAATCATAAAATCAAAAAACTTTTGTAACTTCAAGATATTATTGGGATCGTATCAATCTGCTCATTTAGAACTTCATTGTTCTGAAAAGGCTATATCAGAACAATGAAGTCCTTCAAATATAAAGATGAAAGCAAACACAATCTTCCGGAGAAATGAATCAGAAGTTTCATTAATCAAACATCATCAAAATGACTATATCAGAATAAGAATACCATAATTTTATTTTCCCTTATCAACAAAAACCCTTTCTTCAATCAGAAGGTTTCTCCAGTCTCATTTCCCTCAAGTGTCCTCAAACACTCAAAACAAAAAGCTAAAACTCTCTCATTGAACCTGAAGGTTCTTCTTCCTAGGATCATTGACTTTAATCTCCCAATGCTTATCAGGCAAACTATTGTTCCGAGCAATTCCTCTCCACTTCTCAATCCTCTTATGCATCTCCTTATTCAAACGACAATAACCCTTCAACTGATCTGACATCTTGTCATAAACTTTCCACCATTTTTCGTTCACAGAATCACTTGCAAACACATGTTTTTGGCTCATGTCCCAATTGCAATCATAGTCTCTGTAACATACCCATGGCTTCAATCCCAAGTAATGCACAGCTTCCAGATTCTCAGGGAGATTGTGTTTGCTTTCATCTTTATCTTCAAAGAACTTCATAGTGTTCACACGTTTTGATAATCTGTGCCACCATACAAAGTTCTCATTGAGAAATCCTTGGTCTCCTCCATTGTATGACTCCATCTTAAAAGAGTTCTTCATTAGTTCTTTAAACATACATAATGATGGCTCCAGAACCTGATGCAAAGAGAAATAATTGTATTACTCTTTAAATTTAGATGATTCTAGCTAAAAAAAACATATATATATATATATATATATTTGTCTTAAATAGTTCTTTTTATGTTTTACCCAGAGAATTTAGATAAAAAACTAGACTAATTCCACGAAGCTTATGAAAAGCCCGATTTTCTTATCATTAAAAACGTTTAGGAGTGACCAAAAATAAACAAAATTATGATACGAAGATTCAAACTACATCAAGAAAAGATATTCACTTCACCACGGCTGCTTGGTTATATTGACTAAGATTTCTGGTGGAAGAAAACAAAATCCGCAACACCAGAGAAATATAGGAAAAATATATTAAAAGAAAGCAGTAAAATAATTAAACTAGTTTATATTTTTTTTAAAAAGAATCAACCAATTATTTGAGGGATGTGTTGCCTAAATTTTGATTATAAAACAGTGTATTAAGCCAATTAAGTCAAAATATATATAGATTACCATTTCAATTTTTATGTGAAGATCTAGAACGTTTATATAACCAAATATGTTAAAGATAAAATATTATTTTAATTTAGCTATATTAAATTACCATGATTCCGGAGTTGAATAAGTCTTTGTCATTGCCTGCGGCCGAGAGTTGTGGATAGTAGAAGAGATAATCGATCTTCTTAAGTACGATGAAATCTGCGTCTATGAACACAAGTTTATCATAGTCTGTAACTTGCCACACACGTAACTTGCTATAGTTCCACTCATTGTAAGAGTCCTTCGTCGAGAAAGGGCTTCGAATTCTGTCGATTAGTCTGAGGTTCCATCCTGCGGCGCTCAGACCGATAAGAGACCCGTTGGTTATGGTCTCATCGTGAAGAAGAATCATGTCCTTATGCGATCCAGATTGTCTTATGCTTTGTGCTAAGGCTATGGCTCCACAAACATAGGCTTCTGATGAATGTAGTACTGTCACGTAAGCAACACGTGAGCGACGAGGAATGGCTGTGATTGCATTGGATTTAAGATTGTCTTTATCGATTTTTGGTCTCCATGCTTCATGGCCTGTAAAATGATAATAATGTAAAAAGTTATAAAGTGAGATAACAAATAAGGGAATTTTTAAACGTGGAGGGTAATCCAAGTGAAATTGACTAATTTCACGTATATGAAATTTTGTTAAACATTTATATATCATATCAAACGGCTAAAGTTAGAAAGACCAAAATCTTTTATACCAGAAGATACTTTATATAAATAAAGACATTTTTTTATAAAATCCAGGTGGTTCGAACTCGGTTATAGTACTATATTCCGAGATTAGGAAAAACAGCTAAAATTCAATAATTAATGTATATAATATGATGAGATGAGTTTCGAACTCAGGTAGCATATTCTATACCGCTCGCTTTACCACTCGACAACGACCATGTTAAAAATATTAGAGAAGTATTTTGATAAAAGAAGGAATAAAAAGAAAGAAAATTTGGTGAACATGTAGGATTTGTGGTAAGCAAGTATAAGGTTGTTGAAGATAAGTTGCTCTATTCCCTACCTAATTGTTTTTAAGCTAAAATAAGGTATAATTAGTTGTGATGATAAAATTTATAGTATGTACATTATAAATCATAGAATTGTTACGAATATTAAAAGAGCTATATATATTGTATAAAAACAATTTAGACGTGTTATACAATAGCCTAAGCTTTAATACGAAGCAGAAAGTTTGGTATATGTTACTATGTATCACGTCTACAATCCTCAAACTAGAAAAATAAATTAAATTAAGTTAAAAAACTATATGTCCATTATGATCCACGATCTGATCACACCAACCATTAACCTTCTATTACTTTTAGCTACTTTTTAAATCAAAAACAAGTAAGTAAGGGTTAGCAATAATAATCCACCACAAAACCTGTCCAATGAATTTTACTCAAAAAAACAGATAATACATATGATTTGTTGATGATTAATTAATAATGATATTTACATAAGAACGTTAAAATGTGAAGAAACAAAAATTGAAAGGATTTTTGTCTAATTAAAAAAAAATATTGGTGAGAATGTTATCTCTATATATATATATAAGAAAGGATTTTTGTCTTATATATATATATAATCTATATAAGAATGTTAAAATGCGAAAAATTTATAAAAAGGATTATTTTCTACTTTAAGAAAAAAATATTGGTGTTATTATATATACATATGAGAAAAAAATATTTCAGTTTAAAAATATATTGTTCTTTATATATAATTAGAAAATAAAGTTAAGAAAAAGGAATTAATGTTACCAAATTGAGCAAAGGGAGGAGCAATCTGACATGAACCAACAGGCATAAGAAGCTTCTGTTTCAACCTGAGGATATTGGGCTTATAAACCCAATAATCATCCACGCGCCTCACGCGCTCATCAGACCTGAAGATCTCATTCATGGGCCCACATGAGCCAATAAACACAACGTACACCGTCCGATTAATTCTCTTCAACCCACTTTGAACGGCTATATTTGCGATAGCCAAATTCACTTGAAGCCTGAAAACATCTCTTAACCCTTTATCCTCCGACCAACCATCACAAGGAACCCTAGCAACAACAACGTCCACGTCAGCATCTAAACCTTCTGGATAAACTAGAGGGATCTCAGGACAAGTAGATTCTTCCTCGTTTATCCACTCCGGGAAGAGACTTTGCCAAGTTAGATTCTTCGGTAAAGGATCAAGCGCCACGTGGATGTTTTTTAGTATCAACGGTCCATAAGCATCGTAGCTTTCTCGATCTTTGTCTTCAATGTTGAGAAAAGCGACTTGGATTCTCTTCTCCGGTAGATAGTTACGGATGAGTCGGAGCCATTTAGGGTTTATAACGTTGACTTTTGGCGACGGAAGATTGATTTCTAACGTTGACGATGGAGAAGTGATTCGTTTAAAATGTAAAATTAAACCCAAAAGAGATAATGAGATAAGAATTAGATAAATCATGAAAATTTTCCCTCGAGAATTTTGAGATTTTGCTCCCATTTTTTTTGATAATTCTTATGATGAATCTCTCTACACGCAGCTTTGATTTGTATGAATATTTATAAAGGTATTTATGTATGTATGTACACTCATATGTCTTGATTTCTGCGTGTTCCTTTGGTAAGAGATGGTTTAATTTGCATGGACGCACGTTGGTGTTGAAAGTCAATCTCTCTCTCCACTTTCTCTTCTTATTTTTCCTCACAATTACATCGACAATTAGATTTACAAATCCGATCTATAACCGAGACATCTTAATACAACTTCAAATTATATCAGACAGATATATACGCACAAATTCCGATGTCCATTTATATATTTTCCCTCTATGAGTATATATATATATATTGATTTTGTATTTATATATGATTTTGTATTTATATATGTATTGATTATGTAAAACCAAAAGCTTGTTATAAATTAGTGCATTGACTTTTTTTTGGGGTATGTAATAAGACATTTAGCCAAAGAAGAAAGAAATGATTGATTTGTTTTGTGAGGTTATGTTTTATAAAGAAAAATATCAAAAACAATTGTTGAAAAACATAAAATACTATTTAAACTATTGCTATATTTGACATAAAAAAAACTATTGACTATAGAAATTCACTTTTTAAATTAAGTAATATATCAAAAATATACATTTCAATACCTATGTAGATATCATGTTTAAATTTTAGGTGTTAGTTAGTTTTATAATTAAAAGTTAAAAAAATGTTAAAATACTTAAATTCAGTTTATATTATATAGAATAAAATGAAACAAAATTGTAATTTGTATAAGAAAATTAGATACTCACATATATCTTGCAATTTCAAGTTTAAAAACTGATTTCTTATTTTGTTTTTGTGTTGATGTCCAAATATAGGCAATAATATAAACAAACAATATAAAGATAAACACATTTAGTAGACAACTATGGTATATGAAAATATGTGTGTTTTTTCTCAAATAATTAGATCGACAAATTTTAATATGTGTCAAAAGAGTAAAACAGTTTTTTTTTTTTTGTCAATTTTATTCATTAGATTTGGATTAACAAAATTTGATCTATATCTTACCGAGGTTTCCATATTGATTAGGTATTTCTCCAATGTAGCAGAAGCATCATGACCAGTAGACAACTATATGGAAATTCATCTTCTTCGTAGCCATAAAAAAAATGAAGGCCTACTAAATTTTTCATGTTCTTTCATTACTTTTATCGAGAGGAAAGCAAAAGTAATAACAATGTGTTCAATTATGATTTTGTAATCGAATCATGAAATCACGAGGTTAATCGAATCATGATATTAATTTTTTGTTCAAGAAATGTACATATTTCTGTAAATCTTACAACAATGTGTAAAATTATGATTTCCAGTAGTCTAGCTGATTATGATCATCAGATTGAGATTATGAGATTTAACAGAAACTTTTGTAGTTTTACAATAATATCCTTCTCGAGAATTCAAATATTTGCATCTTTTTTTCGTTATTCATTCTGTTATGATTCTTGTAACTGCTCTAAGCTCGTTTAACTCTGAAAAGACCAGTCAAAGACTCCATCATGAGCCATAGAGAACAATCTGAAGGCTCTCCAGCGTTTCCGATGATGATTCCGGGAAGTCTAGAGGATCACGAGAGTAAGAACGTCAACATCCTACTGCATCTTTCATGTTAAAGTGAGAGTAATCACAATTTACTTTTATGACATATTCAAGATTCGTTTAAATTCTTAAGGGACATGGAAATCAAACATGAAAATTTTCAACCGATGAATCTGCAACCTCTTTTAGATTTTCCAGTAATGCAGGGTAAGTAAACTTCTGAATATTACCTTTCGTTTTTTTGGCTTTCGATAATAGTCACTGGTCAGAACTATATGGAATAAACACTCCCATGATCAGCAAAGTAACTTTTCGTTTTCGGTCAATTAGAGAGGTATGAAGCCATCATAGAGGCACAAAGACGCAAAGAAGTAAAGAAGTGATTAAGATGATTCAAACTCCAATTGCTTGGACAATTAGAAAAACACTCACGAAATCTGATCTATACTATCAAAGAAAATGAAGACCTACTAAATTTTTCATGTTCTTTCATTAGTTTTATCGAGAGGAAAGCAAAAATAATAACAATGTGTTCAATTATGATTTTGTAATCGAATCATAATATTAATTTTATATTCAAGAAATGTACATATTTCTGTAAATCTTACAACAATGTGTAAAATTATGATTTTGTAATCGAATCAATTGGATAATATATAATAGAATATAGAATATGGTATTTTCCCAACACATAAATTTATATTAATTAAAATTAAAACAAATATGTTAATGAATTTAGAAATTAAATGGAGATATCATTTCTTAAGAAAATCTAAATTTGTATAAACCAAGAAGGGGAAACTTACTATACTTCCTTCTAATAGAAAAAAATTAAAGAATTTATTATGGATTTTTTATTAAATTCAATTAATTTTGTAGAAAATAATAATAATAAGCGAAATTCAATTCTCCAAAAAAATGTAACAAATTATTCAACGTATACCCACTTTTGTTCATATATAGATGTTGATGGCTCTTTATATACTCAAGTAAGAATTCTTATTGAAAACGAATAATGATAAATTTTATCATGTACTCCATAAAATGTAATTTCTCTTATTTTCTTATAAATAGGTTACTGGTAATTCTAAATTATCATTGTCATTCACTAAAATTTAACCTTTTGTAAATGGTTTTTAATCTAGTGGCAGACGGTAAATCCACTAAGACATGCGTATTTGTACAACCAGAAATCGAATCTCACTGCCTACATTATGTAAAACTTGGTTAATGGACATGCCAATTGTGAGATAATGTTGACAAAAAAAAAATTTAACCCTTTCAAAATTCCACTAAATCAAAATATGAAACCTCTTATCGTTTTTTGGAATGGAAAGCCATTTAGTCTTCCTTTTCTTCATTCCAAGGAAACGAAGATGTCACTTTCCGACGGTGAAGAATCGAGCAAGTAGACAAGAACCTCAGAGAGCCCTCAAAATTCACCTTTCTTATCATCCAAGGAAATGGAGAAGAAGATTAATCTTTCTCTGCTTTCTTCTTTTCTTTATTTGTTATTGTATTTTGTTATTTAGTATTTTCACCATCTTGTTATCTATCACATAAGAAAATCGAAAAAGTCCTCATGGAATCCCTCCACTTCTACTTTTCTTTTTGGTGTAATCTCTGGTGCAGGCTCAACTCATTGTCCAGTAGATAAGTTCATCAATCCCCACCAAAGGTGAAAGTCCTATACAGTGATTAGTGTTTTGGCACTTACTCTACAGACTATACAGACTAAACTTGTGATATATTTTTTCGACAGGATCTTTTTTTTTTTTTTTGATAATCATGTTAATATGTTTACCAAAAGGAACGGTTTAGTTACAATGTTTGATCAAGGCTACAACATAAGGCCAAAAAACAATTAAAAACCTTATGGGTAGCAACGTTATAGGTGTATGTATAGAAGGATATAGGTTTTGGTCGAAATGCTCTGCAGATGAGAATGGCTTTTGCTGGGTGAGTCTTAAATGTACTGTAGGTTTCCTCTAAGATACGGTAAGAGAATTGTGGCCAGGAAGGCTTGGTGGATCGCGGCTGATCAGATTGGCCCATAAATTTGCAAGCGGCAGCAAGTAATGCTCTCCGTTCCACTCCATCGTATTGATTCCTGTCACAGATCCGAGTGAAACTTAGTGATTATATACTCAAAACCCAAACTGTGTATGGCATTAATCAGATTATGAAGAATCAATCCTTTATGTGTCTAGAGATCATCTTTGTATATACAATTGCTAGAATAAGCGTACCTGGTACTATGTCGGTAGTAAGACCAGAGATGCAGCAGGTAGGTGATGTGGCTGAGGTGATGCAGATATGAAGCGTGAAAGAGTCAACTTCATCTAGATGTTTGATTGATTCTAGAAGTTTCTCAGCAGAATCGTCATGATCCAGTACCTGACGGTTGAAATTACCTAGCAGAGCTTCTACTAGTCCGGAGCTCAACCAAAACTTCACACACTCGTCTAGAACAGCCAATATATTGGATGATGACGAAGCTAATAAAATCCATGGTTTATATAATCTAAGTGAGGCTCTCAGAATTTTCACTACTCTGTAAATTTCTCCCACTGAGAGAACATAACTCTTCCCTGTTTGCAGAAAATAAGAATAAGTCAAGGTTGAAAATGGCCTCAATGCAAGAGATTGATGGGATTATGGTTAGTACCTTGAGGCTTAGACAGGATTTCGTCTTGAACATCATTTCTAATCACCTGCGTCCATATGGATGCAGCATGTTGCAATTCTTGAACACAGACAGAAGCAATGGCAAACCAAGTTGAAGTGTAGTTCGACCGTTGCTCAGGTGAACCCAAGTTTAGGATCTTCAGGGTCACCGTGGCGTGTTTTAGTAGTTCAATTGTTGACTTCCAGTCTTTCTCTGCCTATGAAAACATGTTAATTATTTCTTCAGTGTAAATATTTCATGTTAAAAGCATCCAATCTAGAATAAAGGTTACTGAGAAGGTCCGACAAAACTTAACTAATAACAATCTCTCTGTCAGAAGATCTTCTGAATCAAGTGATCGAAACTTTGGCTCCTGGAGAGCTTTATAAAGTTCAGCAATTCCAGAAGATTTAGGTTGGAGAATTTCAAGGTTGACTTCACCGATCAAAACATCATTGCGCAGCCAGTTTTGCAAATCCTAGAAGAGAATACACCAAGAATTAGCATAAATTGGGAGCGACCAACTGCGTCGCAGGATATAATTAAGTTTTGCCTAGTAATTTATAAGTTATCTGTCAAGGGTGTTTCAGTTTTCTATTCCAATAACTAAAGTTACTTAACATACTTGGCAGCATTACCATAATTTGCCAAAATTTAGAAAAATTGCAAATATACCGACCTTGATTTCACCATCGAATTTTTGAACTTCAAGGGCTTCATCAGAATCAGCAGCCATATCACGAGCTTCCTTCAATATTCAAAGGCTCAAATAATTTAACTAAAATTAATTGACGAAAATTGAAAGATAGGATGTATAAAGAATGTGTTATGCAGAAATATGTCCAGAGAAATAGAATCTGCTGACCTTTAAAGTCTCCAGATGGTTTAGAGCAATGTAACATAGTTCAATCTTCAGTTTATGAAATGCATCTTTGTAATCATTAGGTTCTATCCTCCTTACTGGTTTTTCATGGAATTCTCCAAAACCATTTGGAACAGAAGATTGAATCTCGCCTTCATTTTCTGCGGAACTAAATGTATAATCCCATGAACCAGTATCTTCTTTCCTCAATGTGGAATCTTTCACAGGCTGTGTTGGACCTTGAAACTCCCACGAATCATCTTCAAACTCATCGACACCTTCTGCAACAACAGAACTTTTCAAGGCCGGAGAAAGACCATGAAACTCCCAGGAGCTGTCAAAATCATCAGTATCATCTGCTATGGTCTTTTTGGGTACCTGAAACTCCCATGAATCATCATCTTCACCATTTACTACATTAGAATCAGTTGTGGCGGTCTTTTTGGGTACCTGAAACTCCCATGAATCATCATCCTCACTATTTACTACATTAGAATCAGTTGTGGCCATTACAGAGACAAATCCATATCTGTCAGACTTTTCTGAAAGATTAACGGCATTCTTCTCTTCCGATTGACTGTATAAACTTGATATTAGGTCATTGATGGAAACAGTTGGAGTTGGAGCTTTAGTTTTCTCTTTCACGGAAATATTGAAGACTGAAACTGGATTATCCTCATGAGCCAAAGTGTCAGAGGTTCCCAATTCCTCATCTTCAAAAAAGGACAGTGGCAAGACACCCTTGGGCTTTTCTGTCTGCACTTCATTTCCCTGAGTGCAGGTAAGTACATAATCAAGAAGAAGAAAAGGCAAACTTCATAAAGGCACACTTTATACAATGTGAACGAAAAACTATACTAACGAAGGCCTATCTTAACAACAGTTTTGAATGTACGTATCTAATTAATGTGTTGATTAATATATAATCTATATACTAATAGAAGGTTCAACAAAGTTACAGATTAAATATAATACTAATAACAAAGCTAAGGACAGATCAAAGCATGTCAACAATGTACACGTAGTAGTACACATATGACAGATTAAGCACGCTCAAAGTAATAATACCATCAAAAGTCCAAAGTATCCATATTAAAGGCAGCAGAAAGAAATATCTGTGAAGCCCAATTTTTACTAGAATGAAAATAAAAGCAAAATCCAAGTTTTCAATGGATCACCATACAGATGACTGTAAGTATAAGAGACATTACCTGTTTCTCAGGTCCTGCTTCCAAAGATGGCTGCTTAAAAGCCCAAGAAGTTTCTCCAGCATTCACATTTACATTGCTTGGAAAGGAAATCGAGTCATTTTCCCACTTCTGTGGCTCTTTATCAGTATTTGATTGAATAGTGGTGTTTGTTTCAAATTTATGAACAGGCTCAAAATCAAATCCGAACCCCCAGCCATTAGAATCCTGTAAGCACGCAGCACTTAAAGCTTGTACCATCTGCCAATGCAAAGAATATGTATATGAAATGAAGATTGTACCTTGTTTGTTAATTCTTTCTTTGGCTCTCCTGCTTCAGCAGCCTTAAACTCCCATCCGCCATTGTCCCAAGAGTCATCATTTACATCTTCACGGTCAACAACTGACTGAACTACATCTATTTTACCCGTATCAAAATTTGGACTTGTTCCATTTGCAGGTGAGCTCCAGACACTTGAACTTAACTTGGCTGTATTCTGAATCACATCAGATCCACTTTTAGCGTTCTCTCGTTCCTGATGCTTAAACACAGTTATGCAAAAGCGCATTAAAAAGCTGTAAGCTTTATCTGCATTAAGATTTCCTTATCCCACAAACGAGGCATTTGATATTTTACAAGACTATAAGCAAAACATCACAAATTGCTTTAGAAAACAAGCAACTTCCTTGCTCGATTCATAGAGAACAATAAAAAAATAAAAATAAATAAAGGCATATGATTTATTACCTTATAACCTTCATCTGCAGTTTGAACCATAGAGTCGGCAGTCTTAAAATCCCAACCATCAAGATCATCATCATCATCATCATCGTTTTTATCTTCATATCTTAAATCTGAACAATTTGGATCCAATGTGGCCCCAATAGTACTTGAATTCACTACATTGCTCGTCTTTTCAGAACTTTCTGTATCTAAATTCAATGGATTCCAGCTCAAAGGTTCCAAGCTAACAGCTAAATTATCGACTTTTGAGTTCAAAATTGTGAGATCTTCGTCCACTCCACGTGAAATCCCATTATTTTCAAGCTTGCCAGGACTACGTTCTGGCATATTCAGCTCATTATGTCCGTTCTCTCGATACAGATTTGCGATCAGGCCATTGATTCCTACGCTGGGATTCGTCGAATTCACTGCTCTGTTTACAGATCCGGATCCATCATTCTGTTTACTTGAAAATGAATCGAATGAGAATCCAAACGATGAAACCGACGCACCTGATTCATCATCACCTTCTTCTTCTTCTTCTACTCCGAACACAGACAGTGGCACTGGACCACGAGAAGTAACCCACTGCGCCTGACTCTTCTTCTCCGACTCGTTCTGATTGGGCGTCGAATCAGCACCGTTTTGATTCGCTAAGAAACCATTTGGATTGGGAGAGGGAGAGGGAGATGAGTCGACGAACTCTCCCCAATCATCATCATCACCGTTGTTTCCGGTGGATGATGCATCGACGGTTGCGGAAGGGGAGAAGAAGAAATCGAGGCCGTTCATTCGATCGGAAAAAACAAATTCAACGGATGGATTTGAAACTTCCGTTTTGATCGGCAGTTTAGCTCCGCCTAGTTGCTGGGTGCGCAGGATAGCTTACCCCGCGCACTTTAATCGTGCCGCAATTGTTTCCATTATTGCAGTTTTATTCCCATAAAGATACGTCAAGACTCCATTGGTTTATTACAAAAAGTTGTCCAAATGATAAAAACTATAGTTTCTACTGTTTTTTTTTTGTCATTATAATTTGGCTATACAAATATGTGTCGTGAACATTTTTGATTTGTTGATTTAGTAGGTGCGATTGCAGTTAAGTAAAAAGAAATTAACAAACCAAACATAGTTTTAAATAAGTATTACCATATATAGATAGTACATGAAAAAAACTCATGAGATTGTTAGAAAAAAAATTGGAAAAAAATATAGAAACAATCATAAAATATATAAAAACCAAACAACAATCACAGTGTTGTTTTAGGGATAGGTTAGTGAAGATTTTTAAGTTTTAAATTTTACTTCATTCTATAGTAAAGTCTTTTTTTTTATAATATTTATTAATTGATAGATATACTAATTATTCCAAAATTTTAATTTATAATAAGCAAGTTGTATTAATTTATAAAGGTTATTAATGAGTTGATCACTAATTTAATTTTTTTACTGTAGATCTAATTTTAGGTTCGGAAAGAGAGATATTTATAATCAATACATCTTCATTTTTAATTACACAAGTTTAAAATAAATTTTATTCTAAATTCGATATTTAGAAGAAATTGTGTCAGTGCTTAACGGAAAGCATTATCTTAAAAAATAAAATCACGTAATACAAAATTGAGTACGTTCAGATCAACAAATATTATTTCAAATACACAATTTCACCTCAAACTATCATCAAAACAATACTTTAATGATTCTTTATTAATTAAATTTAACAAATACGATAATTTATTTCTTACAAAATATTCCAACACCATTGGTCGATCCACCAGTACAATCAACAGTGTTTTGATTCAACATCAAAGGCTCAATTTTGTCTGAACCACCAGAGTAAACACAAGCATTACAACTTGTTTCAAACAGTGAACTTGTTCTATACTTATCTTCTCCACCAACAACAGGCATAACCACACCTGATTTCGCCGGATTCTCAAAATCTTTTCTATATGTTCTTCCTAAAACACCTTCCACATTCGGTGACAATCTCAAAAACCGAAACTGAACTTCTAAATGAGCAAAACAATCATCTTCAGGTCTTCCATATTGATGAATCATATCATCTTGTTTAGTCACTGGAACTACATTGACCCATATCTCAGCAATGTCTTGTAATGTGATTAACACAGAGTTTATGTCTGAAGTTCTTTCGATTTTTATATAATCTTCAGGAGAATTCCAAACTGATAAATCTCCTTTTGGTAATGAGATCTCTTTGCCTTCATATGAAAGACTTAAATGGTCGATTTGGTTGTCCCATTTTGAAGCTTTTTTGGCTGAGAGTGAGAAAGTTTTGTTATTTGGACTGAAGATTAGACCTAAGGATTGGATCCATGTGAAGTCTCTGGTTCGTCCAGAAGGTGTAAGACCAATGAAACGTGCGTTGACTTGGAAGTCAACGTCGGAGACTAGTGCGAAATGCTCATCGCGTTTGCCGTGGAAGTAGAAAACGACGCCGTCTCCGCCGATGAAACGTGGGTCTAAGCATGCTGCTCCTTTGCCGTTGCAATTAGGCTTCCTATCTGTTACATAATAAATATGATTAAACGATCATATATATGTAATATGGTCAAAAAGATTTCTCTGTAAATTAATTATATACAAGATTAAAATCTGAATTTAAATTTTATTCTAATGTATCCATAAAAATTTATGTTTTATTTTTAATATTATAGAAAACATAGTCCTTGGAATTGTAATTAATTGTTTATAAACCAAAATTTTCTTTGAAAATTAAAAAGCGAACGAAAATGCTCCAGTTAATGGTTCATGCATTTGGAATTTGACGCTATCCCACTACATATGATAGCTAATATGGGATTTTATGGATGAGTTTGGACTATGAATCGGTATTTATTGATCCAATTATTGACAAAGAAAAAAATATGAACCAATATTTAATCACATTCCGAAATTAGCACCATGTCAAGAAAATGAATAGCATTTTCAATTTTTTTTTAATTAAAATAGTTATTTAAAATTAAAATTGTTTGTAACTAAAGATCTAGAAGACATGAGTGATGGTTCAGACATCTGAAGTTCAACTCTATCTTACTACAAGTGGTGATTAAAAAGTAGGAGATTTTAGATATAAAATTGGATTATGAATCAGGTCTTATCCATACAGTTTTTGTGACAAAAAGAAATTTAGAAGACTATAAACCGAATCCAAACTAACTAGGTAATGCATCCATAAAAAAATATGTTTCATTATAAAAATTAATGATTCATGTATAATATTTATAAACCAAAATCGTACTTCCAAAAATTAATACAAGAATCCGAACTAACCCCAAACCAGAATGGATACAGAAAATAAGTGAAATATTGTTACTTACTTCGACAATAAGCTTTGCAAATAGGGTTAAAGCAATCAATGACACAAGCCTTAGTGCTGCCATTAGGAGGAGAAAACGATGGACATTGTTGAGGACAAGTCTGCTTCTTAAGGAAACATGGACTTTTCCTTTGAACACATGTCTTTGTTTCTGAAGCTGATTCAACTTGTACAATCACTGTACATGCATAAAGCATCAACACAACGTAAAACCCATTTACTAAATCTCTCTTCATTGCTTTTTCACTAATTCTAATCTTTATTGGAATATTAATTTGTTGCATCTTCAAGCTATCTCTTATATAGAAAAACTATGCATATATGTTTGGTCAATTGGCATCTTATTATGAATTATTTAATAATATATTTTTTATGTAACTTGTATATGTAGTTGTACGTACTACACCGACACAAACATTCATGTTAATTAATTTTTTTGTAAACGACACTTTTTTATAGGATCATTGTAAAGTCAACTCTACTACATTGTTTTTTGTAGAGTTTATTTTGTACTCCTTCAATTTCAATAGAAGATGTTTTAGCAAAATAAATTTGTTTCAATATATTAGATGTTTATAAAATTCTATGCAAAATTAAATATATTTGAATATTAATATTTTGTAGTTTTTTCATTGGTTGGATTGCATTAAACTAAACTATTAAATAAATATTTATTGATAAAGTTTAAATTTCTTAATATATGTATTTTTATCCAAAAAATTCTTATATTCTGAAAGTGAAGGAAGTAATACTTAATTGACTAGATTTAGTTGATGGGATTGAATTAATTAGGTCAAATCCACGAATACGAAACTGAGTCTTGGATTGAAGTGACATTATACCAAAACAAATGCTTTAGAATTATCTAGAGATCCATCTATTACGTTTTAGAATTATCAGTAATCTGATCTAATGTTAACATTTGCTTTTCTCTTAACCAAAAAAAATGTTAAAATTTCCTTTTGACTTTATGAATATATTTATATAGTTAAATCAAGAGTCCAGGCAAAACTCCAATTAATCTCTAGGTACACCTCATTCTAAATTTTCTAATTAGACCTAAGACGTGATTTCATTTATTTGATTTTGTGAATATTTATTTGGAAAACAGATATTTATATTTATATATATATATATATAAATTCATATATCTATAGTACGATGATGATTATGGTTTTCGGTATGATTATTTTATGCAGAATCATGGATCGAGAGAAAAGAATTAATTATAGTTTTCACAATCTTGAACTTCTTACTTTGATTATTAAAAATAAATAAATATATTTATTGAAATAAGAAAGATACATTTCGCAAGCACATGTTAGTGTATGCGAAATTACGGATCTATGGTCAAAGATATTAGTATACTATATACAAATATAGTTGAATAGTATCAAATTTAGTTATAGTACACACTAGTAATTAACATTCCTTTAAATCCAAATTTACTCTATGGAATAAATAGTTTTATTAGTATCCTCCCAAGAAATATAGTTTTAAACATTTTAACGTAGCATTTACGTCCCTTATTATTAAGTGTCAAAATTGATCTATATTATTTTTTACTTTATACAATGAATAAATAATCTTTATTCAAAGTAGAAGCATGTGTACATTTTGTTATAGTTGCACTAAATTTTAGGAGTCAATATATATTCTTAGCAAATTGAAATTCTTCTTGACTCTCACCGGAAAAACTTGTACTTATTTGCTATTTATTTTGTGCTATAAGTTTCTTTTTATATATTAAATCGTGAAATTTTCTTATTACCTATATTAATATATCTACAATTGAATCTTAAAAACGTTTATTATGCATTTTAT
Source organism: Lepidium didymum (assembly GCA_963920545.1). Classification (NCBI taxonomy): domain Eukaryota; kingdom Viridiplantae; phylum Streptophyta; class Magnoliopsida; order Brassicales; family Brassicaceae; genus Lepidium; species Lepidium didymum. Next base: position 2,832,461 of record OY986987.1, read on the forward strand.
AAGCGGTATAATTTTGCGTTCAAGAATTTGTTTTGCTTAATGAATTGGATTACGGAACTGAGCCCTAGAACTAATAGTGGCCTTTAAATTTTTTTAAGTACATAATAATTCAATGAGAAAAAACTTATAATTGCTGAAGTTATGTTCTAAACTCAAACGCCACATCCATTATACTCTAATCAAAGTTCTGACTACATACAATAGACTAAATTTTATAAAAAAGGAGTCCTAATTAAACACAAGTCAAAATATTTTAGAAAATGTGGCCTTAACTTTTTTATATTTTTTGTGGTCTTGAACAAATGCCCAATTTCTTTACTCATAGGCACGGCACTGATTTTATGGATCTAATCATTAAAAAATATTTAAAACTAATCTCAAAAGAGAATGACTACTCTAGAACACAATCTCATTATCTCTTTTGCCCAAGTCGCATTTGTTGCAGACCCAACCTCCAATGGAAATTTTCTTCATTTCTGTTGGACCTGACCTAACAACACAAAGCCTCATTGTGGCGGTTGATTTGAAGCCCAATCTGATCAATTCAGTAGTTCATCTTACGGGCCTCTGTGCTCATTCTAGGGCCCATTTGTACATTATCCAAAGCCTCACTTATTTGGCGGCTCAACCATATCAATTAGTCTTTTCTACCTTTGGTATCAATAGGACTAGTGTGAATTTCTGAATTAGCTTCTAGATCTTTTTCCTCTTAACTTTCATTAGTGTTTATGCTTCTTTTTTCATGTATTATTCGACTCCGTAATGGCGTTTGACTATAAATTTCGTTATTTTTCTCTATGTAAATGCACAATTGCTAAGTTAAATATGTTTTGTTATATTGGCATACTATATCAATTCTATATTAAGTCCAAAAACAAAGCTAAACATTTTAGCTACTGTATATATAATATATAGTTCGAGGTCTTTATTTATTGAGTGAATTGCTTGAATGACCTAATTGAAGAAACAACAATCTATCTAACCTAACTTAATTCTATCTAACCTTAATTTTACTAACAAATATGAAATTCCCATTTTACCCTTTATACAATAATTAAAATTAAAAAAAAAACAAAATATATTATTCTTCTTCTTCGCGTAACCGAAAAAAAAAAAAAAATCTGTGCACGCCGTCGCCGGGAACCTCGCACCACCGCCGTCGATTTCGATCCACCGTCGATTCCACCTCCGCCGCTGCGTCCCCCGCCGTCGCCTCTAGCCAAGGACCGCTCCCTGTAGCCGCATTCGTGAGTCCGCCCCACCGCCGTCGATTTTATTCTATTTTGATATCTGTAATTTGTGCTTCCTATCTTGTGTGGACTGAAGGTTTTATGTTATTGTGGATTATGGGTATGGATTGAGAAGTGAATATCGGAATTTGTTGGTTCAGATCTGAATCTGGGAAAACTAGATCTGCAGATAGTACAACTAGTTAAACTATATACAGACAGTTGAAATAGTGAATCTGGTTAAACTAGTTAAACTATATACAGACAGTTGAACTAGTGGAACTGGTTAAACTAGTTATACTATATACAGAAAGTTGAAACTGGTTAAACCAGTTAAACTAGTTAAACTACGTGCAATTGCTATATATTGATGTCGTTTATTTTATTTTTTCAGGTGGCGATGATTGACATATCTTTTAATTACGGGGGACATTACTCACATGACGGGGATGATATACAATGGAATCCTAGAGAACATCGGTGTTATACCATATATATGGATAAAAATTGGAAACAAGTGAGTTACTCATCTTTGGTCGATAAAATATGCAGAAAGGTGAAGATAAGTGAATCGAAGTTGCTGAAGATAAGTTATTTTCAACGTCGATGGGTGAAACCTAAGATGATATCTTATATCGAGGATGACGAAGATACCATCGGATATATTATGGCATGTAAAAAGGATGCGTCTACACCTGGTTTGCACGTGGAGGTAGTGGAAGGTGTAGAAGAAAACCCGGACGGTTCCCAATTATTAAGAGAAGATGAAGCAAGTAGAGGTCAAGAAAGTAGACATTGTGTTAGTTTTGACGAGCTTGCGAGTGATGCCAGAGTTAATGAAGATGGAATACAACATCATAACACAGAATCTGAACCTATAGAGCGTGGTGCTGAATTGGAGATTGTTTGTTATAGCTCAGGTGGTGGAAACTATACTACTGGTGAAGGTAACCCTGAAGATGCACTTGATGTAGAAGGAACTGAGGTTGTGGATGTTGAATGGGAAGATGGCATTGATATGGTGGTAAAGCAAGAATTTTCGAGTAAGCGCGAAGTGCAAGATATAATTGACCTTGCTGTACATCAGAATTGTTTTGACTATATTACAGACAAGTCAACACCTACGTTGTTTGTGGCGAAATGTCGTGGCAAAGATTGCAAATGGTTTGTACGAGCTGCAAAAGTTAAGGACTCGGATCGCTTTTCAATTAGGACTTACAACAAGATGCATACATGCTGTCGGGTAAGTTCGAGCACATCCAAGAAAAGGAAGAAGGGAACACCTCGTTTAGTTGCATCTGTGATACATCAGGATTATCCCGGTAAGTTCGACACTCTATCCGCAAAAAATCTTGTAGATTTGGTTCAATCAAGACTTGGTGTTAAGCTTTCATACTCCACCGCTTTGAGAGGAAAAAAACTAGCTGTTAGTGATGTGCGCGGTAGTCCAGCGGATTGTTACAGCATGTTGCCTTCTTATTTGCACATGTTAGAGACAGTGAATCCTGGTACAGTAACACGGTTAGAGTGTGATGACGAAAACAAGTTCAAGTATTTGTTCTTTGCATTAGGAGCTTGCATTGAAGGGTTTAGAGTTATGCGTAAAGTGATAGTTATTGATGGGACTCATCTGAAGAATGTTTATGGTGGAGTTCTTTTTGTGGCTACTGCTCAAGATCCCGAACACCACCATTATCCTATTGCTTTTGGGGTCGGTGATGGTGAGAAGGATGCAAGTTGGAGGCGGTTTCTCCAAACATTGGAAACAGTAGTGCCAGACGATTCAGGGCTTGTGATTATTTCTGACAGACATCAGAGCATAATCAAAATTGTAGAAGAGGTGTACCCCAACGCTAAGCATGGGCATTGTATGTGGCATTTATCTCAGAACATCTTAACGAAAGTTCATAAGGTTAACAAAAAGTCGGTTGCAGAGCAGTTTATGGAATGTGCTCAGGCTTATTCAGAGGCTGAATTTACAACACTTTTTTCAGCCTTTAAGATAAGGTATCCAGACGCAGCGAGGTATCACGATGATATTCATAGGAATCGGCTTGTGCTAGATAAATGGGCAAGATGTTATTTTCCAGGTGAAAGGTACAACATCATGACGACAAATGCTTGTGAATCTATGAATAACGTTTTGAAAGATGCAAGAAAGTACTCGTTGTTACCAATGCTTGATGCGATTGTTGGGAAGGTAGGCTACTGGTTTAACAAACATAGGAAGGCTGCCGCAGAAGTTCCACCCACACAAAAACTAGTACCTTCTATTGCTGGTTTGTTGCACAAGAGATGTAAGGATGCGAAAAAGTTAAAGGTATCTGAGCTAAATAGCTTTATGTTGGAATACATTGTGATGGGAAGTGATTGCAAAGAGTATCTGGTTGATTTGACAAGAAAATCTTGTAGCTGTAAGCATTTTGACATCGACCGATATCCTTGCGAACATGCAATAGCTGCAGCTTGTACACACGCAAAAACGGCGGTGGATGATGTTGATCTACATGTGTTTTGCTCGCCTTATTATTATATGGAGCAATGGATGTTAGCGTACTATCAAACCATTTATCCAGTACCTCATCAATCTGAGTGGAATGTTCCTGAGTATGTTGCAGATATGTGTGTTTTACCTCCAGATTACGAAAAGACGAAGGGAAGAAACCAAGAGGTTAGGTTCCCATCGGTTGGAGAAAAGAGAAGAAGGACAAAAACTCGCTAATTGTTTTTTGTTTTGTTGTTGTGTGTGTGTTTATTTCATGTACTAGACATGTTAAACTGGTGAAACTAAGTCAAACTGGTATCTTCTGGTCAATTTACGTCAAACTGGTTAAACTGGTTAAACTGGTTAAACGGGTTAAACTGGTTAAACTGGTTAAACTGGCTAAACCCTAAACCCTAAACTTGTTAAACGTACGTATTTCAATAAATTGTATAGGTAATGGTATATAACAACACGATCTTGGCCAAAAAAACTTGTTTAATGATTTAAGTGATTATTTCATGAAACCTTTACACTTCCACTAATCTTCCATATACTTTTAAGATCATACACTAATGTCCACCAAATAACAATGTCATTCAGAGAAACATAGATTTTATCATATATTATAGCATAATAAGTTGGTAAATATATGTTAAACAACTAATTTCATAAGTTAAACTAATTAACTTTTTGTTAACTGTGGTTAAACTAATTAAATTGATTTAGACACGTGGTTAAACTACATGTAGTTTAACCACGTGGCGCTAAGAACTGACGGCACCTAGAAATGACGGCGCCACGTGGCAATCATTATGGGTCCCACGTTGCAGTCAATGACAGCGCCACGTGGCAGTTATTCATGGTGCGACGTGGAAAAAAATATCTTAATGTCGGGTCCATTGGTTAAACTGGTTAAACTGGTTAAACTAGTTAAACTTGTTAAAACTGGATTAAACTGGTTATAACACATTAGTACCGTTATACTAGTTAAACTAGGTTCATAAGTACAAAAAAAAAAAAACACCAAGGTTTTTAAAATCAATCGTACTCCTACACCTTCCTACCCCTTTTGCCACCTGCTTTCCTCCCACCTCTTGCACCTCTGGCACCTCCTTTCCCCCCACCTCTTCCTACACCTTTCCCACCTTCTGTGAATGGGGTGCTGATATGCTTTGACTTCGTCCTCTTCCTCTTGTTCTTCCCTGCATTATCATCTGGAATAGAAGACAAAGGAGCCGTCGGCACCCATACAACAATGGCACTCCCCGGATCAACAGCGGCAGGAGGCTCACCAGCGTCGTCATCAATAGTACCTGGAGGAGCTGCAGCCGTCGGCACCCATACAACAATGGCACTCCCCGGATCCTTTGGAGAAGAGGCACCACCCTCCGGATCAATAGCGGCAGGAGAAGAGGCAGCATGAGGGGACAAAGTTTCTGCTGCAGTACCTCCAGTAGGAAGATCCTTTGGAGAAGAGGCAGCACCCTCCGGATCAATAGCGGCAGGAGAGGAGGCAGCATGAGAGGACAAAGTTTCTGCTGCAGTACCTCCAATAGGAAGATCCTTTGGAGAAGAGGCAGCACCCTCCGGATCAATAGCGGCAGGAGAGGAAGCAGCATGAGGGGACAAAGTTTCTGCTGCAGTACCTCCAGTAGGAAGATCCTTTGGAGAAGAGGCAGCACCCTCCGGATCAATAGTGGCAGGAGAGGAGGCAGCATGCGGGGACAAAGTTTCTGCTGCAGTACCTCCAGTAGGAAGATCCTTTGGAGAAGAGGCAGCACCCTCCGGATCAGTAGCAGTTACTACACATCAAGATACAGTTAAACACAACAAACTAAACATCAACAAATAGTTAAACTAGTTAAAATACCTTCGGTAGGAACATGGAAAGTGGCAGGTTGTCGAGGAGAATCCCATGTATGATGAGGAGAATCCCATGTATTACGAGTGTTATCAAGGTTTTCTCCACGGGTGTTAAGCTCCTTTTGGAGGTTTTCAATTTTTTTGTCCAGAAGATCAACCTTCTCATTCAGTTTTCGGAACTCCCTCTGAATTAGATGACGAAGGTCTAGAATATTCAAATCAGATGGAGGTCTAGAAGGCGAAGCACCATGAGGAGTACCATGAGGGGCAGCATGAGGGGCAGCATGAGGGGCAGCAACTGGAACAGGAATATCAGTAGCACCAGGAAGAACAACAGGACCATCACCAACTCTTCGGCTTGCAATATCTTTCTCAAAAAGATCATTCCAGAATATTTTCCCACCTCCCTTTAAAATGCTCGTCCAACCATCAACGATGTCGTCACGGGCATCCTCATCATCATCTGCCATGATTACATCGTTCATCCTAGACTCATTACTTCCTTCGAGAAGTAAGATACTCGTGATCTCCTGTGTGTATACAGACAAAAACAAAGGTTAAACTAGTTAAACTAGTTAAACTGGTTAAACTGGTTAAACTGGTTAAACTGGTTAAACTGGTTAAACTGGTTAAACTGGTTAAACTAGTTAAACTGTGTAAAATAGGTTAAACTAGTTATACTATTTGGAATACTAACCTTGGACTCTTCCAGAATATCATATATCTCCCCCAATCCGTAACCTGTTGTCTTCGATTCTTTGAACTTGCCCCTACACAGCCTAGGGCAAAAGTCATCGGTAACCACCGTCTCTCTATATACGCTTTTAAGGGGGACAATAGCTTCAAACGCCAAAACCTACACATGCAATTATAAGATGTTAAACTAGTTAAATTTGTTAAACCTGTAAAACTGGTTAAACCTACTAGAATTAGCAAGTTACCTCTAATGGCAAGATAAATCCCGGAATAGTGGTGGTAGGTTTCACAACACCTTTCATCCGCGATAATATAGAATGGATGTTGTGTAAAGCATCATCAAATGTGAGACGTCCCCACGGGAACGTCTCACACAACTCTAAGCTATCGACGCTCCTTAACAAGAAGGGGTCTATGGAGCCTTGAACCTTCGACTTGCCTTTGATCACTGATGCCAAGAACCAGAGAACACACATTCTCAATCTATCTCTCGACGATTCCTTCATCGACACCAGCTTCTCATATATATGCTCAGGCCATGGTTTGGCACCTTCACCAAAATGTTTGGTCACAAATCTAGTCCCCCCCAAATTCTCATAGTCTTCAGGGTATGGCCCGCAGTCTAACCCAGAAATCAGGCCATGTTCCCTAATCGAATAACGGATAGGAATGCCGTTTACCACAAACCACAATTCCTTCTTCTTATCCGTTTCTACCATCCGGACTAGTAAACTCCATAAACCCATTAACTTCCTATTCTTATGGAGATGCATGTGAAAGAAGTGTTGGAACTGACGATGTGCTAGAAACCATCGCAGCTCCACACCTGGTCCGAGCCCCTTAATGTATTCAACTACCATGTACGGATCACATCTCGTGCCGATCTTCGGGTACTTATCAAATTCACTTGCCCCGAACATAAATCTTCTGGGTTGCATTGGTTCTGTCACCTGTAATCAAACAATATGCGTCAGACATTGTACCATATTACGAAACATCATCTAGTTTAACTAGTTTAACTCGGATGTTTAACTATCTAGTTTAACTCGGATGTTTAACTATCTAGTTTAACTAGTTTAACTAGTTTAACAAGTTTAACAAGTTTAGCTATCTAGTTTACCTAGTTTAACTATCTAGTTTACCTAGTTTAACTATCTAGTTTAACTAGTTTAACTCGGATGTTTAATAAAAAACATACCTTTTCCATCGATGAGGATGACGATGACGATCCCGATGAGGATGACGATGACGATCCCGCTGCTGATGCCGACGCCGGTGCGGATGCCGCTGCAGGTGACGATGCCGCTGCAGATGACGATGGCCGCCATGAGGCATTCTTCGTGCGAGGAGGCATTCTTGTAGAATCTGGGGTTCCAAAAATCAAAAACAGGAAGTTAATCAATCGGTATTCCAAATCAAAAACAGATTTTGTAGCCCATGATTCCAGAAATTCATCACGCAATTCCTCTAGAAAATAGAAAAGGAAAGAAAGCGATGTGGAGAAATTACTTACAAATGTGATGTGCAGAAACCCTAGAATTTGTGACAACCAAACAGGAGGAGACAGATCGGAACCGTCGATGATGGAAAGTAAGAAGGAAGATGGAGAAGTGGAAGGATCTATGGAGGATTGAGTCAATACCCAGAAACCGTCGAACTTGAGGAGTGGGAGAAGCTTCCGCGGGACTCGGCTTACAGAGGTTTGTTTTTTCTTTTTTTTTTTTTTTTTTTGCTTTAGGTGTTTTAAATTTAATTAAGGATCCATAGTTGATTGGGTGGGTAAGTGGATTTGGGTGGGTTATCCATTGGTTGGGTTGTAAATATGATAACCTTTCATGGTTTTTTTGTCATTTTGCTTATAAAAAAAATTCTAATTTTTTTAAAGTCATTTTGGCTTTCTCCTTTGCCAATAAGGTCATTTGAGCAATTGTTTCTTATTTATACTTGTTTCTGCTTCTTACACCAAACAAAAGGTACAGACTCGAACACATAACTAACAAACATATACATTTAACTAACATAAAACAACCAAAAGCCCAACGATCAACACTACACTTAAACCATGCTCAAGACCAAAAGACATCTTAGAGACGACCATGTCCGCTTCACGATCCACGCTTTAAGCATTAACCACAGCTCCTCCTTCACAAACAAAAACATAAACATGTAAATATAAACCAGATTATAGTTCAGACCAACGACATGAAAATGTAAATAGAATTTACCATTAGAATGAAGACTTGACCAGTGAAGTAAGAAGAGCAATGGTTACAAGCCAAGAAAACATAAAAAGCTGCAACTTGATAAACAAAAAAAAAAAAAACAATATTGTTCTAATTCTACAATCGGTTTACATGTTTTCTATATTGTAGAACAATATTGTTAACATAAATTTAAATATTTATCACTCTAAATAGTTTGATATTTATTTAGAAAATTTTAAGAAATCGAATCGTAATTAATAAGAATTTTTTTATAGACTGTCTAATTATTTGATAGGAAAGTTATACCTTAGTTCAATTTGTTGAAGTGCATGCATGACACGTAAAGAAGATGTGGATTAATACACGTCGTGTTTATGGGCAAAACGAAACAAACTCGATGCCAAGTGGTGTTTGCTACTTTTAACAAATCTTATAAAGAAATAGACTCTCGTTTCAGATCTCTCAAGATTCTATAAACAAATAGAATACAGGTCCAACTAAATTACATTCTCTTTTCCTTTGCCTGAAATTCTCTGCTTTTATTACCAACAAAAATAAAATAAAAATCAAATTGTGTGTAGAGAAAATGGTCTTCAGTACCAAGATGTCTATCTCCTTCTTCATCATTCATCTTCTTATTCTCTCCTTCGTTTCCACTTTTGTTTTCTGCAACGGTACGATTATGCTCTCTATTGTCTTTTTACTTTGTTATAAGATGTAGTTACATCGTTTGATACCAAAAAAAAGAAGAAGAAGATCTAGTTACATTACTATGTATTAACATATTGTATCCTTGTGTGTATATATATTACTGCACTTGTTATTTTCTGTATTTTGGAATTAAAGATATTGTCTACTTATTTAGGAGAACATATATGTATATTATATCATGTATTCATATCATTGGGAATTAGTTTGAATCTCATATTGTGCCGATGCATGTTCATTAAAATCGTTATTTAGCACATACATTATTTTTTTAATCGATATAATTGCTGTTTTATAATTTAATTTTTTTAAAATTTTTATAGTACTCCTTAAGAAAGATTTTCTATATATTTGTACCGTTTCTTAAAGATAATTGTTAAGTATTCTATGTGAATTTTATCGATTAATGATTATGAATTACATATTTAAAAAATATTAATTGAATTTATTGAATTATTATTGGTGTAGAGTTGTAGAAAACTGTGTAGTATAAAAAAATATACATTTATAATTAATCATTAAAATGTGTTTCCTAGTATATGTGAATTTTTTTCAAAAAAATCAATGAGTAAGTTAAAAAAATCCACTTTTATTTTCTGCAACGGTACGATTATGCTCTCTATTTTGTTTATTTACTTTATTATAAGATGTATCTACATTTTTATGTATTAAAATATTAAATCCTTGTGTGTATAAGTACTCTCTATGCATTTTTAATAAATTATGCATCTATAATATATCATAATAATTTTTTCTTAGTATATGGTGAAATTTTTTTTAAAATAGAAATACGTTAATTTCATCAATTTTCCAAAATAATTTTACCAACTATTATCTGTAAAAGACTTTAATTTTTTAAAAAATTACCAACTATTATTTAAGAATAAATTTTTTTTTTCTCTCCTACTGCAAGTGTTTTTTAGTTATTCAGCATTCAGCGTATATTCAACTAGACGTTAAATATGTTTTTTTTTTGTTAAATAATTTGATACAAAAGAAAGTAATTATTTTACTGAAGTTTGATGCTATTTTTGTACTGTGTGAATTATAATGTTTTGTAGAGGCGGAGGATAATCTTCTTCAAGGACTAAACAGCTACAGAAGTTCTCAAAAAGTTCCACCTTTTGCAAAGAACGGAAAAGCTGATTGTGTAGCCGATGAAATCGCCGACAAGCTTGAAGATGAGCCATGCACAAACCACACAACAGTCGGCATAGTCTCTCCTGGATCAGTCCCTCCACGGTTAACTAACTACCACGACATTCTCTCTGAGTGCAAAGTTGACCCAAACACTACTCGTGACGCAATGATATTACCAATTTGTATCCCTAACCGGGTTCCTACATTAGCATTAACTAATTACACGCAAACCGGTTATGCTCGGTATTTGAATGATTCGAGGTATGTTGGAGTTGGTGTTGGATCGGAGAAAGAGTGGATGGTGGTTGTGTTGACTACGAACACTCCTGGTGGAAGTTTTGCTGTTGGTGAAGCTATGAAAGCGAGAGTTATGGCTGGTTTAGGGCTAATGGGTTTATTGTTTAGTTTTATTTTGTGAGCTAATGATGTTTGTGTTTTGTCTTAAGAATCTTTGTGTGCTTTAACTGATGACCAAAAAAGAAAAAGACCATTGTAATCAGTAAATTAAAAAGTAACAAAAGTGATTATGAAATTACATATGGACTTAATGGAAATTCTGAATCATAATCTGATGTTTTTATTCTCCATAAATGTGGAGATGCATGTATTCCTAGTTGAGTTTGGATTTTTATAAATAAATATATATTTATTTTTCTTTTTGTCAATATAATGTTTTATTGTAATGGTTTTTAAGTATGGTTTAGATATCTAAACAGAAAACAGTTGACATTTATTCGTGAAATTTTATATGAATTTTTTGGCGAGCATTATAGCTAGCTGTATTTGGAGAATTTTAAACGTTTAATAAACCGGTTCGGTTCGGTTTGATCTCCCTGGGCATAATTTCCAATACTTGAACGCGAATTCGACCTGAAGTAAAAGAAACTTAACCGTATCTGACTAATTATCCCAACGTTCTTAGTTCCTTGACCTGATTAAATATCTGAATGGTAGCTTAGATTTTTGTATCCAAAGCACTGAGAGATCGAATCGATACCTAAAATACAACATAAAACCAACAACTAAGCATATTAATAATAACAAAACTGTCTTATGAATCTAAACACATCACCAGACAAAAAAAAAACAAAGTAGAAAGTAATGATTGATTCAAGTCTCCAAGTAGATGAAATTCTCATTCAGATTCATCACCGTCAGGTAGATGGTGGATTTGTCCTTTCTAAACCAGTGGTCTGGTACACTTTTGATTTCGATTTTTCTAATATCATTACTTCCAAGATCATAAGAGAGAATGTGAAAAGGATAAAAGAAATGCTTTGGTATCAAAAAAACCTTACCATCTTGAGTTGTACCTCTCACATTGTATATAGTGTTTTTATCAAACAAATGCTGCTGCGAATACTGCAAAACCAGAGTCTTCCTCTAGCTTTTAGGAAAAAAACCCAATGTTCCGTCTTTAAGAATCCAGTTGAACAGACCAATTTCTACTGGTCAATAACAGGGTCATATCCGAAATATAAACAGACACTTTTGTCACATGACTCACATATTTTGTTGGCTTCGATGGCTGCTGGTAAAGTGACAAGTTGTCTGGTGGTAGGATTGTAAATCTGTGGCTTATTATTAAAGATGTAGAACATGAAGAAGTTACAAAGATTTTGAACGATGGAGTCTCCAATCTGTTGGGTAACAGTAACATCGTGGTTAACTACAAAGCAAGAAGACGAAGTTGTGTCTGGAGCTAATGATAGTGTACACAGTTGTGGTAATCAATGGTATCCTCGTAAGTAAACTCTTGATATATGTTTTTTTTTTGTCAAACATTGGATCGACAAGGTCTTATCATAGCCTAATCCAATCCTTACAATTTTTATTTAATCTACTGATATGTATAAAGAAGGAATCGAACCCTAGATGCCATACACATTAGCTGGATCATCCTAACCACCAGACTGAAAAATATTTGACCAACTCTTGATATTCTTTCTTAAAACAATTTTACTCTTTTACCTTCCCATTAAAGCATCTATGAAGTGAACCAAGTATTTATTGCTTTACCTTTATTAGTGATTACCTCTCAAGAGTCCTTAAATTGAAGTAGTGTTAGTAATATCAATTTGGAAACTACATTTTTTACGAATTGTACGAAGTTTATGTTCACGAATTCATTTTTCTTATTCTGAATGACAATAGAAATCTATTGTATGCTTAAAATTTTGACCAACTCTGTAGTACTTAACATTTATTCATCATCATAACTTCATCAATGACCACATATTGAGCTACATAAAGCTAATAAGTCTGCTACAGTAACCTATCGTTCGCATTGTGTTAATCCATGGAAGAACAGAAATGTTTCCAAATGTGAAGCCAGGGCTAGTAGAGCAAAACGTGAAAGAAGAGTACCTGTTCTCTTCTCCTCCTAAAGTCAAGAAGTTTTGGAGGAAAGAACTTGTAGCCTCAGTAAACAGCTATTTGGTTGAATTGTGTTTTTACAACCACAAAAGAAAAGAGTTTGATCCTGAAATTGACAAGAATGTTGAGCAGCTCTTGGCTTAGATGGAGTTCAAAAAGAACGATACTCCTAAAGAACATGAGTTGAAGCTATGTGTGTTGCTTATCTTATTCGAAAAGGTACAGCATTTAAGATCAGAAGGAGAAATAAGTCTCTTCATTTGACATCCTTGCTGATGCATGTGAGTGTGATGTTTGCAGGCTTGATGAGAGGAAACGTTGACCTGTCTCAGGAGGTGAAAGTGAAGTGTCCACTTTTGGACGTTTATCATGCGTTTCAATTCAAAAGAAGTATCAAATACTAATGTTTGTACGAAGAAACATAAACTAATAAACAATCGTTCTAATGGCGAAGTAGTTGTTTGGCTTGCAACAAAAAGAAAAAGAAAAATCTGATATGACCTGCAATGATTCTAGCTTACTTTACGGTTCAACAAATCCATGTTCAGTTGTTGTTCTGTTCAGTCTTCGTAGTAGACCTTCTTCACTACGCCCTCAAGAACACCGTCTGACCCAAAGTTACCATCAAATTCTTCACTGTTCACAGGACCTGGAAGCTGAAAAGAGATGGTGAAATGTCCTGGAGGGCATAAGTTCTGTGTTAGCATCTTAAAGATCTGATTGTGTTTGCAGATTGTCTTTTCTCCTGTTGTTGTTGCCCCCTTTATCAGAATCTTACCATCTGGTTCGATTTCGCAGCTGAAGTCCTCTGTATGTTGTTTAACATGTCAGTTTCAGCAACAACAGTGTAAAAGCACAAGCTACAAGGTTAGAAGCAGCTCATAAACAAATATAAGCCGCGTGCAAAGGAACTAATTGAGTAAACAAAACTATACAAACAATCTTTGTGCTGAGTGACGGTGACTTTCTAGGTTTATGGATTCAGTCAGCGAAAGTCCTCAATATCAATAAGATGTCGTGACCGGTGTAGCTAATTGGAACTTAAAATTGATATATGGAAAGGTTATAAGACTTACTCTCATCTCTTGAAACACCAGGGAGTGAAACACGGAAGTAGTATGAGTCATCAGATTCAGCAATATCAACCAAACCAATCGTTGGTCCAATCTTACCCATAGCTGCACTCCCAGTGAGGGCAACTCCATTTTTCGTTTGACTGATAAGGTTATGGAACTCCGAAGTTGATTCAGAAGGCAGAAATATCATTGCTGGGCCTCCTATATTCTCTGTATTCTCATTCCATTTGTTATTCGAAATCGATGAATGACCAGTTAATGGACCAATGTAAGGCAAACTGTTCAATGGAGCCACTTCCAAAACTTGTGGGTTCTTTTGGTGTTCAGGAAAACTTCTGTTATCCCCCATCCCATTTTGACCACTTGAAGACCTGAAAGCACATCAATTCCTTTTATCACACACTCAAATATAAAACTACAGCAATTCTTCTAAAAACTTTATCCATACAGCACCAATCCCTAATGCTTACAAGTATCCATAAATTAAAAAAAAAGGAACCTCTTTTATGTTTTCATAACCACAAATGAGACCAACAAACAGCCAAACTAGGGAAAAAAATGAAGATCAGACATGAAATTTCTCTGATTCCATACTCTTATTGGACTAAATTTTATGTTCTGAATCTAAACAAGTTTGGTAACTTCCAGTTTCTTATAGTGTTGAGCAAACACTTAATTCATTAAGATTTAAGCCTTTAATCCAAAAATCAACTCAAAAGTAAGAATTATCATGGAAGCAAAACCCATAAACCCAGAAAAAAATTTATACAGAAGAACAGAAGCAGAAACAAAATTAAGAAAATTTCTTTTACAAGAATCCAATTATTTACCTCATCAGAGACGATATTTCAGAAGTCGCCGGCTAAAATCTCTGAGGAGCTTGTTGGGTTTATTATTCTCTCTCTTTTGCGAGATCGGAAGAACAAAAACTAAGAAATAATCAGGTTTTTTCGTGTGTACATTTTGTTATACTGCCACGTGGACTAATCCTGGTCGATAGATTAAATTCCCAATTTACCCTTTTATTGCAATGTCTTAATTGAAGTTAACGAAGTCGCTTTCTGTTCATCTGGTGAGAGACAACGAAGAAAAAAGCCAAACAAATTCAGTAAGTAAGAACCCTAAATTACACTTCTGGTTACTTAATAAGTAAGAACCCTAAATTACACTTTTCGCTTACTTGTTTTCAAATTGTGTTTCTGCTGTTTCAGTTTTTTCTTTATCTCCACAATTTTCAGATCGGAATTTTTATTTGATCAAATTTTGGTTATAAATTCTTGCTGCATGTCCATGATTTTTTATTACTTCTATTAAAAATCCGAATTTTTTTCAATAAAGTTTGATTCTTCTTGTGTTATTTTAGGATATGAGTGATACATGGCGTGAAATCGTTTCGGGTTTAGCAGCTAAGAATTCTCAACAACAAGAAGAAGAAGAAAGTGTGTTGATTTCACTGGACATTGAAGATGACAAGTTGTTTCTTTTACATTTCATCATTGGAACTTACTTCGGACCAGCTTTAAGAAAACAAGATCATCTGAAGCAATCAGCATTTCAGATTCAAGCATCGAAGAAGGACTTTGCAGCAAATGAGTTAAGTGGCTCACTCATGAAGAGAGTTGAAATAGAACGTGTGTATCAGCACATTCTCAGCAATGTTGATTCATCTCTAATCGCAAAGCCAAGACTTTTACGTAAATATCTAATCGGAAAACGCAGTGATTGTGACATTGATTCCCCTCTTTTCGCTGATCTTTATCCACGAAAACTGCATCCTGAAATTCGGTTAGGGAATAAGTATAAGTTCATACAAAGCATTGTGTTCATCAATGATCCAGATACTTCTTGTATGAGACAAGACTGTCTTCAACGGTTTAAGCGGCTTACGAAATTGAAGAGCTTTACTTTGAGCCTTAGTGTTGATGTGACTGAAACTAATGATGTTGTTGTTGATAATGAGGTTGATGAAAGCTTGGAATTGTTGAAAGAGGATACTTGTTTGGAACTTGATATTCCATGTGTTGGTAATGATAATGTTGGTACTTGTAATACCGGCGAAGGAAGCACAAAAACTGGGCCAATATCTGAAGCTCAAGGTGGATTAATGGTGGGACTAATGGATATTGGTGAATGTGATGATGCTTATCTATTTCGTGTTTCACTTCCTGGTGTGAATAGAGATGAAAGTGAGTGACTTTTTCTTACTGTGTTCTTGTTCATTCATGAAAACTTCTGATTCTACTAAACCAGTTTCTGGACTTAATGCGTATCTGTGTGTATTGCAGGAGATTTTAGCTGTGAAGTAGAAGACAATGGGAAGGTACTAGTTAGAGGAGTTACTACAACAGGCGAGAAGCAAGTTCATCGGTATTCTCATGTATTCGAAATGCAGACTCAGAATCTCTGTCCGCCTGGTGAATTTTCTGTTTCATTCCACCTTCCAGGTCCTGTCCATCCTGAAGAATTTTCTGGAAACTTTGGAACAGATGGGATCTTTGAAGGCATTGTGATGAAAAAGTTGCGGAAACAAACTGTGTTGTAGATACAAAACTTGTAAGAATGTCGCAGTTGTTTTGTTTTTGGTTAAGAAGACCTTATGGATAACAATGGCTCTGTTTGTTTGGTGCTTTGGTTTAATCCTCCACATCTATAAGAACCGCAATGCTAAACATATCATTTGATTCAGTTTAGAAGAAATCGAATTGACTGTTTGGTTAAGTTTCGCGTCAATACCATTCATTTATGTGACAGTTAAAAGTGCCTGAAAACAGATTAACAAAAGATAAACCAAACCAAATAACGAAAAATATAGCCATGGAACATAAACTTCAACTACATCGCAGCTTTTGTCTGATAGTTTTCTATGAACATGCTTCTTGGGTAGATCAACTGGATAGATGCTCGAATTAGAAGGCTCTGCAAGAAAGTGAACAACAAGAACGAACTCAAGGTTTTGTTTTTAATGAACCACAAAAGGATATAGCAATGAATTTGAAACAAGAACTCACAGTTTTATACTAGGCAAAGCTAATTTTCAGGATCCTGTTGCTGATCAGGTCCTGGTTGGTGCCACATTGGTTGACCCATATACGGGTTAGGCGGATATGCACCCGGGTTACCCATAACCATTCCCGGGTTTCCGATTGGAGCTGTTCCAGGAGGCATGTATCCATATGGGTAACCTGAAGCTGTAGCAGTTTCAGCAGCAACACCACCCAAGACTTCATCACGAAGATCCTCCCTAGGAACAATATCCACAAGAAAATCAAAGATATCGGTTCGAGTCACAGCAGCAGCAATGTCATTCTTCTGAAGCGTCCGTCTCTTGTTTTCCTCAGTGTGATTCCATGACCTTAGTGTAAGCTCCAAAATGAACATCTCACAGGCTCTAGCGAACACAACAGGTGCCTCAGCTGAGATCATACGCACATCTTCATCAGCTTTCATGATCTTTTTGATTCTAGCCAATGGAAGGCTATGGTTTTTGAAATCAGTGGTTTTCTCAATCTCTTTGAATTGAGTCTCCCAAAAGGATTGAAGCTGTTGAGTGAGCTGTTGCTGTTGCTGCTGGTGAATCTGGTGGTATGCTGGATGGTCAGAACCAGATGGTGCAGTGGTCATGTGGTTGGTTTGGTATGGGTTCGAGCCATAATTCATAGCTGAGGATTGTCCTTGTTGATCCATTCTCTACCAAACATAACAACAATTAAAACAAACAAACAAAAAGATAAACTTTTACTTGCAGTTAACAAAAAAAAAAAGTTTAAAGTCAAATCAACAACATCAAAAGTACTCGATTTTCTTTGAATTACGATAGCAAATCAATCAGCCTAATCAAAAACAGGAACACTTCATAACAAAAAAAAGAACTTAAATAATATAAATTCCTTACAAAATTTTAATTTCATCAAACAAGATTAAAGATCATAAATAATGTATTCAAGCCATCGATCAGAGATAATTAAGACAAGGCTAAGATTCACCCGGATTCATATGATAAAAAATTAAACAATTAACCCAGAAAAAAAGTCGAAATTTTGAGAGAAGAGGTCACCTCAAAGATCGTTTCACTGGAGAAATTACGAAGAAGAATGAGATTTGCGGAGAATCTTGCAGACTAGCGATTTTAAGATCTAGATTCTGGGTTTTATCGCCTTCGTTGGATTTAGGGTTTTTGTTTCTCCTTTTACGAATTTTAATTGTGAAGAACTTCAAAGACAGATGGCTTACGTAGAGAGGCTTTTAAATTTAGGCTTACTTTCTATTTTCGAATCTATAAAATATCATTTCAGATTCCGTCATTTTATACTTTTTCTTTTTTTTTTTTTGGTCAAACTTTCTTTCTTTCTTTTTATTAACACTAAATTAGATTAAGACCGCATTTGTGCAGATAATTATATAGAAAATTATTCTTATTTTACTATAGTTTCTACACGATTAGGAACAAACATCCATCCTTATTTAAAGATTAGTCGGCTAATTGACCAAGTCAGCAGTTGTAAATCAACTTATGGTTCTTCAAAATGCTAAGTTGATACTTGGGATTTCGATTCCAAGACGGAATAAAGAAGATTCATGGGATTGAAACTTTACTAACGCGATAAAATCGAGTTACTAGATAGAAAACAATATAAGCTTATATTATTGCCTTTCAGGCACATGTTCCAGACATTCTTCCTCTGCCTCTTATACATATGCATGAAGGATGATAATATTGACATAGTCAAATTAGTAAAAGAAGAGGCAAAGGCCTGGTTTCAGGTCTAATATGAGGGAAAATTGTTGTGATCAATTTTTGAGAAAAAGAAATTTTTAAAAAAACTAATTTTGAATTGATTTTCTTAACTTATGTTTACAACCACAGTTATATTTAGTATTTATAGATAAATAGTTGATGATTTTGCCCATTGGGATGCAGAGAATGCAGAGGCTACAGAGAGATGTGAGTCGTATGATTTTCTGGTATTCTTTTGGCAGTTTGGACAGCACATAATGGTGATCCATACTATAAGAAATGCAGAGCTAGATTTTGATTGTTGTTGGGCTTCATGGGCCTCACTGATTGATCCATCATAGTTTGTTGCTTTTCTATAATATCATTTACATCTCCTCTTCAAACTTGTGGTGGGTAGCAAAACAACACCAAGTTTGTTTCTTAATGTGATGAAGGTAGGTCTTGGTAAAGGTTTAGTGAAAATGTCAGCAATTTGCAAAGTTGAGGGAATATGTCTTGTCTTAATGAACCTCAACGCCAAACGTTCTCTTACATAGTGCCAATCAAGTTCAAAATGTTTGGAACGCTTATGCAGGACTAGATTTATTCTGAGATGAACAAAAGAGAGGTTGTCACAAATTGTCTTAAACTCACGATAATATTTTGCAAAAGTCTTGCCTTTCTTATTCAGAAGTTGTAAGTTGCACTTGAGCCCAAACACCCTAGCAACAGAGCTGTGGTTGAACTGTTCTTCAAGAGACTGCCAAATCTCTTGAGAGGTTGAAAGACCAACAACAAAGCTTCAAAGCAAGGATTTGGATTTTCAACAGCTACTTCTCCATTCTAAACCGTTACAGTTGCTGGTGGAGCTGGGACACGACCTGTGACGAACCCAAGGAGTTTTTGAGATGAAAGAAGGGATTCAAGTTGAGGTTTCCAGAGAAAATAATTTTGTGTGATGAATTTGATGTTTACTGAACTAGAAACATGGACATGACTATGAAGTGGATAAGCTTCTTCTTGTTGTGACATTGTTAACCTATTAGGATTTTAGCAAAGCTCTGATACCATGTGAGCAATTTTGAGAAAAAGAAATTTCAGAGAAAACTGATTTGAATTGATTTTCTTAACTTATGTTTACAACCATGGTTACATTTAATATTTATAGAAAAATGACTGAATGAGTTAGACAACCATAACTCTACAGCTGGCCAATGCTTTTTGTTGTTAGGATTGATGATTTTGTCAGTTAGGATGCAGAGAATGCAGAGGCTGCATAGAGGTGTGAGTCGTATGATTTTCTGGTCTTCTTTTGGCAGTTTGTACAACACATAATGGTGATCCGTACTATAAGAAATGTAGAGCTGGACTTTGATTGTTGTTGGGCTTCATGGGCCTCATCGATTGATCCATCACATTTTGTTGCTTTTCTTTAATATCACTTACAATTTTCTCTTCCTCCAGGTCCAATAGGTAAAGACACCAAAAGAGATATTATGTTCAGACTTCTATTTATCTATTCGGCTTTCACGAGATATATGTATTTCGTGGATGAGTCTTAGAAGGATTTTGAATTTTTTTTAAGAATTAGTTGGTTTTGTTCATTTATGAGATGGATGGAATTAGCATAAAAGTGCTATGTCCTTTACAAAGAATTTGAAGTGCTATTCTTTTGATGTCTTGTCTTAATTCAGAGAATTACCAAGGTATTCGAGGTGGTTAAGATGGTAGACAAACCAACAAAATGACTAGCTTTTATTCCATGTATTAAAAACTTTGCAAGACTCGGAAACTTTTTATTTTATTTTTTCTCCATATCTTTAATCCTTATAAACCTAATTTTCTGGCTGACAAACTTTCCATAGTTCTAACCTTCGTACAATATGTTTTCCCACACAAAAAAAGAGAGGAAAATTAAATAACCATATAGAATGATAAAATAAAAATTTATATACAACTTTGGTCTCTTTTCTTTCTTCGTAGATAATAGATATAGATTTTTGGACAGGGAACGTTGATGGACTTTTTATCCACTTTAGGCCCATCACTAACAATATCTTTCACAATCTTTATATGTGGATGGTTGATGCAAAACCATCTTGTTCACTATTTCCTTTATCGAAAGCAATTCCAAACCCAAAAAATACTATTTCCTTTATCGTAAGCAACTCCAAACCCAAAAAATTGAGATGTATAATTATAATTCCATGTTGGTATTCATGCTTGGAATATAATAAACACCAGAAATAAATTTATAAATTCCTAATTGCACTTGCACATACACTCACTCTCAGTGGAGTTAAAATAGAGTATGTCAATTCAAAATATGGAATTTCAGTTTAAAATACCTTTTCGCCATTAGAATTTAGTTTGGTACTATACGGAAAAATAGATAGTTTTTTTCCCAATAATTACAAACACTTAATACGTTCCTATAAGATCCAAAATCCAATACTACTAAAAATAGTAAATAAAGGATGAGCTCTTCTTATTAAAAATTAATGGAAAATATTTTTGACCATAACTTTTAGGCCTGGAAAAAATATTCGGAACCGAAAAATCGAAGCTAAACCGACCCGAAATAATGGGTATAGGAAAATACTCGGAACCGAGGAAAATACCTATTGGGTCCTCTTCATCTATATCTGTGGGTATCAGGTAATATTCGGTACCGAACCGATACCCGAATGGATAACCAATTGAGTCGAAAATATGTAAACATATATGAGAATTTAGGGTAATTTTTTGAATTTTTTTAAAGGTATTTAGGTATTTTTTCGAGTATTCCGGTATTTTTCGGGTAAATAATTGTATTTCGGTATGAAATACTCAAATATAGAGTGGAATCGTAAAAAAAATTCTAATATTTTATATCCGACCCCAATAAGAACCGGTACCGGAACCAAACCGAATTGTATATGGTTTCTAAATGGGTATAGAAAATATGGACCTGAACTAATGTGGAACCGAGCGAAACTGACCCGAAACCAAACCAAAATATATGTGGTTCCTAAATAGGTATAAAAGTTTCATACCCGAAAGATCCAGACCCGAATAGATATTATCCGGAACCGACCCGAATACCCGAATACCCGAATGCCCAAGCTTAAATTTGGTAAAAAATGGTGGAAAGTTGATCTACTTTCATGTAGTGAAAGAGGAAACTTGTTCTTATTCTAAATTAGTATATCATGAACAAAAGCTGAATATAAACTTTAACAAACAAAGATAAACGAATCCATTTATCTATACACATAAATAATATAATAGCAACTTCAAAGAGAAGAAATACAGTTTTAAATAGAAGAGTCTCATGGCATATGATTATCAAAAGACAAGCTTTCTCTACGACTATGGAACCGAGAAGAATCAGAAGTTTGGTTGAAGGCTTTAACAAGAGGAATAAGAGAGTGAACAACATCTGTCATTAATGGTCTGTAACTTGCTTCTGGTTGCACACACATTGCTGCTATGGCTGCTACCTGTTTTTATTACGCATATAAATATATGTAAATGTTCTAAGTAGCAAGAAAAATTAAGTATTATGTACATCAAATCATTAACTTAAGTTCCAGTTCTTAATTTATTAGGGTTTCTATAGATTTAGATTTATTTTGTCTAAGTTTTTCAATTTTTTTTTCTTTCTGAAAAAGAACAATTTTGAGAAGTGTTTATAGAATTTTTTTTTTGTCGTCCTATCCCAATGGCTTTAGACCTCACACTAGGAAGTAATGTCTGGGGACTAACTCTTCAACTGCTATGATCCCTAGTGGTACGAAACCATTGACCCAACTCACTTTCAACAGTGAATTTATAGATTTAGGTTATTCCTTTGCTAGTTTAAACGGAGAAAATCACACTTTTATACAAAATATTGAGTCCTAACTCCGTAAGAGAAGTCAAGTGTAGGTGATAATGTTTTTTTTTTTTGGTCGGAAAGTTTGTTGTGTTTTCGTAAAATCATTTCTTATGATTTAAAAAAAGAAAAAGAAAACAAGAAGTGTCCAAAATTCATAAGCATTTCTCAAAAATGCTCTTTTCAGAAAAGAAAAAAATTGTGGTTTCTAAGTGATTAATTCTAATTTACCAACTAATCGGAATTTGACTCAATTTCTGAAATCAGCAGTTTTTTTTCCAAAGGAACTTGTGGTACTCTACATTCCAAAAAAAAGAAAAGAAAAAGAGATGATGATGAAAATCAAACCTGAATAAGATCCTTTTGTGAGTATTGGCCTTCAATTGTTGGATCCACCATTTTAGTAACTTTCTCTCTGCTGGTTAGTCTTGGAAGAGCCTGAAGTTGTATATATATATATATATAGATACTTATTAATAAATTTAGACTTGTCTACACATTTTCATAAAAGTCTATTAGAAAATATAATATTAAAATTTATTAAATGGTATTGAGAATTAATTATGGTTTACTTACCCAAGTGACAAGGACATCTTGTCCTAATGGACGCCTTGAATCTACCGGTGTTCGACCCGTTAAGAGTTGTAGTAATATAACACCATAACTATAAATATCTGATTTTGTAGTAAGTTTTCCGGTAGATGCATACCTAAAATTTACCAAATAAATAATCATAATCTAGAGAATAAATTTTATTGTTACATATTGTACAAAAATATGACAACAATGTGAAGTGTGTTACTTACTCTGGGGCAAGATATCCAATAGTCCCAAGCACTCTTGTTGAAATCTGACCATTTAGTTTATCAGATGCAATTTTTGCCAATCCAAAATCTGAAACTTTAGCTCGATTATTTTGATCTAATAAAATGTTGGTACATTTGAAGTTCCTGTGGATCACTGAGGAGATTGTATTCTCGTGCAGAAACTCTAAAGCTCGAGCGCAATCGAGGGCAATCCTAAGCCGAGTTCCCCAATCTAATGTTTGAGATTGATCCTTTAGATTCTTACAAGTACGATCATGGAGATGATTTTCAAGTGTACCATTAGGCATATATTCAAATATGAGGATCCTATGGTTTTGATCTGCACAATATCCAATTAATTCCACCAAATATGGACATTGTAATCGACTAAGAAGATCAA
Source organism: Lepidium didymum (assembly GCA_963920545.1). Lineage (NCBI taxonomy): Eukaryota > Viridiplantae > Streptophyta > Magnoliopsida > Brassicales > Brassicaceae > Lepidium > Lepidium didymum. Next base: position 2,856,014 of record OY986987.1, read on the forward strand.
CCTGCAAATTAAGAGAAAATTCTTCAAAATTAGTGTGATGGTTTAAAGTTTAAATGTTTTTCACTCTTAAAACAAAATTTCAAACTATAATTGTTATATTTAACTCTAAAAGTTAGAATGCCTAAAAATTGTTATATATATAACTCTAAAAATTAGAATGACAATTTAAAATTTTAATATTTTTCTACTCAAAAAGTAAAATTTCAAACTAAATAAAAATATTTACTAAAACGAACATTTATAATTTATTATATATACTATGTATGTGAATAATAATTTCGATGGTAACAAAATACAATAATAGTATAACGGATATATAATAACTGTCAAATTTTAAATAATTTCAACTGTACAAGTCAAAATTCAAAGTTAATATAACAATTTATATAATTTCAGTGTTTATTTAATAAATGATTCTAACTACAATGATTATTTATGAGATTTTTCCGAATATAAGAAAATTTGATTTGCACAGTATTGGGCTATATACTTGTTAAAACACATACTATTCACAGTTTTGACTTCTAATGACTAATAATTAACAAATTTATTTGTTTATTACTTATTGCACGGCCAAAGAACAAAATGGATCAAATTTCAATAATTTGTTTTTTTCTGTACTAAAAATATAGAAACACAGACAAAACTATGTGCTCAATGATTGGATTTATATAAAATTTCGGCACATGGATGCAAAGAGAAACAAAGCAGAAAATAAATAAAAATATTACAGCACATGCTGAAAGGGGCAAGTCCATTAGACGAATCTCATTTTAATATATTAAAAATTAAACTGTCTATTGAGTAATACAAATATATATGTTTTTCTTATAACTCTACCAGATCTTATAGAAGAAATTTGAATTATTTTTTTGGAGAAATGCAATTCATAGATAGACTTTTTCTCTGGACATATCTGTGTAAAAATAACAAAAAAAATATGTTTTAGTTTCGCATAGCAAAAGAATCAAACTTACGAACTCTTTAGAATTTTAGATTCGTCTTCTACCACTTGACCACAAACAGATATATGAGAAATTTATCAAAAGCATATTTTTAATAATCTTGTGATCTATTATAAGATTCTCTCTCTTTTTTATTATTATAAGAAAACTCCATATCATGAAATGTAGTTATTAGACTCTTGAACTATAAATAATGGAAATTTTTTTGTGTTGAATTGTTTTGTGAGAAATTTTAATTTATTTTTAATAAAAACCACTATAATAGAACACATAAAAACTAAATAATTATGTACTTCAAGTTTTTCGTTAAAACTGTAAAGAAAAGGATTTTCTCTATGTCGCCACATGCAGTTGAATTTATAATTTTGATTTTTAAACCATTTTTATATTATATCCTTTCATAAACTGAGAGACTTGAGAAATTATATTATACATAATTATGTTTCTAAATGAAATATATATGCTAAAAGCAATATATACAATTTTATGCTCATGAGTATTAAAAAATTCCATATTTTGTTTATAATGCAATAGCAAAAAAAATTTAATTTATAAATACCTAACATTAGCACGGATCTTTACTAATGTTATATATCTTATATACACCAATAAAATAAACTATATTAATTTTAGATATATTCCTTCACAAAAACACGAGCTCTATTGTGTTTTTCAAGTACTATATATATATATATATATATATTATTTTTAGTTAAATTAAAACACCAACTATATTACTACTGATCAATCACGGAATTATATTAAGTGGTAGAGGTATTCATGATCCGGTATCTCGTGAGTCACCTACACCATCTCGGACTCAATAAATATACATACCCAAATTTTCAAAGCTTTCAAGGTATTTTATTGAGTAAAATATTAATTAATATATATATATATATACATATATTCTGTATAGTACGAATAAATTAGTATCATGAAAACAATAAATATAGACATAAAGAGTAGATAAGACAGAAAGAGACAATAAATGAAGTGGGCACGACTAACCTCAAGCCTGAAGGACCGTTCTTCATGCTTTTGGTTAGTAACATTATCATTAAGCATATGAAGCTTTTTAATGGCTACAATAGTTCCATCACTCAATACTCCTTTGTACACACCTCCATAACCACCACTTCCAATTTTCTTCTCTTCACTGAAATTATTAGTTGCAATCTCTAATTCTTTGTATGTGTATACTTCTACTCCTTCGGCTCGGCTTCTCCTACAACTCTTTGTATGTGTAGGCAATTTTCTGAATGATGTTGGGTTTCTTGTGTATAGACAATCACTCTTTATGTCATCTATCAACAAATTAAAAATATTTTAATCAAAGATTTGGCCAAATTGCCGAACTCTTCTCACTATGGTGGTTAAATGTTTTAGCTAGTGCATAAAGTAAGAGATTTTAGGGATGATGATGAATTTGAACTATGGATTATGTTTTATCGATCCATGGTTGACACAAAAAAATATTTGGCCAAATTAACTTTTTATTTTTGTGATAGATACTAAAAATTCCCAGTTTTTAGTTCATAAGTTTTGTTCTGTCTCTAGAATCAACCATTTATTTGACATAAACATATTTAAGACGAGCATTTTTAAAATTACTAGACGGCATTACTACAAGAAAACACGGTAAATTCTAACAAAAACTTTCAGATGGAAATGGTTTTTTTCTTTCAAAAAAATTGCTGACGGTTTTCTGACGAATTTTGTTGTAATGCATTAACTATTTGGTGAAAATAGAAATTTGTAAGGAATAATTATTAAAATTTACCAGGGCTAGAAGTGTAGCTATAGCTTGTTGAAGGTCCACCATTGTTGATGCTGCTGCTTTCTTTACAAGGAAAGTGTTCTGTTTTGTCTCTTGTTGATTTAAGTTTATGAAGTAGAACGATGATTAAAAGAATTGCAAAGATTATGAAGATAGAGATGATGGAGATAACAATGATGATCATGGCATTCATTGAAATTAGCTGGTGCAGAGATTTGGGATGAAATGATGATGATGATGATGATGATGATGATGATGATGATGATGATGAATGATGGTAATGGTTGTGAATTTGACTTTTGTTTTCTTTTTTCACAAGAGTATTGTCCATATTCTGCAAGAAGGGGAGAGAAGGAAAGTGTATGTTTGGAAAATTATTGAAGTAGATTTCTCCGTATATACACATTTATGACAGATATTTATAGAGTAAGACAACAATTTTACATTTAAAAAATGTAGAAATAAAATGATAAATTAATAGAAATAAAATAATGGGCTAATTATATAGTACATAGACTAGGGGTGTAATTGGTAATGGTTTTCGTTTTAATCAAAATTTTTTTCAGAGTATTGAAATTTAACCAATCGTGATATAAGTTTATTTTTTGTTTTCGTTGCTCTAGAAAACCAAAATTTTATTTATAGAATATTCTTGGCTATGAAAAACCAAAAACTTGGAACCAAAATTTATAAGCTTTATAAAAATAAATTTATACAACAAAAAAATCCACAGTTATAAATTCTTACAACAAAAAAATATATAACCGAAAAACATACAGCAAAAAAACTTAAAACTACAGCCTTTACAAATTGGCCCCTAGATTTTTATTTTGTATACATATAAGTTTGTGATTCTGTGTGTTTGATAAGATCTTTGCAAGAGATTTCCTCAAGTAGTAAATGTCTATATATGCAAGTTTTTCCATCAAAATTTTATTGTAAATAGTCGTATTACGTATAATAAAAATTAGATTATAGATTAAGTTTTATTGATCTAATTGTTGTTGATAAGAATAAAATTTAATTATTATACTGAATCATTTAATGTTGATTTATAGTTTTATTGTTTACGAGATGTTCATGTGTATGGACTATATAATAAGTTTTACGGAACAAAGTAAATGTGGAATAAAACTGATATAATTAAAACTTATCCTCCATATTTAGTGTCTTAAATTGGTACTATATAAATTCTCATTAAGAATAGAGTTTGATCAAGTCATACTCTTCCTCATATAAATGAAGTATTATTTCAACAAAACATCTTATACTTAAAAACAATTAAAATAGTTTGTCTGGATCCTCCATAAATTTGGACTGAGCTTTGGATACCATGAAAGACCAACAAGATGTCAGTTACATAACTATCATTCCATTTTGACCGTCAGTGAACTAATTTTGACCCAATGGCCATATGTTGAATATAATTATAGAAATAAAATAATTTATCAAATATTTAATATGTTTCTTTGTATCAAAAGCATTCTAACGAGTACCAAGAAACAAATTGTCTAGTCGACTTGCTCTTGATTTAGTTAGGTACTAAGTGGTGAGTTCGAATCTTACCCAATTCTAATTAAAAAATTTAGATTGTAAATGAGGTTGTTGTCTGATCCATCTGTTAACAAAGAAAAAAAAAGCATTCCAACCAGTAGAATTTTGAATAAGGGTAATTAAGCTATAAAGACAGTTTACCAAAATAGGAAAGTACACAGTAAATAAAAATAAAAATATTGGATTGCATAAAATAAACCATTATTCAGAATCTCATGCCATGTGTATAGTCCTATTTTTGGTCATTCCAAACTCACGTGTTATAGGGCAGATTGGATCGATAATCTGATTCATAATTTAAATTTTATCACGTGAGATTGTACTATTATCTAAAATTAATTCACTTGAAAAGTGTAAAGCTGAATAACTAATCATTTTACCAAATACAGACTTCTTTACATCTTAAAATTCATGGAACAATAAATGCAAAAACCTATATAAGTTGGACGAAAAAGACCAAGACGTAACGCAAACCAAACTAAATAATCACGGGTGAAGTGGACCTAAATTATTTGAAATTTGGTATGATATTATTATCTTATATACTTATAGTTCAATGGAATTATGTGTAAGTGCCTAGTGAAAATGACTTTTCTTAAGAAGATACAAAATAAAAGACGAATTACAATAGCACCAATCACGAGCTTGAGAGATATGATATATAGATAAAGTCTAATTTGTGGCCATTCACTTAATGTGAAGGCACATTCTTTTTTGGATTTTTGGTCTTTCTCTCCAACATCATGTGTTACAAAAATGAGATGAATCTCCTTAACATGCAAATGACAATAATATTACAGATCACAAATTTATAGAATTTAGTTATTTTTGTTATTTGCGCCAAATTAGATGGTAGGGTGGTTGAAAAACAGAGAATACAAATTTTCATCTTACATGTTATTTATTATCATTTGATTTTATTTATAAATTGACAGCTTAGCAATACAATTATAAAAAAACCCTAGTGCAATGGTTGGAAGCTCGGAGGCAGAAACACCGTAATTGGTTGCCTCCAAAATTAGATTCAACCATGAGAAATCTTACATACACCTATTTGTGCCAGCTAGTTTCTACTTCTAGGCTTCAAAATATATGTTTCATATTATGATGGGTACCCAAAAAACTATATCATCCCAAGATTGTTTGGGCTAAAATCCTAGAAATGCCTGATTCATCAGAAAAAGAAAAAAACAAGAGGAAAAAACACAAGTTTTTAGTAAAAGAAACAAAACGTTTTAAATTGATGAATTGGTGCACATAAATGATGAGGAAAGTTTGTATCTAGATAGTTTGGGCGTGAACTAGTAGATTATTGAAAGCCTCTAGAACGTGTGGAGTGTCATTAGTGTTTCTTTTTCATTTATGAAATGTATTCAAAATATTTTAGACTTATGTTAATTTAACCATATTCGAATCTATGATTTTATTGGAACCTAAAATTTATAATTTAACTGAAGATACTTCGTCACAGAAAATATTCTTACACGAGAATCTTTTGATGAAGAAGCCGGATCTCTAAGTTTTCATATATGGTTTTGGGACGAGCCAAAACAGGTTGGATTGAAACTTTCAATAAACAAATTCTCTTTGGTCCGTCTAAAAGATGTATACGCCTTACTATGGGTTAGGTCTGGTGTTAGGTGGATCATGGGTGGTCCGGGTTCCATATCTAGTCAAAAAGCCAAGCTTTGTTATTTATTGGCTTTGCCATTTCTGAATGAGCCTGAATTTCCTTGTATAGCCAACTTAGTCCGTGAAATTGTGCAAACAACCTGCAAGTAAGATCTAATGCCATCTCTTGAGTTAGTCTGATCCATGGCCAATGTTTTTCACTAACCCTCTTTCAAATGGTGGATTTTTAAGTAAAGTGATTTGCCCGAATACGTTTTCTCATGGGTAGCTCAGCAAAGTTTTGGCTTGGTCTAGAATTTTTTTTAAAACAATTGGATCAACAAAGCATGATCCATAACCAAAACTTCAAACTCTAAATCCTATTATTGGAGTTATATGATTTCCTGGAATCGAATTCGGAGATTAGCATATAACGACTTAACTTAAAACACTTTTCCAAATCGTTTAGATTACTTTGTTATTTTTTCAAATTTCGTGAAAAATAGTTAAGAGACTAGACTGATTTGGTTGCAATTTCTAGTTAATAGTCAGTCTTAGACCATTTTCTTGGCCATAATTTAATATATATATATATATATATATGATCTATAAACCATTATATTCATTACCAATTATTTTTGAATTTGAAGTACATACTTTATTATGGTATTAGAACTTAAAGTTGGCCCAACATGCATATTAATGCAATTAAATTATATACATTTTGAGATGATAGGTTTGGAACGATTACCACATATATATCAAGAAGACGTGTTAGAATATGATAAATGTATCTGAAAATAGATATTATTCTAATATCCATTCATTGCTAAGTGATTTTCAGTTAGAACCCTATAATTTATCAATTTGAACATGATTCAGTTTTGACAACAAAATTATTCATCAAAATTACATAGTCAAGATTTTTAAACATGTTCTTTTGTATCTATAACATAGTAATCCAATTAGTCATTTTTTGGCATAGTCGATCGTAGGTAAGAAGACTATACCAACTACAACTTAGAGAAACTTCTTTCAGCTGAAACAACTGAAATCAGAATGGTGAACATTTTCCTATATGCGACTCATACATTAGGACAACAATCCTTGAATCTCTTAAAAAAAATTAATACTTATGTAGTCTTCTTTAAAAATTTTGGTAGAATTTCTCTCAAAACTTTGATTTACAGAAATAAATCATTCCCATTAATATCTGAAATTTCTCTATGCTTAAGAAAAATTTTAAGCTTAGTACATGATATCCTCAAACTATCATTAATTGTCGAATTTAACTTCTCTAGACTGACCAAAAATCCAAAAATACCTTCATACTCTTAAAATTGTTCTAACTTTGTATTGAAAGAAACCAAAGCTTGATCAACAATTTTGATGAAATAATTAATTCTAAAATCCTCCTCCAAGCTTAGAGCAGAGTTAGCATATCACTTTTTTGTGACTCTTCATCAAAATGTGTTCTTCTTCGTATAAGTTGCTTACTCTTCTTTTGAAACATATGTTCAATATCGAGAGTAACAAAAACTTTTAATACTTCACTTTTTGCTTTCTGAAAACTAGTTTATGTAGTTTTGGAAAAAAAAAAAACTAACTCTTTTAGTTGAGAAATGACATCACTGATACCCTATTTTGTCCATGCTTTTCTTTTATTTAAATTTTATAAAAACATAATTATACGTATATGAAGTTTTTTTGGGGTCCTAAAATTTCGGAGGCCTCATTTAAATGTTTTATCTCTATGGGCTCAGATCCAGCAATGGCTCTTCGTAATCAAGATATCTCGAGAATCTGGGAAGTCTAACGAATATATCTCTCTAATGAGATGATATACCATAAATTATTGGTTGGTAACTTGGTATGTTTCTTTATAAACACACCTCATATCTTTCGTAACAATTTGCTTCTAAAACTAAATGCAAACATATATCTTGTAGTTGACTCGATTTTTTGCTTGAATAGTTATAATATAAGGAGTTAAGAAGATATCAATATAACATAGCAATGATTGGAATTGAAGCTCACAGGCTTTGGGGAAACTCACATGTTTCACTAACTAAAAAGTCAACGTCTTATGTGTACAAATTCACATCACATATCTTAAACCAAAACCCGTTCTCACTATTAGGAGATAGTAAAATTATGCAAATTTTGGATGCAAATAAATTTGATCTTTTAACACATGTCTTGTCTGCTCTTTTTTCAGTTAATAGAAGTAGAAGTGATGGCTGGTTATTCTCATTGACCTTAGAAAATTTTGCAGGAGTACGAAAAAGTTTGCTCAAATTTTTTTCTCTTCAAATGATTTTTAGACCTCTGAATCATAAAGCAGATCTCCTCACACACGTTATTTTATAAATTTTGTTCGTAATTCATCTTTTGTAAACTGTTTTTGCCTAATTTTAATTGACGAAAAACATTAATTTGTTACAAACGTGTGAATATTATGGCAAATGACAATGCAAGTATATTCATTAGTCAATGCATATGTGTCGACATTACAATGCTGTGTGCACCCCATATTAATTATTATATAGTACATTATGTAATAATTAGAATTCATATATTCAATACCAAAATGGAAGAACAAAAATTTCTCTATATTATCTTTCAGTTTTACAACACGTTATCAGCATGATCATTTTTAATAAATATAATGCTTAATATATATATATATATATATATATAAATATAAAGTGACTTTGCTACCAGGGTGATTCGCTTCCCGTATATATATATATATATATATATATATATATATATAAAAAGCGGTTTAGCTATCAGTTATTTTTTTCCCATATATATATTAAATATTCAAACTTAAATTATATGCTTTGTATTTAAATGTCATTTAAATACTGTTATTATGGTATGCACGATCGCTTTTATATGGATGACTCTGTCATATATGCTACGTATTTAAATATTGTTATAATATTCGATTTTTTTCTAATGCGGGTGACTTTGTCACTACATTATATACCAGATAGTGGTACAATACACACTATTATGAGACATAAAAATAATAAATTTCATTGTATTCAAAGAATATTGTTAACATGATATCAGGTCCGCATACTAGGGAATAGCTAAAGGCCAAATTTATGTTCCTTAGGAGAACAAATCATGAAATCCAAATTTTAAAGAGAATTTGTTGAATTTCCGGAAGATATACCCTGAGAAGTATATAGTGTTCAGTCTCCTAAAAACGGCTTAATATTGAAAAAAAAATTAGCCAAATTTATGTTCCTAGGGGGAACCAATCTTTCCATAGAGTAAACCATATATATTCCAAATTATAAGGAGTTAGATTTCTTTCTATTGATTTAGTTGTTTATATTTATATATATGTAATTTGTTATGTTTCCATAACATATATATTGAGAGGTATATTAAAGTCTGTTCTTTGGAAAAGTAAAGAAAAAGGTTTAATATCGGAAAAAGAAAAAGTGGCCAAATTTATGTTCCTAGTGGGAACCAATCTTTCTATAAATTAAGCCATATGTACTTTGAATTCTAAAGAGAATTTTTTGAATTTCAAGGATATATAAAAGTATGTTCTCTGGAATAAGGTAAAGAACACGGCTTAATATTGGAAAAGATTTTGTAACTTTCTTTTTGATTTGCATAAGATGCATTTCATTTATCGTCAACACAATATTTGTGAGACCTAATTGAGGAAAGTGGCAAAAGCCAGTTATATGTGATATAATGGATCAAAATTATCCATTGATAATGTCTTATGATCTTCGAATTCTAAAAAAAATTTGTAGAGACTCCAGAACATATACTTTCATCTATATTATACTCAGTCTGATCAACTGAGAATGAAAATTCCAAAGAGAATGAATAATTCTGAAAAAGACTAATATTAGAAAATATCACAAAACTTCTTTCGGGTGTGCATCATACGTAGATACAATTAAATCACATTTTGTGATCAGTAGAAATCTTAAAAGATTTCACTTTATGGCATGATGACCCTAAACACCCAGACATCACCGGGGAACTCACATGGTCATTTATGAGATTAAAAAGACATGTGTTGTATGTTCTCTTGGAAAGTTGATCATAAGGCCATAACCAACCAAAAGTTGATAAAAAATCATCAAAGTTCCTTGAATGGATTCAAGGTGATATTTGTGGATTTTATATATCCACCACGTGGATCATACTACATATGATCGCATGTTTGTCTATTATCATCTCGAAATATGGTATTTGTGAGATTTCTAACTCATCTAATTAAGAGATGCGTTCTCTGAGTTAAGATTAGACAACACTGGTAAATTCTCATCCCAGACATTCAATGTTTATTGAATGATAACGAGAATTGAAGGTGAGCATTGTGTAGCTCATAAAGTGGTTTGGTTAAAAAGTATATAACCAAAATAGCAAAGAGCATTTTAGAAGAACACTTGATGTGTAATAAATATATGATTCTCAACATTTGAGGGGGAATTTGTGTTACCGTACTCTTTTCCGTTATATGGTTTTTCCCAACGGAATCCAGAAAAGGTTTTTAACGAGGCAACACACGACACCAAAGGACATTAAAAGATTATGTCCATAAGATTGAAACGCGCTCTCAAAAAGATTTGTAAAAGTGCAATCCTCATCATTCCAGGGAGAGTTTGCGTTGTTGTACTCTTTTCCTTCCTATGGTTTATTCCACCGGGTTTTCCAAAGAAGATTTTTAACGAGACAAAACAAGATAACAAAAGACATAAAAGATTATGTCTATAAGATTGAAATGTGCCCTTGAGAGGAGGAATTTACCTCGTTGTACTCTTTTTCCCTTCCTTTGGTTTTTTCCACTGGGTTTTCAAAAGAAAGTTTTTAACAAGACAATGAAGAACAATAAAGATATTGGATTAAAATATGTGCAATCAACAAACAGTGTTGAAGAAAATATATTCATCAAATTGGATTACACCATCAACGAGATATGTAAAGTGTGATCTCCATCATTCAAAGGAGAGCTTACGATGTTGTATTCTTTTTCCCTTCTGATGATTTTTCCCACTGGATTTTCCAAAAAAAGTTTTTAACAAGGCAACACTAGACAACAAAAAGACAATGAAGACAACGCAAGAAACAGTAGTCAACAATGGTGTCCAAGGGAAAGTGTTACAAACGTGTCAACATTATTGCAAATGACAATGCAAGTATATTCATAGTATTACATATGTGTCAGCGTTATAAATTTGTATGGACCCCATGTTAACTACTATATATTGGACGTTATTTAATAGTTAGAATTCATATATTCAATACCAAAATCGAATAACAAAAGTTTTTCTATAATATCTTTCTAGAATTCTGGAAGTTTCATACCGATTAAATTTGTTATTATCTTGAGTTTTATAACATAATTGTTATTTTCGTGTAATGACTTACTATATCGATGAAAGAGATCGCATGGAGCTTCCTTAATTTGGGCTTATTATGGGCCACCGTTGGACTTGTTCTCAACATTGATCATAGGCCTCAGGCTGGATCAAACTCTTGTTTAGCTTTATCCGGAATCAACATCAACAATAACTATTAGAGAAATGTACACAAAGATAATCATTGTAACATTAGGGAGAGCCAAGGCCTATATGTACTAAAAAATAAACTAAATTAATTGATAAACTATGTGTTGCTAACTATAGATTTCAAAAAGGTTCCATAATTACTGAATTATTTATTTTAAAACTTATTATCATAATATCCATGTTGTTAGTGATATTTTAATAATCACTGTAATTAAAATGTTATAAAGAATTTAACTAGTTTATTTTTATATAGTTAAATCGAAAAAACTCAATCTATATTCTAAATTTTCACAGATAACACAATTATTTAAAATTGAATTTGGGTGAAAAACATTAGAGAGATGTATATTTAACCATTTGAGTAAAACGCTTCTTTCAAAATTTAGCTATTCAAAAATAAAATTAAAATTAAAAAATTTTAATATTAGGTGAAGTTCCAATAGATTTTAAAATTAATCATATAATTTTCATATATCATCCAAAACTATATAAAATCTTTTAAAATATATAGTTCAATATGCCACCTAGTCATTTTCTTTTGGCGACACCGAAAAGGCAAAAGCGAGCCACAAATAAAAGCAATAGCAAATCTTATGTTGAACAGAATTTTGAACATTCCATTCCGTTCAAAAATTCCTGTTAAATAATTGTATATATGGAAAGAAAAATGGGATTTTTTCTGTTAATCAATAAACTTTCAAGACACCAATTTGTAACTTTATTTATCATCTCTCAAAAATGCAAATAAATAATGTGAAATCATACATAATCGTGCAATGTAATCTACCGGCATCACCACCAAATTTTAAAGTTGATAAATAATATATCAAATTGAAAACTTAACAATAAAAATCAGTTCTAATCAATTTTTTTAATAATCTTATGTATATGATCGTAAAACCTCGAAAAACATATCAAGATTATTTTACATATTTTTTATAACTTGTAAAGATTGCCTTACATTTTTGGAGATGAATAGTAAAATGAAAATAATATCTCTTTTGGAGAAAATCAAACAACCAAGGGACAAAAAAGCAAAAAATAAAATCTCATTTTGCCCACAAGAATCGACATCTACATATGAACGATCATAGTTTTATAAATTTTTGTCTACTCTAGGCACTTAAAATCAGACGAAAATAGTTCACAATCAAATCAATTAATTCTTTCAAATAGAAACAACGTCAAATATATACAAGAATCATGAAAAATTCTAGCACGGATGTGATTGAATGGTAGAATGAAAAGGTTTGAAACTGAAGGAATACTCTATTCAAGTTCGAACCCTCTTCGAAACTAAATCACACCGTATATAACATATCAAAAAATTTTACCTAGTTTTTCTAAACCTTTGGGTGTAGTCAAATTTAGTATTCTACCAGAGTTTTAACCACCCGGATTATATATAAAAACTAAGAATCATACAAGATCCTATGTATTTAGTTGAGAAACTTCCCCACCTGTTGATCATAATTAGCTAATTTTATGCTCTATTAATAGTCCAACAACCTGAAAATTAAAAAGAGAGAATACATCTCCCTTAGAGCAAACTCCCAAAACTATGATTCTTCACGTGCAACAAGCTGTACAAATCATTCACTCTTTATAAAATGCCTTCATTCACCATCACTCATTTTCACACTTTTATTATTCCAAATCATCTCTCTCTTACAAAACTCATTTTCATAATTCCCAATGTTTATTATTACCAAACTTTAACACTTTCCTTCTTTGTCTATTCTTATCATTTCGTAATTTAATTACTTTTTTTCATTTTTTTAAAACTAAGAATGGCTCTCGAGGGAGTGATATTTCAACACGACCATATCTACAATTATACAGACAAAGAAGTTTATAACTCCAATATTTTTGGACAAGATTTTGATGATCTTCAAGCTTCTCTTAGTTTTTTCCACAACCAAACTCAAAAAGATTACTATGAGAATACAACTACATTCCTTCATCAAAATCATCCTGAATTTGCTACTAATGATACACAAATCATAAGCTCTTCGAATCGCGATATGAGTGATCATCGAGAGAAGAGGACTAAAGAGACAACTCGACGCAGAACAAGAGTGAAGAAAAACAAAGAAGAAATTGATAATCAACGAATGACTCACATTGCTGTGGAGCGTAATCGGAGAAAACTAATGAATGAGTATCTCTCTGTTCTTCGTTCTCTCATGCCTGACTCATACGTTCAAAGGGTATATTATTCATCATTAACTTCTACCATTATATATATTTACATCTATTTCTCTTTATATAGGCTACAAAAAATATCATTTTTTTCCTCGTTCAATGTTTTAATAATTCGAAACAATGTTTTTCTTTACACAAAATAAATTTACTTCTTAAAAATAATTTATGATTAAGTTTTTTTATTCAAAAGTGATGATAGTTTGTACTTCCAACAATTCATTTTTCTTCACCTTAGTATTTTTTTATAGCGATGAAGTTATTAATTATAGTTTATATGTATTTGCCATTAATTTGCAAGTTTTTATATTAGTGTGCATTCAAATAAGTATCAAATTTTTGATATAAAGTTAGTGGTAAATTAATGAAAATAATATACAATGTAACTTCCATCATTTTTGGTTTGATTTATATTCTTTTAATGATAAAAATTAAAGTTACAATGATGAGTTGGAAAGTTTTTGTTGCCTAATAGTTATCAAAAGTTACTAATTACACTACCAAAATGTTGCATTACGAGTTTTGTAGTAACTATTACAAAATTTTAGTAGTAAGTTAAGTAACCCTAATGTTTTGAATGATCAGTGTGACCAAGCATCAATAGTAGGAGGTGCAATAAACTTCATTAGAGAGCTCGAACATCGTCTCCTTAATGTCAATGTCGAAGAAAACGAAGATTCTTTATCAGCAACATTACCTTTCTCAGATGCTTTCAAGTTGCCACAAATCTCAATGGGTTCGTTTATTCATGTCAGTGAAAACTTGGTTCTCGAGAATGCATTAGCTGACATTGAAGTAAGCCTTGTAGAGAGCCATGCAAGTCTCAAAATCAGATCAATAAAGAGACCAAAGCTTCTTATTAGCTTAGTCAATGGATTACAGAGCTTAGGGTTTATCATTCTTCACCTTAATGTCTCCACTGTTTCTGATTTTATCCTCTACTGTTTCTCCACTAAGGTACGTTTCATGTTTTATTCTTAATCACTATATATTTACCCTTGATATCTTTCTTTTTTTGCAACTTTAACTTTCATATCCAGAAAATGAAAATAGATCCACAAAATAGTAATACCAATAATAAAAATTTAATATAAAATTTAATCTTTATATATGATCAAATTATTAAAATTATGATAGTTAATACATATACGAAATCGAAGTCCTTATGACAAAGAGTTCAAGTCTTATGAATATAACCATTAAAACTTTTGAAAAATCTTTAAAACATTATAATGCATATTATTTTTTATTTCGTAGATTGATTTCGATTTTTTTAAATGTAGGTTTAAGTTGGGAGATTTTTTCTGCATAAAATCCAAAATAAAATAGTTATAACCAAAATTATAGATTACAAATCAGATGCTAGAACTAGCCTTAACCTAATTGTTTTTCTCTTGTCGCCTATTGTTTAATTTAATATTAAATATGTGATTAATATATATATATATATATATCACTAGTAGATCATTATAATAATCATCATCAAATGTAGATTTAATTATGACGATAATTATATAACAAATCATGTCTGGATCCTTCTGGCAAGTTAAATATATCATTCACATGCAACTCTTATTGTCAACAATTTTATTTTCTTAGTTTATAGTCAAAAAGTTAATTAGATAGTTAATGATGTCTTCACCCAAACTTGTTATTCTATTATCAATTTAATCTTAACGTTTTCTTAGAATTATTACAAAATAGATATTATCCACCACTTAAATATATATATCTAGTTAAACCAAATTGTCACTCGTCTACTTAACCCTACTTTTAGTGGTCTATATTTTACTTTGGTAAAGTATTATTTATCATACACGTGTTTAATGTTCAAAAATTTTAACTTTATTTGAACTGTGTTTTTTAATGAACTTAATTTTGTTAATAATTTATATAAGTAGTAATATATTCTTCATTTCTTTTTTTTTGTGTATTTATATTCTTCGTTTTTCATAGCAAACAAAAAGAGTTTCACTAAATTTTTAATAATATAAAACTACAAACTGTTTAGATATCAAACAAGAAAATTCTAAGTTACAATTATAATACAATAAAAATATTTAACTTGTGAACAATATGTATGGTGGGAATATTACCTAACAACAAACACTTTTACTCAAAATATATTGTGCATATAAAGACACAACATATTGAAAGAATCACCATATATGTATATATACAAAACACATATAGCCAATTTTTTTACACTATTTATAGATTCTGACAGTGATGAGATGTAAAAAGGTTTTGAAAAATATACCATTTTAGTTTTGTTGTAAAAGTTACATCAAAATTTCAAAGAAAACCCCAAAATTATAAATCTTTTGTTGAACTTTTAAGATTTGGTAAATTAAAATACAAAAAGAGGCAGTTCGAAAATTCAATCCAAATATGAATACTTACTTTTAGTGTAATTTTTTTGATTTGTTGTCAACAACCTAACATTTTAATGTCAATTTTTTTTATTGCAGATGGAAGATTATTGTAAGCTTACATCAGTGGCTGATATTGCTACTGCAATACATGAAATGCTTCGTATTCATGTTCAACAAAAACCCTAATGTAAACCGGTTTACAGAGTGAATCAGAACCGGTTTGGGAGATTTTTAGTTCATTTTTTTTCTAAGATTTTGTACTATAAATAGATTCTGCTGTTCGTTGAACTTGTTCAATTTTCTAATAAAGATGAAAGATCGATTTTCTTAACACTTTTTTGGTGAGTTGTTGACTACTTAAGTAAATGGTAACAGCTGGAGATAAAATGGTAGTTGGATTAGGTTAATACTCTAATAAATCAAATAAAAAATAGTTAAACAAAAATTTAAAATGAAATCAAACTTTTTTTTTTTGGATGAAGAATATATAGTAATAAAATAAAACAGAAAATCTTTTGGTCATTCTCAACCAATCTTGTCTTTCTCACCAATTATTCTCACTGTGAAATTCGATGAAAATAGTTAGTTTGTACCAAACTTTACAAAACCAGGAATCTATGTTTTCGATGGGCCATTGAGTAACGCCGAAACCACTTTTGTCTATTTTAGTTTAAAATATTTTGGAATTTCATATTTTATTTCATGAAAATTAAGAAAGTAACTATGGTTTCAGTACAAATTAAGGGTACTAAAATTAAAAAAATTTAAAAGAAAAAATAAACACTTTTTCAATGGACATTATAGGAAACAGAACTTTGATGTAGTTACTTTTACTAATCCTGCATGTGTATATTCCTTTTAACTGTTGGAATTTTATATTCTCTATAAAAACATTATTGCTGACATGTCAATACTGTGTTTTTAAGAAATTTTTATTTAATTAAATAGGTTTTACTAAAACATATTTTCTATGCTAAATATTCTTATTTGAATTTGTATTCTTGATCCAGCTAAAGAATTTAAAATTAGGAGTTTAATTATCCCCTTCTATATTTAATATATTAAAAAGAGATTTTAGGGAGTGAGATTTATGTTATGAATCGGACCTTCTCAATCTAATTGTTGATAAATAAAAATTGATTTCTTTTATTTGATATGTCAAACATAAATAGTTACACCGATTAATATTAATTCAAAAGTGATTATTATTTTTGTAAAAATTGTAATATTTGCATATAATTGATCAATTTTTATAATCATTTGAATTAAATGATAACGAGACTATTTATATTGGTTCTCTTGTATTCCCCACTGGAAGTGAACTTTACGTAGTTGCGTCATTTTGTATGATCAAGTGTATGTTTCAATCATAAATCATGTTTTAATGATCCAATTGTTGATCCAATCAGTACTTAAATTTTACTCGTGAACTTTCATTTGCTTACCAAGTAAATGGTAAACTGTTTTTCCAGCAACTTGTACCTTATATAAATCTTGGAAGCAAAGGAGGCATAGTGTTTACATGAATACAATTCTTTAAAAGACCACAAACACTACATGATAACAAATATGTCTTGTTAGTAAGAGATCTAGGGATCAATTTGAGGGAAAAGGTGGTGAAAAGTCTTATAAATCTATCAACCATATATAACTCTGGAGCTATCATTATATTATCTGAAATTGATTTTCCGGAAACAAAAACTGATTGTGTCTCTGAAAACCAGATTGGGTAATAACTTCTTTAATCGTTTACAAAAGACCTTTGATATAATCTTATAACTCACACTACACACTTATATGTCTGAATTCCGATATTAATGATGGTTTATCCTTCTTTGGAATAAGACAAATATTTCTCATATTTAGCCTTGGATCGAATTGTTCTGATAATAGAAAATCATTAACTAATTTGAACAAGTCTTCCTTAATAGTTGACCAGAATTTCAAAAAATTAGGTCTCTCATACCATTTGAACATGGGGTTTTCTTCGGGTTCATCATAAATAAAGCCTTCAGACCTCTTCCTCAAAAACAGAAGTGATGACATGGCAAGCTTATGTTGATAGAAACATCTTCATCCTACTTTTAATTTTTTAACAATCCATTATGACCCGTTTAAGTTTGTTAATCAACTAAAATATGTCTAAACTAAACAGAAGTAATTAACATACTTAAACAGAATTATGATGGACTGTTAAATAAATTAACAACAGGGGAAAAATGGTTCGGTAAACAAATTTTTCGATATTATTCGTAAGTCAACAAAAATTTATGATTTAATTGGCAAGTCAACAAAAATTCGTGATTAATCATTTTTGAAAGGTCGAAAAACTTTCAACCATTTGTAAAAGTTTATAATTTTCTAATATATTTTCCCAATCTATATATATAAAGACAAAGATAGTAAGCCTTGCAAGCAAAACTCAAAGCAACAATCTTTTGCTTGTATAGTGTTTTCCTAAATCCACAATTTTAAAAGATGTCGACAAATGGATTCTATAAAATCTCAAAAAATCCAATTTGAACACAAGAAAATAAAGAGTTCATGAAATTGAATATGATGAGATTCTTCTATGTCGTCATATTAATTATCATGAATATTAACATTTCAAAGTCAATTGATTTCGATTATTTATCAGCTTTTAGTTTCGGAGATTCGAATTCCGATACCGGAAATCTTGTTGCAGGCCTTGGCATTCATCTTGACCTTCCTAATGGACAAAGTTCCTTCAAAACTTCATCTCAAAGATTCTGCGATGGACGTCTTCTTATTGATTTTCTAAGTAAGTTTTTTCCTAAATAATCAACCTCTCATTAGTTTAAAGCGAGAATATATCCAAGTTTATATGTTTGGTACCAAATTAATCATCCTTATTATAAATTCATCTAATCTCGACAATACTTCTTCATGAAGCAACCTCGAAGCTAACTAATATTGTGACATTTCTAAATCTGACAACCTTTCGATGTAAATTATAGTTTTAGTAAATCTTTACTGATAGAAATTATTAATTTCTCTAACAATTTATACATGGTTGTTGGGATCTCTTAAACAAAAATTTATTTTTTCAGATTTAGTAACTAATCAAAAAAAAAAAAAAAACTTAATAACACTTAGCAATTTAGGTTTGATAGTACATAATATATAAAAATCATATTAACTTTAATTTCTAGTAGCTTGTAATTTGGGTTCTTTATATACAAAGATATTCGGAATTAAGAGAATATTAAATCCGTTTCATTAGTATGAATATGTGTTTAATATTCTATATTAACTTAGTTGTTAAAATTGTAGAACAAAAATCATGCAGTAAAAAAAATTGATAGCTATGGTATATATCAAACTAATTATAATGATTTAGTAGTAATCTGATGATATTTTCACTTTAGTTAATTAATTTAGTTTACGTTTAGTAAAAAAAATAAAAAAAATTAATTTTATCAAACTTTTTCAATAATCAAGAAATAATATGAAAAAGGCTCTCATTTGATATGTAATCAAAATTTTCATTTAGTTTGCTTGTTTATATATTAACAATTTTACAATTATAATTTTTCTAGAAAGTATAATTTCTGACGTCAATTTCTAAAAGTTTGTCACGGTTGTTGTAGGATCTTTGTATTTCTAAAAGTTTCATTTTTTAGAGTAAATAAACCATTTAAGTGGTTTGCTTCATTACATATATGGCTCTATTGCTTGTTTCCAACACAATGGTTTCCATTGTAAACAATCTCACAATTGTTCTCTTCATCTTAATCTCCTTGTTCTTGTCTTCATCTCTCTCAATAACACTAAACTATCCGACAATCATCAACTTTGGTGATTCGAATTCCGATACGGGCAATCTCATATCGGCCGGGATCGAAAGTGTTAATCCTCCATATGGCTTGACTTACTTTAAAGTTCCCTCTGGAAGATATTGTGATGGCCGACTTATTGTAGATTTTCTATGTATATGTTGTTCTTCATTGATATGTCTTCTTTGATTTGGTATTCACTTCATAACATATATATGTTTTTGCTTAATGTTTTGTTTTTTTTGGTGTTTGTGCAGTGGATGAAATGGACATGCCATTTCTAAATCCATATTTGGATTCATTAGGTTTACCAAATTTCAAAAAAGGGTGTAACTTTGCAGCAGCAGGATCGACCATTCTTCCTGCAAACCCGACCTCGGTTTCTCCTTTCTCCTTTGATCTTCAAATCTCTCAATTTATCCGGTTCAAAGCTAGGGCCATTGAAATACTTTCTAAACCAGGTGGGGCTAATATTGAAATTGTTGTTGGTAAGATTTTAATGATGTATAAATGAAGCAAAGTTTTGTTTTGATGATCTAGCTTTTGTAGGAAGGAGATATGACAGATACTTACCACCAATTGATTATTATTCAAAGGGACTATACATGATTGATATTGGCCAAAATGATTTAGCTGGTGCCTTCTACTCTAAGACTCTTGACCAAGTTCTTGCCTCTATTCCTTCAATCCTTGAAACTTTTGAAATAGGACTTAAGGTAAATCACTAAAACATTCTTTCTAGCTTTTGTTTGTTTGTTATTGGTATTCATTCATGTTGATCGACATATCTAATCCAACCCAAACCAAACAAATACTCAGAAATCTACAATGAACCTGAATTTCCTTTTAAAATCCTTGGAAACTAGAATATGTCTTTATTCTATTTTATTTTATTGTCAACAGTTGGATCAACAAGGTCCAATTGATAGACAAACTCCTTCTTTAAATCCCTAACTATATCATGTGTGGCAAACACAACTCTCTAAGGTCGAATTCAAGTAGAAAAAGCAATAGAGATGACACTCAACCACTTGATAAAAAATACTTCCCAAACCTTAATTTCAACCCAAACCATAATTGCACCAAGTGGGCATTTTGTTTCTTGGTATCAGGATTCGATCATGCCTCCCCTTAGAAGTTTATAGAATGATAAGGGAACTTTTTATGTTAGAAACTTATTCTATAGATATAATTTGGTTGTGTTGTAAATTATATATATAATTTAATAAAATGTGATTCCAATGAATTTTTGCAGAGGTTGTATGAAGAAGGAGCTAGAAATTTCTGGATACACAACACAGGGCCTTTAGGATGTTTGGCTCAAAATATTGCCAAATTTGGGACAGATTCAACAAAGCTTGATGAGTTTGGTTGCGTTAGTTCCCACAACCAAGCAGCCAAACTCTTTAATCTTCAACTCCATGCTTTTACCAACAAATTTCAAGCACAATTCCCTGATTCAAATGTTACTTACATTGATATCTTCTCGATCAAATCGAATCTCATTGCTAATTACTCTCGATTCGGTAAGCATTTCACCATTGATTCCAAGTTGCAAAACTACTTTGAGATTGTTGTTCATCTTGATTTAGCAACAATATTAAAATGTTTTCAGGTTTTGAAAAACCACTAATGGCATGTTGTGGAGTTGGAGGTGCACCATTAAATTATGATAGTCGCATTTCTTGTGGCCAAACCAAAGTCTTAGATGGGATCTCAGTTACAGCCAAAGCTTGCAATGACAGTTCGGAGTACATAAACTGGGATGGTATTCACTATACCGAAGCCGCAAACCAGTTTGTTTCCTCTCAAATCCTAACTGGAAAATATTCTGATCCACCATTTTCAGATCAAATGCCATTTCTTCTAAGCTTAAAATTTTAATGACATTGTTGTTTCATTCATTCATTCATTAGTTTGCTATCAATATGTACTTTTTTTATTGCTCAAATAAACCGATTTACCGGAGATAACCATAACCACATAACCAGACTGAACCGGTTTGGTATAGAAAATATAAACCCGAGTCACTATTTCCTAGAGACATAAGCATAGTACTGAGCCATTGGAACAACAAATGCAATTACAAGCAAACCTCCAACGACAAGACTAAACTGTCCTCTCTTCTCTTCTGTCTCTTCTTTGGTTTTGAAATTTGATTCTCTCTTGTTATCTTTCACTGCTGGACCACCAGGATCTGGAAGACCATCTATTGCTGCAACCAATCTTTTAGCACTGCTGTATACAGCTTCATTGTATTTTTCGTCTGTTGCTAGTACTGCACCATCAATATATATTTTCAAACACAAACCAATTCCAAATCCCGAATTTTAACATGGATGTTCTAAATTCTTTCCTAATTTTTTTTTTCTTTTTAACTACTAAGAGGTTCCGGTTTCTAAGTGACCATTGATTCCGACCATTGGAGACCATGCATCGTCCTCTATAAAGGACCAAGATTTACAACACTGAGGGTTGATGCATCATTCCCTTTCACCATAATCCCTTTGGGAGCCCAGAAAACCCAGATGAATGCCTTTGACCAAGTGGAAATAACAAATTTTTCATCTTTGAGGAGAATCGATTTCTGGCATGGACCGACATGACGGCTTTTTTTTCAATGGAAACTACTAGGCCAATATTCCTCTTTTTTAGAGTTCTTACGACCGGTTGTTAAAAATATTTGTATGTTTAAAACTGCTAAATATCTAGTGATTTAAAATCCCGGTCGCTGACCACTGTGATCAAGTTTTGGTTGTTGCTGGTTGTGATCGCTAGCGAATAGGGAACAAACAAAACTATAGCAAATTTAAGATTCATACCAGGAAGATTTTCGGAAACAGTAGCATCAAGAATCTTTTCACCAACAGCTTCGATAAAAGCAGGACCACCAGTAATGGCTCCTTCTTTCTGACTTGTGATCAAAACCACAATACCTTTATTATTACCTTCTTCAATTGAAGGATACCATTTCTCCAGAACTTGGTCTGCATACTCAAATGCATCTGCTTTACTCTGCAAATCAACCCAAACCGGCCCCGGTTCAATTTCCCGGTTTACAACAAAACGAATTATATTTTTTTATAAATACAAAAACAAAGTAAAAACTCACCGTGAGCTTACGAACAGTGATGAAATTCAGGCGAAGTTTCTTACGGTATTCAAGATCAGACAAAAGCTTCTTAATATCTGACCTGGTTACTCGACTAAGAACACCAGCATCATCAACTACATAAGTGTCTTTTGGTGGACCATCGTTGAGGATATTGAACTCAGAAGCCAAGGCAGTGCCAATAGGTGAGAAACTAAGAGTTAAAGATAAAGCTAAAGCAGCTAATCCTTGCTTTGCATTTGTTAACCAATCTCTCGGGATTGCAGATTCCGGTTTAGTGAACCGAGGTGAGAATTGTTTAGGACCGGAGCAACTGGGATTTGAGAAAGACAAGAAATGTGAAGTGAGTTTGGTTTGGTGAGAAGACGTAGGTTTGGGATTGAGAGGAGGAGAAAGAGAACGAGGTGAGAGAAGAGTCTCCATTTTTGCAGAGAATGAGTTTGAGTTTCAGAGATGGAGATTTTGTTGTGAATTTGTTTTGGATCGTGAAGGAAGCCAAGGATTGGTTGAAATGTTAGATTTTCTGGATAATGTTTTTTTTCAGGGCTAAGGTCAACCACATTTTTGTGTAAACATAATTTATTTATTTGGTGACGTGGCATTTTATTGTTGACATGTGACAAATGACAATTCATACATATTTGAAGCATCAAATATTATATTCACTCCAAATATTTGATTTTTTTTCATAGGTTTCTTTCCTTGTATTATATCGATACAAACATTGAGATGCCTATTTAAATAGTTTGGCTTTATAAATGAAATTAATATATGGATGTCAAAGATTATTAGTAGATTAGTCAAACTAAATATAAAGCATTCTAATTATCCTAATCAAATAAAAATACATGGAAATATTTTACATGAATGCTAAGGTTGAAATAAATCCATAGAGTTCTCTTGTTTACATGAACTTAGTGCTATAAATAGATTGATTACCTATAACATGAATTGAGATCTCTGCGCAGGTTAGCGTGTACTAAAAGATGTCTATGTGTAAATGAGGTGGTACATGCCTAGTTATTATTAGGAGAAGATAATATATACTTTAGCTGCGACTTCGGATAGATCGGTTCGGGTAGTTCGGGTATTGGTTATTTACAAAATTTTCAAATTGAATCAAAAATAACCAAATTATATTATGAATCGGTTCGGTTTGATTAGTGGTTATTTTGGTTAGGGATTGTTAATTCCGAATCAACCCGAATTTTAAGTAAAAAAAAACTGAAGATTTGAAGGTTTCGACGCATAATTTGGACTTGGAAAAATCGAATGAGAATCCAGTGAGAAGAAGAAAAAATTCTGGGAAAAAAAGAAATCGAGTGAGAATCGTGTGAGAAGAAGAAGTTTCTGGAAGAATAAACAGAATAAGAAGAAGTTTTTGGGAAGAAGAAGAAGGAGAAGATGGAGAAGAAGAAGATTGAGAACAAGACGAAGAAGATCGTTGTTTGAGAATGGAGAAGAAGAAGCGAAATCATTGTTTAAGAAGAGAAGAAATAAAGATCGTGGTTTGAGAAGAGAGGAAGAGGTGGAATCGAAGATAAGAGAGGAAGAGGCAAGTTTTAGTGTAATTTAGGGTTTACCAATTTTTCGATTAGTGGTTAACCATTTGGGTACTCCGACCGAAACGATCTAAACGGCTAACCGAAATCTTGTCCACATATTAGCCGATTTAACCGAACTAAATGTATATATCCAAACTGATTTATCCAAAATTCGGTTCAGTTAAAGTCGGACAAATCGATTCGATTTTTATTCTCAGATATACTTCAAATATAGTAGACTATTCAGGATTAATGCATGCAAGAGTTTTCATAGAATTTCGGAAAGAGGAGTTTAGTTGTCTCTATGATAGTTCTTTACGAATTAACTTCATCAAAAGTTATATACCAAAAGTGACTCTCCATGTGATATACCAAAAGTTACATTAAACAAAACATATATATACTTTTGAAATTGTAATTGGTTTAAGTACAAGACTCGCATAATTTATTTATTTTTGTTAACAATTAGATCGATAAGGTTAAATCCATCCATAAACTCTCTATTTTTAATATTCATATACAATGAAATGGAGTCAAATTCTAGATATGTAAGTCATTAACCGAGGCATGTAAATTATCAATTGGGAAGAGTTGGTGAAAACTGATATTATCTAAAACTGAAAATAACAATTTGAAAAGATAAAATAATATTTTTTAAAATTAAAAAAGATTTTACATATACCCAAACCAAGCCTCAAACAACAAACGACGACTTAAACCAAACACAACCATTACTAATGACATAATTATTAATTTAAATGCTCAAACATCTCAAAATGTAAACTAAAAATTTAGTAAAGATAAAGACAAACCACCAATAAATTCGAAAGATTTCTAATTCTTTCACCATCGATGTTACTAAATAGAAGAAGATGGATAGTCTTTGGTTAATGCATCTGCAATGATTGTGGCAATTCGTGTTTTCCTAACAAATAGCCGAATATCCTTTTCCTTGAGCTTCAATATACCTTTCATTATCCTTCTCTTCTTTGGTCCGTCTTTCATCATTTCCCAAGCTTCAACCAATTCGGACACTTCAAACTCAATAGATGGTACACGACGCTTTCTACACAAAACAGAAACCACATCAGCAGTAGACAAATCACTACTGCTTACAACCTTTGAATCATCTTCTGATGAAGAGTTAGTCTTGTCTTCTGATAATATTCTTTCTTTTTGATCTTTTTGTTTTTAAGTTTTTCTATAAAACCATCGATCTCCTTATTGGTTTTTATAATAAAATCTCATGATTACAACATTGAATACAAAGCAGCAAATTGGAAAAGTTACTTATTGCTCACTTTAGGAAGATGCTTAATTCAATAACATGTTAAATATAAATATGGAAATTTAATATTATGTTTATTATTTATAATACAAAATATGATCTTGACGTTAAGTCGGAGATTCTTTTACAACAAAAAAAGAAAGATTCTATAAGGATTGAAATTAAGTTTTCTATATATTTATTTTTTATTGTAGACAGATTGTAACTTTATGGAAACTATCAATTGAGTCTATAACCACATAAACTAACGTTAATGGTTTAATTAACGGAGGTTAACTAAAAGATATTAAGAATTAACTCATATTTAACGGTGGCGTGAATTTGGCCCGATCAACAAAAGCTCGAGATTAAAATGGCAATTCAATAAAAGTTTATGATTAAAAATGTTTCACGAAAGTTGATGGTTTTTTACAACCATATTTGAAAGTTCATGATTTTTTTTGATATTTTTCTCCTTTCATTTCTCGTATAAATATGTTTGTACTATTCTAGAGTAAAACAACTTAGGATTGCCGATTGTGCAACTTTTTTTTACTCTAATGAGATCAATCTAAAAACAATTCAATCTTGAAAATAATTTAAAGTATTTTTCCTTTCTCTTTTAATTTTTTGCATAATAAAGCTCAATGAGCTATATCTACCTTCTTCTACTTTCTATTTCCATAAAGATTGAAGCTTGAATCTAGATAGATTGTTTACAATACATGCTTTAGATAACCAAACTTATGATATTGTAAGAAATGAGTATTGAATCGGGTTGAGTGATTCTACCAATGATGATATACGATGATGAGTCTGAAAACTTAACTAATAAAGAAAGGGTAAAAGCTTTTGTTTTCTTCTCCAAATTCAATATTTCCATCACACGTGTTTCATAGAATCCCTTTACAATATACAATATGTGGCATGAAGGCTTGTAGCTGTCGATTGTGGTGGTAAATGGAGTCTATAAATGCTGCAGAACTTGACAATGTTCCAATCTTCAACAGTCGGCTATGGACAACGTCACACGTAGTGAATGGCCAACACTTAGACCGATTTTAGCAGTCACACTCCTTGGCGTTACACATTGCCTTTTATCTGTCAACATGTTTTTATATCGCTAGTCTAGTATCAATTATGAGAGGTCAAAAACAATTCCAAAACATGAAGTACTATCTAATACTAAATAAAGTAAGAAAAACTAGCTCGTAGTTTTTAGTTTAGTGGCATGTGGTAAATCCACTAAAGGTAAGTGCATTTGTATATCTAGATATCGAGTCTCGATATCTACATTATGTAAGAACTTGGCTATAGGGTCGGCCCCAACTATATATATACTGAAATATATTTTAGGGTCAAAATTTCAAGAAAAATGGTAATAAAAATCAGTAAACCAGTAAAATATAAATATTGAAAGATTGAGAGCCCGATTGGCAACGGTTTTCGTTGCTCTATAAAGCAAAAAATTTTCCAGAACACTGAAAATAAATTAATCGTGCTCTAGGTTTATTTTTTGGTTTCGTTGCTCTAGAAAACCAAATTTTTATTTATAAAATGTTTTTGCCTATGGAAAGCCAAAAATCTATAGCCAAAATTTATAAACTTTACTAATATAAATTTCTATAACAAAAAATTTATAACCAAAAATCTTACAATAAATAAAAATCTACAGCCAAATACATCTATTACCAATCGACCCAAACTAAGTTATATTATCAATATCCAATTGTGAGAAAGAAAAAAATTATTTTAGTAACCAAATAGGCAAATATGCTTAGCATCTTAAATGAACCTATGACTTTGTATGTAGTAAACTACTAATATGCAGACTTTTCATTACCACACGTTTCAACATCGTTGGGTGTACGTAATAATTTAAACTTTATTAGATCCAACCTTGACTTTTTGAACATTTTTAAACATACATGTCTTTTTTTATAACCATAGGAGATTTCTGGCTTTTGACACATAATCCCCCTGGAGTCCCCTAGTCCGTTTACATGTTACAACGGAGTTTCCAAAGAAAATTAGTTTAGCTGTCCATTTTTTTTTGTTTTTTTTGTTTTTATATCTTTTTTCTCAAGCCGCCACGTAAAACATTGATAACCTCACCTGGTCTTGACATACGTCCGACTCCATAAATGCATGTTATCGTTACTATTATGATGATGGTAAGAATGAATTTGATGATATCGATGATGATGATGACGATGATAATGGTTATTCTCATCATGATCATGACTTGCCACGATCTTATAACAATTCTTGTACCTCCATTCTCTCGCATCATGTTGATCATGGAAATATGTAACATCATCATCATCATCACTATTCAACGAAATCTCATGACAACTTATTGCAGCATCATTGTCTTCATCATTGATCATAGATAGATCCACCACCTGATCACTTTCACCATTATTGTTGTCCTCCAAATCAGATGTAATTATACTCTCCTCACCGTCTTCTAAGTCCACGGTTTCTTCAAGTTCACAGTAACTTCTATTGGGATTGTAGAAACTATCAACAAGATGTAATCTCAGCCGTCCATTTTCTCGGCTAACGTGGAAAACCTCTGGTCGATCAACCATTACTTGCGTAAGCTCCAATCTACCGTCCTTCCTCACCGGCCGGAGGTAAAAAGACCGATGTCCCCGGCCATTTAACGACGAGAGCGGCGGAGGAAACTCTCGTTTTGAATCTAACGCAACCACATTCATCGTTGTCTTTCTCCGGTTTGTTTCGACCATTTCAGTTTCATCCTCCGCATGACACGTCATCTTGGTCTCCACTTCGTTGTCGGACATCCTCAAGTCGTAACTCTCGAACCCTAGATACTCTGTGCATAACATTAAACCATAATTTGCCTCATCAGCAAATCCTATCCCATGGCCAGGATTCCTTGTCTCATGATCTTGAAACGCCATCGTTTTGGCTTTGGTTTGGCCAAGGAAGAAGTGAAAGCTTCTGTTGTAGAAGCTCATCTTGATCACAAGAGATGTATAATTTAATTTGTACTGTTTTGATGATTGATGGATTATTATTACACGTTTTTGAGAAAACAGAAAAAACAAAAAAAGAGTGAAAGAAACTGTGTTTTGCTTGGTGAATAAAGGTGCCAACGAAGAAGATGACGTGTGGAGGTTAGATTGGTTTTACACTTCTGTCTTATTTCATTCATTGCTATTCGTATTTGTCTCCTCTTTTCTGGTATAAAACGAGGGAATATTCACAAATTCTTTACCGATTGATAGGAAATACCTAACTTTGGACTATCAATGAAACTTATAGCCATCTGATAAAGAAAAAGTAAACAACTTAACCATTTTACATTTGATTTACTAAAGATAACCTTACCAATTATTTGTTAGGAAAGAGATCGTACCGAATGAATAATATATATTTTACACTAATTGGTTTTTAACCAAAAAAAATATTCGTATTAGTTATGAACATTACTTAATATAGTTGAAATTTTGTACAAAATATATTTAATAAGACATAAGTATATATACATATATTGCATGTTTATTCTTTTCACAATAGGTAACCAATATATTTTGTACATTATTATTAACAGCTTATCTAGCCATTAGTAGAAAAAAAAAATTATAACTTTGTTGCCAAAATGTAGATATATCATTTTCTCTTTAGTCATTTAGATGTATTCCATAATCAAATTAGTTTTTTAATTTTTTTTTGTCAAACTTTACTCATTCATTTTTTTGTCAACAATTAGATTAAGAATGTCAGATTCATAACATAATCCAACCCTTAAAATTCATATTTAGTCTACCAACTTGTAGAGGGGGAGAATCAAACCCTAGATACCATAATTATTAGATGGATCATCCTAACTACTAGACTGAGAATAACTTAGTATTTTACTCATTCATTATAATAGGGAGAAAACAAAGTCAATATGTTGATACTTGATACGAAGTTGACAAAAACTTATAACATTAACGGGTTAAAAAATCAGGTTTGTAATAAAATATCTAGAAATCAGTGACAAAGAAAAATAATTGAATAGACTCTTTAGTGGTGCAAAATCTTATGTGTAGGGTAGGAAAGCTCACTAATCCTCTGGATATTCAATCATTTTTAAAACTTTTGCACTGTCCATTGTAAACTTCTATAATGTGGAGTGAAATTAGATTATTGCTGAAAACAACAGTAGTTCCTAATCAAGCCCAAAGTTATGGGATTTGATATGATTCATCCACAATTCAAACCAAATTTCAGTGAATGGTGCAGAAGTAAACTTGAAACCATTTGAAGAAATGTATTTTTTCATTGCACAATTTTTTTTTTGTCAACTCAAAATTATATTTAATCATCCAAGACATCCATATCTTACATTAAATAATACAGAATTTATAACTTTTTTTTTCTTTTTGTTTTTGCAACGAAAAACATATATGATAATTTGATATCAGTGCATAGAGCTCGAAAGCAATGTTTGTATTTCTTCAAGTGACCTTCCTTTCGTCTCAGGAATTATGAAATAGATAAATATAATCGACATGGCCGAAACGGTAGAGAAAATCAAAAATGTTCCTGAAAAAAAACAAAAACAAAGTCATTAAAGACAATAAAGATAACAACAACATTATTATACAAATATATATACAAAAAAGAAAAAAAAAATTGTACCAGGTGCACTCCATTGTATTAAGAAATTGAAGCTGAAAGTGATGACCCAACCAAATGCCCAATTGGTGACAGTAACTAAAGTTCCAGCTGAAACTTTTACGTTCATCGGAAATATCTATTAAAAAACATATGTTATTATTGTTGTTTTTTTTATAGAAGGTTTTGAATATAAATTATAACCTTTTATTCAAAATAAAATTTGAACATTTTTGTAATACCTCAGACATTATAATCCATGGTAGTCCACCCATTCCCATTGCATATGTTATAACGTAACCCTAATAATATGAACAAATAATATAATCCAAACAGTTATATAATTTTAAAAAATATGTTTTATAAAAATAAAATAATTTACAGTGATATAAAGTTTGTGTATATGTACCAGTACGCTGATGCAGGTGAACAAGGGAGTGAGTTCTGGTAGAATGCCGAATGACTATTTTAAAATTACAACAACAACAAAAATAGTAATTAGACATTATAAAAATAATTTATAAATTTATTAAAAAGAACTGTAATAAATAACGTTTTCTGGTAAACATTTTCTACTAAAGTGTCTATATGGCAATAATAAAATGTCAAATGTAATTTTAATCCTTTTAGGTTTAAATATACTGTATATTATATGCATATTATCAAATATAATATATAAAATTTAATGATAAGATATATATATGTATATACCTGAAAACTGTATGAAATACTTAAGAGCAAAGCAAACATGCCCATTCCAGCACAAGAAGCCTGCAAAATAACAAATAATACTTTAGATTAGAAATAAAATATATATATATATATATATATATTATGGAGTATAATTAAATTATTTTGATTAATAGATGAAGGAACGCCAATTGAATGAAGATCTAACCATTAGGAGAGTTCTTCTTCCCATTTTATCAACAATGATTGTTGCAATCAAAGCTTTTGGTATCTGCAAAGAAACAATTATTGATTTTTTTTTGTCAACAAACAATTATTGATTTAAAAGAAAAAAAAACCTAAGTAATTTTCAAATAACATTATCAATATTAAAATTTATATGCGCATGTTTTCATACAAAATAAATTTCTAAATATTGTATATTATCACCATTATTGTTGCCATTACAGATGTGCCAATAGCGCTAGGGAAACCTGAAACCAAATCAATTAAGTTTGTATCATTAAAGTTAATTTGCAAATTTTAATCAAAATATAAAAAAAAATTTGTTAGTAAATAACTATTGGATCGACAAGACTTGATCAATAACTTAAGTTCTTCAACTAAGCAGGGTAAAATTCGAACTCACCATCTCATGTCTAGCTAAAATATTTTTTATTTCGTTATTTAATTTTTGTTATATAAAAAGTTGAAGAGTTTTTTATTTATTTTATAAGATATTTTGTACCTCCTCTTTCATAAAGGCTACTAGCATAATACACAACTCCTGAGCTACCGGAAAGCTGCTGCAAGAGCATTAAACCGACCCCAATCTGTAAAAAAAATCAATTAATAAAAGTTTAAGAACCATAATTAATCATATTGCATGCTTCATAACGAAAATATGATCAATTAAAATAAAAACTGTAGTTGTCTTCTATACTTACAATTAATGGATATGCGTATCGTCTCTGAAATAGTTCCATAATTTGAGTTTCACCATTTTGTTTAGAAACTTCAATCGTTTCCTAAAATAATAATAAATTAATTAAGAAGTCAATAAAGTATTATAAAATTAAATAATTATTAGTTCAATCTTAATCAAAATCATTATATTACGTACTCTAATAGTATTAGCTTCTTGTGAAATATCAACGTCGTGGCCTCGAAGGTGTTGTAGGGCAGTTCTGCATTCTTTATCACGGCCACATTTTGCCTGTCCAAAGATTTAACAAGTCAAAACAAATCCAATATATATTATATTGTGCTAAATAGTCTATAATTGTAATATCACCACTTTAAATGATCAGTAAAACTCAGACTAATTTCACAGATATATATAGTAATGTTAGATATTAACATACTATGTTAAACATATAATTGTTAACAAAAAATAATGTTAAGCATATAAATTTGAAAATTTTTAGCAATAAAATCTTATATTATCTAAAGACAAAACTCGTAAATTAAAAAGTCAAACCTAAAATATATAAAAATTGTCTTTTTTTTACCGATAACAAATGCTAAACGTTTATTTTGTCAATAATTGAATTAAAAAATTTGATAACAAATGTTGAATTAGGAAAATTAATATTTCTAACACATTTTTCCTTAAGAACAAAATTTGAACTCAAAACCTGCCAAATATTTTGAATAAATATACCACTAGACTATAAGCTTTTCCCTCAATCTTTTCATTTTCCAAGATGTGAAACTTTATTTTTTATTTTACTTTTGATATTATATATATATATATAGAACATTATGTTTATGTCATAGTGAAAATTAGAGTTTACTTACAAGCCATCTTGGAGATTCAGGAATGAAGAAAAGACCAATGACGTGAAGAATACATGGAACCGAACCTTTGAAAATATAAAAGACAAATCATTGAAAATGGTATCAAACTAATTAATTCATGTAATAATAAATCTTAATTAAAAAATTTTAATCAGGACTTACCAACTATTGATAGTATTCTCCAAGGAATAAAATTTCCAATGATGAAGAAAAATGAAAGCCCACAATTTTGCATTAGCTGAAACAATTTAAAAAATTCAACAAGATAAATTATAAGTACAAAAAATAGATTATTAAATTACACATAAAAATATTAAAATTAATTTAAGAACCTGATTGGCAAACACGAATGATCCTCGAACATGTTTGGGTGCTATTTCTGCAATGTATACTGGAATCTATATATATAATTAATTTAGTGTCTGTATATAATATACGTTAAAATGAATTTTAAATTTTATTTGAATTTAGAGAAATTAATTAATTACCACGTAACTAAAGATACCAACGCCGATTCCAAGTAGTAATCTTCCACAATCAAGCCATAATGCATCCTTTAAATATAAATATAATTTAATCATCCATAAGTAAAATCGACAGCTGTAGATTATATTATAATCCTAATTATATAAGAAATGATAAAATAATTAAAAGGATCAGAAGATCAAATAAAATATATACCTGAGCCAGTGCGATAAAGAGCCAACCTATTGCGCAGAATCCTTCGCAAAATATCATTGTCTGTTTTTCAATTATTTATTAGAATATTAAAAAAGTTAATAATATATATCGGTTTTATATTCGTTAACCGGTTTACAAAATTTAAATTACTAACCCGTTTTCTTCCCAAAACGTCAGAAATTTTCCCGCTAAAAACTGCACCAATGAGTCCTCCTAATGTCATAATTGACCCAAACATTGAGTACTGTAAAATTAAAACAAATTAGCTACATCAAAATATGTTTAACATTTAGAAAAGAAAAAGAGACACAAAAATTGTAACTAATTAGTATATATGAATAATATAGTACTTACTTCTGCTACAGACAGAGACAATTCATTCATAATTCCATGTTGTGCCACTGATGAGAAACCAATCTGCAAAACCAATCCATTCATCTCAATTAAACCGTTTTTTTTATAGCTAAACCATAAGATACATACTATACATATATGATATTCTAATTGATTTTAATTATAACCGAAGAATTTCAGACTTAAACTTCGACTAATCTTTCAAAACCATTGAAAATTAAGGTTTTTTCTTGAAAAAATTTAAGATTTTTTTTAACACTAAAAATGTTTAAGAAGTAACTACAAAAGAGGTCTATATGCCGAAAACTATAAAAAAAACTGTCAGAAATGATCAATTTTGAATTCAGACCGTCCAATCTACATTATTGGAAAAAATTATATGTCAGTTCGCGTCAAAATTTCCAAAAGAATAAAAATAAATTTTTTTTGTGTCTGAAATTACCAATCAATATCTGATCAGAATCTGCGATAATTTACCGATAGATATCTTATTAGAATCCGCAATAATTTACCGAAGTTTAGTTTTAGAATGAAGAAGCAAGACAAGAAAAAAGTTACTTACACCACAACCAACGCAGAAAGAACCAGTGACGACGATAAAAGTGATAAGACAAACTGAAGTTGTAACACAACATTCACCATCTTCTTCGGCTTGAATTTTATTGA
The DNA here is from genome assembly GCA_963920545.1 of Lepidium didymum. NCBI lineage: Eukaryota > Viridiplantae > Streptophyta > Magnoliopsida > Brassicales > Brassicaceae > Lepidium > Lepidium didymum. The sequence continues at coordinate 2,890,578 of OY986987.1, forward strand.
AGTCTTTATGATTTGGATGTCCCTTTGGTGTAAAGCCGGCTTCAAGATAACCACCATCACTAATTGGAAGTCTCTTCTCTCTTATGCTATTACTCTTTCTGAGTAAACCGGTTTCTTCTTCATTTGTGTGTTTTCTTTCTCTTATGCTTAGACTCTTCCTTAGTAAGCTTGTTTCCATGCTTTTCTGTCTCTCCATTTTCATTTTTGGTCTTAAAAAAGAGTTATTGGTTGAACCTAAAAAAAAAGGCAAGAGTTATTGTAATGTTTGAAAGGAGGAATTTATTTTTGGGATGAGTGACTTAGAAATCTTTATACATTCTTATAGGAGTTGAGAATTATGTAGATCAGAAAATTTACATAATTTATTTTTATTAAATAAACCTGAGGAATTCGTGGGTAGTCAATAATAGGCCGGAAATAATTTAAATAAGACAATTAATAAAATAAAGAAACACAAATCAAATAAGACAAAAAAACAGTGGTTAGGTTTTATTTTAAATAGAAGATATGGTAATAATATTGGAACTTAGTTCAAGAAAAACGTGCCACTCTGACTATAGAGTCGTTTATAAATCTGAATCGAGTTTAAAACAAAATTAAAATGAAAATAATATAATCTGACTCGAATAGATGCAAGATGTGGAATTGTATATTATTTTGCAACTTGGAAAGACCATCTTCAACTATTTTTAAAATCATTAGAAATATATTTCAAGAAGTGACTCTCGTATGGCCGGAATAGCTTGCATCTTCTCCGATCAATCTCATCAGGTAGCAAGCTTCGCAGAACTTGAACTCTTCGTAAGTTCTCCTCTGACGGCGAAAGCTGTTGCTGTTAGAGCCGGATTAAAGAAAGCTATCTCGTTTGAAGTTTCAAAGCTAGAGATCCGATCAGATTCTCTCAATTTAATCTCAGCCATCAACAAAAGTTTGAATATTCCGGAGATCTGTGGTATCTTTTAGGACCTAGCCAATTTTCTCTCATTTTTTATGTCAGTTTTTTAAAAATTTATTTCGAGATCGATAAACCTCATAGCTGACTCTGTGGCTAAGGACGTTCTTCAATCTTATCTCTCAAACCTTGATAGTTAATTGTTATATTTGTATTTAATGAAAGTATGTTGTTGAAATATATATATATATATATATATATCAAGAAGAAAAAATAGAGTCATGATATTATGGCTGAGATAGAAAAGTTTTTTTGTATAGAGGTCATATTAATATTAACATATCATATTATTATTATTTAAATCAATAATATATTATTGCTGGTTATCTTTATTTTGTTAATTTAAAGATATTTATTGCTATTACATGTGTCGTGAATATAAGAAAACTAAGAATAATACCATAACTCCTATTAACCGGTCTATACATTTCTTTTTGTCTACCTTGTTAAAAGTATAAATTTATAATTTTCCAATTAAAATTAGTTTTAGATTATAGATCGAGATTTGTTGATTTAACTGATAATAGAAAAGTGTATTAGTTAAGTGGTTACATATTCATTTCTATTGTATTTCCTTTCCATATATAGTTGGATTTTAGATAATTGTACGTAAATCCATGATATAATGTAGGCTTTGAGTCATGAATTAAGTTTGTGGATTATAAAATTTTCAATAATTTCTAGTTTTGAAGGTAGTCTAATATATAAGTACGGAATAAAACCTTATGACATATGTTTATCCTTAATTAACTATTTTGTTTTTTTTTGTCAATATTGGACTACAACTGACCGGTTTATTAGCTAAATTCCTATATAATGTAGGCAGTGAGTCTCGATCCCTATATAAACAAGTGCGCTTATTTTTAATAGATTTACTACATGCCACTAGAGTAAATGCCATATGCAATTAATTATCTTGTTTAAAATGTTTGTTTATCTAAAAGAGCTTAGTGTGCATATTAATTATTGTATGAGTCTATCCAAAATTAGACACTTTTAAGTGAAGGACATAAAATACTATATATAAAAATGAAAGCAATTATAATTAAGACTAAATTTAGAGATGGTTGGAACGATGAACATGGGTCGAAAAAGATGCTTCAAAACAAAATATTAGTTGAATAAACTTTTAGAAAAGTTTTGGAGTCAACTGATCCTCCCCTCCATGCACCTTCGTCCCTGCTCCTCATTTTTTTATTGTCAAACAACTAATTTCATTAAATCCAATATATAGGGTTACATCGGCCAAAATAAAAGCAAAAGCGAAACAAATCAAACCCAAAACAAATGATTATGGTTCACTCATTTGACCATTACAATTTTTATTGGAAAATATTAAATGGGTGAACAACAACTAAAAATAAAAACAAGAGCTAGTAACAATGGTCTCTTAGATTCCCCTAACACTCATTTTAGTCCAAAGTATTGTGGTTGGGTGTCACGAGACCGTTATAGTCCTAAGTCCTAACACTCGAAACTAAACTATAATTGATTTGATTTTCTTAATACTCGAAATTAAACTATAATTTTTTGACATTCCTAACACGAATATAAATTTATTTCAAGACCCATTTGAATAGTCTGAAAAAAATTGATATTTTGACACCGACGAGCCATGACATCACCGGCAATGCATAACGTTATGAAATTTTTTCTATCTTTATATTCGAAATAAAAGAAAGAATTACTACTTGAGTGAAGTTAGATATATCTATTATTGAGAAGTGATCTTGGTCTAGTGGTAGGTGGTAAGTTTACTAAAGGTAGTCATTATGTTACACCCAGGAATCGAATCTCACTGCCTATATTATATAGAAATTTAGGTAATAAGCAAAAAAATATATATCTCTTGTTATGATTTTGGTGGATTTATAAAATATAGAAGAAACAAAATAAAGATCATAACTAATCCCTTTTAATTACTAGGGGTTACTTTTATTCAATCGAGTGAGTTACTAAATATAATCGTAAGAAAATATTTTTCTAATTACATACTAAAATAAATTGGATTGGCAGGAAATATGTGTTCAGTTGGCTTGTACCTGATTTAGTTAGGTATCAGCTTGTGAGTTCGAACTCCACCTAATTTTAGTTAGAAAATTTTGGCTATGGATCGGGTCTTGTTGATCTAACGATTACTTATTGACAAAAAAATGATACAAACGTCAAGTTTTTTAGTCTGATGGTTATAATGATTTAACTAATGTTACTAGAAGTTAAGAAATATATACAAAAAAGAAAAAACAATTTATTAGTGAACTTGGACATTTATCATTTCATAGATTTTCGATTAAGGTTACAATTTGTTGGCAAAGAAAAGGAACTAAATAGAAGAAGATCATAGTATTTGATTTTTTTTTGGTCAACAATTAGATCTACAAGAATTGATTTATAGCCTAAAACTTATCTTTATAATCCCTTTTTAAGCTACCATAATGCAACGGGTAGAAGTCGAACCCTAGTGCAAAATCATTAGCTGGATCATCCTAACCACTAGACTGAGAGCAACTCGGATGCATAGTGGTCACACAAATTTAGTATTATTGTATTTGATTTTATAAAAATAAAATTTAAAAATATACGAAATTATATCATTATCTTGGAACTGTTAAATGAGTGTTGGTTTACTGATTCAATTCTTTGGTTTAGGCTTGAACCAAGTGAGATTGAATTGGCTTGTGGTTAATCGGTCAGGTATTAATGAACCAGAAATCATTGAAGAAAGAAGTCGGTTTGGCGTTGGTCCAATCGCGAGGATTGAAGCCGGTTATTGTCTTTGGTTTGAAGACCCATTTATTGCTTCTTCTTCTTCAGTTGTTTTTTTTTTCTGTTACAACGATTCCAACGGAATCATTCTTCTCTCTCTCACCATTGATGTATCTCTAAGCTCAATTGAGCTGAACGCTTCTTCAATTAGTGAATTGCTGGGTCTTTCCGGCTCCAGACGTAGACACTATCATTTAGATGTGTCGAACTGGGTAATCAAAGTCTCGTGTCTCACTATCTTCAATTTCTCTGCAATTCGTTCTCTCCTATCTTCACATTTGTGTAAAATCGATTAAGGATTCATTGATACGAGTTCAATTTGAGTTTATCCGAAGCTCATTTCATAACAGGAACCACAGATTATTATTTATTAGTATTAATTTTTGATAAATTAAACAACGACGCAATAAAAGTCTTATTACAATAATCTGCCACGATTTCGGATAAGTCCTAATTAATGCATTTGTATTTTAAAACATATCTGACCACTATTATACTACTAAATTTATGTGATTTCCTGGTTGTTTTCTCTATTCAAATGTTTCACAAAGATTCGAAAAGTTGATAACGACGCTTATAAATAGTAGTATAAAGTATATATAAACGGTATATCTTCATGGTTATTCTTTGACGAAATTAGCATGAATTTTTCAATGTAGTCGATATCACTAGTGATCGATCTCTAAATTAGTGACTGCCAAAAGAATACCATTAATACGATTCATCTAGGTACAAAAAGAACAAGATCACCATAAAAAGACAGGACAAAAATGAAAGATTTACCTAGGTATATCCGCGGTGGCATCAAAATGCGACGAACATAGAGTATCAAACACAAGCATTTCAGTCACGTTTCACATGTGTGACTTTAATGTTGTCGAAGAGGATCCTCCAACGTTTTACCATTGACACATAAGGTTGCAAACGAAGATTTTGACGACCAGCCGCTATGGATTGTTGAAAAATCAACTATGAAGGAGAGAGATATGAGTTCTGATGTCAATATCGGTAAAGTATGAGAGATGATTTTCGGCTGAATCTAATAATTCACATGTACTAAAAAGAACTTGATTTGAGTTGTTTTTTTAGAAAAGAATCCAATTCCATTTTATTTCTTTCACGTCATTACAATTAATTTTCCTCTTTTTTGTTCTCCATTCTTTCTATTTGCCACATATACAAAATTTAGAAAATAAATTTTAAGGTTAAAAACAATTATAAAAGAATAAGAGGCGGAGGCGATGCCTGGCAAAAAGTCCATCAAGGAATAATTGGTACGAGAGTTGGTGACCTTGTGATGCTTAGACAGCAAGATGAGACGTTCTCTAAACCATTACCCGTTAATTCGGCGTTTACTGGATATAGATGCATGGTAAATGTTTCTTTGAAGGATTCAAATCTTTTCAATGGTATGGGTTGGTATTGCTTTCTTGATGGTACAACATGAGGCCACAGAATATTAGATGAAATCTATTTTCACTCAATTCGGAATTCAAGGTACTTCTTTGGGCCATGGTATGCCTTATATCTTTATAAATTACGGAGATCGAGTTTCTAGTGATTGCTCTGAACTCTTAAAAATGATTGAGGACCTCTTGCATATCCAACATTTCTACCATATCTCGAGGACTTTTTATATGTTTGTATTGAGTAAAATTGACTCAAAAAAATTATAAAATTACAGTTTTAATTTATATGATCATTGCATTATTTTTTATATTAAACATATTGCAAGTCAACTAATTCACCCTAGAAGAACACAGCATTAAAATCATAGCCCAGACTGTTTTGGTTGCAAAAACTAAATTTCTTAAATGTTTTTGCTTAATCTGCAATTAACTAACTTTCGTACACGGCAGCTACAGGCCGTAACTTTTTTTTCATCATACAGTGACTTCAATTTCACGAAATCAAAATAAACACACAAAACTAAAAGCCACAATAAGGCCCAGAATAAAACAAAAAGCAAACCCAAAAAAAAAAACAAAAAAAGAAAGAAAGAAGTTCTTCTTCTTCTTCCGTGAAGGTCAAAGAAAAAAAACTCAATCCAAATACCACCGCTATTTCGAGCATAATAATGGTGATGTACTACTGTTTCACAAATTGAAGGATCTCTTTAGTTAGTAACTTTCCTCGTTGTAATTGCGGCGGCTTATGCTGGTTCCGATCGTTGTCTTTTCTCCGGTGTGTTTCCGGTGGCCGGCTAATTCTTACACGAAAATTTTAGATTTACTATGAAGAGCAACCCCAAGGTTAATATTAATAACGGAGATAATAATCAGACGAAGAACGGTACCACAAATGGTTTCTTACCGAATTCGATAAAATTCATCTCTACTTGTATCCGAACCGCTTCCTCCGGTGTTCGCTCAGCTAGCGCGTCTGTTGCTGCTTCGCTCTCTTCAGATTCACAGGAGCTTAAGGACCAGGTTGGACTCAATTTGGTTTCTCTAATTTAATTTGGGGTTTTTTTTAATATATTTGCTGCGAGTTGAAATCTGATTCATCGTAGTAGTTATTGATTCATTATCCAGTTGGGTTTATGTGACTTTGATCAGATTAGGAGTTTTAGAGTTTATTTAGCCGATAGGTTTGACTTCTACGAGATTGATAATGGCTATGGAGAGTTGTGGCATTTGCAAATTGATGCAAGTTTTGTTATTCGGGATACTTGTAACAGATATATAGAGGGTTTAATTTCTCTGTGCCTGAAGAAGGAAAATAATTGATATTGTGTTTGTATTTCCCAAAAGAGAGTAATTTCGTAGGATGAGATCAATTGCTGCTTTGTTTAGTAAACTACGAGTAAGTAGTCTGAATTTGTTGATTATATCATTGAACTAGCTCATGGATTCAATCACGGTAACCAAATACTCTTTCTGTCATGAATACTGGTTTAGAATTTGATCAGGCTTAACTTATGTCGTCCTAATCTGGTTCAGAGCATGATTCCCGTTAGATTGATGCAAAAATTGTGATCACTGATCCTTAATATTGTGTTTGGTCACGCAGGTGTTGTGGTCTTCTTTTGACAGACTACACACAAGTGAATCTTCTTTCAAGAACGTTCTTTTACTAGGTTATACCAACGGATTTCAAGTCCTTGATATCGATGACGCAAATGATGTCAGCGAGCTTGTGTCAAGGCGAGATGATCCAGTTACATTTTTACAGATGCAGCCCCTACCTGCTAAATGTGACGGAATTGAAGGATTTAGATCATCACATCCCATACTTCTGGCAGTTGCTGATGAAGCCAAGCGTTCCGGTCCTGTTGTAACTGGCAGAGATGGATCAATTAGAAATGATCATGAGGATCCTCTTACCCTCTCTCCCACAGTAGTGCGATTCTATTCACTTAAATCTCACAACTATGTTCATGTTTTAAGATTCCGATCTACTGTCTATATGGTCAGATGTAGTCCCCGAATTGTAGCTGTTGGCCTTGGTTCACAGGTCAGTTTTTCTGTGTATCACTTTTACATACACCTTTCTGTGCGTGGATGTTCTGATAGTTAGAGAGTTTATTCATATGGCATATTTTAGTATTTCTACTGATCTATAAACTGAGAGACACATCTATTAATGTTGTGCCATTTTGATGCAGATATACTGTTTTGATGCTTTAACTCTTGAAAACAAATTCAGCGTCCTCTCGTATCCTGTTCCTCAGCTTGGAAACCAAGGAATATCAGGGGTCAATGTTGGATATGGGCCAATGGCTGTTGGACCTAGATGGTTAGCTTATGCTTCCAACAATCCTTTGTCATCTAGTATAGGTCGTCTGAGCCCTCAGAATGTTACACCTCCTGGCGTCAGTCCATCTACCTCGCCAAGCAATGGTAATCTAGTGGCAAGGTATGCCATGGAATCTAGTAAGCATCTGGCAGCTGGGTTACTCAATTTGGGTGACAAGGGTTACAAAACTTTATCTAAATACTGTCAAGATCTCAAGCATGACGGTCCTGGTTCTTCTCTTTCGTCCAGTCCTGGCCGGAAAGTTGGTCGGCTCTCATCTCACTCAGCAGAGTCAGATGTTGCTGGAACGGTTAGTCTTCTGGAGAAAGCATCTTATCTTGATTATATGGATTGGTTTTATACTCGTTTACTTGAGTAGACTAATATAGATTAGTGCATGCGTTGTTGAATGTCAAACATTAGCCAGTCAAAAAGGAGTATGATTTGCTAATCAAACACAAACCGTTTATTTGAGTATCGCCATAACCTATTTGATAGTAAATATGTTCTATTGTTTTGTCGTTTTTTGTGCTGCACTTTTACTGAACTCTGTTTTAGACTTGAGTATTTTAAGGAAAGAGTATGACCTCCTTTTCAATATGACTGGTGGCAGGTTATTGTTAAAGATTTTGAGTCCCGAGCTATTATATCACAATTCAGGGCTCACGCTAGTCCAATCTCCGCTCTGTGTTTCGACCCAAGTGGCACTTTATTAGTAACAGCCTCAATCCACGGTAACAATATTAACGTTTTCCGGATTATGCCGTCGCCTACAAAGAGTGGACCAGGTGCTCAAAGCTATGATTGGAGCTCCTCTCATGTGCCTCTTTACAAATTACATCGTGGCATGACATCAGCTGTATGTTTCTTATTCCACTTTTTCTTGTAGCTATGTTTTATTTTGACATTGTTATAGTACTGTAAACGCTATTTTGCTATATTTTTACAGGTAATACAAGATATTTGCTTTAGTAGCTACAGCCAGTGGATTGCAATTGTTTCCTCTAAGGGCACCTGCCATATTTATGTTCTTTCACCGTTTGGCGGAGAAAACGTTCTTGAATTACGTAATTCCCATGTCGATGGACCAACACTTGCTCCATCATTGTCCCTGCCATGGTGGTCGAGTCCATCGTTTATGAACACCCATTTTTCATTTCCACCACCAGCATCGGTAACTCTTTCTGTGGTTAGCCGAATCAAATGCAACAATTTCTTCCATGCTGCAAGTTCCGTTGTAGGAAAACCATCCTTCCCCTCTGGCTGTCTTGCTGCTATTTTCCATCAATCTGTGCCACATGAAAAGCAGTCGTCAGCTCATGCCTTGGACTATTTACTGGCTTACACTCCATCAGGTCATGTAGTTCAATACAAACTCATTCCATCTCTTGGAGGGGACCAAGCTGAAAGCAATACAAGACTGGGAGCAGCTTCTGTGCTGACCTCTGAAGAGGAATTGAGAGTGAAAGTTGAACCAGTTCAGTGTTGGGATGTCTGTCGAAGAGCAGATTGGCCAGAGAGAGAGGAGAACATATGTGGGCTTACTTTTGGTGGACGAAAAGCTGCAGAGTTAGCCGATACTTCTGATAGCGACTATCTAGGGAAGCCTCTGGAGAAACACCACATTTATCTTGCCAATGCAGAGGTGCTGATAAACTCCGGAAGAAAACCAATCTGGCAAAATTCAGAGGTACTGTCTACTTCTCTGTTTCATTTTCCTCCACAATATAACACAATTTGGTCATGTCTTCTTACTATATAGAATGTACAAGTGGCTGACATTTCCTTGAATTATATAAATTTCTAGATATCTTTCTATCCGATGTTTCCACCTGCCTCTGATGGGAGGAAACATCAAGGTGGCGGGGAGACAGAAATCGAGAAAGTATCTGCAAATGAGGTTGATATCAGGCGTAAGGATCTCCTACCAGTGTTTGACAATTTTCATAGTGTGTATTCCAGTATGCGCAACAGGTATGTTACCTGACTAACAAACTGCATCACATCATTCAAGTTGTGTCTGTCGTTGATCCGATTGTGAATTGGGTCCCTATTTTGCTTGCAGAGCTATTCTTGGGGGAAGAGATTCAGATTCTTCTTCTTCTTCTTCTGATCCTGGACAAGTTAAAGAAATTCATCCATTCAAAGGTAATCGGATTTTACTTCCCAATCGATGCATCAATCATCATAACAGTTCTCAAATCTGAAACCTGAAGTTGCAGCAGGTATGGCTTATCCTGAGAATGAGGAAATAAGAGGAAGTACCCATTTTACACCAACTCCGAATCACAATCCTCATAGCGGAATTGTAACATTCAAACAACCTGTGGTTTCCATTTCATCTGATGTGAAAGACACTAATTATATAGAAGACGCTCATCATCTCTTGCCAAAGAACGCCTCCCTGCCCGCTGAAACAAGAATCGAAAGCAGCAGCGGGACAAGCGGAGCTTCGAATGTAAGTTCTAACCGTTCTGATATGAGCATGAATGCAGCGGATGAAGTCGAAGGACCCATAGATGGCTCCCCAAATTTCGAGCAGTTTTTCAAGGAGGTCATCTCCAGTGAAACTGCTACAGAAACAGAACAGAACAAAGATGTTCCATCTGAGCAAAGAAAACTCGATGAAGACGACGACGAAGATGACATGCTTGGTGGTGTTTTCGCTTTCTCCGAAGAAGGTAAGAAAGAATTCATCTCATACCCTGAAATTTTCTATGTAATAATGGTAATCATCGACCGTTTTTGGATGAATTTTTGCAGGTTGAGTTTAGTTAAATTATGGCTTAAGCTCTAATGGAGAAGAAGTCACTTACTAATCCCGTATGCTGCAACTTACTCACTGATGATTCTCAATACCTTGAAGAAAGAATTCAAAAACCAACAATCTGTTTCTGTAAATGCTTGTAAATGAAATGTTCGTTATCAACAGTCTCTCGATTACCATGGACTGTTTCTTTTTCTGTTGTTATTTTTTTCTTTTTTAAAAATATTCACGTGTAACTCTATTCATTCATCAAAAAAAAAAGAAAAAAAAAGGGAAAAAGATAGTAAGAAATAAAAATAAAGATTTATTTCGTTTGGTTTTATTACCTCTTATATAAGCATTGTCCTTGTGTGGTACTTTTCATGTTATTTCCCATTTTTTTTTCACTTTTCAATTTCTCAAAACCAAATTGCCCAAAACTCCGGTTCGGTCCAGACCAATTATACAGCGTTCTCGAAAGCGCTAATTCAATACGCGGAGAAAAAAAAACCCGCGAAAACTAAATCCATATTGCCACGTTGGCAATCCTCGTGACTTCAGGCTGACCAATCACAATGCATTCTCAATACACTATATATACTAGAAATCGCCACCAAACCCTAAATTTCTCGTCACTCTTTTACAGTCAAATAATTATCAAACGTCTCTTCAGTCTTCCGATTCAGAGAAAAGATGAGTTCAGGTGGTGGCAGTGGATCAACCAAAGGAGGCAGAGGAAAGCCAAAAGCTACAAAGTCGGTCTCTCGATCGTCTAAAGCTGGTCTTCAGTTTCCCGTTGGAAGGATTGCTAGATTCCTTAAAGCTGGAAAATACGCCGAACGTGTCGGTGCCGGAGCTCCGGTTTATCTCTCTGCTGTTCTTGAGTACCTCGCTGCTGAGGTATGAACAATAATCTTCTGATTTCTCGATTTCTGAGTTGCATTTGATTTTGGAATTTCAAATGCCAGTCATGTTTATGTCTTTTAGTCAATCGCTTATTCTCTATAAAAATTACTCGTTTGATTTCCCTGATGCATGATAATAATCTTCTGATTTCAAGATTTTGTTGTGTTGATTTTGATTTCAAAATACAAATCATGTTTGTCTATACTCAATTTTCTTTCTCAATGTGAGAGTCACTCATTTGGTTTATGTTTATAATCTGCTGATTTCTGGATCATTGTGTAACTATGATAAGATCATATCTCTGTTGCTTTGATATTGCTTTCAAATGCAATTCGTGTTTCTTTCTTTGCTCAATTTAGAATCACCAGTTTCCATAATTTATGTATGCATCTGTTGTTTCTGATTAGCTCATACTGATTCATGCTAAGGTTGATTGATTCTGATCCATTTATGTTGCTGATATGATCATAGGTATTGGAGCTAGCTGGAAATGCAGCAAGAGATAACAAGAAGACACGTATTGTACCAAGACACATTCAACTTGCAGTAAGGAACGATGAAGAACTCAGTAAACTCCTAGGAAGTGTAACAATTGCTAATGGAGGAGTTTTACCTAATATTCATCAAACACTTCTTCCATCAAAGATTGGAAAGAACAAAGGTGATATTGGATCTGCTTCTCAGGAGTTTTGATTCTTTATATTCCATTACTCTTTTGTAAAAGAGTGTTTTTTCACCAATGAAATCATATTATCATTTAATACATTTTAAAAGAAACAAGAGTGTGCATCACAATTGATGTCTAGAAATTGCAGATTCAATGGCTTCAATACAAACACCAATAGGTTTTGATTTAGCCATAGCTTCTGCAAGTGAAACTCTTGCTTCACTATGAGAATGTAATATCGATATAGCATTGGAAACAGCCCATCTTATATGGGCTTCTTTATCTGTTTTCGTGAAACCGAGCCATTGCAGAACATTGTTCAACTGCAAACAACATCAAATCTTAGTCTCACACTGAGTGACTAAGACAAGTAAAAGAGACAAGAGTGTGTATTACCTTGACACTATCTGAGTAGAATCCTTCTGAGTATCCGAAGAGTAAATGTTCTGTTACAATTCCTCCAAGTATCACACATGAAAAGTTGTTTAGTGTCTGCATATAGCAGATCCAAACACTTTAGAGAAATAGCTTTGGGCTAAAAAGAATTATTCACTGCAAGATGAAATTTTACCTTGGATGAGATATTGCCTTGATTATCCTACATTGTAGAAAAAAAAAAACAAGTAGATTCACAATAGAGATACTATGTAATCTACAAAAAGCATGTATCATGTTGAAGAATGTACCAACCAATGGATCCATTAGGCCTTCGACATTGTCTTTCATAAGCTGATTTGCAGCACCGACCTATGGTAATAACATGAATTCAAGTATGGTGGAATAAAACACAAGCTGACTATTTGTATGAAAGAACAAAACCACTTACTTGTTTGAGGAACTCAAAGCCGACAAATTCTACTCTTCCGGTTACACTCGACGGATTCTGTCTTAGACTTTCCAATGTTGGTATTTCATAGTGTCGTGGAAGAACTCCAAGTAAGTAACCAACCAGAAAATGCCCAGATTCATGCTGCAATACTCACATGTTTCATTAAATATCATCTTATTACCAAACAACATTTTATAACACTTTGCAACAATGTTTAGTTAGAAATTTCAAGGCTATACAAACATGTTAAAGTTAGGTGCTTTGAGATTATAATAGAGATGAACTGCAATCAGAATTTCACCTGAACAATAGCGAACCAATCTTCTTCAGATAAAGTTTGTGTTTCGTCCTCTTTGTAGGTTTCTACTGAATTCTGCAGATTTTAAACCCTTTTTTTTTTAATTAAATTTGACAGTGGAAGAAAAAAACTCATACAAGTGAGGCCAAAATTGAAAGTACCTCTTCAGCATAAACAGATTCAATGCTTCTAGAGACCGAATCGATCAACGACTGAAGAGCAGTATTGCTACTCATGTCTAATTTCTTCGGAAGCTAAACACACAGAAAATAAAAAGATGAGAGAGAGGGGAGAGAGAAACAGACGAGAGAAGAAAGAACCAGACCAATTTGGCAGAGCCGAAGGAAGGGAGGACGCCATTTTTGCCGTTGAGTTGTTTAACGAGAGAGAGAGCAGTTTTGTAATTCCTTCTCGAAAGCTCTTTATTCACTCTCTCAAGAGCTCTACGGCGTCGGTCCACCGGAGATTTAGTCGCTCCGACGACCATCAGGCGGCTCGCTTGGAGATAAGAAGACATATTGGTTTGGTGTTTGAAATTTTAAAACAATTTAAATAGAGAGACACATCAATGGGGATGTAGCTCAAATGGTAGAGCGCTCGCTTTGCATGCGAGAGGTACAGGGTTCGATACCCTGCATCTCCAAATGTTGTTTTTTTCTTTCTAAATCGTCCGGTTAAATGTAGTTTTGGTCGGTCCGTAGTGCTGCACAAAAGCGGAAATAATCAAATAATAACCAGTGAGATAGTCAGACATCGAACCTTGGATGATTAAGGATGAAGAGCGTTGAAGCAGGAGAGTATCATTCCAATGATTTTGAATGGGAATTTTTGAAGAATATGGTCGAGAACGATCCTTCTTTCTCCTACCATCTCCAACACACTCATCAAGGTTCCTCCGCTTCACCAGATTCGCAGCCATGGCAAAGTTTCCATTCCCGTCACTCCTCTGGCAAATTCTTCAAGGTACTCACACACATTATTGCTTCGATTCCGGATACTTTTGAAACCTAGAAGATTTTATGCTAATTATAAACCCTTTAGATTTGAAATCAGTAGTATCAATTACAGTCGATGAGTTCTGCTGTAAGTTTTTTGACATTTAGTGATTTTGATTGCTTGTTAGTAATCAGATAGTTTGGATATAGCCTAGTAACTTATATTGCGCCTTTGAAATCAGAAGAATCAATTTCAGTCGAAGAAATTTGTTGCAATTTTTTGACATGTAAAGATCTCGATTGCTTGTTAGTAATCAGATAGTTCGGATTTTGCCTAGTAACTTATGTTGCACCTTTTAAATCATCAAAATCAAGTACAGCTGAAGAAAGTTTGAGTTAGTAGTAGAAACTTGCTTCTAATTTTTGACATGTAGAAAGATTTTGTGAGTAAGCATGTAGTTTGGAGCTTCTTTAATAACTCTTCAACCTTTGAATGTTTTTTTATCATATATGAATATTGATCTTAGATGAGATGTGAGATTTGTCTTAACACCACTGGTTTCATGTAGGAAAGAAGGTATTTGTTGAAGGAATTTCCTGAGTTAGTTTCTTGTGGAGAGAACTCTAAATTTTTGGAAGTTGGTTGTGGTAATGGCAGTACAGTGCTTCCAATTTTACGGTAAATCTTTAGATCTTCACTTATAGTTTTCTCTTTGTTTGATGCCATTAGCACAAATTTATTCCCTAAGCTCTTTTGAGTAGTTTAAAAGTTTGTTATCTCACTGTGACTCTACATTCAGATTTGGTGTAGATACTAAACCAATTCAATTAATGTTTATGTTAATCTTATGTACATGTATCTGTTTATCTTTGCATTTTATGCAGTGGAAATAAGAACATTACTGTATACGCATGTGATTGTAGCAGTGAAGCTCTTGTTAGGACTAAAGAGAACATTGATAGCGCTATTGCTACAGTTGGTAACTTCCATTCTTTCTGTTGTGACTTTTCAACGTCTGAGTTCCCAGATTGGGTGGCATGTGATCATTGTCGAGACAACTTTGTGCTTAACAGTTCAGGTTTTGGTCTTTCTTCACCAATTCACCCCCATTCGCTCTACATAAGATGCACATTAATCTCTTATACACGTCTTGCTAAGCTCGTATGCCTTATGATTTTCCATTAATAGGTGGGAACAAGGGCATGCTGGTGAACTATAAATGTTCATTGCATGAACATTGCATCGCTGGGGTGGATTTTGTTACTCTGGTATGTCAATATCGCTCATTTAATTAAAGACCAAATAGCACACTCACGGCAGGAAATAGTATTGCAACTTTGCAGTAGATTTAGATTGGTGGGTCGTTTCATGATCTTTATAACGTAGATACAATTTAGAAGTTAAACCAAAACTTTTATGGTAGAAATATTTCTAACAAGTCCTACAATCTGATTTTTAAGCTATTAGGCTCTTTACAGATGTGCTAGATAACTCTGCTATGTGAACATTGCTCATTAAAAGCTCACCTTTTTTCTTCTTCCATATAATTAAGGGTTATATACGTTTTATGCTATGTCAGATTTTTACATTATCGGCATTCCTAAAGAAAGGATGCCAAGAGCTATAAAGAAATGCTTTGCTGTGCTGAAACCTGGTGGTCTACTCTTGTTCAGAGATTATGGTAATTGTTGAGACAGCACGAAAGGTCACCCTTAAGAGTTTAATCACATGTGCTAGAAAATTAAAAATAAACTGATAGGCTAAACACTTTTGATTATAATCCAGGCTTATATGACATGACTATGCTATGGTTTGAGCCTGACAAACGTTTAGGATTCAGGGAGTACCTGCGGTCTGATGGAACCCCTTTCCTACTTCTTTTGTCTCAACACTGTCAGAAGACTATTTACAGATGTAGGATTCAGTGAGGTAAGCTTTCTTGTTCCTGTTAGTTGTTGTGATCAGAGTATGATTATCTATTAGGGTAATTGAATGAATTGCAAAGTTTTAATATTTTGATTCTTGTGTTCAGGTTGAGCTTGAAAATTGTTGTGTCAAAGCTGTAAACCGACGAAAGGGTAAGGAAATGTATCGTGTTTGGGTTCATGGGAAGTTCCAAAAGCCCTTCTAAACTAAGTTGAAAGGTAAGTGTTAGTCCAATATGGCATGGCTAGAAATCATTTAGTTTTAGGGAAGTATTTTACAAATTTATCAAGTATAAAAGAATTTTGATTGCGGGTTGGAGTTGGATAAAATCTAAGAGTAATGTAGCTTTGTAACATTCGAAGATCGATCAGTCCTATCAAATTTGGCTACTATCTAAACCAACTGAAGTAGAAATCCGATCGGATTCTCTTCAAATCGTTTGAGCAATAAACATTGGCTCACCAAATTCAGAGATCTATGGAGTTCTCTTGAACGTTCTGTATTTTTTACTTTTACCAATCGAGAAGCTAATAGAGTGGACTGAATTTGCATGTCCAAAATAATTCAAAGAGTGTAGAGTCTGGTTTTTAGATTAATGTTTTGTACTAATCCTCACACTAAGTTTGTGTCAATTGCAATCTCTAATCTGATTTCTTTAGAAGTAATTCCCTTAATTATCATCCTGACACTTTCAAGCCATTTTTCTCGGCTAAGTGCACATGGAATCAGATCCGTGTTTCTAGTCCCTCAGTTTCATGGAGTAAAATAATCTTGTTCCCTCAAAAAAATTTGAAATTTCAACAAAACAAAATTTATTAACCTAACTTGTTCATATAATCAAAATCTAGATCATATGGAACAAGTCAAAAGCTTTGCAGAACATAACTTAATTTGTTTTCGATATTGTAAGATCTTGAGATCTAATATTTCTTTGATATAGATTTAAAGATTTGTTCGGTTTTTACTCTAGTGGAAGGTGGTAAATTCTCTAAAGGTAGGCACATTTGCATATAGAGGGATCGAGTCCCACTATCTATATTATATATGAATTTGCCTAATAGACCGGCCAGTTGTGACCAGTGTTTGAAAAAAAAAAAAAAAAATTTGTTCAAATGACAAAAACCTCAAATTTAAGGATTTTGGGGCTTGTTGGATAATAGCTATAATGTCGACTATAGTTGGAGGACAAACACATGGAAAATTTTAAGGACAAAATCTAATTTATATTGGAAAACGTTTGTACTGCACCAACCCATCTGAATGTAATAACGCCAGAGATAGCTTTTATACATGGTAACTAAAAAAAAGTGAATAACTAAAATAATTTCAAATTTTTGTTTAATAATGATTACCATGCTGAGTTCGAAACCCTTCTATGGACTATGTCTTTCCTACTTTTCTTTCAGTTTCAAGAAATAGTTTTTGCAGTGGATTGCATGGAGGTGTTGAAGATGGTCGCAGACCCGAAGAATTGGCCAGCATTCTTACTTCTTTTGGAGGAATTTGCTTGTCTCATATGCTTTTTTAGCTATTTCTTTCTTTTATCCCCGTGTTTTAAATTTCAAAGTTAATTTTCTGACTCGGAATGTTAGATGACTATCCAGAAATCAATCATTTGTTAATCATATATCTTACATTGGCTCTACTCTTTTGATCTAATGAATTAAGTTATGTTGGAAAAAAAAAATTGAAGTTCGTTTAATACAAAAGTACACTTTTTTTTTATTTTCAAAAAAACTTATTTGCGAAAATGTCACTGATAAAAGAGTCACTTCATCCAAACAACTTTATCATTGGAGAATGGACAATGCTGGTAGATTTAATAGTAGTAGATGAAATAATTATTCGATGATAGATTTGTTTAGCAAATGATAGTAGATTTTCGTTGTGTTATAGTAGATTTTCGTTTATTTGACGGTAGATTTATTTTACTTTGAATTATCATCTAATAAAAGAGTCACTGATAAAAGAGTCACGTCATCCAAACAACTTTATCATTGGAGAATGGACAATGCTGGTAGATTTAATAGTAGTAGATGAAATAATTATTCGATGATAGATTTGTTTAGCAAATGATAGTAGATTTTCGTTGTGTTATAGTAGATTTCCGTTTATTTGACGGTAGATTTATTTTACTTTGAATTATCATCTAACTTATCATATAATGATAAATTTAATTAATAGAAAACAGTAAAAAGAGTAATGTGAGAGTTGTCTCTTTGTTTTTTTAACTATAAAATTTGAATATCAAAGTTGTAAATAAAAACAAGTATATTAGTTTACAAGTCTTTTCTATATACAATTCAAAATCCAGCATAAAAGAGTAGTTGAGTATTATATGTAAGAGTAATTTCAGTAACTCTTTTAAAATAAGATCATTTGAGTAGTTCTTTTAAAATAAAATGAAAAGAAAATGTGTTGACAGAAAAAAAAATGAAAAAAAAGGTCTACAAATTAGTGTTTCAGATATGATGCTGAAACCACATGGTCAATCTACCAAATAACTCAGAGTTTAGAGGACTTTGCTTCCCCAGACAGATTGGTCAATAACTAGAGAGCTTTTCTCTACCAAAAAAAAATAATGTTATAATAGATTTGGATATATTTAAATAAAGCTACTCATAAGATATATTAGGCAAGATATATGAGAATATTCTCACAAGAATATGTTCTTATCTAAACTAGGAAATACTTGTATTTATAAAAATATTAAACAAGGTCAACTATTAACACTGTGAAGTCTTTTCACAGAATATTTCAATATATGATCTTAGTAGTCAACAAAAACTAAGATGTTCTATATAATGATTTTCTAGTTTTAAATTTAAATACATAGAAATGAAGTTATCTTCTCTATCAGAATTCAATTCCAAAAACTCATATTTGGTTCACATGATATTGCTAAAGATTTAGAAATTGACTTATGGATCTGGTTTTATCGATCCAAACTTTAATAAATAAAAAATAGAATGGAAACCAAATGTCATGTTCAGTTTAATACGTTTCTTTTTTCTTTTCTTTTATTCTAATTGGTAGCTATCAAAAATGTTTAAATTCAGTATAACCAAAAAGACATTTGGTTTTCATTAGAAAAAAAATACGAAAAATACTTTACTTTTTTCATTAAATGGTTAAAGTGATTAGAAGTTAACCATATGTCATTTTTTCATTAAATGTTTCAATTTTCATACATATATCCTAATGTTTAAATCTTAATAAAAAATGTAATGAGAACCAAATATCATTTTTCCGGTAAAGTATTATTTTATCATCTTAATGAGTTGTGATAAATTCAGTTCGTTTAGTCACTATCAGTTTCAGTTTCTTAGTATATACAAGTATCCAATTGTCCGGGCAATGAGAGTATGAGACAAGCTAGGTTTGGATGTTGCAATTTCTTTTTTGAAAACTGAGTGGTTCGAACTCAGAGATACTGACTATCACTATCTAGTTAAAGTGATCAAATGTTTATGATTCTGCAGTTTTTCTATTGGAGACCAACGCATAGCCGCATAGTTCTACGTAATATTATTTAGAAATTAAAATTTAAAATTATGAATTAGATCTTGTTATACCGAGAAAAAAACACTATGTTTCATTTTTATGGGAGCCACATGTAAAGAATCTGGCGTATAATATAGAGATGTTACGTGTGTTAGTCTTAAGCATAAGACGTTCTTCATCCTTAATAATTCAGTTCTTTGTCAAACAAATACAGAAAATACAATATCTCTATATATTATTACAGCCATAGTTTAATGAGTTTTAATTATTGTCGCGTATAACGTGTGAGTTTTAAAATAATATAGACGTGTTACATAAAGCAAAATATTGTAATCTGCCAACTATAAATATGTACGCACTTGCATTGGATGTAATTAGCAAACATAACAGATAGAAACTTGTGTACTGAAGTTGGATCGAGGAGCTAATATATATCCATGGCGATATCTCACACTCAGCCATTGCTTCTTTTTCTTGTGTCACTCTGTTTTTCACTTGCTTTATGCCGAACCAATTTCCAGAACTGCGATGGTAAGTATCGACTTGTTAGTTGTTAGTCAATTCTCTTAAGTTTATATTATGTTGTCAAAATACTTTACTTAGAGAGATTCTACATTCAAATCCCTTGGAAAACAAAATATATAAAAAATAGTTTCCTAATATAGCGGTAGTAGTTAGGACCACGTAAACTCGCATAAGTTCTTATTTGTAATCTTGTTTTTGGGTTAACCGGTTCCATAATTATTTGAATGATACGAAGTTTACAAACTAGTAAAATGTTGGAGATCTGGATCTTTTCAAATATAAATATTAATATAATATATGCCTATAAATGCGCAACGAATTTTCATATTCGTAAAATTTGTCAAAATTACCCAAATTATCCTCGATACTAGAAAAAGTTTATAATGTGTTTATTGTTTCTTTCACTCGTGGAAAATCAAAGAAAAAAAAAGAATTTTATATACTGTAATTAATTTGTAAGGTATTTATTTGATTAGGTTTTCTGAACCAAATTTCACCCCTCTAACAATATTCAAGGTCCCCTATTTTTAAGCGGTCTTCAATTGGTAAAAATTTAATGATATAATTATATGTATATTGACATATAGTAATTAAAATTTTGATAGAAAAACAGAGAATATATTTAGTAAAAGATAGATAACAAAACTATTAAAAACTATTATGTGGATTCTAAATAACTTTGATATAAATATTATAAAAAAATTTATTTTATATGGAGTCTCAAATATTTGAGATCCGATGCCGTCTAGTGTTCATACATTTCTTATTAAGGTGGATGATGTGAAGATCTCTCCATACCCAGTTCTGCGTAGCGGTAATGCAAACATTACAATCACCGACATTACAAGTAAGTGATTCTATCTTAGCATTTATGATGGTATTTCTTCCTGAAAGATTTTGAAGTCTAACAATTTTGATAGAAAGATTTTGGTGTAAACAGACAAAGCCATTCTTAAGAGAGTTACTATCAGTCTTTCTTAAAAGGTTCTCAGGAACGTTCAGCGGAATCAATGGAAGAAAAAGTTATTCCTTGTGTGATATAACGGCATGCCCAGTTGCACCTGGCCTCATTGTTTTTAATCTCTCTAACATATTCACTCCCAAAGAAAAAGAAACAGTCAGTTTTATCATATACTAGATATGCACCAATACGATGTATGAATTTATTTTGGAAAATTGTCAATTTAAAATTGTACTTACGCCGAGGACAGGTGGTCCAGTGGTGTTGTCACTTTATAAATCCTCAAGACACCAAGGTTCGAACCCCCTACCTGCAGTATAAAGGAGGGGATTAAAGGCCATTAGGCCAGTTGACAAAAAAAAAACATTGTACTTACCAAAATTCGTTGATTAAACATTAAATTCCAGATGTAGTTAATTAAACATTCAATTTAATATTAACATTTTAAAAAATATCAAACTTTGTGTTGACTCGGCCAATTAAACATTCCGTTAATTTCAAATAAAATTTTTTTCTAAATTCGAAAGTCAAATCGATTTTGGAAGTTCAATTCAGTTTTTATCTTCCTTCTAAAGAACCCCTAAGCTTGATTTTCTCTTTTCTTTCAAGAATGAGCTCAAATTTGTCGGTTTGAAATGTTGTCATCGATACTTCAAACCGACGAATTTGAGTTCATTCTTGAAAGAAAAGAGAAAATCAAGCTTAGGAGTTCTTTAGAAGGAAGATAAGAACTTAATCAAACTTCCAAAATCGATTTCACTTTCGAATTTAGAGAAATTTTTTATTTGAAATTAACGAAATGTTCAATTGGCCGAGTCAACACAAAGTTTTGTGTTTTTAAAAAAGTCAACATTAAATTGAATGTTTAATCAACCATATTTTGAGTTCAATGTTTAATCAATCACTAGTTAGTACAATGTTAAATCGACAATTTTCCGAATTTATTTTGAAACCCAATTTTATATAATAAAATTATAAAAAATTGATATTTTAAAATATATAAAAACATTAAAAATTATAAATAGTTGAATTTGACACGTGAAAAAATGTATATTTCTCCTCTAATCTAAATTGACACTAAATAATAAATTTTATTAATATAATTATTGACAAAGAAAAAATATTAGACTAAACGATAAATATACCACATTGGAACCAATAACCAGAATTTCGACCCGAATAAAGCTTAATGCGAAAGTTTTGATCAAAACTCATAAAAGCACAAAATTCTTATTGACCAAACATCGTCTACTCTTGATATTATTTATTATTATTTAGTAAATTTGCTGAATGTTCGAAGAAATCCTACGAGCTAGATGGACGATGACCTTTTATCTAGTGCCTAGGAAATTTAGTCGAACCATAAGCGATTTTTAAATATATATTTTTTTGTATATGATGAATTAACTATATACTAAAGTATAAATATAATAAACAATATGAATACATGATTTCATAAATTTGAAAAAGTTTAATATAAACATAAAATTAATTACTAGAGAATAAAAAAAAAAAATTGATAAAACTTTTAAACATTATATTTTTCTTAAACTCGCAAAAAGACATGTTATTATTAGAAGGAAAAATAAACAGAAAAAATTTGACTACCTAATTAGTTCGACTACATTAAAATCAAGATTGTTAATGGCCGCCTAACACATATATCTTACTTCTTAAAATATCATTTTATATTATCAACTGTAATAAAACCAAATCGTATTATTAGTTGAATTATTCTAACGGACAAGAATTCAGTTCAAACTATTTTTTTCTCCCCTTATTAAAAATCAAAATATTGAAAAAATCAGTTAAAATAATTTAGAAAATAAGGCCAACAGATTATTTACTTCTTTTACTTATTAAAAGGACAAAGTATTACACAAATCTAAATAAGTTCTTTAAAAATATTACACAAAACTAAATAATTTCCTCGGCTTGCATCTGCCAAGCACCCACCCCAACCTGACTTGTGTTCTCATTGGAATCTCAGAATTTTTTTTTCTTTTTTTGGTGTACTATAAAAGCTTTCCAACTTGTTTCTCTTCTTCACTCTCACATCTCTTCGTCTTCTCCGCCTCCTCCGATCTCTCTGCAATCTCTCTGCTTCTCTAAGATTTAGTCATGGCTTCCATTGCTGCTACTTCTACTTCTCTTCAAGCTCGTCCTCGCCAACTGGTATCTCTCTTTCTCTTCTTCACTCGAATCTCCTCTTTTGTTACTGTGATTTTTTTTTTTGCCGCGATTAATCTCATTCTGCGATAGATCTGATTGTTTTCTTACTTTTCTTTCCCTCGCCTGTGTCTGGTGATCTCGATCTAGCTTCTTCAATAATGGATCTTATTGTAGAATCATTTACTCAGCTATTTCCACTGTAGGTTGATTTGTTGAAATAGCTCTAAGAATTCATTTTTGCATTTGGGGAAGTTTAGATTTAGTTTTCTCGAATTTGAGATATTGCTTTCTCTGCAGCAAGTTTTGATCTCGTCAATCTGATGAATCTGTTTTAGTTACTCCATCAAATCACCAGAATGATTGTTTGTTGTCAGTCGAACAGGATTCTCCTTTGCATAAATTTAATTGGACATTAGTTCTAATATAGATATTAGCTGCTTCTGTTTAACTTCTCTGGTTGCTCTATAGTTTTGGTTATCGCTTTCTTTTTTTGCTTTTCATTCGAGTTTTACCTTGTACTGATTTCAAATTTCTCAAAATCGATTGCAGGCAATTGCAGTTAATCCACTTAAATGCTTTAGCTATGGAAGAAGCAATCTTTCTTTTACGCTTCGCCAGCCTCGCTTGAGTGTTTCATGCGCTGTAAGAATTTATCTTCTCACAAATGATGTTTTCATTTTACTTTTCTTTCAGAAAATGGTAGTAGAGTTATCGTGTTGCTAATCTAATTGTACCTCTGGAGCCAATTCAAAATTTGCAAACAATGTAATTTGGCTCTATGCTAGATCTTTAAGAACTTGGGTGATTGATATAATTGATTGCAGACAACGAGATTGATTTTTTGTGTCCTTTTTGACTGATGGTATACAGGCAAAACCTGAGACAGTGGAGAAGGTTTGTGCAATTGTCAAAGACCAGCTCTCAGTTGATGACACCAAAAAAGTCACAGCCGAGTCCAAATTTGCTGATCTTGGTGCTGATTCTCTCGATACCGTAAGTAGCAGCCTTCTCTTGTCTAACATCCATCCACTTTTAGGACCATTGAACTCGACTGTCTGATGTAATGGATTGTTCAGTAGAGAACAAGCAATTGGAATTGTAGTTTTCATATGATGTCTTTATAACCAGCAATTGGAAATATAGAGAACAAGATGGATTCGTGTTTGTACCATATTATTGAGATTCATATGCTGTTGTTTAACTTTACACTTATAACTCTTGTGCTGGGTTTCAGGTGGAGATTGTGATGAGTTTAGAGGAAGAGTTTGATATTGAAATGGCGGAAGACAGAGCACAGTCAATCGCAACAGTTGAGCAAGCAGCAGAGCTCATTGAGGAGCTCTTGATGGAAAAGGCTAAGTAGAGATCGTTATTACTTATTACATAAGTAAAAACTAAAAATCTCGAACCGGTGTCTTGTTATTGTTTGGTTAGCTAAAGAGCAATTATGTATTTTAAGATTTATGTTGTTTTGGGAAAATTATTACAAGGCTTTGTATTTGACTTCTCTTTCTTAAACATTTTAGTTCCACCCGACACAAGTTACCTTTCAACAGTTACTTAAACATAACTGTTTATGTCTCCCTTGCCTACATTCTAGTTTGTTTAATATCAATATGTTGTTATGTACTTGCACAGTGTTGTATAATCCTTTTTACCAATCAAAACTCCAATTGTTGGCTTGCAATAAACATATTAAGAAAGTCAACAAAAACCTAAATTTACACAATTTATTTGGGTTTAAGCAATGAAATTACTCTAAAACCAAACAAAAATCTGAATTGAACACCCATACTTTCTTTTCTTTTTATATCTTTTTTTCTCTCTTACGGGAGTTTTGGATCAAAACCCAACTAATCTTCAAGAAGCAAGTAATGACTCTCCGGTTTTTCTAATGAGTCTTATTCAAAACTGTTTGATTGTAAATGATGGTGAGCGAGCTCTTAGAATGTTTAGTCCTTGTGGTTATGGTGAAACATGTGATTGGATTGAATTTCCTCAGTATCTTGCTCAACGTAGATGGTATGCCTCTAGCCAAATTTTGCCTGATGGACGGATAATTGTGGTTGGAGGAAGAAGACAGTTTAACTTTGAGTACTTTCCTCGAGAATCATCGCGGTCTAGGGGATTTAGATTTGAGTTTCTTAGAGAAACTTTAGATGGCAATGTTGAGAACAACTTATATCCATTCATACATCTTTTACTTGATGGAAACTTATTTGTCTTTGCTAACACAAGATCCATTGTGTTCGATTACAAGGGGAACCAAATTTTGAAAGAGTTTCCAAGGATTCCAGGTGATGATCCAAGGAATTATCCAAGCAGTGGTTCTTCTGTAATACTACCATTGGATGAAACCAAAGGTACTAACATAGAAGTTGAGATAATGGTTTGTGGAGGCGCTCCTAAAGGTAGTTTTGCACGTGCCAATAGCAACCGCGGAATCACACGTGCCACTAGCACGTGCGGGAGGCTAAAGCTATCCGGCCCGAATCCGACTTGGGAAATGGAAACCATGCCCTTACCACGTGTTATGGGAGACATGTTGCTCTTACCTACAGGTGAAGTCATCATTTTAAACGGAGCGGAAGCTGGTACAGCCAGTGGGAAAACGGACGTGACCCGGTAACCCGACCGGTTATATACTACCCGTTTGAACATCGATTCTTGGTTATGTCCGGGTCATCGCGTCCTAGGATGTATCATTCAGCCGCGGTCTTGTTACCAGATGGTCGAGTTTTAGTCGGAGGAAGTAATCCACACATTTATTACAACTTTACCAACGTTGAGTACCCAACGGATTTAAGCCTTGAGGCTTATTCTCCGCCTTATCTCTCTTTTGCATCTGATGCAATGAGACCGAAGATAATAAGCAACGACAATGAAGTGAGATACAAGGGGTTATTCAACGTTAACTTCTCCATATTACAGTTTCTGATCACCAATGATCTTCTCTCTGTAAGAATCATTGCACCTTCTTTCACTACACATTCGTTCGCTATGAATCAGAGAATGGTGATCTTGAAGATACTATCTGTGGAACGTGACCTGTTGACTAGCTCTTATAGAATCAATGTGTTGGGTCCATCAACGGCTGAGATTGCTCCTCCAGGGTACTACATGATGTTCTTGGTGAATGCAGGTGTACCAAGCACAAGTGTCTGGGTGCATGATCAGGATTTCTCAAAATACCATTGTTTTATCGACGGCTCGAGGAAGGATTCTGAATTTTTCTCCGGGTTAGCTTCGTATTGTTTTACATATTCACCGTGACGAGTCAGCATGGATGCCAAATGAGTGTTCTGTTGTCTATCCCCTCTTCGTACCGAATTTGAAGCGATTCTTTGGGTTATGAAGTCTCTTTTGGAACTAGACATTACTAAAGTTCATTTTGTGCTGAGATTTTGAAGATGATGGCGAGTCCAGACGAGTGGCTTGCGTTCTGTCAGTACCTAGACGAGTTTGACTAACTCATAAGACTCTTCTACAATTTCTCTCTTCATTAGATTTCGCGAAGTCTCAACAATAAGACGAATTGGTTAGGTAGACGTGTTCGGATTTGTCTAGAAATTGTGCTTATGTAAACAATATGCCATCTTTTTGGGTTGATAAATTTAAGTAATATATATGTTGGAAAAAAATCTAAATGCCGGGCATTTTAGATTTTGTCAATTGATCGTCTCCCCAAAATTTAATACTTACTGGATCAATTGAATTTAAGGTTTCGGTTCGGATATTTTACATGAATACCTAACGAGAGATATTATTCGAAAACTTTTTTTAGACAAAATGTATGAAATACAAATGTTAGGTTTGAGTGTAGAATTTGACCTGCTAATTATACGAAAAAAATGACATTTATGTTAACAAATATAAAGCGAAAAAATTGAATGATATAAAATTTTCTATTATTCAATATTTACTCTAATAGTTTAAAACAAATATAGTAACATAAAACGGGTACGTAACAAGAAATGAATTGTGGTTTTCAATTTTATATTAAGTACTCTCGTTACAAATATAATTGTCACTAAAAATTTAAATGTTGTACGTATTGGTAAAAAGAAAACAAAAAACTTGTCCGAATAAATATGAGTGATAACTCGCTCTTTGGCATTATCGAAATATTTGAAAATAAACAAGCAGAGAGCCGTGAATAAATATAAAACTATTATTAATTTTTTTCTAGAAAATTAATTTTTTAAGCACATATAAAATTTCTTCTTACATCATATTATTGTTTTCTTATTATAAAAATATTTTTTATTCATATCATACTATTATTTTCTTTAGTAAATTTTACTTTTTTAGTAAAGTTTAGGATTCAAAATATTTTTTTCAACCAATCCGATAGAAATGATTTTGTTTTACTAATACATGACCTTTAATATTGTCTGAGACCGCATGTACAATAGCATGTATTGCATGTAAACACTCCTTGCATTGTAAACACGGAATTGCCTTTTCCAATTTTCTTTACTTGCAATATATGCTGCTTATTTATTTCCAAATATTTCGATAATGCCAAAGAGCGATTTATCACTCATATTTATTCGGATAAGCTTTTTCATTCTTTTGTCAATATTACTTTTATAACTCAATTGACAAGACCTGATTTATAGCCAAACTTCATATCCTAAATTTTTCATTTTTTTCTTTTTTTTGTATCGGGAAAAAATCGAACTATGGTGCCTGAAGATTTGTAAAGTGACCACTACCACTAGACCACCTGGTCTCGGTTCGGACAAGCTTTTTTATTTTTATTTTTACCAATATGTAAGGGCATTTAAATATTATTTATAACGAGAATATTTAATATAAAATTGAACACCACTATTCATTTCTTGTCACCTACATATTTTATGTTACTCTATTTTTTTATAAACTATTACTTTTTCACTTTATATTTTGGCCGGTCAAATCCTACACTCAAACCTAACCAATTTTTATAACTCACCGTATTCCGGATATTTGGTCGAGACATTTTTGGAATAATGTGATTCGTTAAATATCTGTCAATTTTGTGAAACATCTAAATCTAAATTTAGATTCACTTGATGTGAAACATTTGAATCTAAAATTTAGACAGCTTGGTCCAACAAGTACCAGATAATGAATTCGAGAGACAACCAATTACAGAACTATGTCTATGTCTCTCACGACCTTAGTCACTAGACCACAAATACTGGTTAAACCTAACATTTATTTGCCCATTGTGCTAGACATTGTATTATCTTTTTCACTTTTGTAGATTCTGTAACTCCATTCTTGATATCTAATAAATTATCAATTCTTGATAAAAGAAACAAATCTATGAAGTAGTGTGCAATTTAAGACTTAACTTTAAAAAAATTTCATGCAAGCACACATCTCGGTTCACACTCTTAGTAATATAAATTTTGTAGTCGCATATTTAGATTGATAAAATGTAATTCCTAACTCAAAACCCTTATATTTCAAATAATGTTCTGCACGACAACACGATTCCCTAAAATTAAAATCCGACTAGAAGATAACAAAAATATATATTTAATCACTTTACTAAATGTGGTTCTCCACTTTCAAGTAATAAACTTATATTTAATTCATTTTTATTTAAAACTTAACATTGTTTCATCTGATTAAAATTGTTTGTAATTTGACGACATTATCTTATAAAGACCCGGCATTTAGATTTAAAGAGTTCATTGCCATATTTACATAAAAGAATTGTAAATTTAATAAAGAAAATAATTTAGTATAAAAAGAATTTTATGACAATATATAATTTGACGTACACCAAACCATTCTCTTCAACAAGAAAATAGACCACCAAACTCTAACTTAGAATTCACCATCAAACCAAAAGAACAAAGATAGAACTATGATCAACTCCAAGAAAACAATCATCTTCACAACATCAATCTTATGCATCTCCATAGCCGTATCATCCCAAGGTGTACCTAACCCTTTTCTACTGCAACTTGATCGATGGGAAATATTGTTACCAAGCATCGGTATATCAGCAATGCACATGCAACTCCTCCACAATGGTATGGTCATAATGTTCGACCGTACTGATTTCGGTTCCTCGAATGTTTCTTTACCCGGAGGTATGTGTCGGTATGATCCTAATGAGACCGTTGTCAAGTTCGATTGCAGTGCACATTCAGTTCTTTATGATGTTGTCTCCAACACATACCGGCCTTTGAAAGTCCAAACCGATACATGGTGTTCTTCTGGAGCGGTGCTTCCCAATGGAACATTGGTTCAAACCGGTGGATACAATGATGGTGAGCGAGGTCTGAGAATGTTTACTCCTTGTGGTTATAGTGAAACATGTGATTGGATTGAATTTCCTCAGTATCTAGCTCAACGTAGATGGTATGCCACTAACCAGATTTTGCCCGATGGACGGATCATTGTGGTTGGAGGAAGAAGACAGTTTAACTTTGAGTACTTTCTTCGAGAATCATCGCGGTCTAGGGGATTTAGATTTGAGTTTCTTAGAGAAACTTTAGATGGAAATGTTGAGAACAACTTATATCCATTCATACATCTTTTACCTGATGGAAACTTATTTGTCTTTGCTAACACAAGATCCATTGTGTTCGATTACAAAAGGAACCGAATCTTGAGAGAGTTTCCAAGGATTCCAGGTGGTGATCCAAGGAATTATCCAAGCAGTGGTTCTTCAGTAATACTTCCATTGGATGAAACCAATGGTACTAACATAGAAGTTGAGATAATGGTTTGTGGAGGCGCTCCTAAAGGTGGTTTTGCACGTGCTAATAGCAACCGCGGATTCACACGTGCCACTAGCACGTGCGGGAGGCTAAAGCTATCCAGCCCGAATCCGACTTGGGAAATGGAAACCATGCCCTTACCACGTGTTATGGGAGACATGTTGCTCTTACCTACAGGGGAAGTCATCATTTTAAACGGAGGGGGAGCTGGTACAGCCGGTTGGGAAAACGGGCGTGACCCGGTAATCCGACCAGTTATATATTACCCGTTCGAACATCGATTCTTTGTTATGTCCGGGTCCTCGCGTCCTAGGATGTATCATTCAGCCGCGGTCTTGTTACCAGATGGTCGAGTTTTAGTCGGAGGAAGTAATCCACACATTTATTACAACTTTACCAACGTTGAGTACCCAACGGATTTAAGCCTCGAAGCTTATTCTCCGCCTTATCTCTCTTTTGCATCTGATGCAATGAGACCGAAGATAATAAGCAACGACAATGAAGTGAGTTACAAGAGATTGTTCAACGTTAACTTCTCCATATTACAGTTTCTGACCAATGATCTTCTCTCTGTAAGAATCATAGCACCTTCCTTCACTACACATTCGTTCGCTATGAATCAGAGAATGGTGATCTTGAAGATACTATCTGTGGAACGTGACCTGTTGACTAACTCTTATAGAATCAATGTGTTGGGTCCATCAACGGCTGAGATTGCTCCTCCAGGGTATTACATGATGTTCTTGGTGAATGCAGGTGTACCAAGCACAAGTGTTTGGGTGCATATTGAGTGAACCTTAGATAGAGGATGAATAGTTTGAAATGTACGTCGCATTGTTGCTTTATTTACGGTAAAACAGTTTGAATAAGGGGAAGAAAGAGATGAGGTATTGAATAGAACTTGTTTAAAAAACTAATCAAAGTACAAAGAATCAATCATAGAAACTGTCCATAAAATCTGTATACAACATATGTGGCAATATTGATAAATAGCAAAAGGACATAAAGATGAAATGGAAAAAAATCTTATGAAAAAAACCACAAAATGTCAAAAGATTTACGTTCCAATCATAAGAGAAACCAAACTATACAAAAATCTCCTAAATAACCAAATAGAATTAGATCTTTGTATCCAAAAAATCATAGTTAAATACAGACTAAAATCACAAATCAATCTGAAAATACCTAAAATATAATTATATATCTAATGATTATTATTTATATCTGAAATTATATTTTTAATTAATTAAATATTTTCTAAGGAATAGTAATATTAGTATGTATAATAAAGAAAAGAGTTGAAAAAGAT
The DNA here is from genome assembly GCA_963920545.1 of Lepidium didymum. Taxonomy (NCBI): domain Eukaryota; kingdom Viridiplantae; phylum Streptophyta; class Magnoliopsida; order Brassicales; family Brassicaceae; genus Lepidium; species Lepidium didymum. The sequence goes on from OY986987.1 coordinate 2,921,538, forward strand.
AACAATTATATACATGTCAAGGTGTAAATAGAAACTAAATATTAATAAAGGCCGAATTTTTTTACTCTGTTAGTTAGGATGATCCAGCTAATGACTATAATATCTAGGGTTCGTTTCTTCCTCTCTACAAGTTGGTTGATTAAATAGAAATTTTAAAACTTGAGGTAGTCTATGGATCGAGTCTTATCGATCCAATGTTGACAAAAAAACTAAATATTAATAAAGAAATAAAATAATAGTGGAATTTGTGGAATAATAATTAAATGTGACCGGTAACTAAGAAATGGAAAAATTGTGGAATTGAAGAATTTTTCAATTCATCAGTTACGAGTTAGAGCCTTATAAATAAAAATCTAAGGTTTTTCACCGATAAAAGATATATTTCACATAAGCTGAAGACTGCAATACGCTTTGAGAAGAAGCCAAACGATCACGGCTGGACTATTGACTGACAACATAAACCAAACAAATCGGACACACCAGGATGCACAAATATTTTTCAGATACGACAAAGTCAAAATACCGAATACGAACACCTAAATTAATATGTAGTTTGCTTGTTTATATCATTTGTTTTCCACTATTTTGAGTAATATATATACACAATTTTGAGAATATACAGTTGACCAAAGAATATGTAAACTTGACTAGTGAAAAAATTGGTTCTATAAATATTTTGACATCTATCCACCTATGTTACTTTCTTAACCTATTTTCTTTACGAGAGTTTGACTATAGGTAGTCCACAAACCCTATGATTTTAGTGTAGTTAATGAATTGCTTAAGTGGCTAAATCCAATTTTTTAGTTCTTAAGAGTTTGATTCCAAAAAATCATTGATTCAACATGATATTGTTTTGAGTAGGTGGAATGATATTATGGATCTATATTTAAAAATGATTTATTTTCACAGTTGAGTACAAAATACAATTTGCCTCTTATTTTATTTTGTCAACAATTTGATCAATAATATCTGATCTGTAATATAAAATTCATCTCTAAAATCTATTTTTAATCTACTAGTATAGTGGAAGAAATCACTCTAATACATGAATGTTTAGCTAGATCATCCTAACCACTAGACTGAGAGTACCTCGCTATATGCCTCTTATATTTGTTTTGCAGAATTCAACATTAACCAAAAACAAATCAACATCATTTATTTTATTTTTTATTAATTAATAGTGTGGGTTGATTATTAAAGAGGTCTGCATTCCTCATTCTTGGTCATGTTTCATTTATAAGAAAAAGAGTAGAAAAATTAAATTCACTCTCTCAACCAAAAATTAAAAAAATATTGGTAAGAGAGAAAAAAACGCTCGCCTTCTTCTCTTCTCGCTCACCCGCTTCGCTAGACGTCTCTCCTTCACGCCTTCACTCTGTCTCTCACCACAGTTTCGAGCTCCGAAGCTTCGATCTCTAGTTGTGAAACCTTCTAAATCGGATTCTGGAACTAGGTTTCTGATTTCAACTTCGACCTACTTTTTTTCCCGGCGTAAGTTTGAGCTTCATTGAGTTAGAGATCATTGATTAGGGTTTCTTTTTCTTCGATTCGAACTAAGTAATCTCAGATCGAATTATTTCAACTTCGTTTTCTGGTTTTAGAGCTTCTTCTTTGTAGGTAATGAGGAAATAGTTGTTTGTGCATTCTAATTTGATTGGTTTCGTGTAGGTTTCGGAGAAGTTATAAGGGTTTGAAAATGGTGAGAAATGAAGCTTAGATTGATAAGTTATGGGTTGTGTGTTTGGCCGAGAGGCATCGTCGGGGACGACATCTGAACCTAAACAAGCAAAGAGCTTGAAAACTAGCGGAGTAGCTGGAGAAAGTAGTGTTCAAGTGACAAAGAGTAATGGAGCAATTGTTGATGTAGAGAAGAAGAATGGGGAGATCCCGAAAGAAGAAAACGCTGATAGAGATAGAAAGTCGAAAGCAGACCGAAGAAGGTCAAAGCCTAACCCGCGGCTTAGTAATCCGTCAAAGCATTGGCGTGGTGAGCAGGTTGCTGCTGGTTGGCCTTCTTGGCTTTCTGATGCTTGTGGTGAAGCCCTAAATGGTTGGATTCCTAGAAAAGCTGACACTTTTGAGAAAATCGATAAGGTGATTAATGGTAGACTCTAGTTCATGTGGTTTCCGTTGCTGAATAGATAAGTTTTTTTTTTCTGATGATAACCTTTTCCTTTGGTAGATTGGGCAAGGAACATACAGTAATGTATACAAAGCAAAAGATATGTTGAGTGGTAAAATCGTAGCGCTAAAAAAAGTTCGGTTTGACAACTTGGAACCAGAAAGCGTGAAGTTTATGGCAAGAGAGATTCTTGTGTTGCGGAGACTCGATCATCCTAATGTTGTGAAGTTGGAAGGTTTGGTTACGTCAAGGATGTCTTGTAGCTTATACCTTGTGTTTCAATACATGGATCATGATTTGGCTGGTCTTGCTTCAAGTCCTGTTGTTAAGTTCGCTGAACCAGAGGTTAGTCGTACAGTATTACCATTTAATTCCAACGCGAATATCTAAGGCCATTTTGGTCTCTTGTTAAGATCGGATTACTCCTCCATATTGTAGGTTAAATGTTTAATGCGTCAATTGTTATCTGGTATGGAGCATTGTCATAGTCGTGGTGTGCTTCATCGTGACATCAAAGGATCAAACCTTCTTATCGATGATGGTGGGGTCCTCAAAATTGCTGATTTTGGACTGGCAACAATCTTTGACCCTAATCACAAGCGACCAATGACAAGTCGAGTGGTTACACTATGGTATCGAGCTCCAGAGCTTCTGCTTGGGGCTACTGATTATGGTGTAGGTATAGATCTTTGGAGTGCTGGCTGTATTTTAGCTGAGCTACTGGCTGGAAGACCTATCATGCCTGGTCGGACAGAGGTAAATGGTTAAATTATCGCCTTATTTTTTTTCTTCAACACTTGCATAGTGTAGTTAATTCCTTTCTCAATCTCAGCATTCTCTCTTCTTTAAAATCTATAAAATGTGCTCGTATGCATGCACACACTTGCATGAAAATATTAGATTCAAAGTTCATGCTGTTCTTTGTATATACAGTAGTGGTTCCTTGGGTGGTTTTGTTGAAAGCTGGCACTTGTTCACTATGATTATGAACAAAAAGAAAACCCACAGTGGGCATTGAGAACTTCTATAATCCTGCACTGCACTTTTTATTAGGAGTCACTTTCTGGAACATGATTTTGTTCGAATTAATAGTTATAACTTAAAATCAATTAAAGGAGAACCATTATAATATTTGTTCACTCTTTTACCTTTACTGGTCTATAAAAACGAGATATGTGATAAAAATTAGGCATGCTGAATAAATCTTATTGGCCGTGATCATTATGAATTAGGTGGAGCAGCTGCACAAGATTTACAAGCTCTGTGGTTCACCATCTGAGGACTACTGGAAAAAGGGAAAATTCACACATGGAGCCATATACAAACCCCGTGAACCATACAAAAGAAGCATTAGAGATACATTTAAAGATTTCCCATCATCATCTCTTCCGCTCATAGACATACTTCTTTCAATAGAACCAGAAGACCGCCAAACTGCAACTGCTGCTTTAAAAAGTGAAGTAAGTTCTTAGGTTTGATTTTGCTGCTGCTTTACATGAACTGATCTGATGCTGGTAAGGAGGTTTAACTCAATTTACTCTGCTATTTTACTCCCTAGTTCTTTACAAGTGAACCACATGCTTGTGAACCTGCTGATCTGCCAAAGTATCCCCCGAGCAAAGAGATGGATGCAAAACGAAGAGATGAAGAAACTAGGAGGTAAGTAACATTTACTCTAGTGTTTAATCATTACTAACTATCAATTGATTAGCCTCTGTTTTTCATGACTCAAAGTACAATTCCATCTTTTTCAGCATGATAGCCAGGTCAATATGATTATTCATGTTAACATACATAACTCTTAACATGACCTTTGAAAAAATGCAAATGGTTGAAACGGTTTGTAGACTTCGGTGTATCCCAGGCCACTCATTATTCAGATATTGAAAAAAAGCAAGGTAGTATATACACTTTTTGATGGCAGGAATGAACCACAAAACTTATGTATCACTTTGCATATAGTTATGGGCCTCTCAATTTTCTCAATGTAGATATTGTACCATACCATATATCAATTTAGGCTTTGACTTTGGCTAGATATAAGTTATCATCATTCAGATAGAGTAGAGCTAAACACATATATTTTGGAAATTCCAGATATTATTGTTGTGTCAACTGTTACTTGTAACTGTTTTATACTGTACGTGTCAGCATACATCGACAAAACTTTTCTCCTGTGCAGACAAAGAGCTGCAAGTAAAGCGCAAGGGGATGGAGCAAGGAAGAATCGGCACAGAGATCGTTCAAATCGAGTTCCAGCTCCGGAAGCTAATGCAGAACTTCAGTCAAATGTCGATGTATGTCCCTCTCAACTTCTCTTCTTTTCTACATATATTCCTGTTACTTGAATCAGGTTGCTTCTAGATTAGTATTGTTGTTATTGATTGGTTTTCCATATATACTTCTGTATATCTATGTTAGGAAATGAGCTAAATATTGGTTTGATTCCACCGATGCTTATAATTCTAGTCTTCTCTAGTGTTCTGCTTCTGGCCTATCTACATACACACACATAGAAATTCTGCATACATGCATCATAGGTGATGATGCTTAGCATCTTTTAACATTATAACCGTTTGACTGGTAAAAAGCAGAGAAGGAGATTAATCACACACGCAAATGCAAAGAGCAAGAGCGAGAAGTTTCCGCCGCCTCATCAAGATGGTGGAGCAATGGGGGTACCATTAGGTGCCTCACAACATATAGACCCGACCTATGTCCCACGAGACATGGTCCCGTCCTTCACTTCAACTTCCTTCAATTTTTCAAAAGACGAACCGCCAACACAAGTCCAAACATGGTCAGGTCCTCTAGGTCATCCAATCACTGGCATTTCCAGAAAGAAGAAAGATAATAGCAAAAACAGCAAAGGAAAGAGAGCAGTGGTGGCTTGAGTACTACATGTATAACAATGTAAGTGATTTTCTCTCTATTCTTTGTGGCTCCCTGAAGAGAAAGTGTTTTAAATTCTTTTTAACATTTGCGTAGACTGTCATGTATTTATAACTTTATATATATAAAAACTATCTTTTTTAGTTGCTATATTATGTTTTAAATATTTTTATCTGTTCGATTTAACTCACTGGATCTTTGTTTTAGATTAGTGATTGAGATAGACTCTAGTTGAATACTTTTTGTGTCGTTTCTCTGCGTTGAGTCGAGTTTACCAAAAAATTCCGTTTGTACATAGTTGAAAAACAGCATAAATAATAGTGCGAGTCTAATTGGATTGAGTTCACCCATCCTATCATCTAGCCGTGGACTTCGGAATAACCTGAATTAGACCGAACCAACCAAACTGACCAATCGGCTTTAACTTAATTTTGTATTCGGTTATTGGTTTGGTCGGTTCGGTTACCATTAAACCAACCGATTTTAAATAAACCAAATAAATCGTTAAATTGACTTTTTCCTTATATTTTGAACTGGAAAAACTGCAAAAATCCCGAAAAAAGCCAAAAAATTAGAACTGAAAACTTTTATTTCTGAACAAAGCCGAACCAAAATATTTTTGGTTTAATTCGAAATTAATTTTTGTAAATTGAAAAACTTAAAACCAAACTGATCTGACCAGATAAAACCGAATGTCCATGGCTATTAAATCCCTAGGTGTAATGCTAGCAGTTAGCATTTTTCCGATGAACATATTACCGAACGCTTATGTTTGTGTACCAAAGAGATAAGGATAAATTTGTTCATCCGGTAAAGGGAACTAAGATGTTTTAAAAGAAAGATAAGTCAAATACAAGCCTCGTAATAATGTCCCCAAATATCATAAATCTCAACAGACAACAATTGCTCTCTAGCTAAACCAAATAGTACTAAGATTCCGGTTTGGGTTTTGTCTCTTTTGCTTGTGTAGTAACGATCTTTTGCTTGGCCTTTTCCATTAAGAGCTCCTCAATGAGCTCTGCTGCTTGCTCAACTGTTGCGATTGACTGTGCTCTGTCCTCCGCCATTTCAATATCAAACTCTTCCTCTAAGCTCATCACAATCTCCACCTGAAACCCATCACAAGAGTTATATAAGTTTAAAGTTAAACAACAGCATATGAATCTCCACCTGATTCGATCTTTTTCTATATATTTCCAATTGTGGGTTATAAAGATATCATTGAAAAGGTACAATATTCCTTCATGTTTAGTGGACACAAAGCATCGATAAGTCCACTGAGCAATCCATTACACAACAGTTGAATTCAATGATTCTAAAAGTGGATGTATGTTAGACAAGAGAAGGCTCCTAGTTACCGTATCGAGAGAATCAGCACCAAGATCAACAAATTTGGACTCGGCTGAGACTTTTTTGGTGTCATCAACTGAGAGCTGATCTTTGACAATTGCACAAACCTTCTCCACTGTCTCAGGTTTTGCCTGTATACCATCAGTCAAAAAGGACATAAAATCAATCTTGTTGTCTTCAATCAATTAAATCAATCACTCAAATTCTTAAAAATCTACCATAGAGCCAAATTACATTGTTTACAAATGTCGAATTCGCTCCGGAGTTGCAATTAGATTAGCAAAACAATAACTCTATTTAGATTGTCTGTACAAAAAGTAGAATGGAAACATCATTTGGGAGAAGATAAAGTCTTACAGCGCATGAAACACTCAAACGCGGCTGGCGAAGCGTAAAAGAAAGATTGCTTCTTCCATAGCTAAAGCATTTAACTGGATTAACTGCAACTGCCTGCAATCAAATTCGAGAAACTTTATATCAGTACAAGTTAAAACTCAAAATGCAAAGCAACAAACGAAAGAGATAACCAAAAATATCGATCAATCTAAAAACAAACAACCTTCCCAAATTATTGAAAACCAGAGAAGTTAAATAGAAGCAGCAAAAATCTATATAAGAAATAATGTTCAACTAAATTTAGTGACAAAAAAAAAACTAAATTTATGCAAATTTAGTTCAAAGGAGAACCCGGTTCGACGAGAGTAAACACAATCATTCCGGTGATTTGATGGAACAACTAAAACAGATTCATCAGATTGACGAGATTAAAAGTTGCTGCAGGGAACCAAACACCTAAAATTTGAGAAAATTAAATCTAAATTTTCCCCAATGCAAATTTAATTTATAGAGCCATTTCAACAGATCAAACTACGGTGGAACTAGCTACGGAAATGATTCTGCAATAAGATCCTTTATTGAAAAAGCTAGATCGAGATCAGCATACACAGGCGAGAGAAAGAAAACTATCAGATCTAAAGCATAATGAGATGAATCGCGGCAAAACAAAAATCCAGTGAAAAAAGAGGAGATTCGAGTGAAGAAGAGAAACAGAGAGAGACCAGTTGGCGAGGACGAGCTTGCAGAGAAGTAGAAGCAGCAGCAATGGAAGCCATAGATCTAGGAGAGCGAGAGAGATGGCAGTGAGAAAGACGGAGGCGGAGCAAACGAGACGAAGAGAAGAAAGAGTGTGAGACTTTTTATAGTTGCAAAAGAAAACTTTTGGAGATTCCGAGGGAGTACAGGCAGACAAGTCAGGTGGGGTGGGTGATTTTGGCAGATGCTGGTGTGAAAAAATTGTTTTGTAAAAATTAATTTAAACTTTCTACATCCATCTATCATTGAAACTTACATCAGCAATTATTTTCTTATCAACTCAAATAATATTAGAATGAGAAATGCCAGCCACTCTTCAGATTGCATCATAATTTTCACCATATCTCTACTTCTGATATTTGTATGAAAAAAAAAGACTTCATAGCCCATAAAAGAGCTTCTACTTCGGTATGTAAAGCAGAAAAGTTTCTCCTCACTCCATGTGTTCCCCTTACATTCTCCCTCATAAGTATTTGGGAAACAGATCCAGTCTAGACATGAATGATAATCTGAATTCTTCCGAGACCCATCAACGAAACACCAGTATCCTGTGAAACTCTGGTCACTGGAAGATGGATGCGACCAAATAGAACGCTTTAAGGTTGGTGTCAGTGAAGA